>OU911043.1:2460328-3676162 GCA_918358695.1 Melinaea menophilus ssp. n. AW-2005
TATAAATATTTAAATATATAAATAACAACACTCTTGTTGGTCCATACCATGACTCCCGTTGATGTCTTTTATATGTAAACTACAATACATTGACTATGACGGAATCTTTATACGCATAAACACAATTATTTATATTATTTATTGTATTATTTATACATACTCATTATCTGACAGTAAACATAATTAATTTATTAATATATTATTAAGTGTTAAGGGTGGGGGGGGACCTCTCCCTTTTTTCTTATGGCTTACTTCGCTACTTAACACATTTAAACTAACTTATAAATTCAGTTTAAAAATGACCTACCTTATGCCTAAATCTAATGTAAATAATGTTAATATTAAATACAAATTTACCTAAAAACTGTAGTTTTTTTTATAAATAAGAAACCAATACAGTATTTTACTGTAACCCATTATGAATGAATAAAATTAATTATTTGAATAGTTATATATAAATAAAAACATGTATAGGATAAGGGGTTTACACACAGAATCCATTCCAGACCAGAGGTATATATATTTACAAAGTTATTTTCTCATTCTTGATTATAAATGGTATGTAGTGTGCACTCGCCTTTATCCTCATACATTTCAAGCAAAACATATTCCGACCTGTTCTTACGTCCAGACTGGTTCCTCAGAACTCAGATACTTTGTGCATGGCGAAGTTATTCTGAGAAGAATAGGTATCGTTCCTGCGCGTCCTATATTATTCTAATAATAGTCGCATATCTTTATATTGTTTTATTGTTTTTTTTAGTTGAAAAAAATAATCCAAGAACGTTTGAAGAAATGAAACGGTCATATATAAATATAAGCAATGTAGGATTTGAAAAAAATACAAAAAACAAGAAAACTTAGCTTTTCCAGATTTTCAAGTTTGAGTCAAACAATTATTGTAGCTTTATGATAAAATATTGAATTTAAAAAGTTATTATCAATAAAGAATGTTTTTTTATTTTGTAACTGTCCAGAGCTCAAACAGTATGATTATATATTGTGTAGTACCCCGCTGAGTTTGTTGTGTAGTTCTCAGAGCAGGGCTCGTTTGGAACCTTCGTTACCTTATTTTAAGTTGGAGTATCTTTATTTCAATAATTATGGTACATAGATTTATACAGGAAAAGTGAGCGTTAAGAGAGAAAGGGGGAGGCCTCGAGTGACCTTCGAAAACACTGTATCCATGATACTGGAGGAAGGTCACTTAAAAAACATGAGGACCCCCCGGAGGGCATGTATGAAGAGGTTGATGTCTGTGGCCGAGGCGAAAGAGGTATGCAGGGACCGTAGCGTTTGGCGCTCCGTCGTCTCTGGTTACCCCGCAAGGGATATGGCGTGAAGCTAAATAAATAAATATGGTATCAAAATATTGACACTCCCATTTGATGCCACATGCCATCCTTATTTTCATCCTCATTTCACTCCATTGTTTACAAATATTTTCCTTATCCTTTAAATTATTATAAATATGACACCTGTCTTCGCTTAACATTTTTCATTACTATTTATATAGTGCTTACAGAATCTACTTCTAAATTTATATTTTAATTTTATTTTAAACTAAAATATATACAAGACGAGTAGGAAAGAGACCCGAGCATCAGATGCATTGGTATTGTTATTTAATTTATATTTTTAATTACGAAACGACTTAAACACTTAACGATTAAAGAATATTGACTCTTATTTCTTACCCATACAAACCATTTTCACTTGAATTTTCCAAAAGATATTGATTTGTTCTTGAAAAAATTATATTTATTTTAAAAAGACTTAAGTCACCAATTATTTAAACGAATCTAAACCTTAACTTACTAGAAATAAATACTATAATCTATATAACGGAAATTAAGGTAATACAATAAAAATATAGATAGATGAAACAAGATTTTCCAGAACTAAATATAATTACATACAAAGATAACCTTCACAATATTGAAGATGTTTACATGGTCTTTATTACTTTTCCGGTTAAGTTAAATATATTTTATTTTAGTGATTTTTATGTGGAGTTTGAGTTTTTACCTATATATCTAAAAAAAAATTTGCTAGAATTTTTAGACTATATTTGGATTCTGAGATGCTTGTAATCTATCTTATTTTCTCTTATCTCTTTATCATTTTTTTTTGTAGCCGATTCAATGCTCTCTTACTCGAGGCGGTCAGGCAAAGAGTTTAAGATGGAACGTAGTTGCAAAGAAAAAATATGAAATTTAAAATCTTTGAACACTTAATAGATTTTGTTTTATTTTGTTGTTTTTGAAACAGACGCAATATTAGTGATGACAATTATTACTCACATGCTACCAAAATGTACCACCGCGAAGAGTGGCAGGGCACAGCTAGTTATAAATGAAAATTTTATCAATATTATATAAGGTTTACTAATTTATAAGTACTACTTGGTAAGCGGTACCGTTGTTAGTATAAAATTGCAGAACCTTTCCGTGTATTACCAACTGATATTACCAATATGTACTGAAGAAAGAGATTTTATTGTATTAAAAATATGTACTAAAGAGAAAGGAGAATGTAGATAGTGAGAGAGAGAATTAGATAGAAAACAAAAAATGTCCAATTATACCTATGTAAAGAGAATATTTTTATCCGTCCATGTACAACAAGACTAGACTGGACTAGACTAGACTAGACTAGACTAAATTTATAAACTTTGATTTGATGTAAAATTATTCAAATATAATCTTAATAGAACCTTATTAAATAAAATCGATAATTTTCTCTGTATAAATTCTAATTACAAAATAAAATGATGAATTATTTGTCAGACCACAAATTAACGAAAAGTATTTCTTGGAATATTCTTATATATTACACATTTCAAGGTTAAAATAATAATTATGTTTGTCTTATAATAAATTTTCAACGAAAAATGTTTGCTAAATTTCTGAGATACTAATTATTAATGAACACTTGTTCTATTATTAGATTATTTATACTAGCTCTTGCCAGCGACTCCGTGTGCTTTTATATCGTATATTCTTAGTATATAAGTGAAACATGTAATAATTGATAGACCTTGTATATAACTTAGATATTATTATAGGATTATTGTATACTATTCATTACAACGCAGTTTCTCAAAGATGCCTTTTCGGTATCCTAACTAGAAACCTCTCCAAAGTGATACCATAATTTCCCCTCTTGACAACCCGTTCACCATGGATTAATTAATTTATATGTATATTGCATGTAATTAATTATGATTTGAGTTTGAGAAGGACGAAAGGGGGACTAGAGGCAGTCGGTGGTAAATATAACACAACTAGTTCTTATCCTGGCTTAAGTCCGTCATTAAATCATTTCATTCTTCCTACAAAAATTACGGACTTTAAATAAAACTTTACATCCCATTTAACCTTCTAGGGAGTTAAAAAATATATTTTTGTAGTGCCTTCATAAGGAACCCACATACAAAATATCAAGCTTCTAAAACAATCGACTCTGCTTTGATTTAGTCAGAGAAAAATAACAATTTAGAACATTTATAATTAAATAACATTTAATAATATTCCATAATACATCATGTAACATGTTGCAATTTGTAAGTAACTCTAGTTACTTATAAGACTAAGTGTGTAATTAGAATTTATACTTATATTATCCCCCCTTCTTCATTTAATGGAGGTTAATTAAATAGACTGACCATCTTTTTCCAATCACCACTACGAAGTCATCACCTTTACAGAATAGTTATGAAAGGGGTAGGATAGATTTAGTAATTTACTTTCTTGTTCTTCACATCTCTTTCTCTTTCACACACATTTCCTTTCTCTTTCTCTCTAGTGCATGTTATTACTATGAGTCTTTAAAGTTAATAGTTTTGTCAATAGGCTGCTGTTAGAGTAGACTACTAAGTAAAAGGAGGTGAAGCCTGATTCTTAAAGACCTTTACGAAGTGGTCCAATAAAATGCAAATATTTATTAATTATAAGGGACCATACACACTATAGTAATCATAGCATATACACCGATTTCAGTTTAGTAAGTTTTGAAACAGATTACTCCAGAATATTGAAGTAGTGTGGATCATGCCTTATAATGCAATATAGGTAATCTATCGAAATTAATAAATTATCTACAATCCGAGATTGAAATGATGGCTTGACCTTAGAAAGCATCGGTCTTAGTTCACGTTTTATAAGTAATCTAAGTGGCATCCACAGATACGAAACAGATTGTAATTTCAATTTTTAAGGCAAAATTGGACCGGGATCGAGTATTAATTTCGCCTCTAAGTTACAGTGACAAGATTATATGATATGTATTAAATTCATATATGTATACTTCTCAACCAAATTCGTAACATCAAAATGTTTTAGAGTTATGTAGTCCACTGGGAACCCTTTTAGTATCGTCTTATCCGACCGTCCGTCTTGCCGCAGTCTAGCTCATAGATTTTTAGTATTAGAAATATTCACAACAGTAGTATATCTATCTCTCCATTATGGGGAACTACGGAACCCTACTTTATACCCGCATGGCCCGACACGCACTTGGTATGTTTTTTTTGTAATCATTCCTTATTCTCGTAATATTTTCCGTTACGCATATAAGATATTAATGAGTTCACTGACCTACCTCACTAATGGCTTTTATTTGGGTCATCGGTTATCTGTAATAGCAATTAAGTATAATTAATAGAAGATTTAGATTTATTTGTTTATTTTATGACATAGCACGGCAAAGAGCAGAGGTATCTGATAGCAAGTTGTACCTTTGCCTATGTAGGACCTCGAGAAGAAGGTGGAGAGTGATGAAGGGAGATAGGACAGCTATGTCTCCCTTTCTTTTCCTAGCTTTAGCTATATTTCGTACATGATTGAGAGAGCTGGAATCTCATGGGAATCTTTGAACCATACTCCCTTGTCTTAAGTATAAATTATATCATATGCTATATTTAAATTTATATATATTTGACATTCTGAAAAATGAGTGTTTTTTTATATATTTGTTGTTTTTATTTGTCTATAAAACTCCTACATGAAACCTCCTTTTTAATACCTCTTTAGACATAAGAGGATTTGTAAGAATCATATGTATATAAACTTTTTGAATCATAAATGTTCTCTCAATGCTATTTTATAACATTAATTTAGGATTAACTTCAGAGATTTTTTTTTAAAGTAGCAAAGAGTTTAAGGTTCCTAAATAATGCAGAAAACTTGTATATTCAATTCGAGTATTCGATAATTTTATGTAATAATAATTATATGTTGTTTTGTAACTTTAAACTCAGATAACATTTAAAATGTCCATTCTAGATGTCAAAATGACTTGTAAAATAATTCTCAGAACATGCAGCCTCCATTTCAAATTATTCCCGTTATGGCGGAACGAGTTTATCCTTTTCTGACATCATCTTAAATCGATTTTTGTTCAGCAAAAAATCGATATACGACCTTTTTGCTGATACAAACCGGTCGAACGCGTCGCCAGTACCAAAGTGGAGTTGCGAGCGCGCGGTCGCCATGCGACTAATAAAAACGATAAACGAAAACGAACATATATATTCAAAATCATTCTAAATTCAAATTTAAATGTTTCCAATATCAAATATATATTATAATTAGTATCAGGATGTTATTTTATGATCTTTTGTAAGTGTACAAAGGAATGTGGTCTCAATGTGAATGTCAATAAGGACGTGTGTTGTGTGTTCTGTGAATTGATATTATAAGTGTAGTTTAAAAATAAGTTTAAAAGGTAAGTCTTTGTTTCGGACTTTAAGTTTGAACATGTATTTATACATTTACTTACGGTGTTGTATATGTCTTGTATATGTTTATCTTTATACTGTTTACAATATTTGTATAATTGTCATAACTAAGATAAGTTATAAATTATATTATATATTTATTTGTTTATTACTTGATAAATAATCTAAGTAGTAATCCAATATTAATTAACATGTTCCACTACTAAGGATGAAAAGTACCAGGAGAGCATATATTAAGAGTAGTTTCGTAATTACATTTAGTCATAGCTCATTACATCAGTTCACTTGAAAGTCTGTACGTAAGAGATGAAGCAAGCTCTCGTGTTGGTTTTAAATATTTAAACAAAGTCAAGTTCAAATTTACTTAATCTCTTTGCGCATGTCCACTCACTGACTTAAATATGATTGAAATATGACACACGTTAATACAACTTACCCGCCAATATAGTATGATGAAATAAAATAGTACTAGTAGTAGCAGTCGTTTCTATCCCTTTCTATCTACTATTTCTGTTAATTTTAGTGGATTTACTAAATTAAACTGTTTATGAAGATGTCCTGCAGTTACCAAACAAATTAAAGCAAGATTTTGTCACTCTGTTCTTATTTTGGTAAAGTTTCTAACTAAAGTTTATGATTTGACTTCTATAATCAAGTTACTGAACGGTACAGTGTTGTAATACGATATCCGCTACTGGGTTACCTTCAAACTTATAACACTTACTATATGAGAGTAAAATTATCCAATATTAAGATAATATCTGGTATTAAAAACTTATTACAACGTACTTTTATCAGAACAAATATATAAATAATACTAATAACTCTAAAACATAAATTATAATATAATAAAATTATAATTTTATTATCTCCGCGTAATTAATATTATATTATATATATATATATATATATATATTAAGATTTCTGTCTCACTCACTGTTTGTCCACGAGTGACTAAATAATGGTGCATATTTTTTGTTATATATTTTTATTATATATCATAATATATATTTTTTATTTTATTTACATTATATTTAATACTAATTGTGCCCACGACTTCTTTCGCTCGGAGTATGTTTTTTTAAACAAACGTAGCCTTAGTTACTTCTATTAACACCACCTATCTCCGAATTAAAGTTCTTTAAAATCGACTCAGCCATTTCGGAGATTAGCGAAAACAAACAGACAGACATACAGACAAAAAAAAACAAAAATGATTTTATATATTAGTACCCTATATACTTTCATATGCATGTAGTGAAAAGCTGTTATTACAAACAAACACTACTACTAAATTAGCTTCAGTCACTTCAACGCTTAACTGAGTCAGCTCATATAGATATTATTTCTTCTCGCCTTGATCATTTATTCATCTGAACAAAAAAGACAGATGAAGACATATAATATACGGACTGCTGTCTTATAATTATCTTCCTAAATATAGACTAGTCTAAGACTTCTGAAGAAACGTATAATGATTCTTTTATTGCTTATAAGAACTTATTTAGCATTATATGGGAGAAGCAACGAGCTGTTGCATTCCACATAGTCTTTCGGAGATGGAATCAGAGAGATCTCATCTTCTTTCCTCATTCCTCTGTATAATAGTAATAATAGTCCTCATGAAGGAGTTGTGGCAAAGGGATAATCTAATGAATACATATAAATAAACTTCTTTATGTTTCACAGTTCCGCTTAAATAAATCGATATTGTTGATTTACGACTTAATTGTTTGTCTTCGTACCTTACCTTACCTTACCTTACTTCCGTATATTGTTGAAGATACTAATGCTTTTAAAAGTTCGTCGCTGTACCCTTATAGATTTTTTTTTATAGGTGGCAGAGCCTAAATGTAGTTTTTGACTACCGGCTTATCATTTTGTCACAGAAAAATAAAATTAAGTAGTAATAAAGCACTTTTTCTTTTTTAATCGTAAGAACTAAATGCCCTTCCTCTGTGCCCTACTCTCTGACTACCCTTTTCAAGGTTGTGAACATATTTGATAATTTGATTAAATTGCAGTAGGTACCTGGAGATTTGTTAGTAAAAAAACTAAAAAAAAAAGTACTTTTTATTAATTTCCTACCAGAACTATGTCATCATCATCATCACCATCATGTAAATTTCGCATCATCTACCTTGTAGATGAGGCAAAATTTACGTTCCTATTCTAATGACATTGTAGCACATTTTCATTGCCTTAAAACAAGGATAAAAATAAAACCTAACTAGATCGAATCATCGCCCAGAGCCCCCCTGTATACTCATGAAAATCATTCGAGCTGTTTCCAAGATTCAGATTGTTATATACAAGTATTGTTTATTTAAAGGTGTGAGATATTAATAAATGACAAGTAATGTTTTCATCCTCCTAAGTTGAGGCAAGCATGCCTGGAATATTTTGACTTCTTTCTCGGGCATCAAACCTGTACTCGCCCACGTTACACTGTTAAAGACATTTATATTAACCACATCTTCAAAAGGCAATACTTTTTTCTTAAAAGGTGCGTATTTTATTACTCATACACACACATTCAAGTAACTATAAAAATATGTTTGTTTGTCCGCCTTTTACGTGAAATTACGACATCTAAGGTATATTTTTTTATTTAGAATGTGCATTTACTTGAAAGGATTTGTAACATAATCTCCGGAAGAATCACAGCTACTTTGTATGTCCGTGTGTAATTTAATTATATATATAGTTGACTACACGCATGAACTATTTCGCCTTTCAGTAGAGCGGCTCGCCAAGGACTAGTAATAATACAATATACAAAAGAATTACCTCAAGTATCATGAATATTTTATTTCAATTAATTTATTATATATTATTAGGTTTTTAAATATTTATTTCGGTAAAGGACTTCTTAAACTATTTTTCTGTTTATTTGCTAATTCGTCCACGTTCTTACTAAAATATGACTGATTTAACCTGTATATAATAACTATGATAGTTAAATTTACCCACTAGCCCTATAAATGGAATGATGAGTTTGCACACTTTTATCCTTACTTCTATATACTTATTATTGGATGATAAATTATATTTCAAACTTATTACTTTACTTGATGTTAACATAATACAAATTACGATACTACCCTTCACTTCCAGCAATTATATAATAAACATCGTGAAATACTTTATACCAAAGTAACAAAATCAAATTCAATCAGGTTTTCAAGTTCCGCCATGACGTCACCTCGTGGGCAGAGGGTGGGCGGAGCAACCTTGACTAGACTTTACAATGAATACTATTTTTAGTATATTCATTTCATAGCTATGTACCTATTGCTTGTCTGCTTGTCTGTGTGTTGAGAGACAGCTGTCTCAAGATATCCCATGGTCGGTTTGCTGACCTTGCATCAAATATGGTTAACAGTTACTCAACGCTCGTGATATGAATCATTTGGTGATACTTAAGAATATTAAATAGCAAACTGAAAGAATGTTTTATAAGTTAAGTACTGTTTTAAGTGGAATTATAATCTTGTATGATAGAATTTATTGAAAAATTATCATGCCAATGTCACGATCTCTTCTTGCTGTTGCAGAAAATAGTGACTGAGTTTGTATTCCGCCATTTTGGAAATAAATACGTTTACGCGATTTATTCATGAGGCAATAGTTGATCATAATGCGTCCTTATATTTTGTGAGTCATAGATTTAAATAAATAACATTGAAAATATATCTCAAAAAAATAATATCTAAAAGTATTTTTATCAAACAAATTTTACACCCTTTTACGTATATGTAGTAGTAAACTAAGTATATGGCATTGTCCATCCCATGTCTAAAATGCCATTACCTCAAACGCGAAGACGACCATATATATTAACTTAGTGCTTACCTTAAGGTAATGCTGGTCATTAGCATCCAACATCTCTTACCATACTTTGAGGACTTTAATAGATCAGAGAAAAACCAATGTTTTTCATCAATTTTTTTTTTTTTTGGTTTCGTTTCGCGAGAGCAAGGTCAAGTTAACCAAGCGTTTCTATGGTTCAGGTCCGAGCTGTTCTCATCTGGTTCCGGTCCAAGTATCAGATAATACGGGTATAACGAAAAGTTATTCTAATTATCAGTAATCTGTTCCTGAACTGCTTGACTCTGGTAGACATATTTATGTGTTCTAAAGACCTATATTATTTATTGCCGTCTGTTTCCAACATTCTTAAACATTGTGCAACAAAGACAAATCATAGTTAACTAATATTACGTTGGTTGTACAGTTCTGGAAACTCAATAGTACTCAAAACTCGTCCAGGAACCAACAGGATACGAGTACAATTTTCTAGCAAATTCAATGACTTTTATTTATTTGTGATATCAAATAAGTTTAATAATACAAATATGAGACGTAATTAATTTTCTGTTTATCTAAATCTGAACAGGAAATACAAATTTAAAAGCATAATTTTTCTAATATATTATTTTTGACATTTAGCATTCCGATCTAATGACTTCATTAGATATACTTACAATATATTCTATAATAATATATCTACATATATTTTTAACTAATAATTTAACATTCCAAATATTATAATTAAGACACGAAAAAAATTATGAATAACATTTATTTCTCTTTAGAAATAGTTTGTGTGTAGACATTTACCGCCTATCATTATAATATACCGACAACCACCTGACATTATTGCAAAACTCATCATTTATTGTAAAGCACTCCCTTTCATCTCGACCGCAGCCTCCGCAGAATAAATAAACATATAAATTAGTCCTTACACACTATTCACGTCTCTGTCTGTGTATATTAAACTTTAAAATAATATATAAAATAAAATACTGACTTACTATTCGCTGAAATTAATAATCGATCCTGATCCGTTTTTGGCTACTTTAGATCGAAATTACTATCTGTTTCTTGAATCATCGATATCGAAAAACCAATCTGGGATTGAGTTAGCCTAACCTTCATTTCAATCTTGAATTCCAGATTAATTACAATGTTGCTCTGTCTGTTTGTTTGTTAAACTTTAATAGAACTACATATGAAATAATATGTTGAGTTACTATTCGCTGAAATTAATAATCGACCCTGATCCATTTTTCACAACTATAGATCGAAATTCCAATCTCTATCTTGAACCATTATCAAAACCAATCAAGATAGAGTTAGCCTAAACTGGATATCAATTTTGAATCCTAGATCGTTTATTAATTTCAGTGTGGGTATACTTAATCAGGTCAAAAGATTGGAACCTCATCTCCACCTCAATCATTTTGTCTCAAAAACCTCAAAGAAAATCTATAAAATAATAAATAAAAACGAAACGAAAGTCAAAACAGTTGTAAATATTACCAAACGTATTAAGAAACAAAACTCGCGTTAAGAAATTAATCTCAAGTGTATAAAGATGGGCAACTGTGGGCGGCTTACACAATATTGTAATCCATTAAATATATTTATTTAGACGTGCCATAAATAAACTGAATATGGTTCAATATTTTATATATATATATATATATATATATATATTTCAAAGATGATTTATATCATGTTTGTATATAAGTATATAAATAAAATTAAAGTGTCTATATGTTATTCAAAATTAACAGCTTTTGAAATTCATATAAATATATACGATACTTATATAAAAAATTTTGTTTCTTTGTCAGTCTGTCTGATTGTTGGTTCCGGGTAATATCTGAAACGACTGGAAAGATTTTAACACTAGCTGATAGCTGATGTTACAAGGAGTAACTTAGGCTTTATTTTAAAAAACATACTCCGCGAGAACGAGGTCGCGGGCACTGCAAGTAAATAACATATATTTTTTTATTAATTATCAACAATACTTTATTTTTTAAGGATATTATATAAATATTGAATTAATTGTTTATTTATTATTATTACACTAGTTTGATGACAATATACAATATTTTGCAATGTGTACGTGTTCGTGGGTGCACAAGGTGAGTACTCCCACCCATGCCCTTGATATACCGGGTTTGATTCCGGCCTTTACTCATATACTGCTATCATATACGCTATTTATTATATAAATTGCATTATTTTTATTATGCAATTTTCCTCCACCTTTGCTTAAGTTAAAACTTATTCATTTATGTAACCAAAGAGTCTTAACTCATCATCATCATCAAACCAGGAAAGGACATATCGAGATATTATATTATTATTTATTTTAAAGGAAGATTGTATCGGGAAGGGTTTTATAAACACAAAAACACAGACTGGTAACAAACAATATTAAAAATAATTCACACATGTGGGTATCGAACAGGCAATGTTTATGATAAGCAAAAAGCACTGCTAACCACTACGCTGTCAGGTCGAATGTAACATCTAAGAACATTGTAAATTACATGGCATTTTAAATGTCCTTTTTTCACAAAATAATTGAATATTAATTAAAATAAAAAAAACAGTGTAATATAAAAACAGATCATAAAGTAGTTCTTAAAGTAATTTGCAATAAATAAGTAAATATTATGAATTATTAATAATCAGTGTAAAACATTTATAATGAATATACCAGAAATATATAAGCAATATTACATTTTACTATTTAATCGTAAGCAAACCTAAAAAAACATACATACAGAAATGAATTAAATATAATAATTTTAAAGATATGATTAAATTGTATTCAAAAACTAACAAAATTAAACTAAAAAACACAAAAACACTCATATATCTACATACATATAAGCGATTTACCAATCACTGACTCATCACGAAATCTCCGAAATTATCTGGCCGATTTACTTAAAATTTTAAATAGTTACTTCTTTTGTGACGTAGACGTCTACTAAGAACGGATTTTACAGAATTCCTATCCCACGGATTTCAACTTTTTATAATTTAATGCGGGGATAAGAGTTACTAAAGCATCGGTTACTATAGCAACGGTTACGATGACAACGGATAATATGAAAAAGGTTACCATAGCAACCAAAGTTCACATCCAAATTAATAGTGTGCGCAGCGAAGCGGGAGGGAATAAGCTAGTATATCTTATATATGGGTGTCTTGTGCAAAATTTTAAGTACCTTCATGTCACTACCTACTGACCGCCTACTGCTTACCAAAAATAGTATGCAGAAGTTGTCTGTCTAAATGAGTTTAACACCATATACGTTGAAACATAATTAAAATGGCGATGTTTTGCAATGACACAAAAAATGGATAACTTTTAAGTAATAATTTTATTTATTAAGAACTAAATATTTCGTGAAGCTGCTAATACAAAATTTATTAACGTTTGATCAAAATCTGTATAGCAATTCCAATTTGATGTGTTTATGTTTATAATTTATTATTTACATTGTTTGAACACTTATACGAGTACTTGTACGTTAAATATATTTAAATTATTGTAAAAAGGATATTTATATGTAGAAACTAATCCAAAAGTACCTTTATAAGGTTTGCTTTAGTTGTGTCAAAGATATCTAAGATATTTTTTAGGCAGGAAAACTTGTTGATATTTTCTAAAGGTTTTATAACTAGTGCAGTGTAAGATAAGATATATATATATATATATATATATATATATATATATATATATATATGAACTTAATTAAAATACAAAATCTTCAGAAATTTTACACACTAATTGTGATAAAATAACAAAATTAGGAATCCTTAAGTACTTTTTAAAATATATTTAATATTTATATAAAACAAAAAAATATCTCAATGTATACTTTAAACAGGTAATAAAATAAACAAAGTATTTTAAGTCTTATTGCTATACATTATAAGCTTCATTTTTATTTAACTCTTTTAAATATATAATTTACAAAGTTATATTTAATTATGTTTAAGGGAAATTTAACCTTATTTCCACACAAATAAGGCGTGATTGACAAATAAATAGCTCGCACGTCCTCGAGCCGAGGTCGCTCGTAATCACCTGTAACTTCTGCCATAAAGGTCGGTTCACACAGTATTTAAAATGTATTATGTTATAATTATAGTATTCTCTCAAAAATAATGTAGGTACTAATAGAAATTAATATCTGAGAGGTAATATAAAGTCATAACAAAGTCAGGACAAGGTTATGTGTATGATGTTAATTTGATTGAGATATAAAACTTATTTTGTATATTAATTTAGGTATTTTAACTAAAGTTATATACCCAACTATAGATATAATAATATAATGGCTTAGTTAAAAAATAAGTATAGCTAAATGTCTGTACGTGTAGACAACTCTTAAGATAATGATGTCATCATATTACGTCAACCATGTGGGTGATACCAATATATGTAATGGTATTACTTAAATAACAATGAATACAACCTTTTTGGGGTTTAACTGCTACAGATTAGACCTACTTAAAAATATATAACCTAAACAAAAAAATCCTATAAGTATTGCAAGCTAACAAAAAAAATCATCCTAAATTATCAAAAAATAAACAAAATATAAGAAATATTTTTAAAATAATGCATATAACAATATATATGTATTGTTTTTACTCACAAAGAAATAACATATGTTTTTCTGTTTATACATTTTTGTAAGGTGACATCAGATGGAAGGAAAATATGTTAAATAATTATAATTTTAATATTTATATAGAATGTAAACGACCTTCGAAGTTGTGGATATCATTCGATTATAATATTCACTGATTCATTCATTCAACGAAATCACAAGACTTAGTGGGAAAAAAAGAAAATACATAACTTGAATTGAATTATTGTTAAGAAAAACCTTTGAAACAGACATTGGTTTTGTTGTCTGAAAGTGACGTCACAAACAAAAAGATCAAAAGCAGCGTAGACACATATTACATAATATGGTAAATAGAAATCTACATTAGTCATGAAAACTGAAATATTAATATAAATAGTTCATTCTATTAAATTTCGGTAAATATACCAATAGTTTGCTGCTTGCCTGAACGTGACGTCACCAACGTAATATATGCGTATGCTGGAAGTAATAAACTGTACAAATCCATAAAGAAGTAAGTTTTTATTCATAATATCATTTAAATATAAAAAATCATAACCTAAAACGAGATACAAGACTTACGTCAAAGTCAAATGTCAAAAAATTAAAAAGTTACCCTAAGTTATAGACAATTTTCTAGATTCCATAAATATGTCACCATAGATAATAACATCCTATTTCAATAATACTTAATATATATTCGCTAAACATTATATAATATATTGTATAACAATTGACACATTTATTGAAGGTCGCTTCAAGGTATGCTGTAAGGTCTATCCATTTTTATTTGACCTACCTATTCGCTGGAGTTGTTCGTTTGTATAGATCATAATAACTTGGTGCTTATATTTTAATACTCTTCCTTGTAATAATGTAGGTAAAGCGTTACTCGTATGCGGGCTGGCTCGACCAAGTACAACATTTAAGAAGATGCGTTGAGAAGATGCCCAATATGTAATATCGAGTTAAAAAGTAGCATATATCCCCGCTGATAATGTAGCTTACGGTGAAAGAATTATCAAAATCGGTCTAGTATTTTTTGTGATTACCCAATACGTACAAACATACAATCCACCCGGTTCTCTTTATATTAGTGTGGATTACGTAATCAACTATTGTGTAAAAATAATTCTGTTAGTGTGGCTTAACCTCTTTTTAGACGAGACAGTCATGACAGTTCTTAATTATATTAAATAAGCTTAGATTAAATGCAAATTTATAACTAGTATTCTATTATATACACTAAACTGAATAATGACAATAAATTTGGTCAAGAAAATAACTTAAAAATAAGAAATTTTTATAATTTCTTTCGACTCTCGGTTTTGAGGAATACGCTTATAAAAATGATCACAGTTACTTTACTATTTCATTAGCACTTTTAAATCACACACACACAAGGTTCATATAACAATATCTTGTGATATCTTAAAAATCTCTTATGGAATTCCCAATAAACCTTTTTTAGCGGTAATCCGATAAACTTGAATTATTTTTTTTATTACCATCCCCTTATTAAGGAAATTATCCTTTTTTTTCTTGAGTGTTTTACAAATATATATTTCGGACACAAAGTACATCCATACACGAAAGAAACAATTTGATGAGCACATAAAAATTTGAATCAAGTGCAAATCGAACTAAGGAACTTTAGCTCAGCAATCAGACACTAACCACTAAATCGAGAAAACGTTAAATAAAATAATACATAACATTTCAAAATGGCCGACCAATTCATATATCAATTTAATACAGTGTCTAAGAAATATAGTAATAGTGTTCATAATATTTATATTTTATTACCACACATGGCTGAGGATAAATAAGCCTATAACAAATAATGTAGATACATATTAACAAAGTCTACAGTCACGTTCTGTATTGCTTTTCCAGGGCCGAGTACATTAACTATGTCCAATATTTAACCAACTTCACGTGAAACTAATTGAATACCAAATAATATTGGTGATCGTAATATTAAAAAAAAAACATTACCCACTCCTAATAATCGGGTAAAGTGAAAAAAAGAGCGAGTAAGTTTGTTTATATGTTGTTTATATGTAATCCTCGGAACTATTGCAGCGACTAGCGAAACTGATTCTTTATTTTAAAAGTATAATATTCCAGATGGATACAGGTTATATTATATGCCACTAAAATCCTTTCAAAAAGTATTAGATAGTGCCATCCTAAGTAAACTCTGTTAAAACTCTGTTTCTTCTAAATCTCTAACGCCATTTTGGTTTTCACGTTAGTAACAGTTTTCAGTTCTAATTACATTGTATTCAGCGCCCTAATAAACAATTTTATTTAGAGCTCCAAAAGAATATAAGACAGTAGAAAAAACTGAAGTGTTCACATTATTTTATATGTACATACACACCTACAGTGTATTAGTTACAACATGGGTAAGATTACATAATTGTCTCAAACAAAGGCCTATGAGAAACGTTTTCGCAAACTCATTATTTTTAACACCATATTCAAACTACTTACGGACTACTTACAGACTACTTACAATTACACTATTTATTACACTTTTAAAAACATTTAAATTTAATATTCAAATATATTTAAAATAACGCTTAACATTAAATTTAAAATAAAATTTAAATCAAATTAAATTTGTCAAGATTATAAACTTTCGACTTTCATTATTGAAATGTCAAAACGAACAATCAACTACTCGCTGTTATTCAATGTTATGTTTGTAGGTTGAATAGATTGGGTTTAGTGATTGACTTAATGATTATATAATAATAGATCAAAAGAACTTCGTAATAAAGTACCTCATGACTTTTCTGTAGTTTTGACTAATTATACTTATATGTAAATATAAGAATTACTGGGACGAAACCTAAACTCTTGATTTTCTCATAGAGGTTTCTTTGAACCATTTAGAATAGTTCTAATATATCTGAACTTTTTAGAACTAGACCAATTAGCTGCATGGTTAGTAGTTATATTTTTGTAATACACATAATTATAGACTGTGACTCAATTTATTACTAAATAGTCAATAATTAATAAGTTAAAAGAGTATCTGATTAGTTTCTTGCCAGTCTTCCCTACCTACTCGTATCTTTGTAACTGCAGCTAGAGTATGATGTATAAAGACAAAGTATAATTGTTAAAAATTTGACTATGACCTTTCAGTGTGGTCATTGGCGCTGATTGCTGACTCAAAAGTCTTGCCTTTCTATTCACATTCCAAGTCTGGGTGTACTATGTTACTCTTATTTGTATATTCATGGACACTCCACAATTAAGGGTGGATTATAGAGTATTTAAGATTGTTTTATAGGGTTTTTACAAAAAACATAATATATATTTTTTTTTGTATATGGTCAATACTTTTAGCTATGTATATTCGTAACAGTCACTCAGAAAGAAATGAAAGACCGAAGTATTTTGCCAATTAATTCACTTACATATAATATTATTATATGTGAGTATGTATCTATTTGTTCACTTAGTAAATCTTTATTTATACATAATAATATATACATATACATTGTGTATAAATAAACATTTACTAAGTAAACAAATAGATACAATGTTATGATAGAAATTACTATTATATTATATCATATATAACACAGACATGCAATGACGCGTGTCTGTATTGACCTTTGGAAACGGATTGACATTGTTACATTGTGTATATATATATATATATTATATATATATATATATATATATATATATTTATATAAATGTTACATAATTATTATGTTTATTTTAGTAAATATTTATTAATATTTAATATTTGTGACTCATTGGGTTTGGTAACAAGTTAGTAGAATAATTAAGGTTACAGAGCTTCCAGCTGCGAAGTTGCGAACTTTAAGATGTAATCTTACATATCACAGAAGGAATTCATTCCATTTTTTTACTCTTTTCCTGTTATATTCCTCGCGGTGTTTTCCTCCACAGTCAAATTTGCGGAAATATTCATCATGATACCTATATTTAATGTATTGTATTATACCTATGTATTGTGTATTTTAACTGTATCACAGAATATATATATATATATATATTCTGTATTGTACCCTTTTGTGTTTAATTTCTTGACTGGTAGAGTGATTTAATATTAAGTCTGCCATATCAAAAAATTCTTTGTACAATAAATATTTAGTAAATAAATAAGAAAACAAAGTCTAGAATCAAAATCGCAAATACAAAGCAACTAACACGATTTATAAGACGATTATTAAGATTATATAATAAAACAACTATTAATTAAATACATATTCACATAGTTTAAGTTGATCGTAATTTTATCAGAACTGACAAACAATAATATACGGGACCATAGCAATAAATCAAGGGACTCCAAATATCTGATACAGTGCAGCCAAAACAGTCGTGTACTGACGTAACCACAACCTTGTATAACCGGCCTGAGTACAGTTATACAGATAAATCCTTTATTATTAATATAACCGTTTTAATGGGAGGGTAATGCTTTCAAAAGAAAATGAAAGTTTTTATCTTTATATATATAAGCTATTTACCACTCATTGACTCTTCACGAAATCTCCGAAACTATCTGTCCGATTAACTTAAAATTTTACAAAGTTACTTCTTTTGTGACGTAGACGTCCACTAAGAAAGGATTTTACGGAATTTCTATCCCAACGGATTTCAGCTTTTTGCATTTCGCCAAGTTTTAAACGTGTAGGAGCTATACACCACTTAACGCGGAGATAAGAGTCACTATAGCAACGGTTACGATGACAACGGATAATATAACAAAGGTTACCATCGCAACCTAACTTTACATCCAAATTAATAGTGTGCCCAGCGAAGCGGAAGGGAATAAGCTAGAACTTTTATAATATTTATTTAATGTTATAAATATTTTTAGTAAATTTTTTATTTGTTTTGATTTTGTAAGTTTATTTAATTTATTAGGATAATTTTTCTCATTTATTTGATTTTTTTAACCAAACACTTGTTTCGCCGACTGTACTCAAACCTATATATACACAAGAAAAGGTAATACTTTTACAAGTGGCATTGATATTTGTTTAGCTTGACTTTCCTGTCGCGTTACGAAATTTTAAACACCATTCCATAACGGTTTTTTGTAAATGTGAATTTATGTGTGTGTTTTTGATAAACACATTTAATTATCACCTCTGATGAGTTTTAATTTCAAATGTAATATATTTTTTATTACTTATTTCCCACAACTTTGCCCGTTTATTGTGAGTCTTTTTAAACGAAAAGTTTATTTTATTATGATATCCACGTTTTAAGTACGGTCGTAAATGATATTAATATAATAATCTGTATGTTTGTATGTGTTGGGTAATAAAAACTACTAAACTGATTTTAATAATTATTTTACCAGCCGAAAGTTAAGTTATTAGCGACTAACAAACAGGCTACTTTTTATCCAGATATTTTAACGGAATCAATGTGCCTCGGGGTTTATATTATACCGTTAAAAAATACTTTTTCATGGAGACATTAAAAAACCTGGATCTTATGATATTTTCGTTTGAATATTATTTTTAAATTTGAAGTCTGTATGTGTTAGTTACAAAGCTTGTTTCCTAAGTACCATTCACCGAGATCATAAGAGATTGTTTTTTAACATTATGTAATTCCTTTAACTATCGTTACAACAGCCTCTTAAGGTTGAGTCAATACTTATACGAAACTGTCTTATAGGTCCATTATAATATTAGGCGGACCATTTGACCATTTGACCTCAAAAATACAGTAAAGTCAAACCTGTTAACTATTAATAGAAACTATTATTTACCTCCAATTAACGAATATATATATATAAATATATATATATATACTTTAAGAAAGTTAATACCGTCTTAAGATAATTCTAGGCCATGTCCTTTCTTACATAACCTGTCAACTGGCACACTTTACATGGTTCATAAAATATCATCACCTTTATATGTAATGTTTAAACTACCTAAAATTAAGGTGATTCAGCCAAAATGTGATTTAAATCAGATATTCTCGTAGTCCTTGACAAGTGTATCTTTTAAAAAACGTGGGTTTTCACCAATGTTGAATCGTCATCTTTAATGTTCTTAAGCAATTGTATTACTGATTTTACAAGATTTAAATGATTCAGGTACTGTATTTAATTTCTCATTCAACTGTTAAATATCTTCTTCATTTATGAGAATGGTTCTTATAAAAAATACTACACTTCCTTCTTCGCCTATTTTAGCACATTAGGTTTCATCCTTTCTTAATGAGGCAAAAGGCATGAAAAATTAAAGACTCCTACTAGTATCAGGTAAAGCGATATAAAGAAGAACTTTTCTTCAGATTATTTACACGTTTCTACAATGACTGAACCGATTATGATAAAACTTTTTTGATTTGTGAATTGTAGAGCTTTATCACATTTCAAAGATTAAAAAATTAAAAATTATAAATTTACATTTTAAGGTTGACATTCATTAAACGTTACCGCCATTAATATTTATAATCTGACTATGATCAAGGGAATGGTGTCTATAAAACAAAAATTATAACTTCTCTTAACATTATTTAAATACTAATATATAAATATGTTAGATATTTCTAAAAAGAAAAAAATAACGCATGTTTTATTTATATCTCATTGTAATAAATGGAAATAAATAAAATACCTTTTTGATATAAATGAAAAAAAACTAATATAATAAATTCAAAACTTTGTAACAATATATGAAATGTAAGCCTTAAAACATATACTCAAATAAATGAAAGTAGTTCTGATACCAAAGTCTTACAACCTTATTGTTTTTAAAATATTTTCTAAAAAATACTCCTTGATTATTAGCAAGAAGAAAAAATGGCGCAAAGTTCATAAATTTTTTGTTAGTACATTGTAATAAGATGTTGCTAAAAAGTAATTAAAAAGGCTACTCTAAAGTTCTGCGGTTTGATAACGCAATATTTATACCAAATTCTTCTAAGACAGCATTCACAAGATGTTATACAAAATATAAATGTAAATGTATTGGTTCTGTCTGTACATTTGATTTGTTCATTTTTGTCTATATGCATATCTGTCTATAATCTATATGTATCTACAGATATATAGATTATAGACATTCTAGTATAGTATAGTTCTTGAGTTCAAGAACCGTTTGACCGATTTTGATAAAAAATATACCAAGAACATATCTTAAATGTTAGTTCATATATATATATATATAAAAATTAAATACTTAATAAAGGCGCGGGTAAAGTTGGCTCTTACCAATGAATTAAGCGTAAACGAAGCCGCAGTAAAAAGCTAGTGAACAATAAATTTAAGACAGTCGTCACGGTAGTTATTTCATTAATAATATAACTTAAAGGTGCATTAACATGTAATTTATATATAACTCACAATTTGTGTGTCTGTGCGTCAAATGCGGAAGACGTTAGGGTCCACGAAGCATGACTGCTAGAGAATTATAGGTTTACCTGTCAAAATAATCTACAGGGCTGTATTTTTATTGTGCGGTTGTAGTCTATAGAGATGATGTTTTTTCTTTCTTAACATCTTTATAATTGTTCTAATAAGCTATATAGAGAACTGCTAATTTCAGTAATAAACCTTTTTTTAGAGTATCAAGTAGTATAGTATTGTCGTCTATATATGCAATATATGCAATACGTTCCCATGCTTAAGACATAGAATGAGATAGAGAAACAAATAGTTGGTATTAAAGCTGTGCTTTTGTTCAGACGAAACGAGAGCGAAATGTAGCAATATGAACTTCACGTTAGAAGATCTTTGTGAATTTGAGATGATAGCACTACCAGAGTAGTATATACAATTCAGAACGTAGTAAACAAGTCATTAAATCTTTTGGATAATAAATAATTATGAATATCTATTTTTATATATAAAAGTTTTATTTCAAAACAAAACCCAATTGTGCAGGTGTGTCTGTTTGTGTGGATATTTCACAATCATTATTCTAATGAATTGTTTACTCATTTGTTTAATATGAACCAGTATTTTTATTGTAATGTGGGTCAAATTAATATTTATTTATAACTAATATGTGGATATTCCTTTGTCCGTCTGTGACATGTTGTAACGATTATACAAATGGTTTAAAAAAAATCATATATGTAATTAAATTGAATGTTTGTTGTACTTTCCTCAAATGGTAAAGCATTTCTTAACTGAGATGACGTATAATAGAAGTTTAGAAAGATATTAAAAAAAGGGTGGATATGATACTTTTTTAAACTTTACTAACTTATTAATATTATTAATATACAATAGTGAATGTTAAAACATACTTAACATAAAACATTTCTAAAAAAAGAAGAAAACACGTGTTTTATTTTGCCTTATTGTTATAAATGGAAATAAATGAAACGCCTTTCTGATATAAATGAAAAAAATCAGACAACATAATATATTGAAAACTTTGCAACAATAAATGTAATGTAAACCTTAAAATATAAACTCAAATAAATGAAAGTAGTTCTGATACCAAAGTCTCACAACCTGTTTAAATATTATATATATATATATATATATATATATATATATATATATATATATATATATATATTTATATTTATATAGAGTTAGTCACACCATAGCAAGGAATTTAATATGGATACTATAATTCATACTATATTAATTTGTCAATAATGTGTATGACTTTTTAATATATATTAAAAGTAATAAAAAAAAATTGCAATCGACTTCACAGTGATAAATAAGAAAATGTTGACAAAATCTGTGAAATTATAATTTAATTATAAATATATTTCAATATCTATCTCCAGTGATATTTATAGTTTTTTGGCAGTAAAATATCCAATACATTACCAGACAATAAAGCACCATACTAAAAGTTATGTGACTTTCATATAAACAGAGAAAATAATTAACAAAACAATTACTTGACTCTGGAAAAGCATCAATAAATTTTATTATTATTTTATTATATGTATAGCCAAAAGCGTAAAAAAAGAGATTGTAATATAATAATATTATTTCTTATCAGGATTCCTTATTAAGTTTACTGGGAGTTCTGAAACAATGGTGTGAGGTTCTTGTTATATGTTTATAATAACTTCCTTTATCATTAATGCTAAAAACACCACACTTTTTACATTAAACTTATTTTCTTTTTATACATCATGTTTTAATAGTTAAGTTATATCAAGTGATAAGAAATTATATGTTTATATATACATGTATAGAAATATGTTTATATATTATATTAATAATATACTATAACAATTATTTATTGCATTAGATCTCGTTTGCATAACTATTCCTTTCTTCAAAGATATGAAGTTGCTTTAACAATAAGACCAACCTTGCAGAACTTATTTTCTCACTTTTTTGTTTATTCTCTGTGGCGTTTGCAAAAGAGATTTTAATCTATAAATTGTACACAACACTAAACTACTGTGATATATATTATTATATATTTAATAGTTAATATTAACTTAAACAATACATATATATAATGATGTAATCTGTTTCAGACTTAAATATGTGGAGCATTCTTGTGGTAGTGGCGCTGTTTGCGACCGCGCGATCCAAACAGATTCCACCCAACAATGGTATGTAATATTACTATGTATAATCTATTGAATAATATCTATATTATATATGTGTCCTTGGTGACGAGGTTTTTATTTCAATTAAGCATACATTGCACTTATGAAACATCTTTAGTTGCACGGTTCAAAAGAGACCCATAGAACCGACAAGAAACTACATATATACTTAACTTATTATTATATATTTTTATTATAATAACTATTGATAACTAGCGCATGTACATTTGAATTTAAAAGCTTCGTTTTAAATGAAAAGAATAAGTTTTATTGACTTTAAACTCATAACCTTTTTAAAATAAATGAAACTAGTTTACGCGGACTGAAGGGTAAAAAAATGCCACTATTAAAGTATATATACAGTTAGGTTATAAAAAAATAATGTTCGTATAAATAAAGCTTTAGAAATACATTAAATTATTAAAATATATATAAAACCGTAGTGTGTTACCATATTTTACACAACAATCAATCTTTTTATATGTGTGTGTTAAATGTAACACACAAAAAAAAATATTAATTGTTTACGTTAAATGTCAAAACGTGTCAATGTCAAATATAATTTGACAAATAGACTGACACAACAGAATAAAAATATGAAAAGGATAAAGACAATGATTATGGAGTTGTGTCATTTTATAACATAATTCTAACAAGTTGGCAATAAGATCATGTTAAATTATCCTGCCATAATGTATGTCTTTTCAATATACGTAGACTTCCACTAAGAACAGATTTTACGGAATTCCTATCCCAACGGATTTCAACTTTTTGCATTTCGCCAAGTTTTAAGCCTGTAAGAGCTATACACTTAACACGTTGGTAAGATTTACTATAACAACGGTTACCATAGCAACGGTTACGAAGACAACGGATAATATGATAAAGGTTACCGTAGCAACCTAAGTTCACATCCAAATTAATAGTTTGCCCAGCGAAGCGGGAGGGAATAAGCTAGAATATACATATACATATATAATTCGATAGCTCAATTCATCTGTTTTTATTAACACTCTACACTCCTTCAACTTGTTAATAAGGTAGTATTAAATGTAATTAAATAGCTTCATACGTGAATTATGTTTCCTTAATAACATATTATTATCGTAACGACTCTTAGTTTCTTGTTACACAATGTTATCAAGACGAAATTGATAATAATCGAAAATATGTCGTAATTAAATACAATAAATTAGAAGATCTCAAAAAATCTAATGAATGGTTTTTTGTTTATTTCAATATTTCTTTGTTCAGATGTCACGCAACTACTTAACAGATTTTGATGAAATTCGGTATAAATATTTATGAAGCATATAACTTTAATCCCAAAAGTAATTTTAGTTAAAAAATAAATTATGTTAAAAAAGGATAGTATTTTCATAATTAGCTGACATAGTGTCAGAATATATAATGTAAATATCGTCATAATGTCCAAAATAATATAACTGTATCCAGGGGTGGACGACCGGGTCACTGACCTGCGCACGCGCATCCTTAGCGATATCCTTAGCTATCTTTACTTGTATTGCAAATATATATAACATTAACTTTGCATGTATTTTGCATTAATGTATGTATGTATGTAAAGTAAATTCTTAGTACATCTTCAACGTGAATTCTTAATAAGTTGTAGAAACAAATACATAGTAAAATTATGTAATTAGTCCAAACAAATTACTAAAACTTACTTAATTACTTACTTACTTAAAATCTTAAAAATAATATAATAATAATTATGGTTAATTTGTGAATTTAATTACATATATATAATAAAATATAGATAAAAAAAATAAGTTACTAACAATAATATAATAAAATAATAATAAAAATATAATAATATGAAGCTTCTAAGTTTGTCTGTATGTTATAATTAAATATTCGTCACATTCCAATAATTATTTTAATAATTGAGTAGACTATCGTGGTTTTAACAGAAATTAATTTTGCGAAGTAGCTTGAATAAAAAACGTTTGTCCTCTTTTCTTACGAATGCTGCCTTCTTTAAACGCGGACGGATTCGCAGGAACAGCTAGTGTAATATATTTGTGTGGTTAGTTGTAAAACATTTCTGTGGCGAATACCGGTATATCTGGTGTAGCTTGTGGCTTTAAATATGTGGTTTTATCCTATCTCTAAATAACAGGATAAAGTATTATTATAACCCAAGATTTATTTTTATATAAATAATATTTTTATTATATTTTCTTTATTTATCTTAGTTTGTGTCAAATGTGTAGTACTGTTTTTGTTATGTGAAGATATAGATTGAAGGCAAAAGAAAGGTGCTAATTAGTTAAAACTAGCAGTGCTTTGGTTCCGCATCATACACACAGTTCCGTGCTTTCTAATTACACTGTTACAGAAATTAGGGATCCGTAAAATCATTTAATACTACACCAAATTTAAGTAGAGCTATCTTTATTAAGAAATTTATGGTTTTATTTCAAAGTATAAAGAAAATAAAATGTAACAGAAATTCAGTAAAGTATATTATTGTTTAATTTAACTTGTTTAAAGTTTACTTATTTAATATATTTACAATAAAAAATCTCGTCGCCAGACTTAGCTACGACAACTGTAGCTACAGCGACCGAACTGTCAGAATGGCCGGGAGCGCTCGCGCCACTGGACACTCTAACCGTCACTTGCGAGAAAGAGAACATGCATGTTGCCATCTCCCTTGCTCATAGTCAACATCCTAACAGGTGAGTGAAATGATCGACTTTTTAAATTTATATATAAAAAATTATACAATCAGAGTAAATAAAAAAATATAATTAAATTAATATCAATATATTTATTTATTTAATTTTTATTGTAATATTAAATTGATATTATTTTTTGTTACTATCATAGAAATCCTTTTTCTCAATATGGAGTCTTATCATAATTGTTTTAAATATATTTATTGGATAATTTTTGACAATCAAAGATTTTAATCGAGATCTTGAGATAAAATTGTTATTATCTCAAAATAATAGTTTCTTTAAAGTTACTTAAAGTTAAACTTGTAAAGAAGTCGCTTCATAGTATTAAAATATAGTTAATAATACTTATTTTCAGTATATACGATACTTTCAACGGTATAGTATACCCCGCTGGTTTGGGAAGCAACTCCACGTGCTTGAGAGAGTTCGTCTCAGCGCGGGGTGACCTACAGTACACCCTCCCGCTCAAGGGCTGCAATACTATGTCCACTGATAATGTAAGTACTTATATTATAAGGGGGGGGGGGAGGCAATGTCTTTTTATTATTTAAAATATTTTAAAGTGTTCAAACTTTAATATATTTGGAGATATGACAAGAAATTTCGTTTTACGTTTATTACGCATTTTAAATATTAAATAATAGTCAAATTGATTTTAAAGTATTTGAAATTAAATTTTCTTCGACTACAAATCAATACATGAATTTAGACATTATTTTGTTAAAAATTTAGCCAATTTATTGGCAATTTCAAATCCGTTATCCGTTAGTATAAAATTCCTAAAAGGCTTTTCATATATTTAGGTAGACGATAATAAATTCCTGCATGTAACTATCGTCATAGACATCCAGTACAAGAAAGGAATATTATAGTCTATTGGAAGGGTTTATGATTTCTAAGAATGTTTAATGAATTTTTATTGCACTTGTTATGCTTGTAAGTTGGAAAAAAGCCTAGTTTAGTGCTTTGACTACTCGACCGTCCTGGTTCGCTCTTGTGGATCATAGTAGATACTATATAATCATGGACCATCATGGATCATAGTAGAGTCATATCATTTGGAAGGCTAACCCCTTATACCTGATAGGTGATCTTACAAAAGTATCACTTCCCTCTAAAAAAATAATATTTAATAAATAAAAGCAAAATTACCAAATTGTTTAAACAAAAAACTATTCTTAATTCATGTTTTTATTAATAATTAAAGAAGCAAACGTATATATATATTAATTAATATGTCAGTGTGTATAGATCTTTAGGTTGCGCAAGCGCAGGAAGCACGTGATAGGAATGGAGTGGTCTTAATAAGTTACTGTTAACTGGACTCTATGAAATATATCTATATGATCCTAACGGAATTTATAATGAGATATGTATATTTATTATTTAAACGATTAATAAAATATATAAATTATGTATTTTTAATTAAGTTTTATTGATAATTGCTAAGTTTTTTGTATTTATTTTTTGTTTGGAAAATCGTATGTATATGTCGCTTAACATATATACTTTTAACACAGTATCTATGATACTGGAGGAAGGTCACTTAAAAAGCATGAGGACCCCCCGAAGGGCATGTATGAAGAGGTTGATGTCGGTGGCCGAGGCGAAAGAGGTATGCAGGGACCGTAGCGTTTGGCGCTCCGTCGTCTCTGGCTACCCCGCAAGGGATATGGCGTGACGATAAATAATAATAATAATACTTCTAACAGAATTTATATAGAGACATTTATTAAGACAGTAATGAAGATTTTTTTTAAGTATTATTAAAAACAAAAATAATACTAGAAATAGAAATGACACAAAAATAAACAAATGAATTAGAAAATTTATTTATAGTATCTTCAAACCTTAGTTTTTTTTCATTCTGAAGCTATTGGACCGATTATTATGAAATTTCGTTGGTAATACTTTATTAGTTCGCCTTAGTAGTTTTTATTGCGTTCACTGAAAATTCTGGTCTTTAAAAGAAATGTACGAACAACTTAAATTCTGAGCAAGATAGTTTAATAGATAAAAAAGTAAAAAGGAATTAATTCGATAACTTGAACTAAACTAAAATATATTTTTATTATTAATATTATTTCTGTTTAAGCTTATAATTTATTCTGTATTTTATTATAAGCGGTTCCTAAAGTCGTGATCACATGTTACAAAGGCCTCACGCGATAGTATAAATGACAAATGATGTCACGCTGACAGCATATTGATGACCTCAGCTGACATTGCTTTTGAAAAAATAAAAAGGTTAAATGATGTTTGTAATCTTTTAAAATACGGTGATACACACACACACACACACACACACACACACACACACACACACACGCACACGCACACACACTTTTTGATTGATTTTACGACGCCAAGTTTAAAATTGTCTGTGTCTGTCTGTGAGGAAAGAGGACAAATAAAGCTAAAATTAATACCGGTATAAAATAATTATAGTACACCTATTTATTTAATTCTGTATTGCAGAAACATTACAAAAATCAGGTTTAATAAAAAACATTCTCTACCAGCCAACTATAAAAGAAAGAGAAGGCGCAAAAAGAAAGAGAAAAAACATGTTATAAGTCCAATACTTTATTAAATGGCTTTGAAGAAGAAGCGTTAAGGTCGTCAATCATTAATTAAAGATTAAATTAAAATAATGTGCTGTAACCCTGAGGTTTATTTATTTAATACAACCTTCCAAATCAATTTGTTTTAAAACGCTAAGTATATTTTAATGTTTGTAAGTCGTTCCGCTTCACACATTCGTACCAAGTGAATAAATCACCTTCATAATACCATTTGAGTGTGTTATGCAATAAGTTGTCATTTTTTGCGTCGTAAAATCATTTATGGATAATCCAAGATAATGGTAGAAGCGTGGACGGTGTTATGCAATAAGTTGTCATTTTTGTATGAATCTTAAAATCCTTTATGGATAAACCATTCAAAAGTAGGGTGGATGTTGTTACACAATATGTTGTGTTTTCTTTGGGTGTGTAAATCCTTTATGGATGTATCCATCCAAGATGATGGTAGTAGTAGCATGGACGGTGCTATGCAATAACTTGTAATTTTTCGTGTCGTAGAATCCTTTACATCGATCCAAGAAGATTATGATAGTAGTAGAATGGACGGTATTATGCAATAAGTTGTAGTTTTTTGTTTCATAAAATCTTTTATGAATAATGCATTCAAGAAAATAATTGCAGTACTAGGATGGACAACATTATTCAATAACTTGTTACATTTTGTGTCGTAAAATTGTTTATCCATCCAAGAACTTTGGTAGAGTGTTTGACTCCCGACTACTAGCTTAATGTTAAAGTATTTATGCTGTACCTATGCTGCACTTATGCACTTATGCTGCTTAACCAGTACCCCACCGTTTCACTATGTTAGTGTGCTAGTTGAGCTAGCACTTGATAGATCGGATAAAGAAATGGTCGCATTAAGATAACCTGGGCTTTGTATACTTATAATATTTCACTCATTCCACTCAATAGGACTGTCATAAATGCAAATAGTATTAGAAATCCCAAAAGAGACTTCAATATTTATTTCTCCCTAAACCTATAGAACCTTTTAACAAAACTTCCGGTTAAATACCTTCTATAAAAGATTTTCAAATTAATGTTTAAACAACAAGTTGATTTATCCTAAACAAACTTTCGAAGCTTCGAAAAAAGCTAACAAATATTTGGAATACTTTTTAAAATATAAATATTTAATAAAATAAGTGCATTTTCTATAAAAGTCTCCTATACTATAATATTTTCTAAAATTTTGAAAAAAAAATAGTTTTAGACATTTTTTTTTTATTTTAAATTTCGAAGATCACTTGAATTTATTAAAATTTTAATAATAAATTTAAAATAAGAATATCACTGTTCTATTAATTCCATTAAAGTTCTGAACTGTGTGAGTTATGCATAAACCTTTCAATTTCACAATGTGATGTAAGTTACCATGTTAATTTTAATCCCACGTAATGCAAACACGCTCCTACACTAAACAATAGATTGAACTTTCAATACACCACGTATCAAATATTTTGTTTAAATATATACAATTTTAATGTAACAATAATATTCATTTAAAAAATTAAACACATCCTGTAGATTAAAAAAATTCGACAGATCCTTATAAATGGTGTTTTTTTTTTCTTTTTAATATTGGGATTTATGTTTTAAATAAGTTCCTAATTTGTATTTGTCTTTTTATTCTGTGTCTTTTCTTTTTTTAACTCATTTATTTCCTTTTTCATTCCATTCAGCAATAAATTTAAATAAATTAATCGGATATTCATAAATAAATATTTGCTTTTCCTATTATTAACTCATCGAAAGCTATTTGCCAATTTTTACAAGGATTTTCCAGTAAATATATTGAACTGCTGCCAACTTAATTTTATTATTCAAGACATTTCCTTTAAAGAGTATTACTTGTTTTTTTATATAGAAGATGACTGTATACCTGATTTCGATGCCGAATATTAAAAAAAATAACAATGTTCCTGATTGGTTGACGTCTTGATAAACAACCAATCATAGGTCTTAAAAGTGTTGTCATTTTGTCAGATGCCGCCATTTCTAAATGTACTAAAGAACCTATTTGAATTAAGAACCATTGATTTTATTTCTTATACAAGGTTGTATTAAAATGAATACTGAATATTTTTATTTTTCCTTTAAGCCAGAGTCAATAAAAAAATACTCGGAATTTATTTTAATACAAATGTGCTGTGAATTTAAAATTTAAATTGTTTTTTCTTTATTAATACGTTTTTTATATCGTGATTCCATTATATTTATTTATTACTATAAGTCTGGAGTTTTTATATAAGTGAATAGTCGGTTTTAAAAATATTGGTGGGCAAAATATACATAATAAAACAATTTGTATATCAAGCGTTAAAATTTGTTCATAATTTGCAATTGGCCATATCACTTTTTAAAAATTTTCTATTAAATATACAATAATAAAGTAATGAAGAATACTGTTTAATGGTTCTTTTCATTACGAGTACAATTACTATTTTTGTACTAACTTTTACTATAACGCCATATTATTCATACAGGTATGTATTAAATTTTACACACACACACACACACCTAAATATATATGTAGCCCTATAACTTTGTAAGTAGAACCATTTGAGCCAACTATAAATACATAATTCCTTTGTGAAAAAGAAACCGAGATACTAAAAATAAAGGTCCGTTCTTTTAACCCGTTCTTATCTCTCCACATTGTTTCGCCCATCTCTGTAATTGCAGCGTACGGACAAACCAACTTAACCTATTAGATTCGCATCTGCAGGGTTCTTGCAATTCTTTATATAATAAAACCAGATTTTATTGAGTCTTTATAACTTTGTTTATTATTTATATTAATATATTTATATATGTCTGTGGCCGAGGCGAAAGAGGAATGCAGGGACCGTAACGTTGGGCGCTCCGTCGTATCTGGCTACCCCGCAAGGGATATGACGTGAAGATAAATAACAATAATAATAATTGTCAGCTTCAATATTGTCGGTCCTTGTTCCGAAGAGATTTGAATATCTTGATTTGACTTACATTTATAAAAAACATCACTAAAACAAATAATTAATGATGAATTTAAATTAAGAATAAGAAAAAAATGATGTATGTTTTTTTTTTCATTATTTATTTACACAATGCACCCCACGCTTTTTTATATAGCAATATATATTTTTCTTATTTATTTATTTTTAATCTATTTTTTTTCCTAGGTTTTTATGAAAGTTTTTTTAAACTAATATTATTATTTTTTTTTTCATTGCATTGTCATCGATTCTTTGTAAATGTGCAAAATTGACAAATTCATCCGACATCTAAAAGTACGTCAAAAACATGTTCAAAGTTTCCTTTAACAAACATACCGAAGCTAATAAAACAAAATCAATTGACTTATTAAAAAAAACACAGTCAAATTTGTTCATCCCTAAAAGCTATAATGCCACAAAAAGACAAATACATAGATAACAAACTTACCAGAACCTACTTTCTTGCAATTTTAAAAACAACAAAGTATTTGACATATATACTAATATGGCGCAAATATAATGCTGTCTATAAATGTTAATTTCAAATCGTTCAAAAATATTAACAATAAACAAAATTATATTTATCTTACTTCCGTATAAAAAAATATATAATAATAACAAAAAGTAAAATAAAGTAAAAATGTTCCATTCTAAAAACATAAATAAAAAAGCAATGTTAAAATAAAAAGATCCGTCCAGTCTGTGGAGTGACGACCTTTTGCTGGCCTTGAGTGGGCGGGAACGAATATTAACTGAGCCGGTTTTTTATATTTTGACAAATGAGGACATTTTGAAAAGTTATTACAATGTACTAAGATACAGGCTCTTCGTATAAAGTTTTGTTTTGTTTCTATTATATTTAAATGTTTTTAAAATGTATTTTGTTGTGTAATGTATTCGTGTTTCCGCTTTAATATCTAAATGTTTAGTTAAGAAAGATTTGTATTTAGGAATTAAATATTTTCTGCATTTCACCAAAGAAATCGTAGTCAAAGTTCAGTGATTTTTTAAATAGTACCTAATTTAATATTTAACTATTTAATTAAATCCTATCAAAATCTTATCCTTTTTAAATATTGATATATATAAAAAAAACCTGTAATCCTTTAACAAATAAATCTTAAATCTTTAACATAATAATGTATTATCAGAAGTAGGCCGAAATGCATAACTCAATACTTGCCACTATTAAATTTGACTTTTCTTTGGTAACATTACACAATATAAAATATAATATTAATATTCTATTAAAGATAGTTAAATTGTTCTACAACTACAATTGACTGATTTATTTATTATATTATAATTAGTTACTAACATTAAGTCATATGAGATACTTTTTTAATTTTTATTGTACTTTAATCGACATTGATACTATGATATTCAAAATTTGTTATAATCATTCAGGACTATAATTAGTAGGGTTAAGATCAGTAATGCGTGACAAAGAGGGAGTGACGTCACATCCGGTCCAGCTGCCGGTAGGAAACGGAAAGCAGCGATGTGAATTAATAAGTGCCTCGCATGATTTTATCTGGATCCCATGACGAAAAAGGTTTTTCTACGTATAACACCCAAAAAAAACTTTAAGAGCCATTAAGATATTGTGTTCGGATATAAATTATATTTTAAATGTTGTCTTTTTTTTATTTCCTGTCGTAAAAAAATCCTTTGTTTCGAGCAATTAATAAGAAAAAACAGCTAACAAATTAAAGCACTCTGAGGAAGATAAAAAATAACTTTGAAACTTTGAAAATTTTACTGCGACAAAAAGTACTAAATAAGAATATTTTTATCTACAACTATATTTATTTATTTTTCATTTAATAACTAAACTATAGACAAACATTTTAATTTAATATATAGATATAGTTATATTCTAAGATTTGTTAACTTAACAGAACATTATAATACAATATATAATTTAGATAAATATAAGTATTAGAAAGATATACAAAATATATAAGTATGTATGTCTAGTAGTCCTTTGTATCTTAAACTTAATATATAGCCTGTCTTTACTTGCTTTCGTGGAGACTAAGTCACGGGCAGAAGCCAATAAAAAGTTGTTATATTTGTGATAAATACACCAACTTCCTAAATAATTAATTATGAAAATAAATAAAAAAAAATACATTTTTAATCTACCAATTTTGCTACGAATTAAGAAAAATAACATTAATAATGAATAAAATAAAAAAAATATTAAAATTCAAGAGGCCACACAAATCTCCCCCAAATTAATTGAACTGATTGTTTAATATGAATATATAATAAATAAATTCAATAATTTTGTACAGGACGACGGTACAGTGGAGTACTACAACAATATCATAGTACAACCACACCTCCGGCTGGTGACGGGACAGGGCCGAGGGTACCACGTGCGCTGTCGGTACAGGAGACGCGACCTGACGCTGTACCACCTCCACAGACCACACGCGGACAGACTCACGGGATCCAGGGATAATTATGATAGGTAATTACGTAGTTGATAAAGATTTGCTGTAAGGACCGAATATAGATAGGCTGTATTGGTTTTAATTGGATTAGGTCCGTATTAGGACTCTAATAAGACTAATTTGAAGTATGACTTAAATATGACTGGAAGAAGATTTTATGTATAATTAGACTGGACTATGACTCGGTTAAAACCGATTAATCATCGGGTTAGGAGTTAATAATTCAAGACTGTCCAGGTTACTTATAACTTCGCAATAATTAAACTGGACTTTAACAGAAATTTTACTGTATTATTACTATATTAGGACTGGACTATAACTGAACTTGCAAAATTAAATTATTTTGTCAAAATTGCTTTTTATTTTTGCTATATAATATATGAGTTATTATTTATTTTACATTAGTATATGGATAATTTCACATAATTATGAGTTATATTGGTTTTAATATAATTTTTGGACGTTATAATACATTATAAATAAACTATAAAATATTTTTTATTTTTATTATCACTTCCAGTGACAATTACGACGAGGACTCTGGGCTGTTGCCGTCAGTCACCATGAAGATATACAAGGGAGACCCGGAAGATAAAGAGGTAAGGTACTATATTAATATATTTCAAAGAAAAAACATTATTAAATCATTGTTTATAATGTTAAAGTTATTATAGCTTTTAGTACATTTTATTTCTCACAAGTTATAACTGACTCCATAGTCTTTATTTTTTATGTAAATTAACGCTAAATTAAGAGTATGCACATAGTTTTCGATCTTTCTCCATGGACTTACCTTAAGAACCGTGCAAGTAGTTATAAGTAGTAGTATTTAAATAAAGTAAAAACTTTAAGTATTATTACATTACAGGTGGCGTCAAACGTGAAGATCGGTGACACGCTCACTCTAGTCGTGTCACTGGAGAAGCAACGGAGTTACGGACTGTTGGTGTCGGAGTGTTCCGTGCGGGACGGACTGGGGTGGGCCGAACAGAACCTCATTGCTGATGATGGGTGAGATTGGACTATAGAACCATTTAGATTGTACATTACGTTTGAATTTAGTTGTTATTTTTATTTAATCAAAATGTGTGGATTTTGAGTTGTTATTGTTCATAAATTGGTAATTAAAAAAAAACAATTATTGAGTTTCTCTCTTCTTCGAGACTCTTCTCAGCGGAGCAGTGTTAGTAGTAGCCTATTCACGGACAGACTGCACTGACCTTTTTTATGTAGTATTTGATTCAAAAGAGCTTCTAAATGCCTACTTGAATAAAGATATTTTGAATTTAAATTTCTTAAACTAATAGTCTATGATAGATTAGACTATATACATTTTGGACTATAAATTGTAATATGTCACACTTTTCTTATTTATTAATAAAATCCATAATTTCGGTACGTTTTTAATAGACGCAAAAAATACTATTCTCTGTAATTTTGCAGTTATAAAGGCATAATTTCGGAATAACTTTAAGGTATGTTTAATATTCTATGTACTCTCGCTCCCAGCTGTCCTCTGGACGGAGAGATCATGGGCTTCTTCCAGTACTCCAAGGAGAAGCAAGAAGCCAAGGTATCGTTCCCGGCGCACAAGTTCCCGTACACGGCCAGCGTATACTACACGTGCGAGGTGAAGCTGTGCGACCTCAACCATCCTACAGATTGTGTAAGTATAGATTTAAATTGAATTAAAATCCTGTCATATTGACGTGGTCATCATTTTAACCATTTTTATTATAATGTTATCAATTCTTCCCCTATCATACTGTACTTTGAACTGCGTAACTAGTTTCGGTTATGTGGCAATGTATTGTAATGATATTCTTTGAAACTGAGTAACGAGTTAGTTAGTCTTTGGGACGTGTTTAATAAATGTATCAGTGTAATAACAAAATTGTAATAATTATCCAGGAGCCATGTAGTCACAAGCGGCGCGTCCGCCGTCAGTCCGAGGAGTCTCCCGCCACCGTGGAGGTGTTCTCCGGACTGTACGTCAACGAGGCGGACTCGCCCGACAACGACGTCACCAGCGAGAAGGTGGGCTTATATAAACATTACAAAGCTTAGGTTAACTGGTAGAATGCCACACGGCATTCAGTTCGCCTTTCGTAAAATACAATAAATAAGAACAATAATAGCTTCGAATTCCAATTGATTCAGACAAGTCTTTCTCTTCAATTTTAAACAACTATTATTTCACTGCTTTTCCTAGTAATAGTTTATTTTGATTTTGTTGATATAAATAAAAAAAAAGATAATTAAGAGTCAATGAAATTTTAATTAATTTAGATAAGTATTTTTATTATTCAAAACTCTATTTTGAAATTGCACAACCGTTTATTATTAAATCAGTATAATTGTTAATATTTTACAGAAAGAAGACGAAATCTGCATATCACAGAAGAACTTCGCAATCGGTATCTGTATAGCGGGGATCATCTTGATGATCTGCGTCATTGCCGCCATCGCGTTCATTCTTGCAAGAAGACGAAATCCTAAAACATATTCGAGAACCGGCAGCTCACTTTACAGTGGTCCATACACCAACACTGGATACTCGCATACAAGCTAAATATAGAAACATATCTTTTAACCAGATAACAAGATATATCTGAACTATTATTTTACATGTGCCAATAGCATACTATGAATTATCGCGGTTTATTATGAAATTGGTTTACAACGAAATTGATTGATTGAATATGAATGTCATAACATATAATGACATTTATTTTTTCTTTTGACAGATTAAATTAGTTTGATATTTTTTATCTGTTCGTAATTTTTATGTGAATATAATGCTTCAGTCAAATGTAATTAAGTTCTACCAATAAATTAATATTAGGTATATCATGAATATATCGTATATATAAATATTAATTTAATATTAATTTGTGATAATTCGTGCATTATCGTCCGTCCACGTAATATTAAGTTTATTTTAATGGAAGGTTGCCTTGCATTACGTAATACATAAATTTAATACGGTTACACAAATTTTGTATAGAATAACCGTGATTATGTGATTTAATTTAATATAAAATAATCATATAAGGACCCACGGAAAATAAATTCGTAATAACAATATATCAATATGCATTTATATATTATTTACTAACAAAATATAAATCAATTGAAAATATTTTTTACAGGAATTTTATTAGAAAGATCAAAAATTTTCGGGGGTTTTTTATTTTTTGGTGGCGGGAAAAAGATCTGTGGTTAAAGATCTTGTCATACGTCATATGTCAAAGAAATACGACAGGCTGTATGGCTGTGTAGTCTGTACCTTTGCCTTTCGAGAAAGTACAAAAATTGGAAAAAGTAACTTCATTTCTATAGTCTCTGTTAAATAAAATATTTGTCAAAAAAGGTCAAATTATTCAATTTTCGTTCATTATGATGCCATATACTTTATAATTAGCAAATAATCCGTCCAATATAGGTGCTATTTTATATTTAGCTTTTTAAATGCTTTTTCGCTTCCTATAATATAACAACGAATTTGATACGCGTTTCATAACTACCCCATTGTTTTTTAGTTTACTAATATACTTAGATGTTTAGTGGCAATGGGGTTCTGGAACCATATCAAAGTAAGCCTTTTCAGGTTATTATTATGTACGAATTTTTTTAACAAATATACTGACTTGAAAAATATAAATGTTTTTTATTTTAACATTACTTATCATATCTATTCATCACTTTGAAATGTTTTATCTAGAAATTATTAACACACAGTGTTAATACGAAACTGAGCAATTAATTAGTTTTAGTAGTAATCAAAATGAAGTGCTTAATCCTCAAATCCACAAATGCAAAACCTACAACAACACCATCACACTAAATATCCCTAATTGCTTTTTCATCCCTGAGCTTTATTCCCTTCAAGGAGTTGAAAAGTTGAAAATTAAAAACAACTGCGTATTGATAGTTGAATTTAATAGATGAAATACTTTAGATGTATTATAGTGCAGTAGTTGTGGGTTACCAATGTAGTGGTTGTTGCTGTGTAGTAGTGCCCTACTTTAGATTTTAAGGTAGCAAGGAACAGTCCAGGTATTTTGACGGATATTGTTTATTTTGCAAAACACACCAAAATCACAATTACTAAAATTAAAGTACAGAAAGAATGAGAAGAAGAGCAATAGAAAGAGATAAATGAGATATAAGCTAATTATTAAACGAGTTGAAAGCTGGAGCATCGATTCTGACTCATGCATGTAGGTGCCCTTGGAGCAACCGTAGCGGGTGGGGAGATCGGTGACACAATAGACGGCCAGCCGGTCGACAAGTGTGCGCCCGCGTCCAGCAAAAACCATAGACGGCCAGCCGGTTAGGTACTATTGTCTTCTAATAAAAATGTGCATAATAATACAATGTTTGGTTAACTAAAAACTGAACCGCTTATTTTTAAAGTGGCCTAACTACATTTATCTACAAATCGAGATATTCAAAATTTTGCGTTTCAATAAATTAAAAAATATATGTATAGGATACTAATGAGTCATACTGCTTGAGTGTATCTAAGGATGTTAAATTTAAAGTTCCTGTTAAAATAGTGGCAGTTACTAAGTAAATAACGTGTGCTTTCTTATAAGGAATGGAGTTGGGCCACTTTCAAAATTAACAGCCAGATTCATTATAAAAGTTGAAGGTGCCCAAGTCTATTCACATAATTTAAGATGTTTCAAAATTTAAAAAAACAATACTGAATTTGTTTCACATATCTTGAAAACACTTTGGAAATATAATTTATGTGATTTAAAATATTTTTTTAATTACAAACATAAATTTATTACAAAACAATTTACTATTCGTCTACATTTTGTTCGTGTGAAAGGGTTTTGAATAAATCATGTGTTCTGGTGGTGTGTAACCTAATACGTCTATAAATTTTGGTGTTGTAATTTGTCTATTATTTTTATACAATGGTGTCAATACAATATTTTCTAACTTTCTCGGTCTACCGTGAGGTGGTAATAAATTCAAGATTTTGAAATGTTCATCATTCATTGATGTCTTATACAAAATTTTATATGGTTTATTTCTGACAAAACGCATCCAACATATTCTTAGCCAGTTTACTGATTCTCCATCAGAATTCTTTACCCTTTTAAAAATTGCGTCTTCTAATAATTTTGTTGACACAAAATTTCCTGTCTCATTTCATTTACTATAAAATTATTACCCTTCCGACACTTCTTAATAGTTCGTTCCCCAAGATTATCTTGTAATAATCTTGGGGAATGAACAGTATATTATTTTTTTTAATGCCATTTCTAAGACGCCAAAATCTTTATCATTTAGTAAAAACGAATGCCCTGATATTAAAAAAAATATGATCTATGATTTCCACATTATTTTCCAAAGTTTGGACCATTTTTAACAACATTAAAGCTACTTTAATGTTTCTATTTTGGCCGGGTCACATATCACTCTAAGCTATAACGTGTCTTTCATTTTTTTAAATTTTAATATGTTTTAAAAAGCATAAAACAACTACTTGAGCTCCTCTGGATGCAATAGTTTCATCCAAAACGTACATGTAAACATTATCGTTATGAATATTGTGTGTAACAAAATTTAGCATATACACTGCGTTTGTAATATGCTACTGAGGTAGTCAGCTTAGGATACGGTAATGCTTTTTGGAAGTCTAACGAGAAAGCAAAATAATAATCAGAATTACGTGATACTTGCTCCTGAGCTTGTTTCAGTGAATTTCTAGCTGATTCTGCTAGTCTTAAATGAACATCATGTTCTTCGGTGAGTTTATTATTTTCTTCATCATTATTCGATGCATTTTTGTCATGTATTTTTGCGCGGTTGGTGGAAATTTAAATCAAAATATTTTTTTAAATATTCTCCTATAAGTCCACTCATAAACGGTTTTTATTCCATTTTCCTCGCAGTGAAGCTCGTATAAATTAAACATTTTCCTGGTAGTTAGATCTGGATGATAGAAATCTTCTATTAGGATTATGAGATCTGGTATAATGGGATTCAAAATTAGGGAAACTTTTAATATGATTTTGAACGTGCTTTTTCGCTCCTTCAAATATTTGTCTTGATGATCCAACCATCCTCCCACTTATATCATTGCCCACATTTGCAGAGTTTAGTACCTACTCGTTTTAAGCGTCCTTCGCTTACTTTAAAAGTATTCAAGAAGAATTTTTTGCAGACGGGAATATTTCCGTTTTTAGAACGTAACAAACGTTTGTTGCACGTCTTCGTAAAGTAATAAAGAACAATGGCAGCTTTCCATACATCATTTTACCTGACATTTTTTGGAAGCGTCTAAATATAAAAAAATATTTAAACGATAGGGGTAACATTGCATAAGCTTAATCAGAAACAAATATTTTTTTAGAAATCCACAAAAAAAAGATATTTCAGTTTTTGTTTAACACTAATTTGAGGTTACCTGTCAATACTAGTTGTCACTGATTGTAATTATAGTCTATACTAGCTTTTGCCCGCGACTTCGTCCGCGTTTCCGTCGTTTTTCGAAAAAAAATTAGCAGATGTCCTCCCTCATAGTTTTGACGTAACAGGCAGATTCACTTTCGTATTTTAGAAGGGCAATAGTAATATAATATGCCAATCCACAAAACTGTTGAAAAATATAAGTAACCGCAGAATATTATAATATACCCACGCTATACCCACGACTCGGTCAGCGTGTAACTCCTTGTTTTTTATTAAGATAATATATTGCTAATATTTTTAGATCAAATTAAAATGTTTCAGCGCAAAGCTTCTGGGTAGACTATGTTAAGAGTCGACCCGTCCGGCACGTGAACGTAAAGATTCCTAGAATTGCTAACCCGGGAAAGAGCGACGTATAATTGACCATGCGAGAAACAGCTAACACCGAGATCTACTCCAGCAACACGAAAAGTCTGCCCTTGAGCTTTATTGATAGTCATGGCATAGCACACCGATACTGGGAATTGCGTTCTTTTAAATTGGAATGGAAAATTATTTGGTATTATGGGAATTCTGGGAATAAAGACAGTTTCTCCTGCACCGCAACCTGTTAAAATTTGAGCCTCGATTACATTTTGTTGCAACTGGGTTACTTTTAGCCGAGTTCCATTGCAAAGTTGAGGTGGTCTTAAATTTCGGAGCAGAATTATCGGTATGCCAATTTTTAAACAAATTATATGAGAAGGTAGTCCAGGCATACTTAAAGAATTTAAAAATTCTATCGGGTAATTAGTGGCTTCTTGTTCATCAACCATTCTATTTATTGAACTATAAACTTTGCTTTCTCCCTGTATATTAGACAGTATTTTATTATTAATTTCAGATGCCTGGTCATTGCGAGGAGTCAAAATGGACCTTTCGCAAAGCCAAGAATTGTCCCTATTTAATATAATTGTTATGTCACCGTAAACCGAAGATATAAGATGTTGTTGGGATTGCACTATACAACATAACTCAGGTGTCAGAATAAGTTTTCCTTGGTGTAGTTGTGGATAGGTACCTTCACCAATCTTCAATAATGTATCAGAAAATTCACGATTATCTGCGTTGTCTCCAGTTCTCACTCGCATATTTATAGTCAAATGCACCGATTGTATATCACGCCACAAATAAGAGCTTTTCAGGCAAGCTCTAATCTCATCAGCTCGGGTTCCCCGTGGTATTACCGGTAAGGTTTGTCGGAAATCACCACAAAATAAAACCGTAATACCGCCCATTGGTCGATCATTTTGTCTTATGTCCCTTAGAGTTCTGTCTACTGCTTCTACTCCTTTTCGATGGGCCATCGTACATTCATCCCATACGATTAAATTACACTCACGCAATACCTTAGCTTTGTCGCTATTTCTTGAAATACTACAGGTTGGACTTTCCGTGCGATCTAAATTAATTGGTATTTTAAACATAGTGTGAGCAGTCTTACCTCCTGGTAGCAATGTTGCAGCTATACCTGATGAAGCCACGGCAAGAGCGATTTTACGCTGATTTCGAACATAAGCTAATATTAATTTAGTCAAAAAAGTTTTCCCAGTTCCTCCAGGTGCATCTAAAAACCATATTGTTCCTAAATTATTCTGCACACTCTCGCACACGCGATCATAGACTAAGCGTTGTTCTGCAGTCATCATTGGGACACCGTTTTCTAATGTTACCAGCAGTTCCATTGGGTTGTAACCAATCTCTGCGGAATATTCCCTATTGGTAACCTCTCCGACTGAGGTTGGCGTTGGCAAACCATATTCACAAAGTGATTTACCGCCTACTGCTGTTAAGTCTTCCTGAAGAGCTAATAAGCACTGATTTATAGCCAGATCTCGAAAATTATCATTAGTTGCGCCTTCATTATTGTGAGATAAATTCCGAAGAAAGTCTTCTGCAAATTTTTCTTTATATTTTTCCCATAATTGGACAGGATCAGATAAATTACAAAATGTGAGTAATGTTACAAATAAATGGCGTAACCGTCGTGGATTATCACTAACACAGGATTCTGCTAAAGCGTCATCCCAATGTTGATCATTTTCAAGCAAATGACGCGCTTGGCAAGCTGCATGATAAGTTGGATAAACAACATCGTCTACTTTTCTCAAATCTATAAATGATGTTGGTCCTCGCACTGTATGTAATAATAATCTCAAATAAAAACACTCTGCGTTGTTAGGATGAACAGTATACACTCTACCAAGAACATGTTCTTTGAAAATACCTGTCTCGCCATCTACAGGCCTGCCTCGGCGTCTACGGTTAAAGAAACCTCGTTGTTTATCGTAGGTATAATACGATGGAACTTCTTCATACAAAAGAGACTTTGCGAAATTATCAGTTTGGCAAAGTCGAAAGAATGCCAATAAAGTTGTTTGTCTAGGGTTCTCTAATCGTTCTGTAACATTTTCGGCGTTAAAATATATACGTTGACCGCCTTCCAGATGAACATCCAGATGGGTCACAGGTGGATATCTTTCGTGAATATTAAAACTTAAGATCCGCCACACAGCTTCTGAAGAGCTGATATATCTGCCTGACTGAAATCTAGTAACTTCATCATGTTCATTTCTTAACGCAAACGTAGCTTGGTCACTGCCCTTGTTAATGTACTTACAAATATATTTAATTGACTCTACACTATTACACATTTCTACATTTATGTGAGCTTGAAATGCTCTGGACAATACAGGCGAATACGGAACGACCCACCTATTATCTAAAGTAACCTGTTGTCCAGACATTCGCTTTTCAACAGTAAAACCACCATTGTCTCTTGAACGGCGACGATATAATGGGTATCCATCATGTCCTGTTACAGTTTCATCCACTAATGCTTTTGGATACCTTTTAGTGCAACGACCGTCTTGCATGCAAGGAGCATTTGCGTTAAATGCACCACATGGACCATGTATCATATGAGTTTTAACAATGTCGTATAACAGGGGATCTGCAGTCGGATCTGGAATTTCAGCACTGATTAATCTGTCTACATCATTAGGTCGAACCTTATCTTTTAACGAAAGCAAGATATGTGCGTGAGGTAAGCCGCGTTTTTGCCACTCAACACTATACATATAACACAATACTTCTCCAAAAATGTTATCTTTGGTAAGAAGATCTATCATTGATTTTAATTTTAAATGAAACACTCTTGCAATAATATCATGGCGGTCATGCGGTGCCTGACCCTCAAGAAGCTCCCGAGTGATTTCATCCCACTTGGGATTGGTAGTTACAGTAACAAATAAGTCGGGACGTCCATATTTTCTTACGTAACAAAAAGCGTCTTGAGTACGTTCATGCATGTAGCGTGGACCACCAGTAAAAGAAGAGGGTAAAATAACTAAACGACCCATATTCACAGTATCGTTATCTTGCTGCATGGCATCGCGAAGGTGCACGTATTCTTCAGCGCGCAGCTGCCTTTGATTAGATCGTATATAAACTAATCTTTCGGTTTCAATTTTTGCGTACATGTCAACAATAAACTGATTAAATAAGCCACGAAAACGTTGAAAGTATACCAATCTATTCCGTCTCACTTGCAGGTGGTAACAATAAAATTGAAGGCATGACACCTTTTTATTATAATTAGGTGCGCCTGTGCGCGGATCGGTTTGGTATACAGCGAAATTATAACCATCTTCCCCTCGACAGTATATCATAGGATATTGCAAACTGTCGTAAGCCCTGTGGGTTTCGAAAATACGTTGCAAACGATTGTCTCTGGAACGTATAACGATATCACGCCTATCACATTCCTGGTCGACCAGTACTACAGCAACTTCATTCGTGGATGGAACGTTATGACGCCCAGGGTGTTCCTGAGTTGGACGCTTATCGGCGTTTATAACAATTTTATAATTGTTATTACCATCTTGAGAAAGGGCTTCTAATGCCGATTTAAAACTGCATACGTACGAATTAACCTGATGTAACATGTTCTGAAGTTGTGAAATGAGTTCAGTATTTAAATTCGGAAAATATTGATTTCTTATATTCGACTGTTCGTTGTAATCGGATACAAAATATATTTGAAGAAATTTAGGTTGTTCTTCAGGCAAAAGGGACCCTATCAAATGGTAAACCTGACCTTGTACCTTAAAAGTAGGCATGAAAGGGCCTTCTGAGATTTGTTTAGCACCAAAGGATGTCATTTGGAATGCACTATTATAAGTGCGAATATTATCTAAAAACTGTTTGGATTGCAAATGTTCCCCTAAAAGTAGTGATTTTAAAGGTTCCGGTGGGTCTTCGAACGAAGGCAAATTTATTTTACCTCCAGAACAACAGAAACCAGCAGACTCCTTCCTCCACTTCGAAGCATTACAAAAGGAACATACTACGTTCATATCGCCTATTTCAGAAGATGATCTGTAATCAATTGTGAGGTTATAAGCAAACCCACTTTTATATTTATCGGACCACGCCACCGAATTTGTAGATTGATCTACCACGTGTATATCCAAGTCATTAAGACCATGTCGAAATCTATCTGCAGTAAGACGGGCCTCTCGCTGTTCTTCTGTTTCAAGCGACCGAATATTTTCAATTCTTAATCTTTCATTAGATAAAGTAATCAATTGTTCTTGTCTCAAAGAATTGTAATAATCGCGTCCCGACTCTAGTCGTTGTTCATGCTCATGTTCATCTTCAAGAGATCGAATCATGTTATGGTGCGCCCTATCATTTGTCAAACGGTCTTGATATTGAGTAAAAGTTTCAGATTCTCGAGACAAAATATGACGTTCGCGATCAGCTGTAAGCCGTAATTCCCTCTCAGTGAAGGTTTCGGACTCGCGAGATAAAATATGACGTTCGTGGTCAGCTGTAAGCCGTAATTCCCTCTCAGTGAAGGTTTCGGACTCGCGAGATAAAATATGACGTTCGCGGTCAGCTGTAAGCCGTAATTCCCTCTCAGTGAAGGTTTCAGACTCGCGAGATAATGTATGCCGTTCGCGGTCAGCTGTGAGTCGCAATTCTCGTTGTAAAGCAGTTTCAGCTTCTCGGGATAACGCATGTTGTTCCCGGTCAATGGAACGCCTTAGCTCTCGTTGAGAAGAGCTTTGAGAAGCCCGTGTTGTAGCTCGTCTCGCTCTTTCAGCTGCTAATCGCATCTCTCTTTCTGGAGAGCTTTCATTAGCTCGAGATGTTGAGGCACTAACTCTCATAGAGTTTAACCGATATGCTCTTTCCTCTTCCGATTCTTGAGAACGCGTCATTCTCATTCTCCTAGCTTGACTCGAAGTTCGAGATAAAGATGGTCGTTTTTTAGGTGGCATCGTTTATTTTATTTTTAATCGACGGTAACTTAAATTCTATTTAGTTACCCAACAAAAAACTTACGTCAGAGGTCCTAACTATAGCTAAGTATATAATAAATAGAATATAAATCTAAGTGCCTATTAAAACTAAAATAATATTCTAATCGAATTATAAATATGTACGTAGGTACCTACAAATTACAAAAGAATAAAAAATGAAAATAAAGCTATACTTAATGCGTGTGCAATACTATCTACACTTACCTACTTCACTTAAAAATGAATAATAAGAAATACCTACAACTACTGTAATTAATCAAAGTACCTATGCTAATGCAAAAAAAACCTTAGATGTTCTAAGTACAGCTGCTATATAATAAAAAAATATAAATCTAAGTGCCTATTTAAACTTAAATACCTAATATTCTAATAGAATTAAACTAAGAAATATGTACCTACCTACCTACAACTTAGGTACAAAAAAAAAAGAAATGAAAATAAAGCTAAAACACGTGTGCAGTATAGGTAGATAGTAGGCAATATCTACCTATACCTACTTCACTTAAAAATAAATAAAAAATACCTATGAATACTATAATTAATAAAAGTACCTACCTACGCTTTTATCTACTCAATACAAAAAAAACTAAACATAAAATGCCCAAAACTAACCTATCAGTAACTAAAAATCTAACAATAATCTAATCTATCTATCTATTATCTAATCTAAAAATCGAATCTAAATCTACTTAAAAAGAAATAAAATAGGAACTATTAATAGTTAAGAATTTAAACAAAACTAAAACTAATTTAGAAAATAACAACAAAAGAAATTAAAATAAACTATTTAAAGACAAAAAGTCGCGCTGATAAGCACGGTTTATAAAATAACAATTTTTGTCTGTCAATAAAGTTCAACACTCTGAACGCATCAACAGCCAAATATTGAATGACGCTTGTATGTATGTATGTAGTCCTACTTCCCGCTTGCTTGAGCGAGGTGCTGCTTCCGGGGTTTGGCCCCCATAACAGGGTTTCACTCGCGGGTGGCAACACTGTCCACCCGGTCCCTGGTCTTCAGTTCCACTTCCTGTCTTCTAGCGTATAAGATATATTTACAATATTTACACTACAACTAATTACAATTAAGACATTAAAATTAACTACATGTACAATAAAAGAAAAATAACAATAAATACAATAAATTTTAACAACGATACATAAAGGATTTAAAAGGACTATTTACAGTAAACTTAATTGGACTTAATATTATTTATTATCTAAATTAGCAATATACGGGACGTTATACAAAACAATACGATATACAATACATACTATAATTATTAATTTAATACATAAGTTCCACCGCTCCGCAATATGTAATTAATTACTTAACTAAGAACTCTTGTCGGAGCCTTCGGTGTACTTGCAATCAAAATACATTAATACATAATACTAAATACAACTACTTACACTAATAATTATCTAAATACTATACAATACAAGGACTTAAATACTATACAATGAACTTACATACTATACATAATAAACAATACAATAATAACAATAAAACTCTATAATACAATAAAAACAATAAACTACTATATATTAACTAAATAACTATATAAATATTTGTTTTTGTATTTTCTATGATTTATTTTATATTGTTTTTGTATTTTTCTGGATTCTTTTATGTTTTTTTTTTTTTTTTTTTTTTTATTTTTCCCTTACAAACTACTTACAACTACTTACAAACTACTTACAAACTAAATACTATAAATATATATAATACACCTAAAGACTAAATGGAACTAAAAGTAATCTAATGGTAAAAGGGAAAAATCTACAATGGAAAAACAGAAAATACAATAATTTGGAGAGAGGACGACGAAATGGGGCGTGAGCTTTCGGCTGCCTGGGCGGTCTGTCCAGCCGGGTGAGACCCGTGTGGGAGGCCCGGCTTAGACGACCAGCGACCGAGGCAGCAGCTCAGGACTCGGGAGGGATGAGGAGGTCACGGGGAAACCGCCTTGCGTCCGGCGGACGGGCGTGCCACGGCGCAATGCCGCGCAGGTGGTGCAGGCTCGAGGCGTCAGTGCGACTGAAGAGGTTGGTCGACAGCCGCACGACGTGATCTACCAGGCTCTCCATACGGAGGTCTTTATGCAAGGTCGCATTCCTCACGTAGTAGGGAGCCTGGGTGACACGCCTGAGAGCAATGTTCTGCACCACCTGTAACACATTGCGTTGGCACGCCGATAAAAGTTGGACCCACGCCGGGGAGGCGTAGGTCAGGTGTGGGCGTACGAAGGTCTTGTAAAGCGAGACCTTCGTACGCAATGGAAGTCTGGATCGGAAAAGGGGTTGGAGGAGGTGAAGGGCTACACGCGCAGCCCGATTCGCCTTACGCACCTGTTGGGTACCAACGAGCTTTCTGTCCAGAACTACGCCGAGATACGTAGCCTGGTTGGTCCACTTAACCTCCTGGCCGAATAGGACAAGCGGAGGAGGCTGCTTGTTGCGGGGTCCGAAGACCACCGCCTGGGTCTTCCCCACGTTCAAGGACAGCCTCCACTCCGCCAGCCAACTCGGCAGCAGGTCGAAGGATCCTTGAAGCTTCTTGGCCGCCAAGAGGGGCGACCTGGATGAAACCAATAAGGCGACATCGTCCGCGTATAGCGCCAACATCGTACCCGGGGGTGACGGGATGTCATTGGTGTAGATGGAATAGAGGATCGGGGAGAGGATGCTGCCCTGTGGGACACCTGCCAAACTGGGGAAGGCGCTCGAGATAGCGCCTCCCACCCTCACCCGGAAGGTTCTTCCGTGAAGGAAGGAAGAAAGGATCTGGACTACGTGGTGTGGAACACCAAGGGATTGGATTTTGTGCAGTAGTCCTGGATGCCATACCCGGTCAAAGGCATTGGCGACATCCAGGAATACTGCGGCTGTCTGGAGCTTTTTGTTAAAGGAAGCGGTGGCAAAGTGGACCACCCTAGCCACCTGAAGGGTGGTAGAGTGTTGGTTTCGAAATCCAAACTGTTCGGGTCTCGGGCAAAAATGCGCCTGGACTAAAGGCAAAAGTAGCCTCTCGAACAGTTTGGATATCGAACTCAGGAGGGAAATGGGACGGTAACCTTCCGGGCGGCTATGATCCTTGAAAGGTTTGGGGATGACAGCGACCAGACTCTCTTTCCACGCCTGGGGGAAGTACCCCAGACGCAGAATGGCATTGAAGAGTCTGGTCAAGCTGGCTATGAAAGTGTTTGGCAAGTGTCGAAGGGCCCCATTAGTGATGCCATCACTTCCGGGGGCCTTCTTGGGCTTCAGCCTGGCGATGGCCTTTTTGACCGCACCAGGCGAGAAGAACGGAGGCGGCGGTAACGGTTGGGTCGGGAAGGTGAGGCGATTTGTCACGGCTTCCCGGAGACGATCGTGTGCGTCGGGTGTCGCACTGGGATTAGGGGTAAATTGAGAAGCCAAGTGACTTGCCAATATATCGGCTTTACCCTGGCTATCATATCTCAGGTGTCCATCGGCGCTGTAAAGGGGCGCCGATGGGGGAGGTTTGCGGGTGAGTTGACGGGCCAGCCTGTTGAGAGACGGAATGTCCTCACTGGCTTCCCCGATCCGCTCATCCCAAGAGTCGGCTGCGATGTCCACCAAGGCGGTCCGGAGGTTCTCGACGGCCGCGTTGTAGAGCACCTTCAGCCGAGGATCTCTAGTAGACTGCCAGCGCCTACGGGCATCCCTTTTCTTTTGGAGAAGGTTGAGGACTCTTCGGGGTAGGGGAGGATATCGGAAGGAGCGAGAAGGAGCCGAGGACACCTCTATCGCACCTTGAATTTTGATGGTGAGGTCGGACACCAGATGGTCCAACCCCCCAGGATCCGAAATGGGTTCTGCAACGGGCGGCGACTGCCTGAGGCTTCTCTCGAAGACCTGCCACGAGACGCGTCTCCTCGGCTGAGGAGCAGTGGCCAGAGTCAGCCTGCCTGACACGGATGCCAAGACAGGCTGATGGTCTGAGCCAAACGCGTCGGGCAGCGTTTCGAGGTCCAAGGCCTGGACACCGTTGTGTACCACCAGATCGATGGTAGTCGGTGCCTGGCCTACAGTGTTGGAGTAATGGGTTGGGAGATCGGGTCCCACAACCTCAAACCCGCAACGCTGGGATACCCCAAGCAGTCGTCGTCCGTTGGCGCAGGTGGAGAGACATCCCCAAGAAGGATGTTTGGCATTCCAGTCCCCGGCCGCCAGCGAGGTGGTGGAGCTTTCGAGCATCCGACGCACTTCACCGACGTCGAAGGCTGAATTGCAGGGTCGGTAGATGGCATAAAGGCAGAGAGGATGATCCCCGTGCTGGATCTCGACGCCCAGGGACTGAAATGACCTGGTGTCGAGATCCGGCATGGGTCGGAATACCAGGTTACGACGCACCGCGACTAGAAGCCCCCTCCACGGATTGGAAGGGTCTGCGTCCAGTCGCAGCACGTGGTAGCCCGAAATAGAGGCAGGATGGTTGGGAGTCAGATGGGTTTCGTTGATGAGGGCAACGTCTATGCGCTGCTCCCTCATCAACAATTTCAGAAAAGGGAGCCTCCTCCTGAGACCAGCAGCGTTCCAGTATAGGATACGCAGAGCGCTACTGGGCATCCTGGAGAAGGCTCATCATGCCCGACAGGACAGCCTGAGCAGGGTCTCGACCTTCCCTCAAGGCGGTTAATACCTCCTTGAGGGTGTCTATCACCCTGTCCAGACTGACCTGTCCGGGAGCTGGCCTCTCGGCTAAAGGTCTCGCCGCGGCAGTAAAGAACTCCCGGTCCGTTGGGGCCTGTGCAGCCTCCTCCGGCGGGATGTGGACCGGAGCAGTGGAGACTTCCGTCTCCCTTGCTCTACGTGAGCGTTTACCGCCTCTCTTCTTCCTCCGCCGGCCCGTCCCAGTGTTGGGCAGGTTGGCGGTGACGCTTGCGCTCGCTTCCCGCCCCTTTTATACTCTGCCGCCGCGAGCCCCGTCGAGCGCGGCAACCGTTACACAAAAATAATCCTTATAGCTTGATTCACTATTCACGCGCGATGTCTTGTTGGCGTATTTCATGTAAGTAAGTATAAGTTTGGTGTTTCTATACCGATTTCAATGATTCTTTTTTTATTGAATTGGTGCTAATGTTTATTTTTTTTTTAATTAGGAATGATGGTGAGCATTATTGGTTTTATAAACGTAAAAGTAAACAAATATAATAAGAAATCTCCGAACTGCTAAGCTATCGAGAGTTATGCGTGTTATTGTGAGTTAACTATAAAAGGTAGATATATGCTGTCTTGGAATATTTTTCGTGTATTTTTATGTAGAATATTTCCGTTATACAAAGTTTCGATGTAGCTCTAACCATTAAGGCTGCACACGCGACGGAAGCTTAAAAAATCAAGCAACTTCTCCCATTTTCTCAACATTTCCTTTCACTGCTCTGCTCCTATTCATTGTAGTGTGATGAAAAGTATACTATTACCTGCCCAGGAGTATAAAGAATAATTGTACTAAGTTTCGTTAAAATCCGTCGAGTAGTTTTTTTTTCTATAAATAACATACAAACAGACAGACAGACAGACAGACAGACAAAAATTTTTTTAACTGCATTTTTGGCATCAGTATCGAACACTAATCACCCCCTGCTACTTATTTTGTAAATATATTTCATGTACAGAATTGACCTCTCTACAGATTTATTATAAGTATAGACAAACATAAAAAAATACGTAAGAGATTTCCTAAATGATGTTTTTAATATTAGTTATTAGTTTAGTAAGGGGTTAGAATATGTCTTGAACGGATTTTATCGCGTTTATTAACGCGAATATATATTTGCAATGAATAATATTTATAAATATAAGAAAACCGATCTTTCTTCTTTGCAAATATGTCAGATAGCTATTTCTATTTACTAAGCTTCAACCTCTAACATTCCAATACTGGGCATAGGCCTCTTTCACCAGATAGGAAAAGAATCGCAGCTTAATAGCCGATGGTCCAATGCGTGCTAGCAAATTGCCTACTATCGATCCCGCGAACACCATCGTATAGGCAGCGCCAATCGACAAGACCACCGCTATTCTATAGCGATCATATAGTATAGTATACAGGTGAAAAAAAAATATTTTGTTTAGAAAAATGTAGTAATACATTTATTTAGATAAGGATAATATAGGACAGACATATGTAAGTCTATAAACAAAGAAAAAAAATATTTATATAGGTATTTATAGTAAAAATAAAACAAGATGGTATTTTAATTACATAATATATTAATCACTGCATATCAATATTATTGCAGCCAGGAAAGAGGCAATGGTTACAAGTATTGGCGGCTCTCTTGTAATCTGGTAATGCTATAGTTCCATTCTCTGTATTCCGAATGCCTGATGGCCAGACAATATCTTGCTCATGTGGATCTTCATGAGATTGGTTGTCCTTCAAAGATATGCCAACATTGGCATTGAGATATACTCCACAACAGTAGGCTCATTAGGTGGCTCAGTATGCGAGGCATCATCATCCCCATATTGAATGGCTTCTTCAACTCTTAATTCATTAAGGCGATTCATATATAGGAATAGGACCTCTCTTTTTGTTCGCAACCAACAGGAATAGCATACATTGTCTGAAGTTGTTACCTGGCAGAAATATAAGAAATCTTTCTGATTTTAGCATATAAAACATATATCTAGGATTAATGTTATTCAGGGTAAATTAAACTTATAATATAAATGTATTTATGTAACTTTCACAATCTAAATAATTGTAAGAAGATTAGATATTAAAATAAATAAAATCAAACAAACATTTTGAAAGAATAAAACCTATAAGTTTAATGTGTATAGAATACATAAAAATAATAGCATAAAACAGAACTTAAACTAAGATGTACACACCTGATGTGGTTCCTTACTGCATTTAATTATTTCTATCATCTGCCGTTGTAGTTCAGAGGGATTATCTCTTAATATTTTCTCATTTTGCCTTTGTATGAGGGAACATCCGCATAAAATACAAACATTGGTATGACCACGATGACTTGGTGTCGGTCCAGCTTGTGGTTCATTACCAGTATTCTGTTGAAGATTCCGATTTACTGCATCTATTAAAAGTTTCTAACATGTTTCGCAAACATAATCCTCATCAGTTATCTGAAAGTAATTTGTAATAAGCGTTAACGCATTATAACAAATTATGTTTGAAAGTATAAATAACGAGTTAATTTAATATAATTTAGGGATAAACACGGGCAATAGCATTTTTAAGAACTTACGATTTGTGGAAAAATCGAGTTGCAGAACATCGTACACACTTGTGTTTTGTTCTAAAATCCGATATCGGCGAAGAGTATTCACGCAAATATTACAATTCACGCACAATATGTGCTTGCGCTTGCTATCCATGATAAAAGAACACTCAGAACAGAAAGACAATCGAAATCCGTTAAGGCGTCCGAGAATGAATAGTTGCACAGAAGTCGCGATGACAGCGTAAAAGTAAATAGACCACGCAAAGCTAGTTAAAATGGCTTCCAGTACTGTCAAAGTCAGTCAAACTATTAGTCAGTTATCAGTCATTTAAATTGACCTGTAATAATATATTTGATTAATCTTATAGTTAAATACATACAACAAACGCAATTATTTAGTTTCTTTATTATGTAGTAATTACAACAAAGAAAAATTAATATTGCTATTTATCATTTTAAATAGTTTTTTATTTTTTAATTGTATTAAACCGGAAATGCACAAAAAACCGAAATTAAAAGCTTATTAAATAAAAGTTTTTTTCGTGGCTTTCCCACGTAAATCTAAGACCGTGTAAAAAACGACTAAATGATACAATTAAGTTTCGCTTTGGTCTTGTTTTTAGACGCTTCATAAAAGGTTCAGGTAAAAAATTGCCATTGTTCTTTTGTTTGTTAAAATCTGCCAAACCCCAAAACTTCTCAAAAATATTATTTCTTTCTTTTTTATTGTGATTTTTTGTGCATTCCGACAACCACAATTTTTGTTTTCAAAAATTTTTTCAGGAACAATATTACCGGTTTGAGTGTAATATCTTCTTACGGAATTCCGTTTAATCTTTCGCACTTTTTTCCATTATTATTCGGATCTTCATCCTCTGAAGACGAATATTGTTCTATAATTCTGTTTCTTATTCGATTTCTTTTTTTAATTATTAGTTACTATTTCTTCTTCACTATCTGAACTAATTTATGGTTTTATTTTGTTTTTCGTCGTGGGTGAAATAATTTCTAAAATTTATTACTATACTAATTAACTGAAATTACCTTCATCACTGCTTTTCGACATTATCAATAGTAAATATCTTGATGTAGTTAAGTATGAATGGAGTCGAGCCACTTTCAAAGGCTCTGTTATTGAATTAACTCCGAAAACTTACGTGTGAAAAAATTATCGTATTTGCTCTGAAGCAACCGGAAATGCTGCACTGATATATAACATGAAGCTGTACATGTAACCATGGTAACCGGCAAAAAATTTACCAACGGAGTTAGGTCTCTTTCAAAATAAACGGCTCTACTATTTAAATATACTAACAAATAAGCTTAAGCTTTGTAATAATAGTTTATTATTCTAATAATAATATTCTCTCCCAACCAGAAAATCCTACTTATCATTATTACACAAAATTATCAGCCATTGATTCAGAGTACCAATTTAAAGCAAATCTTCGACAACCCTTAAGAATTAGAATAAAGAAATATCTCAAAGATATAAACTTTAATATCCCCATGGTTTATAGGAAAACGTTGCTCAGTTCTGGTCCTTGGGAAAAAAAATTTTTTCCCCATTAATCTAGATATGGCGGAAAATCGTAAAGGAATTACCCCGAAAGGTATCTATAAACAATTATTTCTCGGATTTAAGAACAAACATAAACGAGAAATCATTTTATACCGATGGATCCGTTATGAATGGCAAGTCAGGGTGTGCTATAGTCACCAACGATAAGTATTATCGGCATAGGCTTTTAGATTATCAGTCCATATTCAGTTGTGAAGCTATAGTCATACTTAAGACACTGGAGATAATCTGTGAAGATAATACTCAAAGTTATGTGATATACACAGATTCCAAATGATGTCTATCTGCCATTTTGAATCAAGAAAATAATAACCCCTTCATTACAGAAATCCAACAAAAAATTATACACTTAATGAAAAACTATTTTAAACTTCAATTGATTTGAATCCCAAGTCATCAAGGGATAGTTGGGAATGAGAGGCGGATAGTGAAGCAAGACACGCCACAAACTGTTGTTCGATTGATGAAACAATTAAATCAAGTCCAGCGGAAGTACAAAAATACTTAAGTATAAAATAAAGATACTATGGGACAATGTTTGGAAATCGAATAACAACCACAATTTTGTTGAAATAAGAAATTCTGTTTTTGAAGATATACCCACATCATTCCCCTTCAGAAGAGATCAAGTTATCATTACTAGGTTTACGCATTGGACATACAAATCTAACTCATCTTCACTTAATTACCAAAAACAAAAAAAATTAATGCAAATGTGGTTCTGATCTAACTGTTAAACATTTATTGATTGATTGCGTAGAATACAGTTTCCAGAAAAATATACATTATAATTTTTATTATTATTATTTATATATATTTATATATATATATATATTATTTCACTTAGTACTAGTTTTATTTTGAATTTTTCTTTGTTACGCCTACCGCAATTTCTCACCATCTACAAAGGTTAGCTGGTAGAGAATGCCAACAGGCATTAAGTTCGCCTTTTGTAATATACAATAAAGGGTAAATAAATAAATAATGTTCCCAATAGTTTGGTAGAATGTTTAACCGGCGATGGTTGCCACAGAACCTTAGGGTTCCTGAGGGCTGTGGGAATATATAAACTGATTGCTACTGACCTTAATAGTTTTAAAGCGACCTAAAATAAATAAATAAAAAAGAAAAGAAATATTACGCCACACTAGTTAAAAACTATATTAACTTTAAGCTGGAATGGCTTTAAGGATATATTAATGTTTTTTTTTTAAAACACGGGAAAGATATTTGGAGACAATTTAAAAAACAAAACTGTTTTTTTTAATTCATTTATGTTTTTTAAGCGTACAGACAAACATTATAAATATTACATTAATAAATGTTAATTGAAGTAGGTGTTTAATAATCTAAATTTTATAATAAAATAAAATACATATTTTTTTATTATTTCAATATAATTTTAAAAATGGATAGTAAATTTTCCCTCTTCCTATTTCTGGTACTGAATTAAAATTCGTATGAAATTTCGTTCATTTCACAATAATTACTCAAAACACAAAACATTATATAGAATGTTATTTATTTATTACTTTTCATAACAAAAAAAAAATATTACAAGTTATTAATAAAGGACATTTTTTTTCGAATAAACAGATAACTAATATTTAATAGTAAATCTGTCTTATTATTTTAGAGAACCATTTAAACAAAATAAATTAAAAAAAATATTAAATTAATAATATATTTAATGTATAAAATACAAAACCAAATAAGTACATAATAATAATAATAATTTATCAAGTGATTCTCAAATATCACAATGTACAAAGCACTATATATTTAATTCAGTCTTCACCATACAACAGATATCATATAAAATATATTACAACTAAAAATTAACTTTAATTAAAAAATACAATTTTATTATTTCATATAATACTAAAATTCACTAATTACTTAATAACTATCATATTTGTGATGCAGAAAGTAAATTTGTGTAAGTGATAACGATAAAGAAATATCCGGCTGGGTGGTTCTTCTCAGAGCAGGTGTGGGACACTCGGGGGCCTTGTTTTAAGTTGGAGAGTGTCTTTAGTATGGTATCAAAATACTGACACTTATTTGATACACAAGTGATCACTGGTATTGAAAGTGGAAAATATATAAATAATAATTAAAAATATATAAAGAAGGTAGCGGCTCCAATTGTACTTATTTCAATAGACAATTATATTATAATTATATTTATACCACAAAATAAATACATTTAAAACTTTATCTTCACATTTATCTGAACTATATCATGATACTAAATCACATCCATATGAATTATGTATTTTAAGAAGCAGAGTGACTTTATATACACTTTCTATATAGATATTAATTTACATATATAAAATATATATTGTCATAAATAGTGAATCAACATTTTCTTTATTTATTTCTATACTAATATTTGATTTAAATCAATGTAAAGGCAATGAATCGTCCATCTGTACGGTCATCAGCGAGTCTTCAGGGTATATCTCTAACAGAGCTTTTGTCCCGTCGTTGAAAGGAAACGATACGCTGCCGTCTATCACCAAGCCTGAGGAAATATTAACTATTAGTATGCTTAATATTATATTATTTTTTATGGAGATCTTGTATAAGTAGTTTTTTAAGTAGTTAAATGTTAACGATGATATAACACATACACTATGTGTGCGTGTGAGTGTACATGCGTGTGTGTATTTGTCTATGTGTTTGTGGGTGTTTGTGTGTGTGTAGTACCTGCATCGCTGCAGTGTGACTTCACTCGCACGCAGTGTGCTCTGTCCCGCACCCGCAGCCCCCGCGGCGCCGGCCACTCCTCAAACGTTATGTACTCCCGCACTGAGTACGCCAGGTACTCCGCGTCTATATACAGGATGTTATTATTAATATATAGTATTTAATATTTTACAACATATTATTTTAAATAATCATTACCGGGTGGAAACATCAGCTTCTGGTTATATCTCTCGGTGACTTCCCTCGCCTTCTCGAGTGTGGTCTTCATTTTGATGTTGAAGTCGTCACCCAAAATCTTCATGAGCTCCAGAACTGAATGAGTTCGGAGGCAATTTATACTGAAACATTATTTATATTAAATTTTTAACGTATAAATATTAGCAGTACAACCGTAGAAATCTGTAGTTTAAGAAATACAAGTACAAAAAAATATATATTAAAGAATAATAAAATTATTAATAGACCTACAGATTTCTATATGTAAAACAAACAAAATAAATAACTATTAATGTTTATATACATGTATATACTTATATTGTATGTTTAAAACTGTGAGTAAGAAATTCTTAAGAATTTCTTCGTGCGTGTGTATGTGCGTGCGTGTGTGCGTGCGTACGTACGTGTATGCGTGAGTGTGAGGTAGAGAGAAAGGAAGACTAGGAGAAAGTATGTGCCTGAGAGAGATGTATGTTAGTACCTGTAGTGCCAGGAGGTACTTCCGGTGCCGGTGGTGACACACAGTCCGGAGCTCTTCGTGTGCGTCCACTGACCGTTGTCAATCTGCAGCCGAAGGAGGGACACCCTCGATGTCACGCTCTCTCCGATGAACACCTGGATATGGACAGACATACACTCAAATATCATATTACTTATTAGTAAACTTAAAGGTAGTTCAGCAGCCTTATGGAAGAGAATAACTCACCAGGCTCCATTAGGGGTCCATTATCGAATTTTTATCAACAACAACAAAACTTACAAATAAACGTAACCACAATACAAATTGACATCACCGGGAATAGAACTTGCACCCCGCAATTTAAACAAAAACATTTTTAACTCAATGATCAATAGAATTTTTTTTTACATATATAAATTTAAAAAATAATATCACTTTATTTTATATAATAAAAGTTTTTTTGTATATTAATAAAATATATTCTCACCTCATTCAGCGCTAAGAAAGGTAACACCTTAGTGGCGAGTGTGGAGCTCTCCTCATTGTATTTACTGGTACCTCTGTCTGTATTTTCGTGTGGATTTGATACTGGGGGGTACCTGTAAGAAACAACACTAGCTTTAGCTTGCTGCTTTGCTTGCAATAAAAAGAGCATTAGAGGATCCTTTGGCTGAGAAATGTCATTTTATGGTTACATAATAGAATGTAGAATAGAATGTAGCTCAGTTTGCACTGACGGTACGGTATCTCAGAGGTCCCAGCTTCAAATCCGTGTTGATGATTTTATTATATATATATATATATATATATACATATATATATATATACATATATATATATATACATATATATATATATACATATATATATTAGTAAAATAATTATTTCTCACCTGCAATAGTTAAGTGTGTGTAAGTCAACCGGTGTGATGGTGTCTAGTTGTTTCGGTTCTGATGTTACTGTAGTTCTTATTCTTGATCGACGCATCCATCTGAATCTACCCTGTAATATAGTATTAGCGTATGAAGACTGTGAAATACACACACACATATACACACACATATACATATAGTAGCGGTAACTTTTAAATTTATATTCTATGTTATCAATATTTAGGATGTATATCGTTGTTGGCTGGAAATCTTTTCTCTTATAACTATTTAATTTCCCATCAATAGACTAATCAAATTGAACCTTAAAAGAAAAACTGCTTTAAGAATTTAAAATTATTATTTATTTGCATATATACTTCTAGCATATCTTTTGGTCAAGCGTGTTTTGTATGTACGGGTTGTATTTTTTTCTGATAATATTTGCTAACCTCCTTCAAGGCAGTGAAGGCTCCCTTGACGTCGTTGGAGCACCACGTTGGGAGACACAGCCGACCGACTGACTTATGAGGAGCACTGTTAAAGCCTATCACCGGTTTACTGTAATAGAAAAAAAATCACATTGATCTTTTCTCTTTCTTTCATAGGAAGAAAGAAAAAGAAGACTACAAAATATTGATGATTTTTGCAAAAAATCTCATGTAAAATATATATTGTTTGAATATATGTATGTATAATACTTACTTGGCGTCTCTGACTCTGGATGCAGCCAATAGGAACGTACCATCCCCCCCACACGGTACCACCACATCGCACCACTTTATCAGTTCGTCGTTGTAGGTGAGACTAAAAAATAGTATATAATTTTACTACTTAAAAAGGGTTACATATAATTACTAAGGAAAGGTCCCTTAAAAATATTATAAAAATTACCGGCTTGCCATTTCAACTTGCAGCCCCATATCCTTAAGATTCTTCGCCACGTTCTCTTCGAACGCCTTCTGTTCCCTGTGAGTCGCTATCATGGACTCGTAGTCTGACCCACGCTTTCTTAATAACTTCTCTAGCTCTGAATCCGGGATGTCGTTGTGGCTGTGTCTAAAATAATAATAATAGTCAGATATCTATCTATTATTAACTAGTAGGTATTAGGTAGGCTTATAGAGTTTATTGCGATGGTTTTAGTTGTTTGTAAATTGGTCACTAAATATTGACGTTTGTGAAACATGGATCACAATGAAGAAATAGCCTTAGTTTGTTCCGTGGTTTTTCTCAGAGCAGGAAGCGTTTGTAACCCTCGTAGTCCTAATTTTAATTTAGAGTGTTTCCCAGAAAAGCTTATTTTGATAAGTATGGTATCAAAATAGTCCCTCGCATGAGTTTGTTACAAATGCTGTATAAAAATAATATTTCCGCTCAAAAAAAAGACGATGGCATGGTAATGATGGTAAGTGGTAGAGCTATTTGTTGTAGACATGTTCTATATAAAAAGGAATAAACACCTTAGAGAGAGAAGTTTTATAATTCAGAATAAAGGATTACGATAAAGGACTTGGGAAAAAGGAGAAAGAGAAAGCAATATAACTTTTTCCAGTTAGAGCTGCCGTCTCTTTCACATACTGCTTGCAATGACTACCACTGGAATACCTCTCATATTCATATCTGGTGACCTTGGAGACGATGAGGCACTTGTCCAGCTTAAGGCGAGGGTTGGTATCTGTTTGTTTGAGGGAAGCCCGGTCACATAACTCCTTGTTGTGACGAAGTCCTGGAATAATTATTAAGAAAATAATAATAATATAGAACATAAATAAAATTATACTTAAAACAGGCTTTGTTTCTAAAAATATTAGTCTTTAAATTGCACATTTTTGTTACATTCAGGTGTGCTAGTTAAATGGTTGATTTTGGAGGTGTGAAAAAAAATCACAATAATAGTACTTATAACGAATTTAAAAGAAAAACTATACAACTAGTAGGCTTTAAATTAAAAGCTTACGAGTCGGTTAACTTACATTATATTTTTCGTTTACATTCGTTGTAAACGAATCTTAAAAGATAGTTGCATGTATCTATCTAGATAGATATCTATTTAAATAACTACGTAACCCTAAATTACGAGTGACACACACTTGACCGATTTTTACATTAATAAAACGATAATAATAAAAAAAAACAATAAATATAACAAATTTAATAACTTTTATTTATATATTTAATACCACCAACCATAACCTGTATTCTACAAACCATAGACAATATTATTACTATAATATATAAATTCTAAGCTGGTAATATTTTATTTCAATACAAATCGTTCTTAATTCCAGCGATCGTGAAATGAAATGGTAAATTCCCACATGTGATAAGGTATCAAGTAATTGACGCTATTCACTAATAATGTCAACAGAGCGCTCGCTCGGTCCGGATAATACCAAGTTTAATGTCAATCAATTATTTACAACATCATTATTATTAGATCGTTCATCATTATAACATTTACATTTATTTATAAAATATTTATTGTACGAAAAGAAATGGTATAAATATATATATATATATATATATATGGGAATATATACTTACATTAATTAGATACATTAAATGGTTCTTAAAGTAGTTTTATTTAAATAATCCTATTCCACTAATATTTACAATGTTGCAGTTCGTGTGGGTGTATGTATGTTTTGGTACTCTTTTACGTAAAAAATATTGACCAGATTTATATGAAACTTTTCATAATTACATATAGAGTACAATTTATAAAGATTTTATGTAATTTGATCATAACATAAATATTAAGGAAGTCAGAAAAATCTAGTCTAGGTAAAGTTGGTTCTTACCAACTAGTGTGTAAATTAACGAAGCAAAGCCGGGGGTAAAATATAGATATATTTAAATATACATATAAAAGTATTGTCGCAATGATAACAAAAATGACCCAATAATCGATTAATTGTAATTTTCCACAATTCTATATTTAGAGGGACCAGTTCAGAGTGGTATCCGACGTGTCGAGATATCAGACAGTAACGTAAATCAAAATGTTTTGACAGTTCCTTTGTTCGATTCAATGGAAGAACGAATGAATTATCAAAATTCATTCGTTCTTTTCATGTATTATTAAAATATATATTTATTATATATTTTCTTATTTCCAAATAATTTTGAAAAAAAAATTATAATAAATAAAAAAATATATTCTTTTTTTTTTAGGGAAAAAAAATATTAACAATAATTTTATGACAATCATCTAAACATTTATATCATCTGTAATTATCGAATGAATGAAATTCCATTACTATTGTATAAAAAAAAAAAAGTTCTAGAAAAAAAAAAAAACGTAGTACACAATAACAAAATGCCATCGTTATCAAAGTTTTACGACAATTGCTATCTCGTGGACGTATTCGATACGTAATTGAGGCGATCGTGACCTTAATTCGTTTTGCACTCGTTCTTGTCACTCAAATAGTATTATTATATGAGAAGTATATCACGAAATGTAAACATTGCATTATAACTTACAATCCATACGTACAATAAATACAATAACATAAATACAATAGAAGTGTCTGTTTGTAATTCCAAATTAACTTCTTTTCACTAAATGCATAATACCTAAAATAACTTTTTATTTTCTGTGTGTCTGTTTTTTTCCGGCTAGTCTTAGAAACGGATCGACCTATTTTGATAGGACTTTCAATGGCACATGTTATAAGAAGGCGATTACTTTTTGTTTAAAAAACATTTTCCGCGCGAATGAAGTAGTGAGCACCGCTATAATTAAAACTGGCAAGTATGTATATAAAAAATAAATAAATAAATATAAAAAATGTAGTAACGACCTCTTGGCGTAGTGAATAGAACTCCTGACGGGTGAGTGAAAGGTAGTAAGTAGGATTAAGGATATTCTATTGATCTTGATACACTCAGCAGAACAACTTATTGCATTAATTTCTTTATCCAATCAAGCAATTTTTATACCTCACTCGAGCAAATTTTCGAGTCACTCGTGTAAACCAAGAAATTATTTTTTTTAGCAATTGATGTAATTGTAAAGTATTGATGTATTGTAAAAGTAAGAGTAAACACATTTCCATGAATGGGTGACTAATAATAACAGGCACATTTATGGAATTTATCTCCATAATTGTCCCGAAGCGGCATAGATAAGGAAAATAAGGTACTGAAGTGAACTTTTAGTGCCAACAATTCAAGCATTCACAAGTTATCAAGAAAAGAAGGAAAGAGAGGAACTCACCTCAACACTTGCCGCGCACGGTTGGCGGATCCTAGTATCTTTTTGCACTCGAGTACGAGTTTGACTAATTCACTCGAATGACTCGAGTAGAAACAGAGCTCGAGTTGCATCAATAATCCAATTTACCGCGCGCTAAAACAATGCGCACTAACATTGCATAGTGAAAGGGCGAGCTTGTGATTGATTAGACAATTAACGGACATAAATACGGCTCGACTTGTTTATTTTAGTTATTTTCACAGCATTTTATCTTACGGTATTTTATTATGGGGCAGTGCTGTCGAAATTAATTCTATATTCATTTTACAAAAAAGAGCTGTGCGGGCTATTTATAACTTAAAAGCTAGAGATTCTCTGAGAGATGTTTTTAAAGAAATAGGTATTCTTACAGTCGCTTCCCAATACATATTTAATAACATTTTATATATACGTCAAAATTTAAATAGTTATATAAAAAACAGTGACAGACACGCGATAAATACGAGAAATAAAAACAAACTCGTAACGCCAAAGTTTCGGCTTCAAAAAGTTAATAAATCCTTCATGGGTTTGAGTATACGCATATATAATAAAGTTCCACAAGATATCTTAGACCTTCCATTTCTTAGTTTTAAATGTAAAATCAAAAGTTTATTGTTAAATAAAGCTTATTATAACGTTCAAGAGTTTTTAGTGGATCGAAATATGTGGAACTTAAGTTGTTGAATCATTTGCAGGATTTATATTATATTATAATATACATCACCTATTGTTATATTTCTTTTGAAAAGAGCAACTGTTGAGTTTCTGGCCGGCTCTTCTCAACAGAGCAGCATTCCGAGCCGGTGGTAGCTTGCTTACGGACGGACTACACTGACCTTTTTTTGTATTGTAATAATTGACGATTCAAAAGTGCGTGTAAATGCCTACTTGAATAAAGATATTTTGAATTTGAATTTGAATTTGAATTGATTGATTTCTAACTCGCTAATTTTAGGGTGAAACAGTGCGCTTAAAATTGGATAGTGAAATGTGCGCTAAGTTGTGTCGGTGTATACATTTGTCGGTTAATACTATTATGTAATTATATATATATAATTAGGATCATCGAATTCAGTACATAACCTTCATTTTAAGCCGACTGATAAAAATTTTATAAAACGAAAACAAAAAAAACATGATCACCGCGTGTAATTTTATCATATATTTTAAATCCTATTTCATTTATTAATTAATATTAAACATTTTTTTTAAATATTAGCCGATCCCTGGCTGGCTGTGCACGGTTTAAAATATTATTAGCCACGGATCGGCTGTGAGCGGCTTTTTTAAAAATAACTAAATTATATTGATATTAAGTAAACATTGAATTTATTATATTAGTATTATATTTTCTCTATCAAATATAATAAGACAAAAATACTCTTTATTTCTAGAAGCATTGTTGATAATTTTATTATATAATAAATTTTATCAAATAATAATAAATGATTATGTGAAAAAAATATTTATCCACGTGGTTGGAAGAGACTTATCAGAATTCATTAAATTTTCAATGTCATCTCACTTTGATATCTTTGTTAGTATTTTTAAGTAAAAAAATATATTATACAATCGATATAAAGGACGAAATATCGTTATTAATAATATATATTAATTAATTAATTATTTACCAAACTTAAATAGAATAAAATACTTATACGGAGTAGTCTGTTTAACATATGTAATATGCAATACGAGGTATTACGGTATTTTTTAATGTGACGTCACGTTCAGGCAAAACAATATCAATGTTGGTGTCAATAATCTCAAATGCCGATGAGTTAGCGTGGTCCAGCTATGGTAAGCACGTGGTTGATTCGGTATGCTTGAAATTTTATCTCTTATCACTATGATAAATTTTTATCTATTAACAGTAACGGGCAATGACAGAACAGAACAGTTCAGTGCCTTTTTTAACTTAGTTTGTCAATTGATCTTAACATTTATTGAGCGAAGCGAGCGAGCGCAGCGTTCTACTGGAGACTTTTTCACATTGTTTGTCACGAATAGGCTCGAAAACTACTTGACGAAAAATTAGGAAATTTTGCAACCAAAAAGACATAAATTAGGTGATGGTTTAAAAAAAAATTTGAAAAATGCTTGCTTTATCATTTTTCATACACTCCAATCATGTCTTTTTTGGTAGACCATCATCTTATAACCATCCATATACATGTTAAGATATGATGGTCACCATCATTTTTCAAAGATTTATTCAATACTAGAAAAGATGCTAGACCAGCCATGCGACATCGCTCGAAACAACTGACACTCGGAAGGCACTGTGTGTGGAAATCATATTCAAGGCAGAATAGAACTTTTCACTGAAGCGGTTTTGGCTAAGCGTTGTCATGTAACAAAATAGTTTCTCTGCTTTTTTTAGCGTTTTATGTAAACGCATATATTGATTGCGAGCTTCCAGTAATAGTGTCATTTGGTTTGAGAAGCTCATAATTCCAACTATGGATGATAGGTGTTCAAAGGAGCATACGGTGATCACCGCTGCTAACGATCTCTTGCAATACCAGAGGTATGACAACAGCGTTGACGGCCTTTACATACGATGGCCGAGCTGACTCCAATTTTTTGTTTTTTGCACTGCTGTTTACAATGCTGTATTTATATTTTTTCTGGTCTGAGGTAACTTATAAGCAGTAGTTCACACATGAAAAAACTCCCGGCAATCTCTCTCGATTTGAAATAAGACGGCACCCATTGTCCCTACTTTTATATCATTCCTAACGCTTCTAAACATTTGCCGCATCTAGCTATAATGTATTTCAAAGCTCTACTAAGTTCTTATAAGGATATAATATAATCTGATGGATATCTAATAAAGCAACTTCTCTAGTTCCTGGTCTTTAATCTTTATCTTTGTTTCAGAACATTGCTTATCTTTAAGTTCAAAGTCATTATTTTAGAACTTCTAAACTAGTCTGCGTGTCGTATCCGACACAGCATTGTAGGAAGTCTGAACAAGAATTCTGTGTGCATCAGCTGCAGATTTCTTTGAAATAAAATATTGTAATAAAATTGCCCGGAGAAACACTTTATATGGTACAAAAGTAAACATTGAGAATCAGTAACCAAACATGATTGACACTGTTGACACTTTGATGAACTATCGTAAGCTAAAATTTAAGGTTACATACAGCATTTATTATGTATACGTCACCACTCGAAAAACCATACAAATAGTACTGTAGCACTGGTAATGCCATCTTTTAAGAGAGAGCGAGAACTCGTTTTATGTCTTATATCTGACTCTTTTTCTTACATCTTTTAATTCACGTTTTATGTAATTGTAATATATATATATATTTTTACTCTGAATAAAAATAAGAGTTTAAAAACATTTTGCATATTCATATATTTTTCTGATTTTTTTGAACAACATAATGATGTAAGAGGTAAGGTCATTTCATTGTATTATATAAAAATATCTTAATGGTTGTTCTGATACGTTTCAATCTTCTTATTAATCTTTGTATCCAATTAACTTTACTTAATATTATAATTAATAACTGAATAAGATTTGGTAACAATGGTTGTCTTACTTACTTGAAATTACTATGAAATTATTTCTATTTATTTACATATTATAAAGCTATAACTGATCTCCGTCTGTACATAGAAGACATTTCGAAGAAATAATTACTGCGGGTCCTTAGTGATAAATAGAATCTAAATCATAATTCTTTGAATTTTTGTTTGTTTATCTGTTTTTGTGGCCTAATTAATCTATTTATTGGCTTATTCGATTTGAATGCGGTTTTCACTGACTTATCGGTGGAATCTTCCCTTAAAATTCAATGTTTATTTAAATCAATTAATTAAAATAGTACTACCTCTGTTTTAAGTTCAATAAAAATATAATTACTCAACAGTTTCGTGGAATTCCCTCAAACTTTCGTCAATTCTGTAGAATGCCTTATGAAATATAAATTCCCCACAAACGGATTCGCAAACTAATAACACATATAATATACGTTAATGAAATATCCAAATTAATTGTCGTTTATGAAACAAACAGTGCTCACAATAAGAAATAGCCGGCTGAGTTTGTTGTGTGGTTCTTCTCAGAGCAGGGCGCGTTTGGAACCCTCGTAGCCTAATTCAAGTTGGAGAATGTCTTCACAGAAGGACTTTTTCTTGATAAGTATAGTATTAAAATAATGACACTCCCATTTGATACACAAGTGATCACTGGTATTGATTTAAAGTAAAAACGATAAAATAATAATAATAATACAAACATTTAATTTATTGTCCAAATTATAATTTATATTTAAAATGTTTTTTACACGTTTCATAAATATTACCTTAAAGGGATTATCATTTCTTATTCTTGGTTAAACAAAACATTAAACTGGATGTTTTCGCAAATATAATTATATGAAATATACAGAAAATTACGTCGGTCATGACCGGAGGATTCAAAAGAATACAAATTTATTGACTTAAAATTAAATCATTATATTTAAACTACAAACTACGTGATCCTTGCTCAAAGTTGGAGACAAGAATTAATATAATAAAATGAAATTATAATTAAAAGAATACAGAGAAATAAATGTAACAAACACAAGTTTCAGATATTACATTCTGGGATTATAGCATGATACAGTGCACCTGCGTTTCCACGGTCCGTGAAAATATAATAAATGCGAATTTAACAATTTTATAACAAATAAGAATATAAGAAATATTTAATTAATAATCACAAGTATATAGGAATATAACAAGAAATATCCGATGGGGATTACCCATCAGCTATTTATAACGTAAACAAACGTAACGTGAGTATTTCTAAGATTAATAAAATCTCTATCCCGTAGCATATTTTTAAGGGGAGTAAATGGACATATCTATACACACATATAAATAAAATTGTAGTGTCTTTATAATACAAAATTAACAGTTTTTCACTAAATGCATATGAAAGTATAAACGGTAGTTACATCAAAAGTGTATTTGTAAATATTTTGTCTGTATGTCTGTCTGTTTGTTTCGAATGATCTCTTAAGCGGCTGGACCGATTTTAACAGACATTCACTGGCGGAAAGCTGATGTTATAAAAAGTAACTTAGGATACTTATATTAAAAAATATATATATTCCCCGCAAACAAGGTCCTATATTTTAAAATTGTATTATTTTAGACGTAAATTATAACTTATCATAGAGGCACAAAATACATTTCAAGAAGTGAATGGACTTATTTAATAACAGGTTTGCATTTTGTATCGCGATCTTTATTATAATATCGGCAGATAAGATCTACATTCTACATTATAAAATAATTTTAATAAATTCATAAATATCAATTCATTTATGATAGTTTAAATAAAAAAAATATATAAAAATATCCTGCTAAAGGTTCCTCGAGACTGTCAAAAGTTTCGAATGAAACATACTTTAGATCGATCAACTTAATCTTCTATGAAAGAGATTTGGATCAGTTAAGTTATATAATCTGTGATTTATTATTACAGATAAAGTAATATAAATAATCTGATTGGTTCAAAATATTATGAAATTTAGGTTGAAACAGGTAATAAAAAATGAGAAAAATTAAAAATATATCATACGTTCCAAGTTGTTAATATTAATATATAAATAAATGTTATTTTCTATATAAACATCGGAGTATGACCATGTTTCATATAACACAAGTCATCTCTATTTAAAAATATCCTTCCGTCCATCAATCGTATTCAATTAACATTTATTATATGAATTGATGCCGTGACATTATCAAGCCAACAATCGCCAAACTGTTCAATCTCAATTCATTGTCGACATGTTTCTTAAATAACATAAACGTTTTTTTCAATTAGGCATACATTGCACTGATCAAACTTCAAACTGATTGCACTGTAAGGTTAAATCCGTGGAGAAGAACCAGCAAGAAACTCCATGGAGTCTATTTTAACTATACATTATTTTCCATAGTATTAGCCAACTTACTGAAACACGACCAGAGTTTAAAGTTAGAATTTAACATTCAAACATACTATTTTTTTTTAATTATTTTTATAATGTACACCTTTATAATCAATGTACACCTAAGTCTGTTGTTATTACACGGTTTTGATATAACACGGTGTGAAAATAAAACATTTTTAATTTTTTTACACGATTTTATTCCATTTAACACGATTTAAATTTTTTTGGGCTTCATTTTTTTTTGTCAAATTTAATTTCTGCGAAATATGTTCATTTAGGGGAATTCCCTTTTTGTGCATACAAGCAAATTTACTGGTCAGAGCAATTGAAATGTGTTAATATTTTGTGAATAATCTTCAATAACTATGCTTGTAAAAATAAACATTGTATATGTGATTTGCATACGATCAATGTCTTTTTTTACCCGGTTTTTTTTACACAGTTTTTTCTGGAACCAATCTACCGTGTAAAAACAGACTTAGGTGTATTTGTTTTTAAAATTTTCTTCTGTTGTGTCGGGCGACAAACTACTGTGTGGAATTATATTTGACATTGAGATTATTAACGTAAATAATTAACCTTTAAATTTATTTGCATGTGTGAATCGCATGGTAGTGTGTGTACTGTTGTTTTTTATTAATGAATTTATTTCTAATGCATAATTTAAAAAAATCTTAAACTTTTTGCACTCCTTTATAACGTATAACTATGTGTGGGTATGTGTGTGTGCATGTGTGTGTACGTAAAAAAGGTTGCGAAGTTTTTCCTTCACTTAACTAAATAATAACTCTTATTTTATTTTACTAAGATTCGTTCGTTATAAAGAAATGTATACATCAATTCATTCAATATAATTATATATTAACTTTTAATTGATTATTACATAAATGCTAGCTATTTACAATCAATGTTATTAACACGAGTATCAAACCTTGATAGATAATATTATTTGTTATTAAATGACCTCTGTAATACAGATTATGATTTAGTACTGATATATTGCGATTACTACTACCTAGTGTGAATTTTCTTTGTACTGTTTCTTAAGTACATTAATTGTTCCATGCACCATTCATTGGATAGAATATAACATTAGTAATAATAAATAAATACTTCTTTCTACTTTCACCTAACAATAGTTACAATACAATTGTTTGTTTTGAATTTTTTATATGATACATACCTAAAACTCAGATAACAGTGTAAAAAACGTTTTTTTAATTTCTGATTTGTTTGTACTACGCAAATACATACAATGTGATGAAATTATGATGAAATCCTATCAATATAAAATATACTCATTAGTGCGTAATTATTTCTGTGAACCATAAAGTCTAGTTTAATCTAAAATTAGAAAATCTATGGCTCCGACAGCATAAATAAATCTAGAGATATAATATTATTCAATGAAAGGATCTACCAGTTCCATCACTTTTTACAACCTTTTATGCAGTTCTCCAGGATACCAAAGAGAGTGGGAGCATTACTAATTCTATTGCTCTGGAGATATTTTACTAAATGTGGCTAAGTACCACAGAGCAACACGCAAAATGTAGTCTAAAGAGGGAGGTCATTTAAACACCAACATATTTCTTTGGGAACTCTTTAATGTTTTCTCTAGGAATACTGGATATATTACTGGTCATATACCAATATTGGTATACAGCATCTCGAGTATTATTGTCCTCACAGTAGTAAATGTTGCATGCATACAATGTGCAAAAAAACTGTGTGGGCAAAGTACTCAGCCTTGAAAAACACAGTCATGGGCTAGAGAAAAAATCAAAGCTGTGGCAAAAACATACCAAATGTACAAAAGTGTGCTTATAGATCCGATCCTCATTACAGTAAACAGTGATTATTATGGACACAAGTGTCAAGGTGTTTATATATGGTACTATCAGTAAGTTTTAAGTCCTTCCAGAAATCTAGTATCTAAGTGATTTGTTGATGGAATGCCCTTCTTATTAAGGACGACTGTAGCTTTAGAGGTTGGAGAAGGTATATAATATGTAAAAATTTCAAACGGAATTACATTTACTGGATTTTCTTTTATAAGAAATCAGTTATTTTTGTAATAGTATATATGAAGCATACAACACTTATCTTATCGGGGTGAAATTAATCTATAAATCCTTAAAGGTAGGTTTGTATATTGACAATTCTTATGAAGTCCAAGCTAGCCTTATTTCAACTGGGAGCCACAAAATCTAAATTATTAGACATTATTTAAATTAAATAAACTAGTATTAATTGTAAAATATCATCACATGCCAAATAATAAGTGAAGTTAATTTTGGTACTGGTACTGGTTTGATGAATTTAGCATTCCATAACAGCAATTAACTATTTTCAGTAAAAAATATGACCTAATAAACTCCTGTACTTTATTCATAATACTTTTTTAATTGAACCTAGCCTTAACCCCAGGAGTTCCGACACAATCAAGAAATTATCATAATGTTATTATAATTATTTCTGATATGCTATCTTTATAAAATATTTAATCGTAAACAGGAAGAAATTCTAATAATACGGCTTATCAAATATTATTGCAAATATTCTTAGATATTAATTATTTATCTATTATGTGTGGTATAATATATTAAGGTCTTCAATGACTTGGGATTGCCTCGTATACGTTATCTATATTTATATACAGTTCAAATAAAGGTTAACCCTTCTGCAAAGAGGAGAATGGTATTTATTAAGAAAAAATCATTTTATATATTTTTTTATGAAAATCAGTTATTAATATTGTAATAATATATATAAAAATACTTAAACAATATCATTTACTTTGAATTGCAATGCGTAAAACAATGAATTAAAGTAATATCAATATATATTTTAGGTAAGAACAGGTTTTGCCTCACCGATACAAACACTAAAGGTGAAGAGGCTGTTTAGAGTGGTATAATTTGGTATGCAAGAAACAAATAGTGTTACTGGTTATAATAAAAGATAAGTTTTATTGTTCAGACGCCAGTTACACAAGATAAAAGATACTAATTGATATAGTTGATGCTTTATCAATAGTATTGTTGTATCATCATGGTCTGTATAAATAGGTAATGAGAGTTGATTATTGATTCTTACATCACGCTGAAGCTGGATGCGATAAATAGCGGTATTATCTTTTAACTTTTTGCTTTTAATAATCAACAATATTTTAATAATACGAAAACAAAAAAAAAACTTACGCCTCAATCCCTTCGCAATAGACACTGTGAAATTGTTTAACACTGACATGACACTTTTACTTATATTATCAATTATCAATCGTAAATAAATAAACAAATATTTCTCTTATCACTAAACACGTTCGCACTTCTTCACAGCTGTGAACAAACTGAAATCTGAATTCAAATCGTATTATAATTAATAACAGAGGCGTGGCAAACTGATAACTTATTTTATTTTGAAGCTATAAACGTTATTTATATTTTTGGAATAGATTAAGACGTAAGCAATGTTATAAAAATCATGAATCTTTAACACAACCTCGCTTTTAGATATGAAAAAAGATAGCAAATTGTAAAACAGATAACATAAAACTATATTTAATTTGACAGTGTATATTTTCCGTTTATAAATAAAAACTATTTACGTTACTTTTATTTTAAATTATAATCTTTTGAATTTTAAACAATAGTTCTTGTTAGTGATTGGTGATAGTGATGGTTGGTTCACCAGGTGATGATAGATGACAATTATACATAATGTCGACTTAATTAATAGTATTTCAATAATTATAGTTCAAACCAGTTTAACACAATATGGTTCTATTACAAATGTAATTTTTCCTTTCATTATTACTAGTGGCGCCAACAGACCCTCAATTTCGACTCGCTGCGCTCGCAAAATCTTAGGTGCCGTTTGAATATTGAGCAGTGCGAGCCTAATGTAATGACTCATCGTTTCAAATTGACTTCAATGGGATATCAGTTTTTTGACATGACAGTTTTCAATATATATTTGTTTAACCATCACCTAACGTGTGTTTATTTGAATGCAAAATTTTATAATTTTCCGTCAAATAGTTTTCGAGCCTATTCTTGACAAGGAATGTGAAAGTCTCCAGTAAAACACTTCGCTCAATAAATACAATTCTTGACTCCTAGCATTATGTTAACAGATTATCGAATCAGGAATGTAAACAAGAATTATTTGATCAAACTTTATTTTAGTTATTAGTTTTTAAAGGGTTGTTTCAGTAGGTGGCTGTAAAATGGTAGCATCTTTTATACTATAGGATACTTACATCTTCCTTGGCTGACGAGAAAACAATAGATTTAAAAAAAACGTAAAAAAATGCTTCTTTCTTGGTTAAAAAATAATTCTTCTTTACAAAATAAACTCTAAAGAGATGTAATTAAGGAAAGTCATAAGGAGTATAACTGCAGACAAAGTATGAATATAGGATATGCCACATCATTTTGGAGGTTTCTTTAAATAAAACTCACATTTCGGTACTTATATTATATTAGTTCCTTTATAAAACGATACAAGCAATAAATAACAATCAACACTAGTCGTTTACTTCTCAATTAAAAGTAAAACTGAGAATTCTTAAAAAAAAACATATTTATAAACAAAATTTTACATCCAATATGACACCTGTCATTTCTTTAAAAAAAAAAACTCGTCACAACGTTAAATATTACAAACTATATTTTTAACTATGAAGATAAATAATTTAAATATATTTTAACGGAAGTATGACAAAAAATAAGCATTTAAAGAAAATATGACGTCATGAAACAACTTTAAAACTAAACATTCGTTGTAATTCAGGTAAATATTTTTGTTATTCAAATTGGGAATGTTTGTGAAAATCGTTGAAAAAAAATAATAATATTTGAATATATATTATAGAAAGACTAGATAATTTATTAAAAATAATTTTACCATATCGAGAAAACTTCAACAAAATGCTAATAATAATTTTAGTTTCAACTCTTGCATTTAAGTGTGTAAATATAAAAAAAAAGTTAATATGTCAGACCTAATTTTAAAGTGTCATTATTTATTTAGTATTTATTTCATTCCTATTATTTTAAAACAAATACCCAACAAAAAATAATACATAATAAATTAAGTAGCAGGCCTAAGGTATTATCTATAATTAAATCTAGACAGATTCAAAACTTAAATTATTTTAATAAATTGAGTATGATACCTAAACTGCAGAGAATATGATATTTTCTTCGCATTTGTGTTTAACTCAAAATGGCGGTTCTAATGTTATTGTCAAGTAACAATCTATTGTATAGAATAAAACATTCCCCGTATTTCTAAATAAACTATGCGACATATATTTAAAAATATGTTTTAAAATTCACGAGACATTGTCAAGACCCGACTCCTTCAAATCACACGACAAAGAAAACTTTTTTAAAAAGAAAAGAAACATGTATCAAACATTCTCAAAATTAAAACTTAAATTCACTGGTTTAATTTTGTAAAAACTTTTACAGTTAGATAATTATTATATATATATGTAAATAATGTTTTATTAAATTTGGAATAAGACTTGAAGGACGTTAAATATAATAATAATAAACAGAAAATGTAACCAAAAATAAACTATCATATTAAAATCAAACTGATCCTTATATTATGAACACCATTTTAAAGCGAATGTTTCGAATTTTAATAAAAAAATAAATAAAAGATTATGCTGATAATATGTAATACAACCGATCAATTATTATATACTATAAATAAACCCATTAACGAAAACACTTTTCATAGTCTTATCTTAACGTCATCTTTCCCGCCAATAGCGAAGTGACATTTATTTGACACCTTCCATCTCTCTCTTGTGTTCAGCGGGAAAGGGAGACGAGTGATTATCTTCTCGAACATTCCCGCCCATAAACAATCCGATACTAAATGTTTAATTTTATTAAATTATTATCTCTTTCTCGCTAATGAACATATAAAATAATCCCTTATATTAGCGGGTAAGAGGCACACGTTCTGGAAGTTGGTATTTATAAATAATTAACAATCAGTCTTCTTTCTTCTCTTTCTCGGATTTCGTCTCCTCTTCTACGGGAGAGGGGGAGCGATCCGGTTCACCTGGAAGGGAGAATTAAATTTGTTATTATTATTTCGTATTATTGAAATGGGTTTAAAATCACAAGGGGTCAAACCTTTGTGGTAAATACGAAGTAAGTCTTAATCATGTCTAGAATATGATTAATAGAACTATTTTAAAATAATAAAATTCCAATCAAATTAAAAAAAGCAATTTTAAAAATGCCTGCTATGTTGCAATTGAAAATGAAATATCCATTTACTGATTTTAACATAAGTAAAAAATGTCATATCTGTATCATTCATAATAGCAGTCTCACCGTTAGTTTTCACAATATCACTTTTCTTCTTGTCATCATCACTGTCGCTGGCAGAACTTATTTCAGATGACTCGTCACCGCTGCCTGTAAAACAAAATAGAAATATGTTTTAAAAAATACCTAAAAAGATGTTAAAAAAAATTAAAAGTTTTATTGTAACAATTGTGTGTGTAGATGGTTAACACTAGTATTTATATATATATTTCACTTTGAACCAGTGCCTATAATCACTTGTGTACGTCAAATGGGAGTGTCAGGACTATTTTAAAGCGCGGTGATGTATGTTATGTGTGTCACTCACCGGCGAGTGCCCGCGGGGTGAGGTGGTGCGCGGGTGCGGGCGCGGGCAGCGGGCGCGGGGTGAGGGGCGGCGCGGCGGGGCGCTGCTTGCGGGCGGGGTTCACGCGACCGCAGTATGCACACTTGTAGGAGAAGAACTCGTATTCTTCCATCATTGCCATCCCTGGAGCAACGAAAGGGAATATTTAGTTATGAAGGTGCCATATCGTGGTTTATATCAGAAGTATTTACGAAAATATCCGATAATGATATTTACCGTTATGTGAAAAACACTCGGTGCATATGAGCGCCATGCGATGATTGGGGCCGTCTTTTAATAGAAAATCAACAACTTTGTCGAGCGCCGAACGATTTTTATCCAGCAGTGGTCTGGGAAGTTGATCCGACTGAAACAATAGTCCATGGTTAATATTTTACATAATTTTATAAGGGAAAATTGCATTCTTATAACTTTTTTTCTATTTTTGAACAATTATATTTAAGGTAGATTCCATAGATGAATCTATCTATTGCAATCGATGCGATGACGGGACCCAGACCCCAGAGTAGGGGCGCTACGCCGTTTATGAACTGGAGATTGAGAATCCGTCGAAAAAAAATTATATGTCCCTTTATATATATATATATCAATATATGTATATATAATCCATCAGTCCAAATTCATCGTAGGCAAAATCTGACTTCACAGGTCGATAGGATAAATTAGTAGAACAAACGTAGCATCTAGTTTTTTTGGAAAAAGTGAAAGGGGGGGCTGGGAGGGGGGGTGAAAGTGCAAATCTTTGGGACCCGCTACAGGTCGCAAATATTGATTAAGGATTTTCAAACTCGGTATACACATTCTTAAGGACAAAATGAAGGTAAAGTTCTTGAACGGGGGAAATCGGTCGGGGGGTTGGGGGGCTGGGGCGGTTGAAAGTTAAAAACCGCAAAAAGTCACAGAAGGAGGCAAAATTTTACCGTAGGAAAAATCTTAGAAAATTAACAAATTAAAAGAGGAAACATTTTGTCCGAAAATTTTTTTGATGCGTCCCCCCGTTTAGGAGATAGGGGTGGGGGTGATTCCCCCCTCACCCAATAAATGCCAAGTTACCCCACAAAAGACTTGTATTGATCAGTAGAATACTACTGACTAATTTTTTTTTCGTTCCGACCCTCCCCTTTTTTTTTCATACATTACATGTTTATCGCATTCTCGGTTTCATTATTACCTTCGCATATTGCATATCGACAATCGCGTGACGGGAATCTACCTAACACGATCGACCCTGTCGAACGAATTATTTTTAATGTGAATAACACTAATATAAAACTATTTTGATACTTATCGCACTAAAAATAAAGTCGAACTTACTCTAAGCAGCGGTTTGTAGAGTCCAGAATTATTAACCGGCACCAGGTTCATATTGAATTGCTTCATTGGTGTGGAGTTCTGTAACGCTAGTTGCTTTTGACGCAATTGTCCGGGTGTTGCTGCAATGATATAAAAAAGAAAAATTATTGCAGTTCTAAAAGATGAGACGGTGTGATCCTTGGTCTGTTTTGATATGAGCGAATTAAAACAAAAAAACATTTTGGAGGGAAAAATTGGGATTGTCAAGACACAGGATAAAATTTTTCTGTTTTAATTATGCTGAATATCTGATATGTCATAACAATATTAAACATGCTCTTCTAATGGTATAATATACTGAAATAAAGTGAATGGTATGGTATGACTCCAGCTCTCAAATTACTATTCTAAATAACGAAAAAGAGCTTCCAAGAAGTACGCGTCATTTAATTTTTATTAGTGTATTCATTACAGACATAAGACACCTCAGCGGACTACATAACGATTACGAAGAACTTGCTAAGGAACAGGAAAGCGATAAGCATATTCTGCAGATATCAAATTTTGATATTTTTAACGACAATAAAAAAAAACGTTACTTATGTGTAGGAAATTAATTTTTTCTAACATAGATAATATAATTAGACCATATTTGACAGAGAAATTTATGCAAATTCCTTTGAGTACATAATATAAGGCATCCGGGAATTCGGACAACGCGTATATTTGTCCAAGCTGTTTATTAACTTAATATGAACCGTGACGTTGGATAGTTTTTTTATGTAAGAGGAGGGCAAACGAACTTGCGGGTCATCGTTGATGTGTGATCACCGCCGCCTATGAACTCTTGCAACATCTGAGGATTCACAAGAGCGTTTCCGGCCTTATAGTGGGCTATGCAGTATTAATGTGCAGTAAATCCCAACGTTATAAGAGAGTCGACATAGAATGTCAGCGTGTGGCTCGTTTTCACCTTGCGATAGATTTGAACTTATACACGGTGACTTAGTAGGACATGACGTCGAGGAGTTTAGGTATTGTTTTATTATTATATATCGTTGGCTAAACATTATGGTGAACCCAATTTTTAATTCCTGTGTAAAGTTTCTTATACACACAGTATCTATATTAATAATTTCGTCAAAGTGTACGTACGGTAGACTCGATTGAAAACTTAACAGAATAATAAAACATGAAAAAATTATAATTTTCAACAACATATATCCGCAAAATGCGAATATCAAGCATTTTGTTAAATTCTCATGCCGGACAAATCGCAGTCGCCATATTGGACACTAGCGAAACGTCAGACACCGAACGCCATCTTGAGTTCGTTAAAGCCGTAAATATCAGTGAATTCACAATAATAATGTTCCTTGAAAACTACAAAAATATCTACCTACATATTGTAAAAGATTGTGTACGAGTAACATTTCAAACGAAGCCAGGTTTCCATCTAGTATTTTAATAATCTGTGTATGTTTTAATTTTGACTAAATAAATGTCATTTTTTTATATGATACTATCGAAATAAGCCATTTTCTCCAACTAAATAAGACTACGAGTGTTCCAAACTCGCCCTGCTGTGAAAAGAACCACACAACAAACTCAGCTGGGTATATTTTATTGTGTTTAACAAATAATATATTAATATATATAGAATTGGATAAATAATAACAATTAATAAACAAGCTATAGTTTTCCATTAAACAATATCAATCGTGACTCAATACACTGAAGTAAGAAGTGAATTTCCAAACCACCTAGGAGGTATCAAACAGGCGCGTTATATTTTTTGCACTTTTTTAGCTATAACTTTGGAACGGTTTGGACTTTTGCAAAATCCTTTCTTATTGCACCTATTCAATATGTCATGAGTTTTGTGTCCAAATTTCAGCTTTCTAGGTATAACGGTTTGGGCTGTAGAGCGATTAATGAGTCAGTGAGTGTCTTTGTGTTTTATATATTAAGATTATTTAATTTTCAGAACATTTGTATTTTTTTTTCATTAAATATTTTTTACTTCATTTTTATTTTTATTTAGAATATGATTATTTAATTTAGTCAAATGTGTATCTTGAATAACGGTATATTGTATTGTGTTATTTAAACTGTAGGTTATTATTATTATTATTACATTTCCTATAATTGTATTAATACATATTATGGTTATTTTTATGATATTATCCATCAATAATTATCACAGCATTAAAAAAATATATTACTGCCTGTTGCCAGAGTCCTTTCATTCTATTGGTCTATAAATTAAAAATCTATTCAGTCAGTTTTGCTTAAAACACAAACAAACAAATATTTTAACATTATATATATACAATATACAACAAATGTAGAATAAAAACAAATTGAGCTCATTTATATTATTATATTAAAAAAAGCAATATTGTATTCTTTCAGTAATTTCATAACACACAGACAGACAGTTATATAGTGAGGATAAGGTATAAAAAATAATATTTATCAGGAAAATATAAAAATTGTATATTTTGATAACATATTAAATACAAAATATCTTAAATCTATATTAACATAATATCACTATGTTTTAATTTATAAATGCTATAATATAATTTTATAATCTATAAGTATTGAATAATTAATAATAATAATAATAATACCATATCCGTCATAATTGTCTGTCTGTATGAGATTATTTTTTATTTTGATCTATGAAAATGCCATTGATCCCAATCTATGGAATGCCACAATGGCCAGTCGCGGCATTTATAAGACATGACTATATTCGTTAGTTTGTTTTATTAAAAAAAAAATATATATTAAAAAATCAATAGTTTAGTTTAGTTTTTAGAGTAACTAATTAACAAAGAAAAAAAAATTAGGTAAAATATTTGTTTGTATGTATCTCTTAAACTATTATTAGTGGAATGTTTTTAATATAAAATATTTAATATTAGAAACTTAAACTTTTATTTTAGATTTCGTTTGTGACTTAAAACTTTGGAGATTACATCCCTAAGAGAAAATAGGAGTATTCTTTTTTCTAAATTAATAATTATATTCAGTTAAGTAAAAAATATATTATTTTAGACTTTTTCTTGTAAAAGTTAATATTAAATATTTTTCATTTATATCTATAGAAAACAGTTTTTTACATAAGCCGATTATGATAGGATTATTGTAAAAAAGCCAAGTGAATACCAGGATAAATTATCAAAGCCAGTGCAAGACCCTTTCCACCACCCTTAGACCTTGTCACAATCATATATATATATATATATATATATTTGTACTGATTTGATATATAATTTTAGTTACTATTGCTTTTTTACTTTTTTGTAAAAGGAAAAAATACAATAATCTTTTTAAATAATTAATAATCTTTTTTAAGCATTAGTTAAAAAGTCTACATCTATAGTTATACTTTTAGTCTACATCTATATATATATATATTTAACAGATCCAAAAAGCAATATAACTTGAATGATTTTATCAAACAAATTTATAATAAATTTCACTTAATAATAATATTCTTAATAGACTAATGTAGCTTACAGTTTTATACAAGCTTTTGAAATCATGCTATCTCACTCACACACCAAAAATCCCACATGTAGTGAAAAATGCTATCTCACTCGCACACCAAAAAACCAGTACAAGAAAAAAAACTATGCGGTGTAGCGGATAAAGCTATCCCACTCGCACACTAAAACTCGTACTCAATTTTGGTTTGCGAGTGAGATAGCTACATGATGTAGTGGAAATCAAGCAATATGATCGTAACCTTTATATTTTGAACCAAAGATGTAACTAAATAGTCTACCTGGGGTCACAATGGGAGAGTTACCGGGAACGTTCTGTGTCGGTACGAAGGGTTTGAGGGCCTTGGACTGCTCGTCTGGACTCCCGTACTTGTCCAGTATCTCCTTTGCCACCTGGAATTGAGATATATATGTAAATCCCTTGTCACGTTGTTTGTTTACGCTTATCTTTGAACTGATTTCAATGAAATTGTATTTTTTGGTCCTTCTTTAAATATAGGATAGTTTTTATCTCGGTTAATATGAACATTTTTCATTGGAAATTTGAATTTATAAAAGTATTAATTCACTTTCCAATAGATCGTTTATGAAGCAGCGGATAAAATCGTTAGCAATAATATATATATATAAATTTTAAGATAACTATAACATACAAACAATCATAGGTATCGAGAATAAAAGTGATAACGTCTCACAACAAAGAGTCAGACACAATAGGTCAATTGAGAGTGTCAACTTAGAAGTCCCAGGTTCGATGCCTGCCCGTGTGGTGATTTTAGACTCTATATTTATTTACAAATTCCTCCTAAATAGATTATAAGAAATAATGAAAGTAATCAAAATTATAGAAAAAAAAAAGAAATGCCTTATAAGTCTCCGTGTTCATGACATCTTCTAGAATCTTCTTCTTGTCTTCTCTCATTCTGCCCAGCTTTATTCTGTTCTTGTTGATGCTCCAGTTGTAGTACCGCGACACTGACGACCGGAGGAATATGACTCTGTGACATAGAATATTCGTTATAGTACATGATATACAGGGTGGATTTTTTAGGGTCTATAAATAGGAGGTTTAACTATTTTACACTATGAAGTTACATTTAAATTTTGGAAAAAAAAAAAACAAAAAAAAAATACCAAATTCCAGCACCTTCGTTTTTAACCCTTATAAAAAGTTAAAAAATAATAATTAAAGGTTTAAAATCATAACTGTTTTAAATTTTTAAGTTTTTTACATATAAATATATATTTTTATAACAATCGGACAAACTGCAGCGGCTATTTATCTGAGGGCAAACGCCAATTGTTAACCGACAATGACAACAAAGAATCCAATATAAACTGACATTTGATCAGTGACATGGAAATTAAATATGAAAAGGTATACTCTGCTGTGGTATTAACCACAGTGTGGCACTAAATCACGTGGCATTCGATTGACGGGTTGTGGCATTCGATAATGATATAGTAAAGAACGTTAACTAGATGATGTTAGGGTTTGGGGGGATCCAACTAGAAAGTGGTCTAGTGGTGGCAAATATTTATTTTTATCTTTTCCACCTTGAATCAATACCAGTGATCTTGTGTATCAAATGGGAGTGTCAGGACTATTTTGATACCGTGCTTATCGATATAAGGAAGGTTCTCTAACTTATAATTAGGGCTACGGGACTTCCCGTATATTCCCAAAGCCCAAATTACAAATGGCGTCCTTGATTAATGCACAAGAATGGAACACACAAAGATCAATAGATATTTATGTATGCAGTCAACAACAATACATACATACATATATATATATATATGTATGTAGACACGGCATGAAAATTTGTTTTTAAAAAACATGTATAATGTTTTATTAATAGATGCTGATTATTTTAGTACATTTAATTTATAGAAGATAAAAATATTTTAAATACGTTTAAGCGAGTTTAACTTACATAAATAATACTATAATATAAATATATATTATAATGTACATCATCTAAGATTGTTGAATTTCTTTTAAAAAGAGCAACTGTTGAGTTTCTGGCCGGCTCTTCTCAATAGAGTAGCATTCCGAGCCGGCGGTAGCTTACTCACAGACTGACTTACTTAACCTTTTTTATTGTAATAATTGATTCAAAAGTTCGTGTAAACGACTAATTGAATAAAGATTTTATAAATTTTCTTAATATGTATAAAAAAAGTGAATTTACATAATTCTTATTAAGTATTATGTCCTCATTTCATTATTTGAACCCATAGTGAGCCAATATTCAATCGCCAGATCGTTATCAATTTAATAATCGCTATACGATGGTTAGCTTAGGTATGCTAGTTTGATTGGAATGACCTAACGCTTGATTGGATAATAATGCCTGTATACAGGGCCGGATTTAGAAATTGGAGTCCCTGGGGCTAAAAACTGGGACTGAAGGTCCCTAATTAATAATCATTTTCCAGAGAATGTGTTTCGTATTTTTTTCTTATTTGGTAAACGTAAAAGTTGCTGACCCTGAAAAGTAGTTGAGGCCCCACCTCCTAAATACGGCCCTGGCTGAATTAGAATAGACTAATCTCAAAGAATTAATATACTTACACGACAGGCAAAATCAACAGAGGTGATGCATACATCAAAGAGTGAAGCCAGTGCTGACTCCGTCCAACATACATGTAGTAGTACAGAACAGCTATCAACACATATATCCCCATGGAGTACGCCATCACGTGTCCTATGACTCGCTTGTGACTCATCTCCTTGCTCTGGCTGTCCTGTTCTATCCTTTTTATCTTCGTCTCGAGTGTTTCTAATATTTCCGTAGTCGTTTTCTTGCGCTGGAAATATTTTGATTTTTTTATAATTGTATATCAAATTTTACCATTTTCCCCCTTTTACTCATTATCCTTCAGGGTTTGCATACTTCTGAATCCCTTTATATTGCGATATTTTAGCAACAATTTATTATAATACTCTGACTATTTGTATATATATATATATATATATATTTTTATATATTCATACATAAATGTCATAGTATAGTTTAAATGTACTGTCTTTAAATGAAGCATTCATAAAAATTACAGGAGCCGTAATAAAACTTTTAGAAATCATAGTTAACTATACTTAAATAAGGATAACATTTGTGGTTAGGATTGTGGTATTGATACACCCACTATCCGTATTCACGAGATAAACGGTAGAGAAAAAATAAACTTGTTTATAAACACACTAAATATTTATAAACAAAAACAACAACCATTCCTTTCAATGCGATATATAACTTATTTAATACCATTATAAATTATAATTAATACAAGACTTATTCACAAACATACACACATATACACACATGGAACATATACATTTAAAATATAGTGTATCTCCGTGTATGTGTGCGTACAATATGAAATAAAAACTATACACCACATATTGAACATTCACATATATGTGTGTATTATATGTATATGTGTGTGTATATTTACATCTGTGTGAGACGTGTGTGTAGGTGTAAAATGTGTAAATGATTATTTTTATGCAGCTTACAAATCTACGAGCATATGAAAGATAAAAAGACTACAATCCGAAGGAAACACTACAATATATAAACTAACAACAACTAACAATATGTAACACTACAAGGGAAATGTCAAAAATCCTTTACGTAGATAAATTTACTTTCTAAATAAGTTAAATAAAGACGTAACCCACGTAAGACGTCATTGGGATAATAAACATTTTTTTACTATACTCCTAGTATGACAGAAATCCCTAAGATAATATATATAAAATATATAATATATATATATCTATATATAAATCAATAGCTGTTCGTTTGTCACGCTAAAACTTGAGAATCGATGGACAGATTTGGATAATTTTGATTAAATATTTGTGGAAGTTCTAGAAAGATTTAAACGACGGGTAGCATAAATAATATATAACAAAAAATACAAAAATAACAGTTTTCTATTACAAAATATTCATAGATGTGAAACATTTAATGTCTTTTGTATTTTAAGGTAACTTCATCAATTTTTTCTGTTTAAAAGATGTAATATGAGGTCCGATCTCTTTGATGTATTTTAGTGGAATAAAAAAGTTTGAGATATGAAAAAAGTGTAAGTGTGTGTGTCAGTTCGTTGTACTAAGTTCACCGGGTCATGTAGTCCTTAAGATAAGTACATATATATTTATATATCTTCTCCACTTTAAATCAATACCCGTGATCGTTTGTGTACATAAATTGAAGTGACAAAAGGACCTATTTTGATGCCATACTTATAAAAAAAAAACTTCTGTGAAGACACTTTTCAAGTTAAAATAAAGACTACAAAGGTTCCAAACACGTCCGGGTTAGAGAAGAACCACAAAATAAACTGCCCAAAAACCAAAATATTCAAAAACACTCTAGTAACATCCATATCCGACCAAGAAAAAAAAAGTGCTCTCAAAACGTAAGCACTTAGTCTATAAATCTGAAAGTACATTCACCAGACCGTGACTAAAGTGATCTAAATTCGCGGTTGGTTCTTATTACAACGTGATACGGTTCAAATTACAGCGGTCGCGTTTACTTTCCAAGTTACGAAAAACATTTTATTTTTTAAACTCATATAACCATCTATGGAATGTCCAGATAAAAATTATTAAACGAAATTAAATAATTTAGACATATATTCATAACACACATACGCTCGAACACACACACACACACACACACGCAAACATGACCTTCAATTCTTAAAATATACTTTTAATATTTTATAATCTAGAGACAGTCAATAAAGAATAATTTATTTAGTCACAATATACTAGTTTATACAGTAGTATAGAATTTGAGTAATAATTATAACAAATTATATTTATAAATAAATTCAACACATGTAGAATATACATAATCAATGTATATTGTTGTAATGATATCCATGTAGAGAACAATAGCCTTTCTAGAATAAACATGTATGTATTATTATACTGGGGTGACAACATCAACTGACTATAAGGAAACAGAAATGAAAGTGTTAGTTCTAAATTCAAAATCAATTAAAGAAAGTGTGAATTCTAAATTCAAAATTACATATATGAAAAAAACACAGACAAACATCTGTCATAGAAACTCTCGTGTGCAAAGTAAGAATTATCCGACAAAGATAATAAAGTTTTTTTTTTCAGGATTATACAGAAAAGGAGCTACATTTTATGGTAGAAAAAGGATACATATATTAGTCAGGCGGCCATTGCTGTGTGGTTGGAGCTATGAATGATGCAATCCTATTAGTCATATAGACAGTTTTAGAGTAACTTTAATTTAAAACAGACATAATTTTATAATTAGAATACAATTTAATTTAATATTGACATTCAGATTAATAATTAAATAACATAATTAAGCATTATTTTTATCAATACATATAAAAAAAATTAAGTGTCTGTTTGTATCCAAATTAACAGCATTTCACTAAATGCAAGTATATATAAACTAAATAAAAAAGATTTTTATTTTTTTTGTCTGTCCATCTGTCTGTCTGTTTGTTCTGACTAATCTCTGAAGCCAATGTTATAATGAGTAACTTAGGCTACTTTTATGTAAAAAACATATTCCGTGCCAACTACGTCATGCTATTTTGAAATAAAACACTAAAACAAAACTGACAGCCACCCTACAAATGAATTTGAATCAAATATCTTTGAACATTTATTCATAACAGCAGACTTATATAAATATAATAATAATTGATATTATCATTTAGATTACAATCATTCAAATTATTTAAGGTATTTAAATTATTAATATTAGATTTATGCCTCAAATTCAGCAAAACTATAATATATTATTAGTGTATTAAATTAACAATAATTATATCAAATGGTACGCTTTATTTCAGATTTCAATATATTTTTCTGTAAAGATATATAATATGTTACAATCTAAGATAGTCTTTCAAGGCTCTATGTCAATCCATCTGTCACAAGATAATAACTGTCTGTATTAAGTTACATTTATTATTCTTTGGTAAAAAAAGATTTATTTAAAAAAACATGTTTAAACTACCATTCATAAAAATATTATTTAATAGAGAGTTTTTTTTCAGAGATTATAAAATTATAGATTTTTAAATTACAGAATTTTATTTAATGAATATGAAAATAATATTAAAAATAATTATTGAATGTCTTGACTGTTTGTATATATTTACATATATTATGTGATTACTTGTACTTTCATTTAATTGTATTGTGTGTGTGAAAAGTTTATGGTATTCAGGAATAGTGTAAGTTCGAAATATATAAGACTTTTTTCTTTAACTTGTATATTATGGTATAGTACAGATTATATTATAACTTAAAAGAGAGTTTACTTTACAATCTTTTAAGATATGACTAACATTTTAATTAGATAATACAAATATTTTAGTACCTAATTTTACTCTCTCTCAAATTACTTAAATGAAATAATTAGTTATTTTACTACTAAATAGATTTTTATAAGATTCTAATTAGTGTACAATAATACAACACAATCCAGAAAACTTAAAACTTCTGACTACTTTCTATTACCAAGTTGGTGATTTAAAAGTATTTACTAATATCTGAAAACGCATTATATCATTTTAAGGTATTCTAAATCTGATTTTACAGATACCTTTAATTTACTTTTTATATAATATCTTAAAAGAATGAAGTCATCAATGCTTATGTATTTTTTAAAATACCCACAATCGGTACTGACCGCAGAACATTAATTAAAAATGCAATAGGTCACGGGTGAACATTTGAATTCACGCCAAAACATATTGGACATCCAACTATCAAAATAGTTTTGGCTGCGATACAAAATAAGATTAATATCAATCAAATACTTACTCGGAACCTCGATATAATGAGACCCATTTTGTGTCTGGTTACTTAATAACGTTAAAAACAAACTTCTCAACTCTTTAAACACTTATCGGTAACACTCAATGGAAATTGAAATCCAAAAATAACTTTTTCATTACACGATAATACGAGTATTTTCTAACCTATGATGCCGACACATATATCATCATTTTAATACAACGATTATCAAATTTATTTAAAGCAACCAATTAAGTTATCAGATCGCATATCCGAGAAAATATTACAATATTACTGAAAATGTATTCAAGAGCAAAACTTGAAACAAATAATACGCGAACGTCCGAGGCCCCGACGCTTGACAAATGACAGTTAAATTTGACATTTTGGTTTATTCACCCTTGCCCATAGACTAGAAATCTACACAAATGTCACTTCTTGCAACCATAAGCAATTAAAAAACTACCTTACTATACTTTGTCCATTATATTATTAGTCTTTTGACAGCTTACACCTATAAAGTTTTCTATTGTTTACGTTAAAATGTCATAGAAATAATATTGTACTTCATGGAAGGGTACCGCCCACATAGTGATTGCCACACATAATGATTACTACGATTATGCCATCGATTACAAATAATCGGTAAAAAACAATGCTACAAGTATTATATCTGCTAAAGAAAAACTCTTCTATAATGTTAAATAATGTGTAATTAATGTGATTTAAATATAAAGACATGTAAACTTTATATAATAACTTTATATAAAGTTTTATTTTCTTAGTTTATGGATACAAATAAAATAATTTAATTTATTAATTTATTTTATTAAGACGAGTCGTCAGAATAATAATTTATACTAGATTCGTCCGATGAGGAGTCTTCAGTAATATTAATGATTAGCTCTTCTGTATATGTATTATCAAATGCAATATCACGGTATGATTATAATAAATACAGACGCAATCACACGGGTTTACATTTTCAAAAAACTAAGACAATATTAAATTTCTATATCTGTTATTACGTTTACGTAGGCAGGTACGTAATTCGATTAATGATAATATTATAATCGGAATGGTATCGCATTCGATAATCTTAAGGACATCACTACACAAGTCAGTCGTCGAGCTGTCAAAAGACTAATAATATAATGGAAAAAGTATAAGCTACATAAGCAATCAATTAGAAAACTACCATAGACCAATAAGTTATACTATCTAACAGAGTGATAAAACTTATTGTCTAAAACAAAAAAGTAACTCCTTCATTTATTACACTATTACTGAGTAAAAATTTAATACTTAAAGTTGGATATTAGAATTATGACTTTTTTTATTAGGATTATTAGTATTTATGTATTAGCATAAATATTATATTAAAGATAAAAAAATGTTTTAAAAAGTTGTTTTTTGCGTTTTATCTGTTTATCTATATAATGGTTTTTATAATGATATACTTTATTGGAAGGAAAAAAAATAGATGTACGAGAACAATAATAACTCGTAATAAAGTGACTATCTTATTTAACTGTATTCAACATTAGAAACTGAAATTCTTATTCTGACAAAAACAGAGAATTTACTTCATTATAAAATTTCTCTGTTTTATTAAAAAAACTGTTCATTAAAAAAACAAACTGATTTTTTCCCTTTTTACGATGTCCGTGCCCTTCTTAAGAGTTTTTAGAACGCTATGATCTATAGCAATTGAAATCTGGATTAAGTTATTGTGTTTTGAATAAACCAGATAATATTATATAAAAGTATCTTATTTCTTAAATAACAAAAGTCGTAAAATGATCAGTTCGTACAATCATAACAAAATAAAAAAACACCAAAATTTGATAACATATTAATTTGTCGCATACTAAAAACAATTCAATTTATAAAAATATATCACAAGATATAATATAATTTAACAATTTCTCCAATTACTGGTATAACATGTCAAATCATTGACGTCACCGCTCTGAAGGCCGACCTGTCGGCCGTCGGAGTCCACGCAATAACAGTGGCCTCGTCTGCACTGGATACGTCGGAAGTTACCATTGGAACAGCATATCGGCTTCTCTGATGAGGATGACATCAGTGATGTTGTCAGGGCACATTCTGCATATGAGAGAAAAAGATAGATACAAGAATAACTCACATTTTGCCTACCTCTCGTAGGCAAAAGCGATAGATACAATTATAATGCAAATTTTGCCTACGAGAAACAAAAGAGGAAGAAGGAAAGAGATAGTTATAGAATTAATACTAATTTGGTTTTGAGAGGAAAAGAAGAAAAGAAAAAGAGATAGATAGAAAAATACATTCTGCATATAAAAAAGAAAGAGGTAAATAAAGAAATATAATAATAATGAATACATGTTTACTGAGAGGATGCGGTATACAGAAAAAAGAAAGATGTTGACTGTCCCTCTAATGGACATGACATAGAGACAGAATTAAAAACACCAATAAAAGATATTAACACTGAAATATCGAATTAGTACTTTTTGTCTGAACCTGATGTCACAAATGTAACATAATGTATGTTTCAATCAATGGTTTCAATCAAGTTTATAGTATATGGAAACTCGAAGCTAAATAAATACTGATCATAAAATAATATAACGATTGCTTAATCGCCGATAATATAACGATTGCTTAATTGAGAGAAGCGAACGAAGTGAGCGGAGCGTTTTACTGGAGACTTTTTACATTCTTTGTCACGAATTGGCTCGAAAACTACTTGACGAAAAATTATGAAACTTTGCAATCAAAAAGGCACACAGGTGATGGTTTTTAAAAAAAAAGAATAGTATCCTCAAAAAAAATGTTTTTTTAGTATCTTGTCAAAAAACTGATATCCCATTGTATCCAATGATATCCAATGAGAAACGATGAGTCAATACACTGGACTCGCTTCGCTCAATATGCAAAAGGCAAAGGGTTTGTTGGCGCCCCTAGTAAAGGATCTCAACCTAATTTTCGTTATTTACGATTAAAATTATAACATTTCTTGGATTATTAGTAAGTAGTAGTACTTGTAAGAAGCGATTTAAGATTTATTATAATTGTATTGTGTTATATATTGATTATGATTTTTAATCATTAATTAATTAAAGGAGATAATAATAAACTTACTGCAGTCCATGGCATCGAATGCGGGGGTGTTAAGTTTTCCTTCGTATTTTCCAATTCTTTCTCCATGCTCATTTACGCAAACTTTTCTGTTATCATATATAAATATTATTATAAAAATATATTTTAATATTATATGTATATAATTTAATGAAAATATAGACGGTAAGGCAGCTCTATTTACGAAATATTTATGGTATACGAATATAAATTTAATAGTTCTTTGGTTATGATAGTAATAATTGTTGTTTAAAAAAAAATCATTACAAGTACAACCGTCAAAAAAACTAGTCTAACTTACGATCCATTGGAGTTGATGGTCATCCTTCCAAAAGTGCCGTCTGGTAAACAATTAATGGATGAGAACGTGGAAAAGAAATCCACATTATAACCTTCTTTGATACTCTGTTCTATTAACTCCTCCCTCTCTGTGATACTCTCGTAGCACGGACTTGTGTATTCATATGGTCTTTGACTTGCATTTCTTGGTGGAAACAGATCTAACTCTTCTTCATCTAAAATAATAATAAGAATTTGAACCTGTCAATTCTATTCCAAATATTAAAATAATAAAGAATGTCTATGGTTAACTATAACAATACTTTAATTGTTACAACATATTTTTTACTTTGACATTTTTATAATCACATGTGGGATAGCCTTTTTATTTTATTTTTTCTACGCGAAGATTTAATTACGTAATGCCAAAATATTAACGTCAAAAAATTATATATATGTAAAAAAAAACTCACAACAAGGCAAGTCGGAAATGGGTTTTTCGTGCAAATTAATGGTACTAGAACCAACAATCCGTCCAGTCATCTTATTAACACACATACATGTATTATCGATACACTGGACGGGATTGAAGTTACCATCAGAGGTACATCGCAACGCCCGCACTGGATACGGAACGTGGGCAGTGATGGTTTTTTGGATTTTATATATCATTCTGGAACATTCTGTGAAATCATTAAATAATTTAACAAACAATACGCATAATATTATATTATTATTATTATCTTTCCGACCATAATACGACATAATACAAGAAATTAGTGATTTTTATTAAATACTTCATACTAGCGCGTATTGCACACGCATATTATTGCACACTAACGCCATCTGGTGATCTTCTACACTACATTCGAAGAGACCATATTTCGTTTTGCAGTTTCTTTGGTAATTAATTAATAGTCAATATACAAAAGTAAAATGTTAAATTAAATATAATCCTCTGTTGTCTAATACTTAATAAACACATCTAGTTGTACTCACCGCATGGCATGTTATGAGAATTTCCAGTGTACGCCATCTCACCAAACAACCGTTCACCGTCCTCAGATTGGCAGAAACACCTGGAAAGGTCAATGACCTTTATGTCAGCATGGATCAGAGTAACAAACGAGTAGACGGTCTACTTGACGATAAGTGGTGAAGGAGATTTGCAAAGCTGGTAATTCGTTGCCGCCTTTTAGCGACGGAGATCAAGGAAGGTAGAAAAGTTTTGTCATACTGTTGCATTTTGATTATATATCTTATAAATTGTGGGGTTATATGCATTTCTAATACGTATTAGAGTTTAGATATGAATGTCAAACTATTTACAAGGTTTTGTTCGAAACCCGGTCGAAATAGTTAATTGACGATCAACTACCACTACATCGTATGATCTTTTGATTCTTGTTTCTGGCATCTGCTTAAATATTTTTACATGTTGAGAAAATATTTGATCTTTCATTACCCACGTGAGGCTCAAAAGCGAGAAAACCATTGAATAGAAATCACGAAATATCACAAACTGTAGTGATATATACTTATTTTTCTATTTAACACACAATTTTAACTATCTTTTTTGTCTGAATCAGACACAATCTGCAACCTTCATTAGTACAGGTAAAAGTTGAGATACTTTGCATCAAACATTTGAGGGACAACTTATAAAGATGGGGGAGGGAGAGTCCTAAGTGTATGTAAGCCCGCTGTTTAAAATAACGGTCTCTTCTTCGTCTTTGCCTAATCTGCTTCGACAAGACAACAGATTTAATAAAAAAGCTAACTTTTTTTTTAATGAACTGGCAGAATAGATTAATATGGACATTACTATGCTAGAATTAAATATATAAACAATTAAATTATTATCTTACGTCTGTGAAGGAACACAAGTGAACGAGGCGAATTTTCCTTTCTTATCACACTCCGGTCGGGGCTCCATTATCCCGGTTTGAGATTTGGAATGTCTCCTGTCGTAATCGTCTTGCGCGTCGTGACATTTTGTTTGCACTACCAACATTTTAATGTTAACATGTTTTATGAATCAATTCATCGAACAAATTTCAAATTAAAGGTATTTTATGTATACCAACATAAAAGTCTAAAGTCTAAGTTTCATAAAATATTATTTTATTATACCATAGATTTCAAAATTAAAACAAGGTTTAATTTGTTTTACAAAACAATGCATTTGAGGTCAATTTGACAACACTTATTGATGATTCGAGTGATTTCGTAACTTTTTTAAATTTCTAAATCTATATACACCAAGAAATGTTTAAACTATTTTTTACTTTTTTTTAATAATTCTGTATACCTTTGTTGTAGGACAATTAATTTAATTCCATTTCGCTAATAAATCTAATATTGATTATTTTATTTATTAGCGAAATCGAATGTATCAAAAATGATCCTATTTTGATATTATCGGTCGGCCATCTTGTTTAGAGTGACTTACTTCGCACACACACTCGTTCATCATTATCACATGTAAGGGCCTCTCCACACCTCCCGATCGTTGTTCCCGTACCTGGTCCTCCAATACTGCAGACACTGTTCAAATCTAAAAATATATTAATATATAATAAAATGAAAGGATTATTCAATAATATATAAAATCAAATATTTTAATGATTACTACATAATAAAAACTCTATACTTTAGCAATTAATAAGCGAGGAATAAAGAAAATAGTTAAGAGTAATGAAAACCGATTTCTTTATTTCGACATCACAACGAACTTTAATGCTATTTTGATACTTTATTTCAAAACAATTAAAGCCTATAATCAAAAAACAGTTAGTAGTAATTATATTTAGTAGTTAGCAACTACGCATATACGAGCTTAAAAACGTAAATAATTAATTCGATTACGATGTTTCCTGCGTTTTTAAATAAGTTGAACTATTGAGCAATAGATGGCGCTAAACATATAAAACTCTGGGATAACATTGATATAATCGAATTAATTCATGACACATTAAAGTTTCATTGTTATTTGACATTTGTGATATTTCTTGTGAATTTGATATTTGATGCACTTGTGATATTTTGTGATTTTTTCGTTTACCCTTCCTATCCTTTTGTGATTAATGAACGCCACCTATGGTACAAATTACAAACCTTGTTTATCTTGGGGCTAGATTTCGTTTTATATTAATATAATACTAGTTTATTGTTAATACGTACTATACATTGGCAGGCAATAATTGCAGCAGTTGCATATGGTGGGGGAAGGAAGCCACAACCCTGACATGGTAGCATTGTTGATAGAACAGTCTTGCGCCGTTGGACCACAGGGTGTTTCACTTACATGTGACTAATATAAAAAAACAATACTATATATATATATAAGAGTACACGGGCGGCGGTGATCACGTAACATCTGTGACCCGCCAGCTTGTTTGCCCGCCTCTGATATAAAAAAATAATAAACATTTACTTAAAAACACCATTATTAAACAAAACCCTTTATAAAACGTTTTTTTTTTATTGAGAAGGAGGGCAATCGAGCCTGCGGGGGTAGTCATGATACGTAATCAACGCCACTCAAAAACTCTTGCAACATCCGAGGATTTACAAGAGTGTCTTGGAGGTATACGCCTTTTTTGAAGTTACCCATGTGACATCGATCTGGAAATACTGTCTCATCGCACGGTCCTATAGACTGGGTAATAAAGTAGGAAAACATTGTTATTAATTAACATTTTTTATAGTTTGAATATTAAGTTTTATACATAGTAATTGATACATATCAATTACTATGTATTTTCACATGAGAACAAATTAGAATTTAAATACCAAAATGTTCTAATAACCAACCACGCCACTAATTTATGAGGCTCTCATATATACAAATCAAAATATTCTGACAATATTAAAAATATTTTAATTACTTATAGATTATAAAACATATTTATATATATATATATATATATATTTTAATATAAAAATCCTGTGTCACGATGTCCGTTGGTGCTAATCTCAGAAAAAGTAGAATCATTTTTAATGAAATTTTGTAGATATCTATTGTTTGGTTCAATTTAAAAGATATAATCGTTTTTATAGATGTATATAAAACAGGCACTCACAAGTCAATTAACATTGATATATTAGAAAACTACAGATCTTAATTTGCACCATATTTCACATTTATTATTATATACATTTAGTGCAGTTTGAAATGATTTTTTATTACGCATTACAAAGGGTTATTGTGCGTATGTACTTAAAGAAATACCTAAAATATATTACATATAAACCAAAATATTGATTAAATATATAATTACTTACGGCACAAAAGCCCGTCTCACACAAAATTGAAGAGTTAACACTTATAATACACAACGCCAAACAAAACAAAACAAAATTGGCGGCCATTTTGACACTTGCGAGTACAGTACTGCTTTTATTATCAATTCTGTAATTATCGAATGATAATCAAATAGATATTACAATTACTAGAATATACGTATCGTAATTCCTATTGATAACCAATACAAAAGCGTTAAGGACTTCTGTACTTTTAAATATATGACATATTTATTTCGCAACAGTTTAATACAAAACCCTTTATAAAGGCATTATAAATTTAAAAAATGATAGAATGTGTTTTTTTCTTCATATAATATATAATTTCTACATATTATATATACACAAACAGTCAATATGAAAGTAATGTAAAATAGATTTTCCCGTTGTATATTTTTAGAACAACGCCATCTATTATAGTATTATTGCAATCAGTAATCTGTTTTTAGTTTTTACATACACGTACATATGTTTGTTGTAAAACCTTATTAATCCATTGATTCGATTGCAAGGAAATTTTATTCATTTAAGTTATTTCCAAAATACTAAAACAAGTTTACAAAAGGTGGCGCCCAAAGTCAGGTGAAATTTAGCAAATGTTGTATTCGTGTATGTAAAGTATATAAAAAATACACAAAAAATTTTTTTGGTTATATAAAATTATATTAAATATAAATGAAAGAAAAATTTTGCTTTCGCATATATTTTTTGCAAAAAGCCATCTACAATTAACAGAAAGTATTTGTGGCTATTTTTGACGAATATTTCTTAACATCATAACATACTAAATTATTCAGTAATTGATTTTTGCACGTTTCCTGTTTCAGTGTCTTTAAAATTGTAGTCTTAAACTAATGGTTATTTTTCAATTAACATTAAAGGAAGTACGTTTATATTAAATAAATATATAATGAATGAAACTTATCACAGGACTGGAGCCAATTATATATTTAATGGAATCCATATTTTTATCATATTTTAAGTATTCTTTATCTGTACTGAATAATTAATTAGTTTACTGTAGTATTAGCTCGTGTTTTAAATGTTTACGATATAATTTTTTAGTGTTTTAGTTAATTAGTAAATTCAACAACAAATTAAAAGTCATTATAGGTAAATAGGTAATTATAAACTCCATTGCGTCAGGTTACTATGTACTTATAGGTTTTTCAACAAATCAGTGTGTAAAACAAATATATAGATGGCAGGTAACGTCATAAAATATTTAATCTATCAAATTATAACTGTTATGGAAACACATATATTATATTCCAATACTCTAAACGAATTATATATTTATACTCACTGTTGCCTGCGACTTCATCTCCCGCTTCATTAGCTATTTTAGATGAATTAAAATGTTATTGTTAACAGCGCCATCTATTGGAATCTTATAGAACTTGGAAGTGAATTAATTAAACCTGTGTAATAAAAATTTAAGATTTTTTCGTATATAGGAATAAGTTTTTTATAATTACTTAAATGTAAACGATTTTCTGATTTACAAAATGGCGTACCTTATCTATATTAGTTTTTGAAAAATCTGAGACACATAAAATAAAAACAACATATGAACAAGTGTAGAAATAGGATAGGATTCTCCCCTATCTTATTTTTATTCTAATGGGTGATTTTTATGTGATTTTAAAAGTCTTATACTTAATAACTACTTAATAATAATTTATTTTCCGAAAAAGCACAAATTTAGAAGTTACTTAATTGATTAAAAATATGCTGTACTAAGACTAAAAAGTTGCAGTTTGTTAGTTTGTGAGTGTCTGTGCACTATTAAGAATAATTGGATAAAAAAAAATTACATATACCTACTTTTTTTATTCATATTTTAGGCCTTAAAAGAAAAAAATAACTGCAAACGGTAGAACGAATGGGTCCTCTGAACGCTGACTTTTCAATAAATAATGTAGTATTTATTATCCCTTGATCTATTTACAATACACGATTATAATCAATAATTATCGAATCGTAACGTCTAAGGGATTTTGTTAAATACATTTAATTATGGAAGAATCTAAAACCCGTGTACATAATGTATAATAGCCTAGTTTTCTTGACGTTATCACGAGCGTTATCTTATCACTGATAACAAGTGTAAAGTAGCCTGAGGCGAATGTGTGATCAAGGAAGATTGTTGAGATGACTTTGAAGACATAATTAATCTTTTAGGAATTTTGTTATTCACACATTTGTTATATATTATATATTATATATATATATATATATATATATTAACATAGTTGTAGTTTTTATTAAAACCTTTTTTGATACAAAACTTTTTACGAGATTTTATGTTATATGTAGCAACTATAAAATTTCTTTTTTTTATATTTGTAGTTAGTAATTTTTTTATTAAAACCTTTTTTGAGACAAAACTTTTTTAAAAAGTTTATACTATTTTGTTTTTTTTAATCAAATACGAATAAAAAAATCCTAATAGTATAAAGTTAAAAACATACTGAGATACGAATTATTAATAATAGAATAAAATTCAGAGATTGAAATCAATCTTAACTTTGATCAATTATTGGCCACTCAAAAACGGATTGCAATTTCAATCTGTACAACAACAACAAAACAGGTTAGAATATTAATTTCGGCCATTTTAATTTTATTCCACGTCAAACTGACGTACTGTTGACAGTAGTTTCGCAACACAGATAACCATAACATATTGCGTGATTGACATTATCAGAAACACAAATAAAGATTATAATTATTTAAACAAACCGACACCACCATGTTTACTTTATATATAATATGATAGGTTAAATTATGATACCTACTTACATGTAATAATATTAAAAATATAATAAAAAAGTTAGTATAGTTTGAAACAGTAAAATCACGCATTCTTATCAAACTAACATATAAATGTAAAATATAATGATTGAAAATTAATGTTCCTGTTCTAAAGGGGGGGTGGGGGGGATGCTTTGTATAAAATAAATTATTATAATAATGTATAATGTAAAATTAGTAAAATGTATATATGTATGTAAAATTAGTAAAAAATCAACAATTGGTATTAAGATTTTTAAAGCTGTAATTATTTTTTGACGATTTTACTTTTATACTTCCTGTTTTCAATCTCATTCATACATCAGTTTATTTGTCAGTAATTTTTTGAAACCAATATATATAATTAATGTGCACTCCATTACTAAAAGGAACCTAGTGTAAAAGTATTCATAACTTTATTTATTAAATCCATTGCTTCTAATCTTCATTCATTTTCATTCGTGTTCTTTATCAAGTTTTATCATTGATTCCGTTCTTCATTCATTTTCATTCGCGTTCCATTTTCAAATTAAAGTTGAACCAGCATCCGTTCATAAAGAGAGCAACTCCATGACAGTGTTTAATATCAATACTGTCGACGGATAGCTCTCTTCATTAACAGATTATAGGTGCTTCTGGACATCGCCCTGTGGATTTTAATTATCAATTATTATTTTCTCTTAAATATTATATAAGTTATAGAATTTTAAACATAATACTAGGGGCGCCAACAGACCCTCAATTTCGACTCGCCGCGCTCGCGAAATCTCGGGTGCCGTTTGCATATTGAGCGAAGCGAGCCCAGTGTAACGAGTCATCGTTTCCCATTGACTTCAATGGGAGATCAGTTTTTTGACATGACATATATATATATATTTAATTTTTTTTAAACCATCACTTAATGTGTGTCTTTTTGATTGCAAAAGTTCATAATTTTCCGTCAAATAGTTTTCGAGCCTATTCGTGACAAAGAATGTGAAATAGTCTCCTGTAGAACGTTCCGCTCGCTACGCTCAAAAATAGTAAAAAATATGTTTTTAAACCATTTAATAGTACTTATTTATTATTTTATTTGATTTACGTCTGTTAATCGTGAACTACTTAATAGATTAGCTATTAACTTAGCGTCCGTTGACATATAAAATGTTACATTTCGGAACATTAAAACGCCAATGTATGTATTCATAACCTTAAATGATCAAATGCGTATTATTTCAACAGATGAGGTCAGACACTGGGAATAGTAAATTATCGAAAGTTTGATCGTCGAAACACTTCCTACCAGTTATGAGACTTTTTAGTATATTTTACATATTTTACAGTTAAAACATCAAATACAAGGTAACGTTAGAATCACAAAAGGATTGGTCAATAAATAACTTGTGATTTTTTACCGTCCCAATTGTGTAAAATTCGGTTATATTTCAACGTAATTTGAACTCTATTTTGAAGTGTATAAGTCATAAAATGAGTTTAATAATGTTTTTAATGTAAATTGGTGTAACACGTAAGTTTGTTCAATTTGTAAGCGGAATGACGCTACCGTTCTCTAAGGCACCGCTGGAGACAGTTTGTACAGAGACTTATAACCTCACGACACGTGTACGATACGTTTTTTTTCATACATTTATCACCTTTTTGATGACGATGTCACCGAGTAGGAGAGTGTAAAGACCCGCCCTTGGAGAGATAGTTAAGAAGCAAAAGGAAGGAAGGGTTAGGACCTAACATATGCAGAATTGAGCTCCTCGTGTGAGTGTGATGTCGTAATCGTATCGTCTGGGTAAATGAGTACCGACTTAGGTTTTCTCTTTCTGACTTTAGGAGTCTTAAGTGACGTGTATCCTAGGGCCACAACCACCAGTTCGGCTGACCCATAGAATTGTCGGAGTAACTTTTGAAGAGTCCCTTATACGGTCGGTTTTATAATCTTACGACACGTATACGATATTGTTTTAATAATAGTTAATACTGCTCTAGGGGACGGATGTTTGGTTAAAAGGCTTTTTTAGTTTGAAAATATAATCGTTTCATATAAATTTCAAAAGGCTGTGCAATCATATTATAACAATTGTTTAAACATAATTCTGGTATAGTCTGTGTTTAATTATGGTAAAAATAAGTTTGTCTGTATATCAAAAGATGAATACTCTTAAACATTCAAACATACACACAAACATACTTCTTTAATTCCCAGTACGATTTCGAAGCTCTTCGCATTTCTTCTACTAAGTATTGAGGCAGATTATATAACATATATATATATATATATATATATATATATATATAAAATACATATATATTAAGTAAAATATGAAAAAAAAAAGAACTGAAATATATAAAATTAAATAGCGTTAAATAACGTTACTTAAACTAATTATAGATAATGAAGTAACACCGTGACAAATAATAAAATATGTGTATATAAGTTTCTGAAACCGATAATAAATCTACGCGGAGTGTAGAAATAACACGAGACAATCGGTAATCATTTATAAATGTAATGGCGTTTGTTAATTCCCATTTGGCGGTAACTTTTGTTTTTGAATCTTTTGTTATATGTATATATAAATTATTTTATTTTTAATAAAATTAAAAAAAAAATTATAAACATTTTTACGAGTTTGTTTTAAATATCTTTTTGTTTTTATATTAATTTTATTAATTTGTATTTATTATAAAATATAAACAAGATATATCTGGAGGAAGACATTGTTATAGTTCAAAAACAAACAAAACTTAAAAGTCTAATAAAAATGATCTTATTTTTTTTAAATATCAGCCAGAATTTTAAATAAATAAAAAAAGGTTTTATATAAATGAATTCTCGCAAAAATATCATAAAACACAACGATAGTGTACTTAAAATCGGCCAATGTCAACACATCGAGGCGAACGCGATCACTTAACAGCGTATATCTAACAGTGTGAAGTGTTCTCTCACGAACAACTAATTTAATTGAGGGGTTACACAAGGTACGTGTTGGGACCTTTGCCGTTTAGTGGATATGCTTTTGACTTTCTATTGAAAAATTTATAAAAGATAGTTTTATTGTATGCTATATATATTTTTGAATGAGTTTTTATTAATTATAAAGATTGAAAAAATATTCTAACATAATTATATAAAGTTATATTTCTTCCATTTAAGAAGAAGCGACAATGAACTAATAAGTGTAATAAATTAACACTTAAAATGATAAAATCTTTTAAAAAAACGAAACTAAACATCTATTACCCAAGCCTAGCTGAAATAATAACCAGTCAATGTTAATAATGCATCCATTTAGAGACAAAACTCGCTGCATACTAACATATTTAAATAGGCCGGTTGCATCACGAACGAGACAAATAACTGAAGAACAATACACTAAAACAGATGCTAATTACTCTGTAGAATCTGTGACATGTATTTCAAAGATATTTGCGTATGAATAGAGTTAAAAGTTCTGAACGGTATATCGGTCTATATTGTCCTTGGAGACATCACGATTTTATGTGTTATCTTTACTTCAGTTGTAATAAACTAGCTTTTGCCTGCGGATTTGTTCGCCCTAAGATATGTATAGGGTAAACAATTTCGATTAAATCGATATTTTGAAGGTAAGACAAACAAACCTATGATGTTATCTTTGTAGTGCCAACAGTTTAAGCAGCGGTCGTTAAAGTAGCCATATTTTAACCAAATTTCACAGAATATCTAAAGTTTGTAGTCTGTGCGTTTTTCTGCTTTATAATCTATAGTTTCATCTAATTCGTCAGTAGTTTTTGAGTGATAGAATAACAAACATACATGCATTCTCACATATATTTTATAATACTAGTATTATAAGTTGTCTTATTATTATAACGTAATATAGAATACACAAAGTAATAATATAATTGTAATTTTAATGGATAAAATGTATTATGAAAACCTGCGACCTTCTCTATAACATTTTGTCGGATTGCAGACTGAGCCAGGGTGTCAGTGTTTGAAAATGTAGTATTGTGATCATACTTGAATATTATACTAGTAAATATAATATATACATATATATATATATATATATATATATATATATATATATATATATATACATACTATTATACTAATGTGAAAAATCATTTAAGCGTGATAAGTGATTCTGTCTGTCTGTAATACAAAATAATTATGAAAATAATATGCCAAATGTAATTACAAATATGTAAGATACTTTTTGAAATAGTTTTAGTCAATTGTTTTAACATTTTTATTCCATTCGTTCATTAATTTCAGTTCATCCATTCCATTTTATTGATTTCATTAAAGGTTCTGATGAAGAATTTGAGAATCACCTGTGTACATGATCCTTATTATTCAACTTTGAGCTTTATGTGTTTATAATAAAGTTGTTATTACAGCTGTACAAATAGTGGTCGGTAAAGTTTGAATCATTATATTTATTAAAAGAAATATTTTAACCGGATGTTACAAGTGGCTTCTTTTGGAAAATAGTAGATTATAGGTATTTTTATATAAATATTTATCAAAGTAGGCTTTAATTATATAGTAACATATTGTAATCCGAGTAAATTACAAATTATTATTAAGGAGAAAGTATATAGAAATTTCGGAAAATTCCTAAAACCAATTCAAAACGTCGTTAAATTTTATATAACATTTACGAAAATATATAAGGAACATACTGTTGCTAAGATGTAAGATTCTGATTCATATATTCAAATATTTTTTTTTGGAACATCAAAAATATCAATATTTATTCTGACAAAAAATTATCACAGATAATTAAACTGCTCATTACAGTATAATAGTTTAAATCTAAAATTCCTTATAAAAAAAATATTTTAATAAACACTCCAAAAAGGATTTAATCGCTATAAACGGATTATTATTCCTGGTTCGTTAAAAAAAACTGTCAAAGTGACATTAAGTGCGTATTATTTGTATCTCATAAAACCAAGACCTAATTACACGTGGAAACAAATATTTGATGAAGAACATTTCCTAAACCGCCACATTGCTGAGCAAATAACTGTATCTATATTAGATTAAACACTGATAAAAAGCTTACGCTGTGAAACGTTTTTTATTATGGTATTTTGATGGGGAAATGGTATAGATTAAAAATAGTTAACCATATAATTATTAAGTTATAACAACTAATTATATGTATATGTATAATAAAACGGAGAAAATATATATACATTTTTTTGCTACGTTTTTAATACTCGACCCAGAACAGAAATAAATATTTTTTATTATGTTTGCTGTTTGTCTGTTTATTTAATCGCATTTCATGCAAATCTAATGGACGGATATTGATGGAAACTGGTATGATTATAGGTTATTGACCCCCTGAATTAGGTGAAATTTCAGGGGGGCAATAACTTACAAGTATACTTATTTTTACTTCTGATTCTGTTCTCCTTTTCGCGGGAAAAAAGAATAAAAATTTGAGTTATAGTCACAATACGACAAAAGTACTGGACGGATTTTAATAAAGATTTGATATAGTCTACTTTATTTATCAACACATGAGATACTTTCATGAAAAGTATCATATTTTGATGATAAAACTAACTGACATAAGCTATAACATTTAATATACTACACGGACGAAAGGATTTTGATGAAAACTAATTTTGGTTGGTTTGTTTTTTTTTTTTGACAAAATAACAAATATTATAATTATTAGTCACATAGAAACGTCTGTAGTTTTTTTGTTAACACTAAACCTACCGACAATTCTTGTATACCTGTTCCTACCGCACGCCTTCAAATTGACCGGTAATTAAAAGTTATTTTATTATATAACGCAGGTAATAATGGAAATAAATAAAAGTAAAGAGTGTAGAAAATATTATATGCATATTCGAAGAATTGTCATGTAGTTTGATAACGATATTATAACGTTTAAAAATGTGTAAGTTTTACAAAAATTTAAGAACGATTAATATGACCGGTACTTGGTAGATTTAGTGTAAAGTTTTGTCACCTTCATGGTCTCTTGATACATTGCACCTGAATATTGAAGTTGCATAGTATAGGTCTATTTAATATAAAAAACTGATATCTATACTTTGTGTATATTTTTTTTACTTTTTTACCAAACTCAACTATTATTACCAGTAACGCTGGAATCATTAAAGTTTAAATAATTTTACTGTCAAGAGTTGTGATTGGTTGTTTATGACATCAAGATGGAACCAACCAATGAGGGGATTGGAAAGCTAATTAGATTTATTTTTTAATAATTCTTTAAGAAACCATCATCTCATAAATTTAAATTTTGACAAGATGGAACAATACATATATTTACATAAAGATAAAGTTACATATTTTATCTTAATCGGAGTGTAATGTGTTATTCAAGTTTTATTGTTAAAAACCTATATTATTTATTATAATGGGAAAACTGTCTGTCTGTTACGATTTCACGACCTAAGCGTTAGACAAATTGCAATGAAATTTTATATAGATGTAGTCCCGAGGAAATAGAGCCTAATTTCTCTCCCGAAAATAGTGACGATCGGTTGAATGGGATGAATAACAATTTAAACCGAATAGATGGCGCTGTAGTTCCGTTTGAAGTAACGTTTACTCCCATGTGACGCCGCAGACAACAGCTGGTGTTAATTAAATAATGTATCTAATACTAATATTTTCTTGGTTGGAAAGTACAGATCACACTTGACCACTAAATTAAATATAAATCAATATTTTTTAGTGTAGTAATATTGTAAGTAGGTAAATTTAAAACGTATTACAGAATAAAAAAAACTAGTATCCAGTTTAGTGTTACACGTGATATATGAAGGTTTTTTTTAAATTATCCGTATAACCTAAATAAAACGTACCTGCATTATCATTAATTACGAGCTAAATATTTATTACGTTTACTTTATCGTAATTCTCTTATCAGTCGTGTGAGGTGCGGGAAGGTTTATAAGTATTTTCAAATAAAATAATAACTCAAACATACAAGTTACAGGAGACATTAAACATAAATTGTATTTTAAAACAACAAATTGATTACAGATATTTAAATTGTAATTTAAAATAAAATTCTTACCCGCATTTCCACAGCTCTCTCGACGAATTTTCCTCTGAATGTGTTCAGCCATTTTGAATCACATGTTTTCTCATTAGTTCGTTATGATGGTTGACCTGCTTGTCATGTGACCAATCAGAGGACGGCAAAACTAAAACAATCTATACTCATAGACAGTTTATCGTCCAATCAGATGAGAGATGCATACCGAAATTGTCGATGCGACAAAAAATTCCCGCCTTAATTTGACATTTAACACGACACTAAAAATAGTTTAAATTAAAAAAAAACGTAAAATTATTATAACATTACGTTCAAAAATACAAATTCAAAGAATACACTAATTGGGTGATAATTATGTAAAAAAATTCATAAAAGCAACACGTTCGGTGGAAGGTTAAAGTTAAAATGGCGGCTCGTCTTACAAGTGTGGCGTTTTATAGAAACACACCTGTTACGTCACACTTGTAGGATATTATTCATTTGTTATCGCGTTGGAGTTATGCGGGAAAATCGATCTTAAAGCCGGGATTGCTTTCGATTTTCATCTATTGTTTTGCTTTGAAGCTCTGTAGTGTGGTTACAAGTTTTATTGTTTTAGAAATTGTATGTAGATGTACATTTGAATATGTTTACGTGAAGTAATGAGTACTTGGACTCACTTCCTACCGGGTTGGAGTGTGATAAGTTGCGTATTATTAAGGTTAATAATATTAAAATGGCTGATATTTTCTATTGAAAGCTTAAATATATTTACAGTCAGTATTGAAATGATATTTATTTTATTTAAAATTCAAATAATTTTAACATAAACTTATAAATGATAATCTTCTAAATGATTTCCAATCTTATTAAAAAATAGATATAGATAGATAAAGAAAAAAGAGTGAAAGCGTAAAAAGAAAATAAATAATATACAAAAATGGAGACGGAACCCTCAATTGAAATTTTCGATTCGCACTTTATTAAATAATAATACAAGTAAACCACATATAGGTATATTTTTAGGCTTAAAACGAATTTATCTATATGTATGTAAATATTACAATTACTTTAAAATACTGTTATAAATGAATTACTTTTCTGATAATATATGATGAGGGAGATAGATAGCTTTATGATAACCCTTCTCTCTCTTGCTATAACCTACTCTATTTACTCTTCTCGTCCTAAGAGATCTAAATCCAGGGACCGATAACGATCAGCTGGAACTTTCTTAAGGTGAAATTAAAATAATCAGGTATTTAAAAAAATTGCAGGAATTACTTCGTACTGTAAGGTTTTTTTTAAACATTAATGAATTGATTTTCTTCTCCTTCTTCTTCTTTCGTAGGTTCGAAAAGTGTAGTTTTAATTGGTTATTGAAGTGTTAATATTTAAGAGCTTTATATTAATTTGATATACAACAGTATTTGAAAGAAATAAATTATTGATTTTGTTTCAAAAGAAAAAGTTCTTTGTTATGCAAGAAAAATTGTTTCTCAAGGAAAATCGTTTTCTAGGTATCCATGCAGGTATTAAGTTGAAGTTGAAATATATTAAACACTCATAGTATATTGGAGCTGTAAAAAAATACTTCATATCAATTCTATTAAATATTAATATTAAATATTGTCGCATTAAAAAAACATTTGGTGGAACAATATTTAGCTCATTCGTTGACTGTGAAGTGACTTAGATTTAGGACATTTTGCAAGAATCAAGGATATATAGTTCTTTAAAACTAGGATCCGCCAACCGTGCGAGGCGGGTGTTGAGCTGAGCATTTCTCCTTTCTTCTTTTATTGATAACTTTTGAATGGCTAAACATTTTTTCAATCTGTTTTCGCTATAACATTCGCGTTCGGCTCAAACATGCATGAGAAAATTTTTAGCTAACTATCGCGTATATATTAATTAAATGTATAAAGAAACATTTTTGATTGTAGAAAATAAGAAAATCCTAATTTATTTATTTATTAATTCTTTACAAATAATTCATACAAATAACGAACTTATGCTCAAGCATTACCAGTCAAGAAATGGACAGAACAACAAATGATAGGTACAATATAGAAAAAAAATACATTTTGAAACAGTACATTTCCAGTAAAGAATTAATTATATAAGCTTACGGAACCCTCAGTGAGTGAATCAGACTCACTTGTCTGGTGTTAACATATATGAGTAGAGATATATATATATATATATATTTTTTTTAAACTCATATATGTTAACACATATATGAGTTTATATATACATATTTGAAACTCATAAAAAAATATAATTTACCTTCCAACAGCAGAATTTGTAGGTAATTTTAAATTTCATCTTATATCTCGTCCTCGTTTACGAGATAGCGTTGATAAGAACAACAAACAATATAATCTATGGAACAAACTGAACACATATTTGACATGGTTTATGAAATTGTTATTTATATATTCTTTATATGTTACAGTAAATATTAATTAGAGGTTGCTTTTGGTAACATTTGGTAAGATTCGTATGTCCAGATAAGATATTACAATTATTTATAATTATTTCATAATATTTCAGTATGAAATAAATCCTTCATTACCAAGATAGAGGATGTTTTTCTTGTTATTTATTAGCTAACAAACTATTTCCTAAGTATTTATAAATTATTGAGGAAAATTTGCTAATTTATATTTAGAATACAATTTGTCTCTTGAGATATCTTTGACTATGTAAGTAATTTGGATTAAGTAGAAAGGTATCCGAGATTGATTTTGATCGATTTATTATTTCTTGATTGTAAAGTGTTGAAGTGCTTGTATGGAAATACCTTACTGGCTACAGGGTTAGAGCTCGAAACCAATACAATTGCAGAGAGGTGTTAGATAGGGAGACGTTATCTCTTTGCAACTGTTCACCGCTGCACTGAAAGATGTCTTCAAGCTCATGGACTAGAGCGGGCTCAGCATCCACATAAACGACGAATTCTTCACGTATTTTCGATTTACCGATGACATAGGTAGATTGGCTGAGACTATGGAAGACCAGGGAGCCAGTGGAGCCTCCGGACAAGTCTTAATATGAACAAGGACAAGACGAAGCTGATGTCTAATGCCCATGTCTTTGTCACTTCCAAATTACCGCAATGTCTGAAGACGAAGGTTTTTGACCAATGTGTGTTGCCAAAGATGAGTTAGGAATGTAAGACGTCGTCTTATAAGAAGGCTCCAGGTCACCCAGAGCATTTGAAAGGATTATAGTCGGAGTTTCACTGCCAGAGCGAATAAGAAACGAGGAGATCCGTAGAAGAACCAAGGAGCATTTCTGAAATTTTTATTCGGTTTTGGATTTCTTAATATCTGTTACTCATTACATTCTTAATTTAGAATCTGATAAATATATGTATTTTACCGGACTAAGTAGAACCCAGAGGGGAAAATATGTTTCAGCTTATGTATAGATATCCATCAGAGGTCGATTTAAGGACGGATTTGAATTGAAATTAATATATATTTTTTAAATCTTTCACGATAGTAACGCCCTCTAGGATCTGACAACCGGAGCGGTCGCTAGACATTACTATGCCCATGATATAGATACTAAACTATTAAATAAGAATATTATTAATCAGATAAATATTTTTTACATACTATTTTATGCCAGCGACTCCGTTTGCGTCTGATATAATTAGCATCATTTGTTAAAAATGTTTTAAATAAATAAAAATATTTATGTATTATCAATAAAAGCTGTAAAACCTGATGCTAACACAAACAAGAAATAAGATTTTGTACTCTCAATAACTTATTATTGTGATCTAAAACACATCTCTTCGATAGTCTGATGAAATATGATGTCAAACATTAAGATTGATGTATATTGACCCTAAAAATAGAAACTTATAGAACCACTAATCACAATCGCTATAGCACTTTTTTCATTATGTGAACTGTGCTATTATGTGAACTGTGCTAGTTGATCTAGTACTCGGTAAATTGTATAGTTAATGAATGCTAAATGAAGTAATTTTTTTTGTTAAAAGTACTCGTGAAATTTCCTATTTATTGTTATTAGATGATTATTCTTCGTATGATATGTATATTTGGAGCCAATGACTTCATTCTTCTTCCTCTTTTTGTCTCTCAAATTCAAGGATATCGTTAAATTAAATATATAAATTATGTTATATTTTTGTTTGAATTTACCTAAGTACATACAGTAAGAACTGGGCTTAGAATATATTTTTGAGTAAAAAACAAAACAAACCAACAAACAAACAAAAACAGGACCAAATTTTATAAAAATACGTAGAATATTATTGTATTCTAGTTATACACTAAGAAATATATATTTTTAATATTTTCTTTTGTAACCAAAAATGTTAAGTCTAGTCTTACGTTGACTCGAACAATAGCAGTATCAAATTTTACACAATTTATTCTGTCTAGTTTTTATGGCATATTAATACGTACGAACAGACATAAAACAAACAATTTAAATATATTTAATACTTTTTACTGCAAATTATTGCAATTTGAACCTTTGCCTTTCAAATGAACCGATCTTAATGTAAATTTTAAAATAATATCTGTGAATATAAGTTGTCTCGGAAAAAATTGTCAGATTCACGAAACCAATATTTTTAAGGATGTACAATGATAATAAAAATATTAAAGATTCTTATTAATTAAAATGGAACGTATTTAGTATAGTAACTGCAAGTAACTAGGACTAACGTTTTTGTAACTTTTACAAACAGACAGACATTTTTTAAAACTAGACATAAAATCATACTTTAAATCATAAACAAAAAATATATATATTTTATTTACAGCCCTCTGTGAAGTAATATAAAGAGGAATAGGACAAACAACGAACAAATACACAATTTAATATGTAAATAAAAGTGAATAAAAATCTATTTTTTCGTATTACGAAAAGTAAAAAAGAAGTGGCGTAATGTCCATGTGACCGTGTGGTTAGAATTGGAACTACACGGTACACGTAATAGATGTTTTCTTAATCATTTTTCTTGTAGACAACTTGCAAGGAAGGTAGAGTTAAGGAGTATCAACTTATAAAATAGAAAACACTCGCAAAGCACTAAATAACAATTCAATAGGTCACTACAATTGTGTTAGTATCCCACCAAACATGGTGTGATGTTTTTATTTAAAAGTTAAATTCCACTGAAAGTAATAAATATAAAAATATTAATAAATATAACTATAATATTTTGTGAATAAACCTTATAATTTTAATGTTTTAATTATTCGCAACATATCTAAGTTAGTAAAAAATAAGTTAAACTAATTTTACAGTGTTTTTATTACATATGTGCTACTTACGTTAATTTTCACTCAACAATAGAGCTTTCAATTTGGTATGTTTTTAAGGAAAGTTTAACGTATGGTGTTTGTAGTTTTTATTGACTTTGCACATTCGCGCATTACAATATCGTAACTTTTTTTTAATTCACATGTATTTTTTTATTTATACATATAGATAGATTATACATAAATTATTAATATTTAAAATGCTTTAAAAACAACATAGATAAAATAATTACTATGTACTCTGTAATATATATATTTATGATAAAAAGATGTTGGTCCCACTGTTATAAAGTTGCCAAAAATAAAAATCGACATTTCGTAAAAGTGATGAAGTTAATATCCAATTAATTTTAAGGTATTCATTAATTACTTTTAAGGTACTGCAAATTAAGTGCTTTTTATATTATATATTTTATTGAACAGACAGGGCTTACAAAATATTAAAATACTTAAATGAAACAGAAAAGCCAATAAGAAAATTTGCTCAGTGTTCAGCTTTGACAAAAAAAGCCCTTAAATGACCTTAATAGTAGCAAATGGTAATTAGCAGTGAGGAGATTACTATCAAATGTTTAAAAATGTGTTTACGACAGAATTAGCATCATGTCCTAGGTACACATGATGCTATTACTAGGGGCGTCAATAGACCCTCAATTTTAACTCGCTGCGCTCGCGAAATTTTGGGCGCCGTTTGTATATTGAGCGAAGCGAGCCCAGTCATCGTTTCCCATTGACTTCAATGGGATATCAGTTTTTTGACGATTATTCCTCAATGACATGATATTTAAAAATTTCATAATTGCCGTCAAGTAGTTTTCGAGTCTATTCGTGACAAAGAATGTAAAAAAAGTCTCCAGTAGAACGCTCCGCTACGCTTAACTCAACTACTGTCATTGAATTTTTGACATTCAGTGTGACAACATACAGAAACAAATGATATCATAGTAGCCATCAAAATCAAATGCGACTTCGGAATTTCCTTTTCATTCGCGGTAGTCGGCGGGTGTATGTACGTTAAATTAAAATATTCCTTTTTCATGTAATAAATTGTTTGAGTTCCATTAATTTGAATTTCGAATGATTTTTAAAGCTTTTCTTATATTCTATTTATTGAAGTTTCTGTCAATTAGCAAAATTCGCGAGTGACATGTAAAACCTGACATAGGTTATGTAAAAGTTCTTAGCAAAAGTGAATTTACTAATTTTTTGTAAGGATATTGTGTGTTTTGTAGTTAATTTACGTGTTTTAGAGCGTGATATTTTAATTTCAGCAGACAAACTGGTTCGGACATAATGAGAACGACACAAATCGCCCATTACGCTTTAAGACTCACATATTCGCAGGTGAGTTAAATTTTGTTTTTGAATAATATTAACGAATCAATTTTTAAATTAACAAACAATCCACAACATTAAAATGTTTACATCATTAAGTACGTTTTATTTGTGATCGAATTAAACCACTTCTAATAAGAATTTTAAAAACTAAATTAAGCATCAATAGCATTGAATTTCTCATTAAAAAATATAAAAAACTGTACAAAAAAAAATTTCAAACAGTTAATTGACGTTCATACATTTTTATTTATTACACTTTTTTTAGCATTTTAATATTTTATTATTTTTTAATATACAAATATATTTTTATATCTGTAACATGTCACTGACCTTAAGCCCAGTTACTGATATACTGATATGAATAAGAAAAGTTTAAAGCTATTTCTAACACATTATAATATAGTATTGTTCGGATATAAACCTGTTGTCATTTTTAAACATAGAAAAAACTGTTTTAAAATTGGTGGCAATGCAAAGGGAGGGACACTAATATTTTTATTATTTTACAATAGAAATAAGATCATTCTACCAAATGACATATCTCTATACTAAAAATGATGTTATTTGCTTGTGTATTTTTTATTTAAAATTACAATATATTATATATTATTTGTATATAAGAAATAATAAATAGCTGATATTCACATTAATGACACAAAATCTTTAAAAAAAATGGTATAGTAAAATAAAACATAATATATAATAATTAATATATTAAAAGTATTTTTTTTTTAATATTGCATATCTTGTACTGTGTTGTGACATAAATATATATATATATATATATTAAAGATAGTAGGAAATGTTAAGTTTTAAAATAAATATTTATCTCATATTTATATGTACTGTCTGAAATAATGGTTAAATATAAAATAGTTATTATTTCCAAATCAATACTTTTGTAATTTACAAAAGTATTTTATAATGAAATTAAAACTATTGCAAAATATTAATAGAGAGTATGGTTTGTCTCCAACTAATGAATATTGCCTACATAATGTATTTTATGAATTATTCACACTTAATTTAACATAATTTATGTCTCGACATGTTTAGACTCATTTTGTAGACATAATGGAATAATCTGTTTTTAAATGTTTAGTTTCTTATTAGAAACACTCGTTCCCTGCAATAGTATAAGCAGATAGGTTAAATTAATGTTATTTTTTCTACCGTGTAAAAACAGATGTTAGATTCAAGTCAATTTTCAGAGCAGCAAGTGTACCAGATGTTTTTAATATCCAATTGAATATTTTAGACTACTTGGTATTTGCTTTTTCCTGTGGTTTTGCTCGCTTTGGAATTAACAAGCTTTTGTCCCTTACTCCACTCTGTAGAGATTTGTATTACTATATCATTGAATTATACATTTCTTCATTCTGTTACTCAAAATCCGATCTTTTGTTGTATAAAATGTACCACTTTTTATCCTCTATACCTTCCCCCTCTCTACGAAACTGTTTACATTTTTTTAAGTCCATAGACTAATTCCTAATATAAATCTTGTAATCTTTATGTAAAATTACTTTTTTTTTTAACCAATATTAACAATAAGTCTTAATATTAATATATAAATTTAGCATGTGTTTAAATTTACTTAAAGAAATACCTCATGTCGATACCTTATTCTTAAATGGATGCTTTTTGGAATGTTGTTGGGAATTAAAAGTAAAGTATTTTTAACAATAATACCATAAAATAAATAGAGCAGTAGACTTTGAATGATCGAAATTGTTTATTACATTAATTTATTTGTTTAAAGTTCTAAATAGATATAAAACAAGCAATGTATCAAGGAGAGGATTCAAACTTGCAACTTTTTAGATACTTCCCCGGGACATAATAGAATAATTTGTAGGGAGAGAAAAGTTATTAAAAAGTACTTAATTCGAGTACTATCTGTGTGTGTATGTGTGTGTGTGTGTGTGTGTGTGTGTATGTGTGTCTGTGACTGTCGCATTCTACATTTATGTTTATATTTAAATAACCATAATATATATGAATAAATAAACCTTAGGTCACGCGATAACGTCTACCTTTGCTCTAAATAGCTGTATTTTTCGTATCTATGTACTTAATGCAACATAGTAAGCACTGCGCATGCCAATATCGATTAACTTTCTAGAAATTTCTACGCATTTTCACGATAGCGCTTTACGGTTTTGTATTATCTTTTATATGATATACAATATTATTTATTGAGGAATTGTCATACGTCAAATTGGCCGCCATTTTGGATCACCAAATTTTTTTATTTATATATATATAAGCGATTTACCCATTCACTGACTCATCATGAAATCTCCGAAACTTTCTGTCCGATTAACTTAAAATTTTACATATTTACTTCTTTTATGACGTAGACGTCCACTAAGAACGGATTTTACGGAATTCCTATCCCAACGGATTTCAGCTTATTGCATTTCGCCAAGTTTTAAACCTGTAGGAGCTATACACTTAACGCGGCGGTAAGAGTTACTATAGCAACGGTTACCATGACAACGCTTACGATGACAACGAATAATATGACAAAGGTTACCATAGCAACCTAAGTTCACATCCAAAATTAAGGGTGTAACGAGTGAAGCGGGAGGGAATAAGCTAGTTGTTTTATATTTCTAATGTTTGTTATTTCTGTTTTTTTTTGTGTGGAATTATGTATTATTATAATTATTTTATACATGGTTTCTACAACTAGAATACTGTCTTTAAAACTGTTTAAAGATATCAAAAATGCTTAGCTAATATATGGGGTTAGAAATGATATTAACCTTGTGATAGTAACAGACGTCTCGTATATAGATAATGCAATGTCACCTTGGTATTATAATAGTTGGAGTCCTTGGACGTACTTACCTTGTATCTGGGGAGTCGTCAGGCCCCCTTACTAAGTTTAATATAGCTTCTTTAAATTCGATCAGTAGTTTTTATGTTTTTTAACGTGTGATTAGTTTTTTTTCCAAAACGTGTGCGTAAAAAAGTTGAAGACATACCAATTATATCATACTAATATTGTTGATGATAAAAGTGCCAACACGTACAAAATATTTTTTAATTTATTAAAATTGGACATTTCATTCAATAGTTGACTAAAAAAAGATCGGTATCTACGCGTGTGAAACCGCGGGGCATTGCACGTCAATATAAATTTTAGTAGTTAGCCTTGATGATACTCGGTCTAAAATATCAAGGAGTAATTGATAGTACATTTTGTTATACGACCTTGATTGTAACTTGAGACGTAGGAAATACCAAGTAAAAGTACTTGATACTATATGTCTCAATGTAAGATGATGCTTGTTGGGAAATAAATTTGGGTTGAGTAATTGCAATTTTTATGATATTGTAAATTAATAATTTGGCGACAATTTTTCTTTTACGACTTGGGAGTAGACAATCTTTTCTTTTTGCTGCATGTACAAAAAATCGCAAATTAATAATTTGGCGCCAATTTTTCTTTCAGGTCTTATGAGTAGACAATCTTTTCTTTTTTCTGCATGTACAAAAAATCTGGCAGCAATTCATCAGTATAAGAAGTGTGCGCCAAAATTACAAATTATAATGTCCGTATTTTTTTTAATTATACCTAATTAATTATTACCATGGACACAAGTCCTTCGGCCGAAATACATTCACCTTTTTTTTTTAACCGGTGTTGCCATCTCAAACAAACGAATACCATTTAACATAAAATTGTAGACTATAAAAAGTAATTGATAAATTTTAACATTAACGAAATTAATTGAAATAATTGAATGGATATTATTAATCTTAATTTACGTAATACTTATGTAATTAACAATAATGTAATATTTAACCTAGAATATAAATAAACAATATTAATTAATAGGGTTGTAATAGTTGATAAGCAGTTAGGGTTGTCACAATCTATCTTAAATATGTTTAAGTAAATGTTTTCCTTAAAAAATTTTCTTACTAAAACTGTTCCTTGTTTGTTTGACTGTTTTCCGGGTTCGACCAGTAACTGATTAAATATTTATTTGATGAATACGTATGTACATGCACATGTCCGAGGAAGGAAAACAATAAATAAACGTTGAAGAAGGAAATTCTGCATGCATAATAATGAATATTATTTTTACTACCTATACAAATTTATTTGGGTAGTTTTTCCTTATCTTCAACTTCTGAAATAAAAAAAATCAAAGTGTTATCTCAGATTAAGTGATTGGTGAAAACCCTAAAAAATCACCATTGCTCTATCGATCTATTAAAAAAATATAGTCAAATATCTATTAATCTATTGGTTTCATCAGATTCTTACAAAAGACATCCGTCTGAAGAAATTTAAGAGTAGTCGAATCGATTCTAATCCAACCTGTTAACAATCAGATCCGTTCAGACTCTTAACAAATTATTAAGATTCTATTCAATAATCGGTCATTCGCATAGAATAAAGATATAAATTCTGTATCAAACCGGTTCGTTATACTACCGGTAGGTGAAAGATAAGAACGTCGTACTAAATATGGAACTAACTATAAAAGATAAGTCTCCACGTAGATATGTGTAGATATATCTTATAAGTGGATATATTACTTATAATATATAATATATATATATATATATTATATTTATTATAAGGTAACTGAAAACAATTCATTAAAATGTCAAATTTAACAAAATTTTTTTTTTTTATATATACCTACTTGTTTACATGTATACTTAGTGAAGAGATTTTGATGTGAAATTAATATTAGTCAAAGATTAAAAATATAAAAAATATTTCTAATCTATAACTAAGTTTTTTTTTATCGACAATTTTTCTTTCAGTATACACACGATCGATCACTATCAAGATAATTTTTCAACTTCAATAACAGTTTATGCCAAAAATAACCGAGATTTCCAGAATTTTCCATAAAAAAAAAATATTTATGTAATGTTACCTTTTATCTTACATTTCATACAAAAAGGATTATTAATAAATACATATATTAATGTAGATTTTTTTTAGAGAAACACCCGTACTTTTTGACTAATTACACTTTATTATGTGGCAACCCTAGACACAAGATATAGTTTCTTAAAAAAAAACAACAATATGTTCTGTATGTAAACTGCATTAGGATAATGTTACTTGGATTATAAGTAGAAAATAATTATTTTAATACATTTCTTATCGTTTCAACGTTGCATTATCTGTATACATATCAGTACCTATCAGAAATGTAACATATATGGCGCCTATTTACAATAACGATTATAACACTTAATGAAACTACTATTTAATATTAATGTTATGATTTACGTGATCGCGACGCGTGTTACTGCGTCGAAATGACGGTAGGTCGATAAAAACGAGACACGCTATAAATATCCAAAAAATAATAGTTTAATTAAACCAACTAAACTGCGCATGCGCAATATGTATGTGCGTAGTACTGTAAATTGATATCAATTGATTTAGATATTTTTCATTGTTTGGTACAAATCCCACTCCATCTTTAAAATAGTGATGTGACTCGAGCCCTGTGTCTATTCGAGTCACTCGAGTGAATTAATCAAACTAGTACTCGAGTGCAAAAAGATATTACTCAAGTCTTATATACATGAGTTACCGTGTCAACACGACGCATAGTTTATTCTGTTGCCACTAGATGTCGCTTCACTCCCCTTATTTTACTTGTCTATGCCGCTTCGAGACAATTATGGAGCTAAATTCCATAAAATATTATTATTAGTTACTCGAGTCACTCGAAAACTCGAATATTACTCGACTGAGGTAGAAAAATTGCTCGAGTGAATCGAGTCACAAAATACTATTCGAGTCTCATCAAAGCCTAATAAAATATAACATTATAAAAATTGGTTGTTGAAGAGTTTTTCTTTTTATTTCTTTATTATGTGTCTTAAAAAAATAACGATTCATTTCCACTAAGAATTTATCTATCTGATTCATAAAGTCTACATACATTTACTGATAAAAATTGATATACCGGCGTTAGCAACTGTATTATCTAAAATATTTTTGCTATCAGGTATAAAAGGTAGATTAAATAGTTATTTTAATAAAATCAGACATCGACCTGAATAAAATAATTTTTGGTTGAAAATATATTGATAAATTATATTATCAGAAACAAACACGTTATTTAATATTTTTATCTTTTACTATAAAAAAAAACTATCTAATATTTTATAAATATTCTGTTAACAATAGAAGTAAAAATATTTTTTTTCTATTATTATACTGAATGTCCCGAATGTAATCAGTGAATGAACTGATTTTATTTTGATGTGATGTACGCTGAAGGTCGCCTGTGATGGCTCCAAGCCAAGGCGACACTTTGCACGCAAATAGGAGACCATTAAAATATTTCAATTTGCATTATTTTTTCTGCCGCATATAATAAAATAATTGTTTATGATGAAAATAATAAAATAATTGTTCAATTCAAGTATAAATAATACAAAAAAATTCGTGAAGAATATATTTTATAAAAGTCTTTTATACGTTTGTACACCATTTTAATAAGAAAGTAAATAATTAAGAAAAAAAGAAAAAAAAAAGTTGTTTGTGTTTCACAAAAAAAAATAGTTTTGCTTTGAAATGTCTTAAATGACATAAATATCTTAAAGTAAAAAATTTGGAGCCCACGTCGGGCGCCAATATTGAATGAAGTAACAAAAGATGCGGGTGGAATTGTTTTTTTTAATACGCTTTTATTAGCTTCCATCGTATTTTTGTGGGTAACGGAAACTTTGAACACGATTTTGACGTACGATGTTCAAGATGTGGGATTAATTTGAAACTTTGCATACTTGTCAAGGACCAATGACAATGGAATAATATGAAAAAATAAAGAACACGCTTTCATGAAATTTAAAATTATTTAAAAACTAAATTAAAAACTAAGTATAGTGTAAATAAGAAAAAAATATATTGCAATGTAGAAAAGCGTGGGGTGCATGGTGTATATATATATATACACCATGCACCCCACACACATATATATATATATATACAGTATAATCTCGCTAATCCGGCACTTCGATAGATCGGCACGTCCAATAATCCGGCACCGGCAGTAGTCAAGAAGTTTATGAAATGATCCAACTTGCCCATAAATGCTTTACTCGTACTTGACAATGCTCCAGGCCATCCAAATGAACAAGGACTTAAATCAAGTGATGGGAATATCTAAACCATCTTTCTACCGCCAAACTGCACACCTTTACTTCAGCCGATGGATCAAAATGTTATCCAAAAAGTAAAGTCTTTGTATAAAAATTAATTGCTGATCCATATTATATCTCAGGATGGTGATATAACACAGAGTCTTAAAGGATTGAATTTGAAGGATGTTGTATTCTCTCTCGCTCATGCTTGGAATTCTGTTTCATCTAACTTAATCCAATTGTTATGGAAAAAGTTATGGCCTACAATGAATGATGTATTAGAAACAGAAGATACAGATGAATGGGATCCTGAATATAATCTGCCGTTTACTGATTGGTTACAAAATGTATCAGAAAAAAAATTGGAGACAAGTCAAGAAAATTTAAATTCTTGGTTTGAAGGAATCGAAGAAACAGAGCACATTATGACAGATGAAGAAATTGTATATGAAGCAGTACAAGAAGAAAGCTTTGTAGAAGCATTGGAGCCACCAACTACTTCAACTGTAAGAGTTAAACCAGATGATGCATTGATTTTTTTCAATACCTGCATAACATCGGCAGAAGAAAACGGCATATCTGCTAAAGATATTATAATTCTTCACAACATGCGAGAAAATGTTGTTAAGACTACAAGTTGCACAAAAGCAGACCTCAATTAACGATTACATATTTTAAAACTAAGTAATTGCACATATACGTGTTAATTTAATACATTACATACATACATTTATTCCCTCTATGAAATGCTTTCTTTTATTCATTACCTATGATTTTTTCACTATAACCCAGTAATCCGAACATTCCAATAATCCGGCACCCTCCGGTTTTTAATAGTGCCGGATTAGTGAGATTATACTGTATATATATATATATGTGTGTGTGTGTGTGTGTGCCACGACTGTCCCATTTTACAGATTTAAAATTAGTTTCAGTTAGACGAAGCATTGTTTAATTATCATGCCAAATGCGCACTAGTGTGCGTGTGTTTAATGTGTGCAAATATATTTACTGTAGTGGTATTTTTACTAAGTATAGTAATACCATACAAAGAAACAAATAATAGATACAATTCTTTACAGTACTTTTTGAGAAGTATATATGTAGGCATTTTGCCTGTGATTTCATGTATCTTAAAAAATTATATGTATTATTGTATAAAAAAATTGTTCTTTTTAATAAATGACAGTACTGCTATAAATAAAATTGTTTTTATTCAAGTACGAAGTGCATGTCATCAATTACCGTTCGACTTTGCACAATTAATTGTGATATGAAATGACGTATTTTTAATGAAGATATAAAGAAAAATAAATCCGAGACGAACGTGACGCTGCACTGCAGTCAAAACACTGTGAAATAAATACTTTGTAAATATATTAATTACTGTGATTGTCTGTTTTAAATATAGAAAATTTAATTTTATTTATAGACTTTTATTGTATTTGTTTATATTATAAGTTTATAAGTTAATTATAACGTTATCACAGGAAGGTAGTTTGACATTAGTTTGTTTACTTGACGTTGACTATTCAAAATCTTGGTCAATTTGATTTAAAGAGAAGTTGTATACTTTGTCATGGGAGAGGTTTATTTTATGATGTTTTATTGATGTTTTTTTTTAATATGTGTCATATCACACACATACACACACTCACACACACACCACATTGATATGCGATGTATTATTTGTTCTTAACAATTGGGTCAACTATAAATTACCTTATCTACCTCTCCTTGCACTCTTGTGCTCTCGAGTTAAGATAATATATTTTTATTTGTGAACTTAATTTTTTATATATTTTTTTTAATATGTCCGTAAATAATGTAACTAAGTAAGGAATTAACTGCCAAGTGTTTATTCTTTCAAATTGATTTACAAAGACAATCGAACCTGCGACGTCTATAATAGCGTTTCGTCGCTCTACCAACTGTACTGTCGTGTCTCCTACACTTTATAAATTAATCATTCACTTATTTTGAGAAAGAAGTAGAAATAAACCTAATAAATATCACTATTGAACGACATTCCCGTCCTAATAATACATTGTTGTCTAACTAATGAGTGTTTTATTGATGAAGAATTTTGATAATCTGCCAAGATGGCGTTAAGAAGTGATGTTATATATAGTGTAAGAAAACGACAACACAGTCATATGACTTACCCACGTGAGAAGTCTGGTGTGAAATACATTTACATTATATCTATACGTATAAATAGATTTGAAGTGTCCGTTTGTTATTCTAAATTAACGGCTTTTCACTAAATGCATACTAAAGTATATACGGTACTTACATAAAAAAATCTATTTTTAAAACTTTTCACTGTCTGTCTGTTTAGTCCGGCGTATTTCTGAAACGGCTAGACAGATATTAACATTAGGATATAAGGAGTAAATAAGGCTTTTTAATTGAATTCTGCACACACACACAGCACAGTGGGCATAGCTAGAATAATAATAGGATTTTCCCGGTTCCATCTTTGGTCCCAATTTATTTAAACATTGCATAAATGATATTTAAAAAAAACAGATAATATTGTTATTTTTAGTACCCTCAAAAGTCGCAATCCCAACCCCAGTCACCTTCAACTGTTCAGACAATGTTACGATTAAAAAAAATAAGAAAAATATGTACGTATTAATACACAAGTGAATTAGGGAGTGTTGCCAATTAGTAATTGCATAACGACTTGTGTGTTTGCTTTTAAAATAAATTTCGTAATTACTTCTGCATATAACTGTTAAAAAAACTACATAATAAATAATATATATATATTTCTAAAATGTAGAAAATTATTATTTAAGTTTTATTTAGAACCTGGTTCAAAGCCAAATATTTGACAATGCTTGAGTAATATTACGATGTTAAGTTGAGCGACAGCTTCCAGAAAATTGTGCCATCGTCTATATTATAGTGTTACTAGTTTACAGTACACATGTTTACCAATTATTTTCTTGTCCACAGCCTGCGAGTCGTGAAAAAATGATGACTAGATCTGCCCTCGCCCTCGCAGCTATCGGTCTTGGTCTGTCCACCTTCAGCGTCCGCCAAATGATCCTCCACCAATCCAGAAGAATCTAAACTAGGAAGGTTCTAGAACCAACTGTCAGAACAGCCGCCGCCATGTTAAGATTTAAATATCGCCAATATCAAAACAAAATGGCGCAGTTTTGAAGAAAGCACACTTATATTAGTTTAAAGATTGTGTGACTTCAGAATTGTTTTTTATCTATTATTTTTTGTGTTGTGAACGAGAAAGTGCATAAAAATTGTAAAAGATAATGTAAAAATCGTAACTTATTTATTTTTTAACTGTGGTCGATTGTGCTGCCACCTGTTAGGGAATTTTAAATTTTAGCGCTAAGTTTAAAATAAATATTATGGGTGGTATAGATAAATTATTACGAATGACTGAATGGTACCTTGCTGCAGTTTGTGATGCAAACCAAATAAATATAGGCACTAAGTACTGTGTGTTTTATTTATCTAACATTTTTAAATGGCTATCCTACAAAAAAAATTTAAGCTTTAAACGGATCGGGACAATACAAGTTATAATAGTAAAAAAAACTGTAACTGACCACAATATAAATTGCGTTTTTGGCAACTTCTTCAATGATATTTATAACTTACACAAAAATACGTTTGTGTCTCCTTTTCAAGGTTACTTATTGTAGGAATGCAAAAATTCATGACATTATTTGCAGACAACTACAAATTATAGGCCCATACCGCCATGTTGAATTCATTCAATTTCAGGAATATTGAAGAATACTACAACAAAATAAGGGGACGTATCTACGATTTTCAAATATCCTTATAAAATATTTATTTATGTAAAATTTATACGGTTCATTCCCATACATCAATATACTGGCCAGTAGTAATGGTATTAAATTGTAGCTATATTGCACTATCTACTCAGATTTAGCTGTAATATTAAAAGCAATTCAAAGCAATGGGTTGTTACTACGCAATATAAGCTTATACAAGAACTGGATCCAACTGGTATATTCTGGTATTTCTTGAACAATATCCTTGAACGATGTAGATACCAATATACATATACAATAATATATATTTCATATAATATATATATATATGAATATGAATTTAGTTATAAAACTAAAAATTTCCAATGACGGACAGTAAACGACTAACTTATAGTAATAATAAATGTTTTGAATATTAAAGAGAGGCAGGGGGAGGCCTCGAATAACCTTCGAAAACACAGTATCTATGATACTGGAGGAAGGTCACGTAAAAAGCATGAGGACCGCCCGGAGGGCATGTATGGAGATGTTGATGTCTGTGGCCAAGGCGAAAGAGGTATGCTAGAGATGCGACTCGAGTCACTCGAGTGAATAAAAATCTTACACGAGTCTATCTACTCTCGAGTTACCGAGTTAACTCTGTTGCCACTAGATGTCACTTCACTACCCCGTTTTCTTCATCTATGCCGATCCGGGCAATTATAGAGTTAAATTCTAAAAAATGTGATTGTTATTAGTAACCCTTTCAAGGAAATTCAATAACTCTTACTTTGCAAGACATTTTTGTATTTGATTTTATCAATAAATAATATGTAAAAACTAATAACTTTCATATTACTTCATGCATAACCTTTGACACCCTTTTGAAATAGGTTTTTGTTTAAAATTACTAAAAGAGGTCTTATTCGAGTTGCTAGTTACCACTCGAGAGAGATTTTTTTATCGAGTGACTCGAAAACTCTAGTATGACTAGAGTGAGGTAGAAAATTTCTCGAGTGACTCGAGTCACAAAATGGTATTCGAGTCGCATCACTAAGGTATGCAGGAACCGTAGCGTTTGGCGCTCCGTCGCCTCTGGCTACCCCGCAAGGGATATGGAGTGAAATTAACGAAAATAAATAAATAAAATATTAAACTTTTTGTTGTAGACAGTTTCTTTCGGTTTAAATACAACAAATTCAAGGTCACGTATACGCGGGAAAAGAAACGATGGAATGTAATCGGTTGTCCTATTTTTCTTCCAATGTTGCTAAAATTGACAAAAAAGGGATAAATGAAATAACTCAATCTAGCCAACATTTAATTATTTTGTATTTACATAAAATAAAAACAATACATTAACGAGCACACTTTGTACTTAAAACATATTCTTATAATAAAGTATTCATTTGAATTAAATTAATACATCTAGTATAAGAGCTGCCGGCTGATTTATTAATCTCGGTTACTTACTTCATTATCAGCTGTCGACTCTTAGACTAAAATTAAAATTTAAAAAAATGATTTTGAGAATCACTGGATCAAATTAGCAATGTTAATACAAAAAAATCCAACAAATAATACAAATTTGTAATAAAATATCGCACTTAATATACATTTATACAATATTATCTAAAGAGATATGCCTATGTATTATTATTTGTGCATTATTTATTAGTGAAAATTAACTAAAAACCTAATCTACCTACAAATAAAAATGCATTAAAAATACTAAGGAATACACGAACTCAATGTCAATATTCAAAAATTACTTCTTATATACATGAGGCAAAGTAAAGTCGGATTTAAAACAAAGTAAGTACTATAAAAAACAATGTCTATATTACACGTATTTTTAATTTATTATGCGAATATAATTACAAGCAACAATTCTTTATTTAAATTGCCGGTATGAAATAAAACGGCCTCTTGATAGACATTTGACAGCACTGTCACTTGACAGACACTTGTCTGTCACGAAATCAGCTAATCAGAAAGATTAAAGGGTGATATGATTTTTTTTAATTAGTTCGGAAACCGCGAAAAATATTGTAGGCACATATAAATTATTTGTATGGATATATAGAATATTAATATTAATTATTATGCGTTATATGAGTACAGAGTGCAAGCGAATTTTTTATATAACAAAATGTAATTAAAAAATATACTTGAAATTCTGTTCTAATTATATTTAACGGACATTAAGTAGTTATGTAAAATAAATTTATATGAGGATAAAAATTATTATATGGATATGTATGGTGTAATGTCACTAATATGGGCATCATTTTAGTATTATTCTTTAATAGTGACTTGTACTTGTACTATGTACTTTAAGCTTTTTCTGTAAAATATATAATTATCTTTCCTGATATAAGTTAGCTTAACTTTTTTTAATCTAGAATCCATAGACAACAGTTGAAATCGAATAAGAATACAGACTAAAAATATAAAGCAAGGATTGCTGAATCTGAAGGGGAAATTCAAGGACTTCTAAAAACGGTAGAAATGTCCTTGAATATCTCGCGCTATGGCCGTTTAAAGTATTGCTCGTCTATCCTCTTCGCGAGGGCGACCAGTGTTGAGTGTCTTCTTACAGTGTCTGCTAGTTTACGACATGGCAGGCGCGTTGTTATTATCGTGAACACATGCCCGAATACCAATGCGTCGAGCTCTGACGGGCTGCGGAAGAATTTTTATATTTATTTAATTATATATAACCTTAAAGTGTTACCTGTACACCTTAATTATGAATGACGATGTGCCTTCGTATCTAAAAAATAAAAAAATAATTTAAAATATTGGTAATGTTTTTTTTTGAACGACGCGAGCGGAGCGCTCTACTGGAGACTTTTTTCAATTCTTTGTCCGAAAATGCTTGAAAAGAAAAAGACAAACTTTAGGTAAAAATAAAAAAAATAATGTCATGTCGTTGAAGAATAATCGTCAAAAACCTGATATCCCATTGAAGTCAATGGGATAAGTCATTGGACACTGGACTCGCTTCGTTCAATATGTAAATGGCACCCGAGATTTCGCGAGCGCAGCGAGTCGAAATTGAGGGTCTGTTGACGACCCTAGTAATAGTACAGATCAATATAAACTGCTCATCTACATAATAAAAACAGGAATAAAAATTAATACTTTTAATGCACAAAACAGTATTCTAACAGTATTGTATTCGTCTTTTTTAGTTAATTTATTTTAAATAAACAGTGTTTCCATATAAAAAATTTAATCAACATCCACAATTTCGGGGTAAAATGTATTATAAACGTCGTTATGTAGGCGGTAATATTTCAAAAGACTTTCCACGCTTATTTCTTCGTTACTTGGTATTTTTAAGATATTTTTTATTGTCGAATTCGAATCTGCAACTAATAATTAAGAAAAATATATATTAGATTAACTTATTATCTGGTGGGTTCTATTACTAACTGTATTATAACATTAAATATATTTGTCCGGGTGTTTCAACAAATCTTAAGGGTAAAATCTATAAGTGATAAGTGGAACCCTAATTGGAATGGGGGACCTTTTAATTATTCGATAGTAAGTCTGGAGTGCTCAGAATTATAGGTAATAACATATATAAACTAGCTGCCGGCGACTTCGTCTGCTGCTTCATAAACTTTTACATCCATTAAAATTATCCATAATAATTATATTATAAACACCGCCATCTATTGGAAACTTATAAAACTTAAAAAACCTCAAATACGCAATAAAAAGCATGCACTTTATTAAACGAGATAAAATCTTTTAAGTTGAACCAAACAATATCTACAAAATTTCATTGAAATCGGTTAAGTTGTTTTTTTAGTTAGCGCAAACAAACACCGCGACACGGCGTTTTTATATACAGGTATACATTAAACCTTTAATTTCCTATATAATTATTATAAAATAATACTTGAATTAATAAAATAATATTCTAATAAAAAAAATAAAAAACAATAACCCGACGAAACATCAATAGAGTTAGATTTGGAGTGACTGCTCTTGTCGCTCGTGTTAACGTTCTTGAGGAGTTCGTTACTCAATCGTTTCAAAAGCTCTTCAGCATCATGATCTTCATTTCTGAATTTATTTAATATTAAAAAAAAATGATAACAAAATATATAAATAAAAAGACCGCTAACAACAATTATAGAAAAAAAAATTATTTTTTTGTGTAAATTATTTGGAAAATTTTCACATATCCGTATACAAAACTAAGTTAAGTTTTAGTAATGTTACTTTAAAAAAATATTTAAAATTACATAAATATTAATAACAACAAAAACAAAAAACAAAAATAAAATAGAATTAACTTTAGTTTCAGTAATATTACTTAAAAAATTACCCAGATTCCAACAACCGTTTCAGCGGCGTCTCAAGCTCACTCATAACCCTCTCGCTATCGATAATTTTATCGGCGACCGTCCCATCACTATCGACAAGGTTATCGACGACCGCGTCTATAACCTGTATCTCCTCCTCCCCTATATCCAGGACGGTTACATCCGTCTTCTCGTCTATCGTATCCAGATCCATGTTACGCTCGTAACTATCGAATCTCTCGTTATTGAATGCTATTATTTCGAAATCGTGTTTATCGATATCCAATTTACATGTAATTTCATCGACCTTATCGATAATTTCGTTCGCTATATCGATAATGAACGCGTGATCGTCGCTCAACGCATTCGGACCGTCTCCCTCGTACTCGCATGTTATGTTACCGTCCTTTGACGTCATTATTATTATTTGTTTAGACGAGAAAGGTTTGAAACCTGTTGAATTTTTACTAAATTTAATAATGTAAGGCAGGACTCGAACCTGTGACCTCTGTGTTACCGTTACACCGTACTAGCAACTGAGGTATAGTGTCAATGAAATTTAAGCATTTTTTTTATTTAACTTATCTTTAAGAGACCTAATATTTGTTATAATAATAAAATAATAATAACCAAAGACATCCTTATTATAGATATTATCTCGGCTAGGGTTGCGGATACACAGTTTGGATCGCTTTGTCCTCGACACAGTACGCGTCGGGGAGATACGACGATGGCACAGCTGGCAACCCTGAGATACTAGATACTCTTCTTGGGGCTGTATTCATTAGGGTTGGCAGATATATATATTATATTGATTAGGGTTGGCAGACGTTTCTTTTCATATACTACTTTAAAAAAACTTAAACAGTTACTTATCTAATAACTTTTCAAACATCTATTTAATTTATCTACCAACTATATATATGATATACCGTCAATTTCATTTTCGTCATATTAGAAACTGTCATCAAATGCCGCAAGAGGGCGTTGGTTATTGGTTTTATCATTAACCCAGCCTTGGGCCCCCTCGCCGATAATAAGGCCCTCAAATGTCCATAAACGAGGGCATCTAACGGGGTCGGGCTGAGGAGTATTTTAATATGTAGAAAAGCAGTTTTTTTATCTACTATCTATACAATACAAGTATGAGGTTATTCAAAGTGAGAAATAAATAAAAAAATACAAATAATAAAAATAATTAAAAAAATAACTCGAGTAAACGATCTATGGATTTCAGGAAGAATTGCTTCGGGTGAGAATCAAACCACGACCTTTGCAAACACGGTCAGCAAGCAAACAACAAATCGATTGTATAATAAATAAAACTCACGTTCCAAAGAAGTAATCCTTATCTCCCAGACGCTGGCTGAGAGAATTACAACATTGTTCCACCTGAAAGCAAAAATATATATTTTATAAGCCATTAATCGTAAAGTTCCTATAGACTTTTTGCACTAACTTTGTGACATTGGAACTTCTCACATAAATGCAATAAAAGAAAAATAGCACTACTTTTATATAAATCTAAATAATATTTTTTGAATACAATAAAGCTTTTTTTTTTGTTTTAAATAAATATCAAAGGCTTTAGATAGAAAAAGATTTCGTATGTTTGAAAAATGTCGATAATTAGTTTATCAGTTTATACTTTCAATTATAATTATAAAGCAAGGTTGCAGTTTTGTAAGATTTTTATATATTTATTAATTAAAGTTGCCAAGAACATTCCAACCAAACAAATCCGCGGTTATGAGCTAGTATAGCAAACACTCACATCGGCTAAAACTTGCTCCAGAGTTCTGTCGTGCCAGTGGAGCGCCCGCAGTCGTTTGACCACACTGGAGCGCTTGGCCCTCGTCTGCCACCAGCCAAGGGGCCAGGGGTACACTGAGGAATTGCGTACTCTGGTTACCGTGTTGAACGTCTCTTGGTCCATCCAGGATATGTAGAGCTGGAATCAGAGAGTTATGTGTTAAAAAACTTTACAGACATTTTGTTTATTGAAATTTTTAGTTTTGACTCGAGTTAAACCATTATAATTATATTATTAATTAATTATATTTTAAATTAGTTCACTATAATTATATTAAAATATTTTTCGTTACAAATTGTGTGTAGTATTTTAAGGAATATGAAATATAGGTGTCAGTTAGTCGATCTGTCCAAAGACATTATATACATATATATATATATGATTGACTAACTGACACCTATACATATTTGCATACGTACACCTATACATATACATAGTACTAAATATAAATTATTAAATATCAGTGAGAACCTTTTTCAATGAGTAAAATTATAAGTACAAGGTGCGTTTTTTATTGTTTTATTATTTAAATCATTATATTGTTGAAGGAATTAGTGAAGCCTTCGTAACGATTTGAACAATTGAAGTCACATTCAAACAATATTTATTATTTTACTAAGACCAAAATTACTCATATTCTCAATTTTAATTGAATATCAGAATAAAATAACATTAAATTAATGCATTGGTAATAATTATGTAAACATTTAAAAAAAAACTCAAGGGTACATAAAATTCAAAATATCTTTTTTTGTATTGTAATAATCGTCAATTATTACAATACAAAAAAAGGTTAGTGTAGTCAGTCCGTAAGTAAGCTACCACGGGTTCGGAATGCTGCTCTGTTGAGCAGAGCCGGCCAGAAACTCAACAGTTGCTCTTTTCAAAAGAAATATAACAATAGGTGATGTACATTATAATATAAATCCTGCAAATGATTCAACTACTTAAGTTCCACATATTTCGATCCACTAAAAACTCTTGAACGTTATAATAAGCTTTATTTAATAATAAACTTTTAATTTTAGATTTAAAACTAAGAAATGGAAGGTCTAAGATATCTTGTGGAACTTTATTATATATGCGTATACTCAAACCCATGAAGGATTTATTAACTTTTAGAAGACGAAACTTTGGCGTTACGACTTTGTTTTTATTTCTCGTATTTATCGCGTGCCTGTCACTGTTTTTTATATAACTATTTATTAATTTTGACGTATATATAATATATTAATAAATATGTATTGCGAAGCAACTGTAAGAATACCTATTTCTTTAAAAACATCTTTCAGAGAATCTCTAGCTTTTAAGTTATAAATAACCCGCATAGCTCTTTTTTGTAAAATAACATAACAAGTAACCAGCTCACCTCGGCATTAACAAGGACATTAGTAATCAAACTCATATATGCTCTCATCTCCGCTCGTTCCTCGGTACTCAGTGTAGAGCACAATGAGACACCCTTATTGGCTGCAAACTGCACTATCGGCTCCAGTTCTGAGACCACAAAGGCCCCACATTTGATGAACGGCACTCGGCCTGACGGTGACATGAACTCGGCATTCCAACGCATTTCAACTTCAAACGGTAAATTGCACATCTGGGGATTGTTAATTTTATTTTAATACTACCTGTTGCCTATGCTTTTAGGTTGGCAACATTTATTATTTAATTTACCTCCTATTCCCATTAATACTGTCACGGCTGTTTTTACTGTTAATGGAATTTAATATTGTGTGCTTTTAAATGTATGTTATTTAAGAAAACTGAAGTTTAAGACAAACATTTATTTATTTACAATCCCTTCAAACCTCTAAGATTATTGATAAAGATTAAACTTTTATAAAGTTAATTGCTATTTTTGAATGAGATAATCAATCAATATTATTGCGCCAATATTACTGTTTGCTGTCAGTCGTGAGGTTTGGCTTAGTATTATCTATTTATATATATATACATACATAGTTTCTGCACATATATTTACATTTAGTACAATAGTATAAATTTCTGAAGAGTTCAACTTCTAATAACAAACAGTTTTTGTTAGAAAAGTCAATTTTGTTATTAAATTAGATAGACCATGTTAACCTTTTTGATTTATTGAGTTTGTGACAGACAGAATCACTTTAATCACCATCCAGAAAATAAAAATGTTTAAGAAATAGACACACAACCACACACTAATATACAAATTATTTAAGTCTTTCTATTTTATTCAATTCTGCAATACAATATATACCTTAAGAAAAGCTTGTACAGCTAGACAACTTGCATTGTCGGGCAGCAGGATCTGTTCCACTTCGTATGGTTGGAATAGCTTCACATTTTCCGGCCATGGCTCTTGAGCTGAAATTTAAATGACAGAACGAAAGTTATCAACCGAATATTGATATTGTCACTTCACCCATGATATTGAGTTAAATGGAATAGTTAGCATGATATAAATATAACAAATACAAAAAAATATTCTTTTACCATTTGATATGGTTTTAAAATGTTATATATTATTTGTATTCACACAAAACTCAGTAACACACAATTATAGAACACATTTTTACTACAACTACACAATAATTTACTTTTAAGTATATGTACCAAATACAAAACTATCGTCGCCCCACATACTGTATAATCTAGGACCCTTTGACTTCGCTTGTATTTAGGGCATACCATCTATAATTAAATAATCATGTCATCACTTAAATATAGGTGAAAACAAAAATTATGTAATTCTATCCTTCGTGTAAATAATACGATCTCATCATATACTACTTACCATTTAGAGCTGTAATAATGGTATCCTTGAGAGGTATTTCCGGCATGACTTTAAGTTAATAATGATAAATTAAGAAAAATATTAAGTAATTTTTAAGATATTCAAAATCGGAACTTTACAAAACACGATACAGAAAGTTTGACAAATGTGGTTCTGACATTTGTCAATTGAAATTTGTATTTTGTTGCCACTTTTAATGAATCACAATACTAAGTGTTGTATTGTAGATATTTATATATAAAGTCCGATTTAATAATATTTTTATTTGAATTAGACTAGATATAGGTAGATAGATATTTTATTAATTACATGTTTTATGTTTTAGGAAAACTTTATTGATATGAAAACATAGTTACCCATTTGTATAAGTCTTGTCATATTTTCACCAACACACGCTACATTGTTATTTAACAAATTTATTCCAAACGCAAACTCTTCATCGTCATAAAAATCAAATGGTCTATCTAACTGCTCTGTTTGTTTGGCTTCAGTTGATATATTTGATTTTGATTTTATTAATTCTATATAATTTTGAAATATGGCTTCTCCAACTCTGCTCTGAGGTGATGAGGATCTTGGTGTCGCTACTGGAGACTTGAGATTCCATTCGGTCGATAAGGTTGATTTAAGTTTCGGTTCTTTGGTTTCTTTGCTCCATAGGTTATAAAGGCTCATATTAAATTTTGAAATTAATAAATTCAGTAAAGAAATTTTAAACAAAAATTATAGTACTTGACAGAAAAAAGTTTAGAATCTCACAGAATTGTCAGTTTGCTAGCGTTCAGAATAATAAAATTATAATAAGGTCTTTCATAACAAAACATACGTCCATGTTGTATGTATGTGCATCGTACTAAAGATAAAAATCATGATTTTTATACTTTAATATATATACTTATAATTGTTTTGGCGTTGTAATTTTTGTAGTACCTATAATATACTTATATATTGCAGCACAAAATAGAAAAGCTATCTTTTCGCTTTCGCGTCATGAATTAAAAAATGTTGAATGATAAATTATTTCTTTAACACGGCTATATTGATAAACACATTTTAATACTTTCAATATATATATAACCCATATTACAGTTTTATTACTCCATGGTTTATATCTATTTAGCTTTATAATAATAGTTAATACTACATACCATGAATATATATTTTTAAAACTCATACTTTTGTTTATTGTTTTTATTCAAAACAATTCTAATTATCTACATAGCCTGTGGTTAAAACTCTTTCCAGTTTTGACGGCTGATGAATTTACTGTTTATGATAGCGTGTCGGAAATACTAAAAAGTAGAAAACTAATATATAAATGTAAAATATTTATTTGTTCAAGTGAGGTTTTGCATTTTATAAATATTAATTGAAGTGCCATTAAAATGGCTGACGTATTAGATATTGAAAATTCTGAAGAATTTGAAGTAGACGAAGATGGTGAACGTAAGTTTTATATTTGCAAACACTTAATATATGAATATATTTTTGTATTTTATGGTCCTAATACAATTTTGCTTTAGATTATTAGGTTTTTTTATTGTTTGACAGAACACGTAATAAATTGGAAGTAAAATTAGGTTATTATTTACCGAATGATATGTGGCTTTCGTTTTACAGAGGGGATTGTTCGCTTGAAGGAAAAGGCGCGCAAACGAAAGGGTCGTGGATTTGGTTCAGAAACCGGTGGCGGTGGTTCAGAAAGGGGAAATAGGGGGAGGTATGTTATTTAGTGTATTTACATATTCCACTAAGAATGGTTTTTGATGTATGTAAAATATGGTAACCTAATTTTTATCCATACTCATTTATGTTTGATCTTAATGTTTGTAAATAGGTATCTATACTTTAATATGAAAATCATAAAATATCTTATTTGAAAATATTACAGATATGATAGTTTAGCCCCAGAAGGAAACAGTAACACCCCCGGCCCACAGCGCTCAGTGGAGGGATGGATTCTATTTGTGAGCAATGTGCATGAAGAAGCACAAGAGGAGGACATTCAGGTGAAATATATATAACATTCATTGAACAAACTAAGTTTTTTACAGTTTGTAGATAATTTTTTCTATAGTTTAACAATAGGTATGTAAAGGTTTAGAACTAAACAGATTTTGAGTAACCAACCTATTTACTTTTATATAGGATTTATTTGACACATTGAATATATTTATAGATTATCATCATTAGATCACAATTATCTTTTATTAATAGCGCCAACAGCACAAAGAATTACGGACAATGGCTGTTAAAATGTAATTGCATATTTTTAATATGTGCATTTTTGTTTTTATTTATTTTTTATTGAATTATATATAATATTTTCAGAATCAATTTTCTGAGTTTGGTGAAATAAAGAACATCCATTTAAATCTGGATCGTCGTACCGGTTTCTTGAAAGGTTATGCCCTGGTGGAGTATGAGACATACAAGCAGGCGGCTGTAAGTACTTTATATTTATTAAATAATGACAGTGTTGTAAATTTACTAATGATTGAATACTAACACTTCTGATTTTATCTATATATAAAAATTCTACCAATATGGGCAGGACTCAAATCTGCAAACTGTATCAAATTTCTAAACATGTCTGTAGAAAATTTCATTTAAAAAACAAAAAAAAAAATTTTTAAAATTAACAAGGATTTTAACTCAAGAGTTTTTATTCAAATTTTTATGGTTTGGTTTGATTTTATTAATATTTTTCAGAGTGCCCGTGAAGCATTGGATGGAACTGACATCCTCGGTCAAGCAATATCTGTGGACTGGTGCTTTGTGAAGGGTCCTACCAAGACTCACAAGAAGCGGCGATAAAGTTATTATTTATTGCACTTTATGGTTATTACAATAGTGTTTATACATTTACCAGTTATAATTACAGTCAATTTCCAATACTATTATTCTTGTCTCATAGAACGTGTACTTCCAAAAAAATATTAATATCACAGCATGGAATTAGAAAATTTAATCAGTTGAATTACTTGTTTTACTCTGAAATATTAATAAATAATACTTAATCTTTTGAACACTTATCTAAGCTAGATGTATGTGCGTAATATAAGATATCTTTATAAAGTGTTTTATTTAACCCATTGACTGCCGAAATTTTTATACTCACAAAGTTGGTGACCACCATACATCCGTCATTTTACGTATATATTCGTATATGGCACCTGCGCATACCGTTGAATACCAGGAAGCCAGCTACGGTTAAATACGTATACGTAAAACTACGTACATACGGCGTCACGATATAACCGACCAACCTGGGTGCCAACTACATATAAATTAGTATCATTCGTCACGTCTCACCCAAGCGTACTCGCATCCTGATCTTAAGGAGGTATATAAAAAAAAAATGGAATTAAATTTTACGAATTATGTGAGATATTTCTGGTCTGGTAATGAAAATACGTGGGCAAGAGTGTAAAAACACAACCTGGAACATTGCACAGTACAGAGGTGATTTTTAATCTTCTCTATGGGTATGTAGGCACAGGTCATGTTGTCTACGCAGACAATTATTACAGCTCTGTAGATTTGACACGGAATCTTGGGCAAAAAAAGACGTGTTTGTCTTGCATTACGAAGTAACCGTAAAGGAAATCCGTCGGAAGTGACTTCAGCAAAACTGAAAAAAGGTGAGCTGGCCTTTCAGTCGTTTGACGACATAACTGTAAGTAAGGGGAAAGATAAACGACGTTTTGGTTATTACTAACAAACATAAACTGGAAATTGTAAACGTAAGTAACCAAAATTAAAAAAAAATATTTCGCGAAGATTTTACTATACACTTCTTGGAATGTCGGACTTTGATACACAGGCTTCAACTTTACGAGCTTACGCGTCATTTCAATCAAACCAACCAGCAAATGAAGTGTCTCGAGTTTCTCCAGATAACTTCTATTACTTGGAAAAAATATCTCCCACCGAATAAAGAAGATCCGAGGAAAGCCGTGTAGAATTTGTACAAAAGAAAAAAAACGCAAAGAAACATTTTTGCCCTGTGTGTCCAGCAAAACAAGCTTTGTGTATTCTCCATTGCTTCAAAATATATAACACTGATCCCAGATTTATTTCATAATCTGATAGTATATATCTTTTTTAGTTTTACGAGTGCCAAAAATTGCTAGAGACTGATAAAAATGATTACTTTTGAGTTACTAATATATGGTATAAGACCGATTTCATTTAGTTTCGATAGAAATAATGTACATTTTTGTTCCTAATTAGTTACTTTTTATTTACCATAGTAGTTTCAAATACTTCTCCAATAAAAAATAAGTTTTAATGTATAACATTGTGATTTATAAAATGTCGAAAAACTGTTAAAGACTGTTTGATACTTATGATTTTTTTTAATTTAAGAGTCAAACAAGTTACTTTTTCTTAATGATTATTTTATTTAAAATTCCAAATATAAAAAAACGGACACTAGAAGAGGCCAGCTAACATACGTTTCATATAAACTGTCGTAAAAGTCCTACGGACATATCCGTCCCCGGCCTGCTGCAAAGCAAATATATACGTATCGGCACTCAATAGGTTAATGACCTTTTTTCACAATGGCAATTGTAGTGGCACTACCAAGGATACGTTAACTTGACATAATTATTACCTAATTACTTTAGGACCAATAGGAAGCATATATGCAAAGTGTATGAAGATAGACAACACGCATCACTTAATTTCGTAATGTATTCCGTGATTAGAACACCATAACTGACTCGAAAAACTTGAAGAACAGAAATTCGTTATATAGACGAGTTTAGGTGCAGTTCAGATTGACTGGTTTCACACCAGCGAAAGACATTGTTTAGTCTCGGCTACTACTAAAAGATAATTAAAGTAGTTATTATGTTGTAAGCTAAATTTTTCTGGGGCCTTAGGTGTTTAAATTATGTTATTAATAGTGTATTTAAATGAGGCTATACAAATATAATTTATTAAATAATAAATATTTAACGACTTTCTTGTGCTCTAGTTGATTTGTCTGTACATTTAATTTAATAATATGTACTTAGCTTGGCACATAGAGTTGGCGAAATATTAATAATCAATGTCACTTTTATCTGGCACAAGTAAATATCTTTACATGCTAATTTCATTTTCTCCTTTTTTTTTTTAGCCATAAATGGTCGGTTCTACTATTTCCCTAGAAACATAAAGCTAGAAAGTATACCCAAAAGCTCACTAAGAAATAAAATATGTTTGTTATATGTATGTGTAATAAAAGCGATCAAATAAAGAAAGTACTAAAACCATAATTATTGTCGTGTGGTTATTTAATAAATAAAAGAAATAAATGTTTACGAGTATACACCATAGCAGGGAGATTGTTTTTCTAATTGTTTAAATTTGTACACTCTTACAATACTCAGGGATTATTTAATTATAACCAACTCAGGGTATTGTTTTAAATGCGTAACCTCTGCCATTTTTTCTAGAAATTTGTTAACAGCATTCTATGCATTTATAAGACAGTTACAGATCTCGTCATCTGATTGAAGTTAAATTCTAAAAAAAGAAACAAAATAATAACTCATTTCTGTAATTAAATATAATGGCAGTGGAATAAATTATAAATAAAACACTAATATTTCCTTATCCATATATTAATCAAGCTATCGAGCTAGCATTGGATGCTATACGGGGCCACAGATCAGCGCACTCCTTGGCAACGGGTCCTGTGATGGCAGAGCCTTTCATTTCACCTTTGTTGTTTACAATGACCCCTGCATTATCTTCAAAGTATATGAACACTCCATCCCTCCTCCTAAATGGTTTCCGCTGCCGAATAACCACTGCCGGCATTACCTGCAAACATATAATCAAATTAAATATTTTATTTTCTACATTTCATATCTTTCACTGTAATTAATTTTAAATATTTGTTATTCTTCTCAGATAATAAAATTACAATAACAATATTAGAAGTACTAATACTCAATAGTATTTGTTAAATTCAATAAATTTCAAATTGCTTCAGTCAGCCAAGGTGTGTAAACATATGGCATACATGTGCATGCAATTCAGAAAATATTAAGCGAAACCATGACATATCATCATTGCAATAAAAAGTAGTTCAATATTATTAACAATAACATTGTTTATATTGTAAATTCTGTAATATTTTATAAATGAATAACCTTTTTCCTGAGTTCCGGTTTGCCTTTTTTGACAGTAGCTACTATCATGTCACCAGATCCGGCCGCTGGCAGTCTGTTCAGGCGACCCTTAATTCCCTGCACGGCAATCACATACAGGTTCTTGGCACCTTGAACATTGTATTTGTTGTTGATATTGGGTATTTAAAATTACCATAGCAGTAGACATGTCTAATAAGTTGATTAAGTAACAATAAATAACTTAAAATGCTTAACAAACAATTATACATGTGCCTACATGTATAACTGTTTCAATACAATATTAATATAAACATTAAAAATGAGATAATAATAATAAGCTATAATCAGGACGGTATTATTAATGAATTAAATAGTTATCTCTAACTTATATTATAAAGTTTCCTAGGGTATGCTAATAAAACATACATCAAAATATTTAGGTTATAATAGTGACTGGATAACTTCAGACACAGCCAAGGAAAAAATCATCATTTTTCAAGACACTTGTGTCGAAATTAAGTATCATCATAAGTATATCCAGGCACAACAAAAAGTAGGGTTATAATACTCTTCTTGTTTTTACCTGTGTTGTCTGCGCAATTTATAACGGCACCCACTGGGAGACCCAGCGAGATGCGGAACTTCGCTCCCGCGGAACCACCACGTCCTTAAAAAACATTAAAAACACACTTTGATACATCTTTCACTTTACTATAACACATGACAAATAAAGGTATAAAACGAAAATAAACATGCATTCACAATTATAACAGTGCTAGATCTACTTCTCACATCGTTAAATAATAATTTTTATGAAATATAACGAGATTCAAACGGATATTTTATAATTCACGAACCTCTCTTAGACATTTTGTTGTGTCAATTTTTTGATGAGGAAACTGAAAGAACCTCAATATGAATGTAGCATAGGATTGCGACTCGTTTTCGTTCAGAAATGTACTGACAGTTGATAAGTATAAAGTACACTCTGAAGTTAGATAATGGTTCTAGGGAAATAAAGATAGTTGTTCAAATTTGGAAATATTTGAAGTATATATAGCTTAGTTTAAAAAACAGTAAATTTACTAATTTAATATTATAATTAGTTAAAATAAATTAATAAAAATAAATTTTTGTGTACTGGTATCTTACTATTTAATTTCTAAACGATTCTTTTACGTTCCAATAATACTTTGAGTTTATAATATTATAATATTGTTAGTCATCTCAAATAATTAGATTACTTAATATATATGTACATATTTTTTATCTTAATTAATTCGTTTATAATTAAAAAAATATTATTGTATAAATAATACAGTCTATATATTAGGCTATTAAAGCGAAACGAAACCATTGGAAAAAGTGTTTGTCATTAACATTGCCGCTTGTCATTCTGGCTCTATTGAAAAGAAAAGCTCGGTATTGAAATAAAGAATAAATTTCAACAGTAAACTATAATAAAATAATAAGAAATATGGCGTTTATGGGTGATATTATGAACCCAGCACCTTTGTGGCACAACGGTCCATCGCCTGGAGCATTTTACAGTTTCCCAGCTAATTCCACATCTTTGGGACCAGCGAATCATACAGTTTCAGACTTTAAGGCTCAGTAAGACAACTCATACTTATTATTATTATTATGTTTATTTTGTACACACAAACTATCGACACAAATATTATCGCCACATTTTTTTAGCTCTGCAAGTCCAATAACAACTACCACTACAGTAATTGGTCTGAAGTACGACAAAGGCTGTGTGATTGCTGGCGATACTCTTGGTTCGTATGGCTCCTTAGCCCGCTTTCGAGACTGTCCCAGAGTGCTGAAGGTAAATGATCTGATCCTGCTCGGTTCTGGCGGAGACTATGCCGATTATCAGTACTTGAAGGATATAATTGAACAGAAAATGTAAGTGTAAAGGATGCACAACTCAATTTGTAAATAATTAATTCCATTTATTACTTTTTGATCAAATTAAGACTTTGTATTAAGTTTTCTCTGTCCATATTTTGCATAGTTGAAAGTAAATGTATAAAAAAATAATAATGCAATTTAAATTACTAAAAAAAAAAAATTGCAAGTAGCAAAAACACATCTCTAAATATCTCTTTTTTGTCTATGTTTTAACAACCATTACCATAACATATTGGAAAACATTATATTATTAATTAAGAATCATACTAAATATAAATACTTACGTCTATTGTATATATTATTATCTTTTCTATATAGTATTGATGAACAATGTATGGGGGATGGTCTGAACTTGAAGCCTAAATCTCTTCACTGCTGGCTCACACGGGTCCTATATAACAAGAGGAGCAAGATGGATCCATTGTGGAGTAACTACATTGTCGCCGGAATTCAGGTATTTCAAACAAAAAACTTTTCACTTCACAATAATATAAATATCAATAGATGTGTGGACAAATGTTAATTACATATATATAGAACTACTAAATTAATGAATGTCACATTTTGTAACTCAGTCGTCAATTCGTGATTGTACTTTACAAGGTCCAACAAATAAGATTTGAAAATGTTGGTAACTTATTCCATATAAAATGAAACAACCTCAACTATAAATAATTACATAAAATCAAATATTTCACCATAATAATAAATATTGAATAATTTGTAGCTTTTTTTTATGTGCATTTGTTATTTCAAGATATTCCACTTGTTTTAAAACTTTCGTGAAGAATCTCCACAATATATCAATATCAATTGATATATAGTTCTATTCTAAATTTATATCTTTAACCAGGATGGAGAGCCGTTCCTTGGTGCTGTGGATAAGCTCGGTACAGCTTATGAAGATGCAGCCATTGCAACTGGTCTTGGAGCATATATGGCTACACCTTTGCTACGTGATGCCTTGGAAAAGGGACCTCTTGACGAGGAGACTGCTAAGTAAGAATATCTTCATAAAGACTTCGCTTTTAATCATGGATGGTGAATAAGATTTTTTCATCTCTATTACATAATTTTCAGTTCAAAATGAGTTTATGAACTATACATCTCTTTTGTAAAAGAATGTTTGTTAAATTTTATAAATATATTTGTTCATAAAGAATGTGGGGTTGCTTTGTTTAAGCTAGTAATAATTGTTTCTGTGAGCGGAGTCAGGTACAATAGCTAGTTAAACTATATAACTAAAAATATATGAATATAGATATTAAAAATATATTTTTCTTTTCAGAAATGTTGTCCGTAAGTGCATGGAAGTGTTGTTCTACCGTGACGCACGCTCATTCCCTCGATACCAGATAGGAGTGGTGAACTCTTCTGGTGTTACGGTTTCTGAGCCAGTGGAGCTCAAGCACGACTGGTCTCTCGCCCACATGATACACATGAAGTGAATTAATAAATGATTTTGATTAATTGTTGTTTTATTATAATGTCATAAAACTTTCACATTGATGTCATGAAATTTTTATGATAATTTCGCCGGTGTTCCATTGAACACTATGGAAATTTAGATTAATCTAATGAGTAAAAATTACAAAAATATATAGCGATTTCAAGTCCACTATATGGCCTAACATTTCCGCCCTCACATTTTCTTAGGTATTAGATATTTTATTATAGATTGGTCAAATGGTTAGTTAAAGAAAGACATACAAACAGACAGGAAAACAAAAATAAAAAAAAAGCGGTATTCGAATCGGTGCTTGTCTATCATAAAAATTTAAATATGTTATTTAAAGAAGCGCCATCTAGTGTTTTTTCATCGAACTAACTTTAAAGTTATATACAGTTTAAGATCCCTAGATGTCACTTTAATAAATATTATATGGAAGTTCTGAATCACGCTATCGAAGTTTTCTGATAACTTAGCTATATATACAAGATTAAAAGCAATGTAAGCGTACTCGCTTCGGCAGTACATATACTAAAATTGGAACGATACAGAGAAGATTAGCATGGCCCCTGCGCAAGGATGACACGCAAAATCGTGAAGCGTTCCACATTTTTTTGATAAATTAAAATTTATACATTTCAATTTTGTAATATGTAATTTTTTTTTCTGTAGCTGTACAATTATGAATTATTTGCTATAAGAGGATTAAGAGTTCAATAAACTTATTTAACGATATTTGTGCGATACTCAGCATGAAATGACTTTTATTATGAACTAGCTTGAGTCTACGACTTTGTCTCTCTCTTCTACCCTGCACTAGTTGCAAAAAGGCAAGGATTATGTCAGGCTAAAATAAAAAAAAATCCATACATTGTTTGTATTAGTGTACTTATAATCAGCACGATATTTTCTATTCTCGGGAATTTTATTTTTTTTTGCATTGAAAATCGTCCTTAAAATTGAATCGTAGGTATAAACTATTTTATGTTATTTGCGCGAACAAATATACAATAATTTAATATAAATAAATGTAAAACATAGAACAATAGACAATAATTTCTAAAACTATTGCTTTGAGTAATTAACATGTAACAATAATTCATTTAGTATAGATTTAGCTTCGTTTATAGTTATGTATGTTTAAGATAAACGTTCTATGACTGAGTCGCTTTATTTGTTATTTTTATTGTATTCATTATACTCTTACTATAAAAAGTTAAAACGGTGGTTGTGAGCGAGGTTTAAAATCCTTTTGTAGAAAAAGGAAATTAGGAATTTCTCTTTTGTATTATTATTAACTTAAGTAGTTAATTTTTTCAAATATTTGTTTTCCATTTTTTTTTTGTATTAAATACTTTTCTAATAATTATATATATTTAGTAAGAAAAATTACACATCATATCCATCCTGTTTATAGTTATGTTAAGTATAAAAAATAGTTCTTTTAGTAATATAGTTTATAGATTTGTATTTCATTCTTTTATATTTCATTATATATGGTGTTAAGTTTTTTTTAACATTTATTAAGAATTAGAAATAATGATGTCTTGCGTCGTTCTTTTCTGACGATAATGCGTTTGAAACCCTCGTAGCTTTAATTTTACGCTGGAGAGTCTTCACAGAAGGACTTATTACGATAAGTATGGTATCAAAATAGTCCTGATGCTCCCATTTGATACACAAGTGATCATTGGTACTGATTCAAATATATATATAAATAAATATTTATTAAATATTTGTTAAATAAAATTGTCACATTGTTCAAGTATTTTTATTTTATGGGGAAAAAAAAGAAAATTCGAAAAAAAGATTTTTATTTCAATAATCACTTTGTCTTAAACAATCTGTAGTTATATTTATGGCTAATTTATTTATTAATAATAAATGCATTTATTTACAATATATTTATTAAAGAAATAATGTATAAGAATAAAAAATTCGGCAGCTTCAATACTATCTTAGAAATTATCTAAATTTATCTATAATTCTAAAATAAATATATTTTACAAAAAAAAAATATATAAAATCTTATAAGATAGAGTAAAAAAATAATTCGTATTTTTTTTTGAGATGTTAAATTAAATTCGTTGTTTACGATTACTTAAATTCAAAGGAGGTTTCATTTTTTTGTTTTTGTGCTTATTTTATGAATTTAATACTTTTATTATTATTATTTTACAGAAATAAATTCTAAATCTTTTAAATTTGTATTTTTTTTATAATTTGCATATAAAACCTCACATTTTTACTTTATTTAATAATTAAATATGTTTTTAAGTAAAGTTTATGTTTATTAATCTTTCAGATCGCACCATTTAACTATTTCTAAAGTAAAGGCTGCTTTGAAAATAATATTTCAAGAAATATTTATTTGAACTAAAATTGTAATATTTGATTTATCCAGTCTCTAAATTCAGAGATCCTTGTGTACACTCCGGGCTGGTTGGGTTCCGCGCACCCGATACCCCACGAAATGATACCACTGAGGACGAAGCGACTGTCCTTCGTCCTTTGTACTACCATCGGACCTCCACTGTCACCTGGAAAAAAGTGTTTACTTTATTTTGTATATAAATGGTAAGATTTGCGTTTAAAGATGTCTCTAAACATTCAATATGTAATTATTATTATATTAAATTATTAGAGCAATAAATAATTAAATATATTTACAAATATGTATATGTGTATATATACATATATGGTTCTACCGTCTATTTCTTTGTAATTATAGTCTAAATTTAATTATCGATTGTCTGTATGTTTAAAAGATATAAAAATTACAAATGTTATATTCTTAAATTAGTTTATGTGGGTGTGTTTGTTTGTGTGTGTTCGTGCGTGTCTCACCTTCACAGCTGTCCGAGCCTCCCTTCTTCCATCCCGCACATATAAATATGTTAGGTATATGTTCATTATATCCCGCCGCTAGATACATGGACTCACACGCGGTGTTGTTTATCACGGGTACTTCTACTTCTTGGAGGACACTAGGAAGGGGACCCTCTGAAAAAGTTATTTACATTATTATTATTATTTAATGTTCTATTGAAGGGAATCTTATATACCTTAAGGTTATAACGTTGAAACTGAACAATTAATTTAATTATCGATTGTACTGATTTGATGTATTGACACGAGGTGACGTCAGGTTGATGTCACACTGATGTCAGGAGAACTAATGCCGTACTTCATACATGAACATCAAACACAAAGATACATATTTACATTAAATATTTTTATATTAATAATAAGCTGTGTGTGTGTGTAATTCAGAAGATACAATACCGTCATAGAGTCGTCCCCATCCCGTGACGTAGGCTGTCCGTCCGACGTAGTCGTCGTCATCGTCCGGGACACACACGGGGAGGATGTTAGGTTGGAAGGTCACCGGCTCGTAGAATCTAAATTGTGGGAGAGCCATTATGAATTTGATAGCGAAATTTGTAGGTGAATAGAGCAAAGCATTTAAAACTAGGCATTATAAATATTTTAGTTACACTTTAATTTAAATATTACTTTAAATATATATATATATATATATATATATATATATATATATATATATATATATATTAGGAAGATAAACAGTTGTATAAAAACTTTTAAATTGCTATAATAAGAACATGTATGAACCAATAGTCTTCATTCACTAATTAAAAAGATCGACTGTATCGCAAAAAGTAAAACAGATTTCAAAAAAATAGTAACTTTTCCAACAAATTAAAATTAGAACCAATACCAATAATAATAATTAAAAAAAAATATAGAATTAAAATAATAAATAATAAAACAATAAATGCAATCTACTAATTGAGGACATTAAATATTCGAGCCTTTAATTTATTATATATAAAAATTTATTGTAAAAAAATCGTTTAATCATTTGGATGTAATTTAGTTATTATTAGAATAATTTCCATTGGTCCTATTATAGAACGTTAATAGAACTTTTATATTTAAATTATAGTTTAAAAACAAAAACCACACCTTTACAGTATTTGAAACTAAAAAATAAATTCAATTCAGTGTAACAAAATGATGAAAATTAATGTTACTATTATAAAGTAATATGGTAGGAAATTTTAAAAATGTATTACAATAAATTCATTCAAACACTTTTTATCGAGTTCAAAGATTCCGTTTCACAGGTCAAGATAAAATGGCGTAGTGAAAATAAAATCCGAGAAGTCAAGATTTCAATTATCCCAAACTTACCTGAGCAAAGCCAGATCATATTCAAAGGTTGCTGGATCGAAGTGGGGATGGCTGGCCACGATTTGAACCCTCCGTTCCGCGAACCCATACGGTTCTTCTTCATTCGCGAGGTCGTATTCTCCCAAACGTACTAAAAGTTCTGATGGTGGTACCCTGGGATTTATAGTATGTAATTAAAATATCAGTTACAGTTTTTTTTTCAATTAGGATTTGAAATGTCACTCTAGTTGTCTTCTCCTAGAAGTCTAATTGTTTCTACTGAAGGGTTCCATGGAGAGGAAGAAGAAGTAAGAAGAGGCTCAGTTCTCTTAACTTTAAAATGTTCATAATTTATTTTTTTATCCAGATTTTAGTTTTTGTCAAAAATCATATTTAATTTGATTTATATTTTGTTTTATTTGTGATATTAAAATTATATTTAATTACGAATTGTTACTGAACTTCATTCATTCATTCATTCAATATGATTAATTAACAGATTATCAGTAAGATAGAATGTGCTATAAAAAGTAAAAAAAATGGTTTTTTCATTAAAATTTACATCTCTTTTTACCTATTTGCACATTTTTTACAAAACAGTAAATATTTTGTACAAAATTAATTATTGTACGTCCTAGAATTTATAACGAGGTTTGTCTGTTAGTTCGAGTTATATTAAAAATATCTATATAATTATATAGCTTTATATGTACATTCGTATTAACTATTATTCAGTTGTAAGAACATCAAGTTATTATAATTTACGATGACGTAAACATAATCTGAAATAAGGTCAATGTCACGAGCCAACGGAGTGTAATTTAGCACGTATTTTCCTTGATAATTAGGATAACTAGTTTCCTCATTCCTACTTAGATATGATTTAAAAATGTTTTTTTACGGGTAACCTACCTTTCAACGCAATGAGCAGCCGTTATCGCCCAGTTTTCGTTCAACAACGCCGCCCCGCACTTATGGAGATAAGTCGAGGTCCTGTACTGCCGGAGGGATATCTGCCAGGGCCACTGACCAAACCCGGACTTCGCCCCACCGACGATCCTCGCCTGCGGCCACATTCGGCGCCCGCATACTGCCAGCATCAGCAATGTTGAGTTTATAATCATCGTTACCTCCTTGGACATGAATGTAAACCTCTTTGGTGACCAAAGAGTTTGGACGTATTGACCATTGGCAAAAATACTATTTATTTTTTTATCTTCGACAATTGTTTTCTAATTAAAGTTCTTTTATAATTAAGACCGAAATAACTGCCACAAAAAATCACCGTTAGTTGATAATTTAAATATCAATCCACACTGTTTTGTATTCAGCGATTTAAATGACTTTAAAGTTTTAATTTCATATCTCAATATGTAATCCAAATATTTGTTTTTAAACGATTAAACTCAATAACACACTTGTTAACACTGTACTGGTTTGTTTCAGACAACTGATTCAACATTCTGATTTATTTTTGCATCAGATTAACAATTCTTTTTTGTCAAGAACATATCACTAATGAAACTTTTTGTTTCACTTAATTACTGGATTTGCAACACAACTCTTCGCTTAAACTCTTCACTTTATTAAAAAAATATAATTCTAATTTTAAACTGTATTTTTTGCTGAGCGTCCTTACGGTCCGTTTGACAGCGTCTGACAAGTCTTTGTTTGAAACGAGAAGTATTTTTTCTCGTTGTTTATATCAGAATTAATTCATTTAAAGTTCGTCGACCTACGTGCAATGGTAGCCATTTTTAAAATAGTGTCACATAAATTGTATTCTAAAAATAGATTTCGGGAGCAGCCATTTTGGAACACGTAAGAAACATTATTTTATATTATTATTATAATAGGTAATAATGAAGATTAGTTTTTTTATTATTGTGGTTTAACTGAAACCACAACATACATTTTTATATTTTATCTACATTGTTGATTGAGGAAATAGGTAAGGTTATATCAATTATTATTATTTCTTGCATTATAACAGTTTTTTTCATTAACTATTATAATGTGATATTTGAGTAATAAACTTAATTCTTACTCAAAAATGAACTTATAATTAAAGTATTTAAATATCATATAAAAAGAAAAAAAAACTTAAAATAAGGTAAAAAATGAGTAATTTTTATGTACTTATAGATTTAAATCAAACAAACAAAAGGTCTTACCTTCTTTATAATTGGACATGTTGTATGCTTCCGTGGTGGTGGTGGTGGGTTCAGTTGATGACGTGACGTTGGTGGTGGTATCTATAGATAACAATTAAATATATAACTGAATTGAAATTGTATTAGAAATAATTTGACTGTCAGATTATTGTCTTTAAAATTACGATAAAAATAAGATTACTTCAAATTCAATTTCTTTAATGATCAAATTTGTATTGCGGCTGTTAGAAGCTTTAAAGTTTGACTTTTCTCAACCCAGAATTGCAATTAAAAGAAGACATTAGGATTCATAAACATCAAGACTGTTACTTATAAATTAAACAAATTACTAAGTAGCAAAGATCAGTTATAGACTTCCTCGAATATATAGTACAATCTATCCTTCTCTTTCCCTCTTATTCCTCTACCTTTCTTAGGGAGATAGTCTACATAATACAGTACATAGAGCACTTACTACAGCCATTTCTTTATCCAATCTATAAAGCGCTTGATCAAATTACTTACTAAAGGCTGTTCAGCTTGTGATTGGTAGACCTTAAGTACTAGTTTTGGAGTCAAATAGTGCCCTTAAAATCGTGTTCATACCTTCAATCGGTTTGGAAGTAGGTTGTGTCTGGTTTAACGTGATATTGGTCAGCCCCATGCTTGAAGTGGGAGTCGCAGCTGTTGGGGACAATGTTATGTTAACAACGAACTCCATTTCTGATGTTGGTGAAGCTGTTGTTGTTGTTGTTGTTGTTGTAGTTGAAGTTGCTTCGGATATAGTTATTTTCGCTACTTCAGTTGTATCTGGTACTTCGGTTGGTATTTGTGTGGTTTGTGGTTTTGTTGTTGTTTCGGGTTTTGGTGATAATGTTGATATTAAAATCCAACCCGCCGGTGGTGTTATTGGTGACCAATCTGCAAATACGCAATCATATCTAGAGCAGAACATATATTTAGATGATGTTATTTGGTTTCAATATTAAAATCATCAATTGGATTGGTATTTTCTTTTTATCATATACTAGAGATGCCATAGCAAATATACCAACGACAAAATAAATGACGTTTGTGACGTCACATTCAGGTAAAACAATATCAATGTTGGTTTTAATAACAAAAACGTTGCATGCATTGTGGTCTCTAGTATCTGGATGCTCGAAGGTATTCTCCAAGTAGTTTAAATGTCACTTATGAAAGAGTAAACGAGATAGCTATATGCAAGAGTGAGATACCCTTATTAAGAATCAAGCAAAAACATTATTATTATTATATCTATAATTCTATTTAAGAGTATTCTCTTCTATAGTTAATTATTGCCTGCGATATTTATACAAACAAAAGTCATAATTTAATATGTAATAAAGTATTATTAAAGGAGTTTATTACTTTTAAGGTATGAAGTATTGTATCCATTTATTTAACATATTCAGTGCCACATAAAACAAAGCTCAGTCGCCACACGCTACCGCTTTTCTACTACAAAATAAACGGAACGCAGGCTCGGCTCCGAGTGTGAGGCACTACTGTCATGGCCCTTCCCCACTCGGATCCTAGTGATGAGCAGTATATGTGTGAAATTGATAGATACAAAACAAATTTTATTTTATTATATTAGTATAGAATTTCATCTCTTCGCAGAAGTATTATAAACCATGCAATAACTGTCTTACTTTTGATAGAAGTATCAATTTTTACCTATACAACTACTTACTATAAAAGAAAGTAAGTTTACCGAACAATACAATGGTTTGACCCGACTTTGTCTATCACGAGTGTAACCTACATACGTGACAGAATTAGTAATGCTATTATAGTCAATGCTATTATTGGATTTTTTATTTATATATTTTTTATTTTTAGGTGAAGAATCAGTTAATGTTTTATTGTATAATAGATGTCGCTGTTTCCGAGCTATAAAACATAGATAATATTTTTATTTTTATCCCCTCCACGCTGCCTATTTTAGGTAGAATGTAATAAAATACGTTCTAGGTAATTTTTAAAACTATTGTTATAAAGTGCTTCTTTTATAAATAAGATCCTAGGTTTTTAAATAAAGTCTCAAGGTCTTCAGTTTCAGAGATATGACGAGTCAGTACGCAGATGGAAATCTTTTATATACGAGTAAACACTAGCTTTGCCCAACGACTTCGTCAGCTGTTTTATAAACAGTTTTATATAATTACAATTATATTATTATATTAACATCACCATCTATTATATAACTATTATATATATTATATTATATAACTTAGAAGTGAATAAAGTTCTTTATAAAAAACTTTAAATAAGCTATAAAAATATAAAACATTATTAATCGAGATAAAAACTATCTTTTATTTATCTTTTAATTCGGACCAAACATATGTACAAAATATAATTTAAATCGGTTTGGTTTTTAGAGGATTAGTGGAAGCGAACATCGTGACTCGGGTTTATATATATTTATATTTATATATATAAAGATAGATATTAACTGTAGTTTTTTTCCTATTTCTTTGTGTTCAAAAATCGTTAAATAATCTATGAATTCGCTCCTAATGGGTAGCTATTCTGAAGAAACATTTCTAATTTCAATTATGGATCAAGATTGATTATTAATTTCGACCACCATCCGATGTAAACTAACAGTAAATAATCTCTTTTTTATTATTATATAAAAAATAGGCAATAAATTTATTGACGAATAACTTTTAAGTAAGCCTAAGTTGATTGAATTAATTATATTTATCTATACATATAAATGAAACCGAAGTGTCTGTTTAAATTAACTGTCTTTCACTAAATGCATATGAAACTGTATACGGTAATGTATAATATAAAAATATATATATCTGTCTGTCTGTCTCTTTGTTCCGGTTAGTCTCTGAAACGGCTGGACCGATTTTAAATTCTTTCACTGGATTCTTTTATTTTAAAGAACAAACATTTTCCACGCAAACGAAGTCACAGGCACAGCTAGTATAGTATACGAAATATAATAAGCAATTATATTGCGTCTGACTCAGAGTGAAGAATATTAATATTAAATATTAACTATTAATCTTATAAACAAGATATTAATAACGAAATGAACTAATGGTCTGTTTGTAATTGAGTGACTCAAAATGTAGAAATGCTAAAGAATTTGTAGCATTTCGATGAGTAACGACGTTTGAGGTGAGTGGGGTGACTGTATTTTATAGTGTTTGTAGGAATTTTCTTATAGCGAAAAAAAATCAACGGTGAAGGGTGACTGTTGTATCAAATTTGTGGATTTTCACTTGTAGAAAAAAAATGATATTGTTTCTGTTATTTTGACAGTTTTAAGTATGAAGGTTGTAAGAGAAGATAGGGATAGAGTGCGTGAAGATATGACTTCACTGAAATGACGTATGTTAAAAGAGCGTCGAGTAAATTTATTGCGTCGAATAATTGGGACGAGGATGATGATATTTATTATTGTAATTATTATTATTTTTTCTTATTTATACAAATTTATAACAAGGGGCGTCTCCTAATAACAATTAACTATAAAATGAAAATATGAAAATAATTTCTATAATTATTATATTTATTATACCTACTTTGCCTTCTTTCTTCCTCGGAGTCAAATTAGTTCTTATTATTACATGGTGGTCACCCTACTAAGATAACAGATTAACAAAGCACCGCGATGTCCAGTCATTGATCTTAATGTGGGTGGAAAAAATGAAGCGGTTCATTGAAAATCAATTCGTACACGTTGGATTAAGAAATGAGCGCGTTGATGTCTTTTATATGAGATTGTAAAATATGTGTGTAGTATGAAATTTAATTTCAAAAAACTGGTATAAATATTCATAATATAACTATTGTTATATATTTATTTCTGTTATAATATTGTCATATTTTTTTTTGGTGAAATGATTTTGAAAAAACTTCTCCATAATTCGATTCCCGAATGTTTCAATTTATCCATATTTGATTTCAAATACACTTCAAAAAAGAATATTTTAAATAGATTTTATAATATGTAACTCGCCAGTCAAAAGTGAAGTGTGGTGGGTTACCATTTAAATACGCTTTTGTCTAGCTATTTTAAAATTTTCTTGCAAAATCAATCAATCATATTTTGTTTTTAAGTGAGTCTGATAGTTTTTATTGACTTAGTCATTATTGAAAATAAAGATCCATTAATTTATTATTTACATAAAAATTTTAATAAATAAATTGACATTAAAATCTCACTTCTATAACCTTACAAAAAAACAGACACCCTGTCTTTTTTTAATATATAATACAAACTTATTCTCTTCCGCTTCGCTGGGCACACTATTAATTTGGATGTGAACTTAGGTTGCTATGGTAACTGTTGTCATTGTAACCGTTGCTATGGTAACCATTCTTATAGTAACTCTTACGCCCTCGTCAAGTGTATAGCTCCTACAGGCTTAAAACTTGGCGAAATGCAAAAAGTTGAAATCCGTTGGGATAGGAATTCCGTAAAATCAGTTCTTAGTGGACGGCTACGTCACAAAAGAAGTAACTATGTGACATTTTAAGTAAATCGGACAGATAGTTTCGGAGATATTGTGATAAGTCGGTGAGTGGTAAATTGTTTATCTTTTCTTATATATAATATATTTATTATAATATGTCTATCTTATCAGTAATGAAACAAATACATTCACGTTATCTCACCACGTATTGTGGTACAAATAATTAGTTTTTTGACCTCAAATTTGACGTCAAAGTTGAATGTCTTGAATTTTAATGTAACTTTTATTTAGCTTTTGCATACTTGAAATAAATTATAATGTATTTAAATATTTGGTAAATATATTTTTAAAAAACGTTTACTGAATCGTGTATTTTTAAATCTGGATTTATTTTGCACTAGCTCTTCCCGCAACTTTGTTTGAATGTTTTTAAGGTACCATAAATTACTCCTTATATCAGCTATACCCAGTGAGAGTCCTGTTAAAACCGGTCCAGTTTCAGAGATTAGCGGAAACAAACAGACACACAGACAAAAAAAAAGATTTTTTTATTTAGGTCCCGTATATACTTTTGTACGTATTTAATTCAAAGCTGTTAATTTGGATTTACAAACAGACACTTCAATTTTACTTATATGTATAGATTTTAAAACGTCACAGTTTAAAATGATTAAAAAGACTTTTACAATGATATAAAACGATAAACCCGTTAGTTTTATATAAATCAAAGATTATTTGGTCACATTTAATAACGGTACGAACTATAGTAACGTAATCAAAATGTATGTATGTAATTGATATTAAACTCGAAAAAAACAGTTCGTTTATAATTAATTAATTAATTTACTAATGAATAATATATATATATATATATATATATATATATATATATATATATATATATATATATATATATATATATATATATATATATATATATATATATATATAATATATAAGCAATTTATCACTCACTGACTCATCATGAAATCTCCGAAACTATCTGTCCAATTTACTTAAAATGTCACATAGTTACTTCTTTTGTGACGTAGAAGAACTAAGAACGGATTTTACTACCACTAAGAACGGATTTTACGGAATTCCTATCTTAACGGATTTCAACATTTTGCATTTCGCCATGTTTTAAAGCTATAGTTTGTAGAAGCTATACACTTAACGCGGTGGTAAGAGTTCCTATAGCAACGGTTACGATGACAACGGATAATATGACAAAGGTTACCATAGCAACCTAAGTTTACATCCAAATTAATAGTGTGCCCAGCGAAGCGGGAGAGAATAAGTTAGTATTGTATAAGTAACACTATAACCAAACATAGTCGTAGTCACAATATTGTATTAACAAATCATTTGGACGGCTCATCGAATTGATTGCGATGATTCTAGTTGTTCGTACATTGTTCACTGAATACGTTTTTGAAACATTGATCACTATAAAAACTCGGTTAAGTTTGTTGTGTGGTTCTTCTCAAAGCAGATTTAAAACCCTCGAGACTTATTGTAAAAGAATGTCTTTACAGACGTTTTTTCGATAAATATTCTATCAAAATATTGACATTTAATACACAAGTGATCCGTGGTATTGATAAAAGTTGAAAAGATATGAATAATTATATATATTTTGCTCCATACTTACAAGCTAGCCTTGATACTACGATCCTCTTGATTTATATTAAAACCACTTTTAAAAATATAAGAGACTTCATCTTTATTTAATTAATGGTCTATACAAATACGAGTGCTGCTTTTTCTTTCAAGATACGATCAATCCAATAACGATCACTCGCAATAGGTATATATATATAGATAAAAATATAATATTTATTTTTAGTTAAAAATGTACAACACTTATTTCTGTAGGAGCATTATTTTATTAGAATAACTAAAACTTATAGATCTGTCTTTAAATATGTAATAATAATATAAAATATTAAAACGGATTTTATATAATATGAACAGAAAACAAGAATTATATGATAAATGAGATTAAAACAACATAACTTAAAGCAAAAATATTGAAATTTGATATCTGTATTTTTAAAACCATTCTATAATTAATATTTTATTCAAATTATATTTATAAGTGACTTTCAAACATATAGTGCTCGTAAACTTGGATCCGAGTGGGACAGAACATAGTAGCGGTGCCTCCCACTCGGACCCGAGCGTGCATCCCGTTAATTTTGTAGTAGTCAGTAAAGAACCTGAATATGTGGCGATTGGGCTCTCTTTCGCGTGGCAGTTATTAACGACTGTAATCTTCAGTTAAATGAATATAAATAGAAAATAAGCTTTAAAAATTAAGGTTTCAACTTACTATCAATAAATGTAGTTGCCTCAGGTGCTTTTGAACTCGTTTCGATACTAGTTACAGGTGGAGGTACTTCAGCTGGTTTTGTTGTCTCAGGTATTTCAGCTTCAGTTGCTGGTTTAGTTATTACAGGAATTTCAGTCTCAGTGACAGGTTTCGTTGTCACAGGAATTTCGGCTTCAGTAGCTGGTTTCAAAATTTCTTTATCTTCGATTGTGCTCTTTTCAGTTACAGTTTCATCATTTTGTGTTATAATTTCTGTTGTTTCTGTTGTCTCTGATTCTGAAATTGTTACTGTTTCGGTTATTTTTTCTGTTGGTTTTTCTGTTATTTTCTCTGTAGGCACTTCACTGTTAGGTAGAGTTTCTGATATATTTTCTGTTGTTTCAGTTATACGTTCAGTTGTTATTGGGACGGTTTCTGTTGTTGTGGTTGTGGTACTCGTGGTGGTTGGTTTGACTGTTGTTGTAGTAGTAGTTGTTGTTGTAGTGGATGGTGTAGTAGATGATGTAGTGGTTGGTATAGACGTTGTTGTCGTGGTTGTTGGTGTGGGTGTTGTAGTTGTTGAAGTTGTTGTAGTCGTTGTTGGCGTAGTTGTAGTAGTTGTTGTAGTTGGAGGTCTGTCTTCAACTTTAGACCCAGTTGAATTTATATAAGTTATTGTACCCGTGATAGGTCTTGTAAATACAGGTCTAGAGCTTGTTGATTGAGGTATTATTGTTATGTTGAGTCGTGGTGGAGATGGTAAGGGTTTTTTGGTCGAAGGTCTCTTAGGTGGAGGTCTGTAAGGAGGTTTTCTTGTTGTATTAAAAGGTAAAATAGGTTTTGTTGGTCTTGGCTTAGGACTTATTGAAGGCCTCGTAAAGTTAGTAGGTCGGTATGGTGGTCTAGGTTTATACGAAGGTTTAATTGGTTTTCTTGTTGGCTTAATTGACGTTTCTTCTGATGTTTCTGAAATAGTTGGTTTTGGTTCTGCTTTTTCTGTCACTACATTGCTTATTTCACCAGAAACTGATTGGAAAGTAGATAATTTTATCGGAAGTTCTGTGGCGTCTGTGTTTTGTGATACTTTTAATGTCTGGGTAGTAACCTCGTTTGTTGTTGTATATATTGCGTTTGTTGTCTTAACATCGTCATTTACTATATGATTTAATGTAGTCAGTTCATCAGACTTGGTTTCCATTTTATCAGGGTCTGTTCTATCATCCACTGTAGCTGGTTTGTTTGTCGAAAAATCATTTTTCTCTATTGGTTTAACATCAACTTTTGATACATAATTTTTGTCTTTATTTGCCAATATATTATCAGGTATTTTATTAACTGTGCTGTGTATTTTATCCTCTGTTAATGGATGAACAAAATTAGCGCCATCTATCGAATTGTCTTCTATATTATTTGCAACTATGTGTGGTATTGTTGATTTATCTGGAATTTGACAACATGAACCAAAGTAGAACCTGTCTATACATGTTCCTAAGTGTGTTCCGTTTGCCTTGAGACAGTCAATTGCGAACATACAAAGACCCTCTTGTCCCGTCGTCCTTGATATACAGGGTAGATGCCTTATGTTCCTAGCTGTTGCTACTGGACCTGGAATAATGGAAAAATAGGTTAAGTTTTTTATCTATTAAGCAATATATATTTAGTTTGTGATTTTAAAAGAGTCTTTTTTCATTAAATTGGTTTGCATATTAACAAACACATGATTTTATAGAAGACTTTCTATATCTGTATAATTTTTATATGTAGAATATAAGTATAATCATTAATATTAAAATAATAAAAAAGAAATAGAAAAGATTTTAAGATTCGGATAAAGATTGTGTCCCTAAAATAGGATAGGAATAACAATAAAATTTAAGTAGGAATTTAAACTATGATAGCTATTTAACATTAAAAATAGACCTATAATTAAAATTATCTGTTTTTTTCAAAAGGCCTAAAATGTAAAACTATCCTTTTTGAGCGACCGATATTATATTATATAATATTATTTTACATGTAAATAATCATCGATCAACTCAATACATTACAGAAATCGTTGATTGATAAAACAAAGATTAAACTTTTTTATTAAAATGATTTTTTCTTTCTTCATCGTTTTCTTTGTATTTCAATTGTTATATTTTTTTACATATATACAAAGAAACACTAAGCGTTCCAGTCTTATTTTTCTCTGTTTGTGGCGCGATTTTCTTTCTTTGTTTCACTATTTTTTTTTGGTATTGGTTACAAAAATATGGTACCGAAAATGATATACAGAATGTATACAATTTTTTAAAATATTTGCATATTTTGTTTAGTTTTTTTGACCAATAGGCGATTACTAAAGTTTTTCTTTCATTTAGTTGTTTATTGGGAAGATATTTATGTGGAAATAAAATAAATACATAAATAATCAAACAAATGCTCAGACAGCTTAGCTACATATAAGATATTGCAAATCCCAAATATTTGGGATAAGGACAGGACGATGATATATCTAGTTATAAAAACAAAATTTAGGATACATTTTGAATGTTTATCACTAATCGTGTTTGTGAACGGGATGTGGGTGTCTGTGAGTCAGGATTAGTCATCTCGACCAACGGTTGGTTAATTATCAATGAGAGGTCAGGTGCAATGTATTCACTAACAGTATCTTGAGATAAACCTGTATTCGCAAGTATCTTATATTTGTATGGGAAGTTCCTGAGTATTCGTTCTGAATTCTCTCTGAATTTTCTCTATTAAAATTAGATTATTTGTGAGTGTGGAGCCAATTTTATAATTATTATAGGAATTAAAGTACACTATAAGTATTATATGATAAATATAGTATGAGAAAAAGTTTAGTTTAACAACATTTGAAATATGTATATATTTTTAATTAAGTTAAAGATGCCATATTATATTTCAGAACGAAAATCATAATTCAATTAATATATTTATCAAGAAGAACTTTCTTCCAAATCGAATAAGGATCGTTTATATATACATGCAAATCATTTTGTTCTGTAGATATAAACTGGGTTTGTAATCAATATAATAAAAAACTGTTGACGTTTGAAAATTATTTTCTAAAATGTTCTGACATTTGAAATGACATTACACATTTTTTATATATTATCTATGGCCAGGTATCTGGGTTACATTTATTAGTTTAATTAAAATAATGGCGGCATTTCTGACAGGTTTTTATTACCCTATTTTTTATTGCTTTATAATGAATTGATTGAAGCTTATTTGGTTCGATTAATTGATAATTAAAGTTAATTATAATGTCAATATGTATATGAGTTAGTTTATAAGTTATGTTGCAAAAAAACTATATATTATAAAAAATAAATTGTAAATCTAACAAATTATTTATATTATTATACTAATTAAGATGAAATATGGTATATATTTATTTTATTTCTTCATTAACGCTATGTTGATATAAAAGGACAAACATACTATATGGGGGCAGATATTTTCGTGAAATTCATCCCTTATGTTAAATCTGGAATGAAAAAAACCGGAATACTGTCTTAAATAAATATAAAAAATAAATATTAAGTCTATCCTATAAAGAAATGATTTTCTGTATGAACTTGCATTTCAGATGTATTTATATGATATGATAAATCAATAGTTGAAATAATAAACATTGTAAAAACAATCTAAGTGAATAAAGTATATTGGACAGGATATTTTGCTGTAAGGTCATTTTTTCCCATTTTTAGAGTACTTATTGCTCCCAAAGCTTTAAAGTTATCGCTAACAACTCGCTAACAGCCTTTTCACTATGCGATGTTGGTGTGCCAGGTGACCTAGCGCTTGATAGACTGGATAATAATGGCTGCATTACAGATACACTATTTTATTTAACATATATAATAAAGTTAAGGTTAGTTTTAACACAATAGAAGTTAATTTTCTTCAATAGACGCTAATAGTGTACCCAAATGGAAGATTACGTCTCCGCTTTCTACATCTTAAATGTCAAGGGGATATTTTCTCTGCCTTTATGACAAATCTTTATATAACAAAAATCCGGTGAGTCAGAGGTCATTGACCCACATTTAATTTAAGCTCGAGATGTTATTAATTTTTATTTATGGCTTGGTGTGTGATAAAATAACATTGATAATTGGGTTTTTATATCTTATATGGTGCTTGTTATGGCTAAGTGTATGGTATATAAGGTTTGAGATATATGATTATGGTATAATAAAGACTAGTTACTGTCAGCGTCTTCGTCTGCTCAAATAATAAGCTATGATTACTGAAAGAATATCCAAATGCAAATTAAATTTTTTTTTATTATATTAATTTTATTGAAACATTTTTGGAAAATTAGAGTAGATTTTGCGAAAAAACCGAACTAAAAAGCATTTTATATATTGAGTCGTGCAATTAACTAACGATGGCAAATTTCATCAAAATCCGTCCCGTAATTTTGTTGTATTATTTTATAGTTTAAAAAGACATAAATTTTCGGAATGAGAAGTATCTATCTTTGACTGTATAAACCAAGTTAAAAAACTAAAACAATACCAAATTTCATCCAAATCTGTACAGTACTTGAAACGCGAACAGAGTAAGATAAATAGACCAATGAAAAATAATATAAAAATATATTTTTGATATTACTCGTAGCATATATTTATATGTTTATGGGTTTTCATCCTATGTATATATATACATATATTACTTGAAATAAACTAACTAATAATACAAATTATAAATAAAATAACCAATACATTTAAGTTAGGATATTAACATTTAAAAATTTAACATATCCGAGGTTCTCTGAAGCAAATGACACACGACCTACATTTGATAAAGGAAGTGAAAGTAGAAAACGTTGCTAGCAACAGGTACATTACTAATTGGTGACAGAGTTTCTTATATTCTGTATACTGGTAACAAATAACTATAGGTGGAGTCTGGAACTCAGTCTAGTCTAAATACTGATAATGTGATTATGTTATAAAATACAAGTCATATGTAATTTTAATATTGTTTTAAACGCATTTTTTTTTATTCTACATAATATATATGATAAAATTCGTTCTTGGTAACTTTTAATACCAAAAAGTGTTTAGGCTAAATATATTTTCATTAAATTATACCCTGAAATCATTCCTAGCCAACCTCCACTCTGCAAAAGAATATTCGTACTAAATATCAAGTTTCTAATCACTATAGTTCCAGAGATATCGTGAAGAGTGAATAAATATTATATTTTAGAGAATATTCATAAGTTTCTTGCACTCCATTCCATTAGATACTTGGGACCGTGTCAAATGATCAGATAAATAAAATGTTTCATTAAAATTTCAATAGAAATTTAATTAGTTTCGTATAAAAAATTAATCATTGCCAGTACGCTTAATGCAATGTACTATTTTATGTTTATGTGTGTGTGTTTGTATGTGTGTGCATGTGTAAATATGTATGTATGTATGTATGAGTGTATGTGTGTGGGTGTGTGTGTGTGTGGGTGTGTGTGTGTGTGTGTAACCAAACCAAACCAAACATCAATGCATGCATAATAATTATTAAATTGATATAATATTTTATTACTTTATAGTTTAAATTTGTTATTGACTTTGAGAGATCGTTTGAAGGAAATATTAATGTCAATTATAAATGTATTTAATACTAGCAATTTTCCGCTACTTTACTCGAGTAACAAAGAAATTTTGACTATTCAAAATCTGTACTAAGTAATGCATCTGTCAATACAATAACCGTAAGATCGTCTTCAATACAAAATCGTATATAAGTGTTTTATTTAGAGTTTGTGCTGAATAGAAAAAATCGGCTTAACTTACTTACGAAATGACAATATTTCAAGAGAAAAACAACTTAAAATTCGCAAAATAATTAATACCTTTTTTTCTTAATCAGATACAAACTAATAAAATATTTTAAGGTAATCTTATTATGATTTTAAATTAAGATTATAATGATTATAACGATATGTTTTTTATTAAATAACATATAACAATTATATATATATATATATATATATATATATCATAAATTAATAATCCTTAACTAATGAAAATGAGGCGTAAAACAATATATTTTAGTTACGGAAAATAAAAGAATAATTGTTTAAATATAATATAATATTATTTTTTAAATGGAGTCGCAGGTAAAAGCTAGTTAATAAATTGTGTTGTAAAAGAAGTCGAAACTTAACAATGACTAGAATGGACAATATATTTTCACTTTTCACCTCTACATACCAAATAAAAGACGATTCGTTCCACTTTTGATATGCTCTGCTTAGAGATAACCTCACTTACACTACCAGTTAGTTATATTTGGCATTTTAGTGCTTTTACAATAAAAAATACTTTATATATAGCACTATTTTTTATTAAAAATATTCATATTATATACCTATATATATATATATATTATTAAAAGATAGTTTGTAACATTAGTAAGGATTTTCGAAGGTTATCACTATATTGAGCTAAAGACGCAGTAGCTCAGTTGTTAGAGTGAATGAGACCACTCCCATGATGTCTTAGGTTCGAAATAAAAATATTCAATATTAATAATTATATAGTCTTACCACGTAAATAATCCAGACTGAGTATAACCGGTCCAGCGCTCACAGAACTCAAACTAATAATCACATGTAGAAATATAAAAATATATGTAAAATTTAAACCTAAATTACGTAAATTGTCAACAATATTAAATATAATGCACTTATTTTCACACGGTTTCAAACCAATATGGCTGTACGGCCAGCTGTTTAGTGGAGGGGCCATTTTGTTTTTTTCTTTCCTATGTTTGCATTTTATCTGTAACAAAAATATATTATTAGCACATTATTTTGTAAAATTTAGCTTTAAATATATATTATAATATAAAACATAAAAATGAATAAATTGTACATTAAAATTTAAATTTTCTATATTACAGAAATGAAAGTTTATTAAGCAGTTTGTTTATTTTCAAACAGTATGCCAAAAATATAAGCATAATAAAATAAAACAGAAGGATAATCATATGTACTATAAATACTGTAAGCTGTTTAAGACAAAGCTCTTAGTTCGTTCGTTCATCCTTATCCAAATTATTAGGGATCGAAATGTTATCAATTCCTTCCAAAACCTTCCAGACATAATACTAATCAATCAAGTCATTACCAACTCTAAGCATATATATTTTGAGTTTCAAGAACTTTAAAACTTGCATACCGTTATTGGTAATATTAATAAAATATTGTTTTTATTTTAATAAACCGGGAAGAGGTTTTATAAACCGGTCGGAATTTTTATTTCCGTTGTAAACGTTTTATTCAAGCGGAAAATTTAATGTTTTAAAGTATACAATAAATTTAAATTTAACTTATCATATAAACAATTTAGTGCATAAATATTGTAATAATAATCTTCACTTATTTCATGGAAATTTATACCCATTCTTATTACTCAAAATATTCCTCCTTTTGGATAATTTGACAAAAACAATATAAAACTTAGTATTATAAATAGATGAGGTTTATACATTGGTGTTACATTACATTATAGGTGTATACATTACCCTTAGTAGAGTCAACACATACATACATACATATATATATGTATATATATATATATATAATGATATTAATGATTTTTCCTTTGTCTGTCTTTTTTCAAAGTGCCAAAAGTTATAAATTGATAATTTGTTAGGTATAGTACAAAATATATTAGGATTGCGACGGTCTAACAAGATTTAGAAATGAAATAATTAAATTACAATTGTTTATTATATATTATATATAACCTATTCAAAGGTTAGATTGCGTAAAATTTTCTATTATTAATTTATTGCCATATATATACAACATCAAAAACGTAAGTTCGTAAGTAATTCGGACTTTTTTTTAAAAATTTGGTAACACTGGACAATGACTAACAAAAAAAAGATCCAATTTGGTGGAGCCAAGTGATAATCTTATAAGAATAAGATAAATTATTTACGGGAAATGTTCTAAGAATAACTGTTTAATTAATTATAGCAATTTCATAGTTAAGTATCAAAGGTAGCGGTGTTAATGGTTAGTTATTTTTAGAGCATGATAATTCGTTATAAATACTATCGTTATATTTATTTAATACTAACTTTTCCCCCGGCTTCGCTCACGCTTAATATGAAATGTCATAGTTACAAGGCAATGGCCTTGTAAATAAAAAATTCATTCACGACTTTATCGGCGTATTTTTTTTCCTCGCCGACAATGCGCGTATTATAGAAATTCAGACAAATTTAAAATACAATATAGGGTTTACCGATATCTTATATATACTAATTTTTTATCAAGATCGGTCAAATTATTCTTGAGATATAGAAAGACATGTAGTATAGAAAAAAAATAGTGGAATTTAAACCAATATCAAAAAATATACCAACATTACTAATATATTTATATAGTAGTATAGATATATAATTATCCACCTTTTATTCTTTTAATGAATGAAAAAAACAGGTAACTCGAACGTGTGACTGTTGGGACGGTGGCAGTATACTAAATGTCACTAATTCGAGCCATTAGTCTGATGAGTGATGTGATGTGATGTGATATGATGTGATGATCATTATATATTTATATAAAAAATTAATAAGCTTAACATGTTATGTTTATAGAAGATATGAAATATAAACTTATTAGAAAGTTAAAAGTATAATTAAAGGTATTTAATTAAAAACTTACACAAATTTATGTAACATAATGAAGTAACACATTACATTAATATTACATAATGTCATCTGTCTGTATTAATAAAATAAATGTATCGATTCAAATAATATGTATATGTATATTGTATATAAATTTATATTATTATATTATTGAAATAAGTTTTTTCTCTTTCTTTTTGCATGCTCACAAATGTCTTCTCTTTCACATTCTAAGGTTGTCTGGTATATAATTTATTTTAGTATTTTGTAAATTTATGTTTTCTGTGATAAAAGGATATAAATATATAAAATAATAACTAAATTGGAGTAAATTAAAGAAAATACAAGACAGGAGTATAATAACAAAAAGTATTTATATGTGTATATAATTTTTTTATCACAATACATCTGATTGAACCTAAGCTCTGACCACGTGTCTACTTTCACACGTTCACGAGTAACGGTAACACTGACACACATACACTGACCAAATTATCACTTATTACATCCTATCAGAGAGTTAGGTAAATAGTTTAGATTTGAGGTTCAAACTAACATGGTTACACAAATTCGGCAATTAAGGTATTTTTTATTATTAACTTTAATAAAATTATTCTTGGTCTTTGATAAATGTTTAAAAGATTATTATTCTGTGATTTCTGTCTGTACATTTATTTTTTTAATTATTATTTAAAGACTCCTTGACACAAATTTTAATATTTTTGGGTATTTTTCTATAACTCGTTAATGACTTGTCCGATTTGTATGCAATACGTATATGTTATTGATCAAATGATATGCTATAAATCAGTGAATTTTACTGTACAGTACAGTACGGTACTGAGATGGAAAAGTCGCTTGCAAATACAGTAATTTTTTTTACCTCGAAAATTATCTATTTCTATACAAATTATTGTCCACAAATTAACCATTAGAGATTCAAGAAATGTGTATATTCAAAGTCAAAGTGAAGTCAAAGTAACTTAATATTAGACTTACATTGCACTTATGAAATGCTACAGTTATTGCACGATTAAAAAAAGTTCCAAAGAGTTCCTTTAAGATGAACTGATAAGAAATTCCGTGGATACTATTTTAACTTATTATTAGTATTGACTATTGAGATTATATTATTGATATTATAATGTAGGTACATCATAATATATATAAGATTGTTACATTTCTTTTAAAAAGAGCAACTGTCGAGTTTCTGGCCGTCTTTTCAGAACAGAGCAGCATTCGGAGCCGGTGATAGCTTACTCACTGACTGAATACACTGACCTTTTTTTTATTGTCATAATTGACGATTCAAAAGTGCGTTTAAATGCATACTTGAATAAAGATATTTTGAATTTAAATTTGAATTTTGAATTTGAATTAAGTCGGTGTATTTTATATGTGAGGATAATTGAAGAAAACGTAATAGTCGAGAAGGCTTAAATAACTACTCGTAACTACACCAGCGCCATGATGCTCTCACATTAACAAGATATTAATTTAACCTTTAACATTCAAAATAACAGTAATTTAATAGGGAAGTTTGAATTCCGTTATAGAAATTATAAGCTTGAGGTTATCGTGGTGTGGAATGAAAATTATATTTAATATGATTGTGGATGGATATGGATGAATATCATAAGATGAATAAATTGTTTGAAGAGTTGCGTAATCTGCATATGACAAGAATGGAAGAAAAAATTACCAACAAGTACTAGGGTGGGATAAAATATATGTACATATAAATGTACATATAAGTGGGATATATATATATACGAAGTGTTAGTGTCATTAGTGTTGTTAATATAATAAAACAATCACCCAATTTAGATTATTTTTGTGACCGTGACGTACTTACATAATTGTTTGTATTAAATTAATATACCGCAAACACAATTAATTTAATTAAAGATTTGTTATTAATAATAAATATTATGTTTATTATATATGAAATTTATTTAAAAGGATGATCAATAACATAAGAGACAGATGTTCTGAATACAGTTAGATATTGGTGAAGCAACTTGATAAGTATGATTTACTATTAAATGATATGTTCTTGTCTGTTAGCGGTACCAAAGTTTGCTGTTCGACAGGTCCCGTGTTCGATTCCTGACTTTGACTAACATAATGGTTATTTGAGGATATCTGGTTTAGAATTATTTATGTGATGTGTCAACCCGTAGCGAAGATTAGATAGCTTCAATGTAGACTGATATTTGATGTAATCTCTATATTTAAATAATAAATAGTTAAACAGATTTTGATGAAATTCTTTCAATGCGACGCGGTGTTTAATTTTCGGAGTTAAGTTTTAGGTAATAACTAAATATATTATTAGGTTTTGACAAAAAACAAAAACTGTTTGTGACTATAAATAGTCCTGTGTGTGGGGTAGCAAATAAGTCGTTGAGAACAGCTAGTATTAGCTAAATGTTATTCCAGGATCGCGGAAGGCTGTGTTCAAGATTCCTCTAAACTGGTTGGGTATCCGCCTACCAATTGCAATTATAGCGGTAAATTAATAATATATTATACAACTTTAACGCGCGGGTTCGCTTGTTTAAGCTTAAGTTTTAGTTAACACTAACATTTATTTGATCTGGAATATATTAATAATTTAACCACGATATCAATATTCATATATACTATGAATATGATAGAATCATTTAGAAGTCGCACGGTCATTAAGTGTTTCTGTCTGTCCTAAAATTATAATGAGCTGAAGATTGATACTACAGATATTGTATGTCTTTTTTATTAATGATTCACGTTTTTTCGGCTGTACAAGACATTATTTTCCTTCATGTAAATACTTATTAGGAAAAGAATTTATACGAGTATGTATGTGTATTTTATGGGGTTAAGGTTTTGTTGTATTTTATGTGTAATGTAAAAAACATGTTCAGATACTATCTGCAGACACCAAAAGAATAAAACAACAGTCCAATTATCAATTTAATGTATTCAAAATCGATACAATCTTGATGTAATAAATAATTCGATTTCAATCAAATATATGTCTATTTTGATTATTATCTATAGTTAGTTATGACTTTGACACTGACATTGACATTGAACTTGACATTGACTATGACATTCGATAAAAACTATTCTGAATATATTTAATTATAATTACAGATAAATAAACGATACCAAAAGGTTTTTTTATGTAATTTATAGTTTAGTAATAAAATATCTTATAACCGATACGTTTTATACATTTTTACGAAAAAGCTTTTGGTTAAGGTAACTTAGGTATTATTTGTTTTAAATATTTGGGAGAATGTTTTAAAATAATAATTGAAAGGCAGTGTCTGACAAAGATAGTTATGACAGTTTTTTTAAATATTGTATTATTAAGATATTTTTCTCTAAGATTCTATGCTGTGGTTTGCGTTTTTAGGCTTAGCCATAAATCTAGAAAACATTTAACCTGAACAAATCTTAAGTAACAATATATTTTGAATATCAAACGTTCCTTTAAGACTTTACAATAAGCGAGTCACCAGTTCCTGCCAGCTTCTTAACGTTATGGAGCATTAATTACTGTCTTTTATATATTTCAGAATTTTATATTTCATGAGCATGAATTACTGTCCTCCCTAATTTTTTATTATTAAGGCTATATTTACACACCGCCATTTATTAAAAATATAAACCAAGCCAAGAAAATTTTATGCAAAAAGAAATTTATTAAAGTAATTCTCTCTTATAATCATACAAATGGACAGATAAAGTGTAATATAATATACTTCTATACATATATGTGAATTGAATTGAATATCAAATATTAATTATATATTCGTCGGCCATTTTTCGCAAAACCAAACTTCCGTATCCATTATATCGTGATAGGAATCTTTAGTTTATTGTATTGTGTATTTTAATTATTAATATCACAAAAAAGATACAGCTTTGTTTTAATTGGCTTTTTTATACTTATTTTATCCCGCGGCGTTGTCCGTTGATTATAAAAGTATGAATTCAATATGAAATCAAAGTCGTCTTTCAAAGACGTAGTAATGATATTTGTTAAACTTTTACAAGCATTTTAATCAGTGAAACAGCGATCAGAATTAAGACACCCGACTGAGTTATTGTGTGGTTCTTCTCAAAACAGAAGACGTTGGGAACCCTCAAAGCCTAATTATAAGTTGAAGAGCGTCTTTACAGGACTTATTTCGATAAGTATGGTATCTAAATAGTCCTGACACTTCCATTTAACGTACACGAATGATAACTGGTATTTATACAAAGTGGAAAAGATATAAATAAATTACATTTTAATGTTTTGTTAAAGACACCAATATAATAAAAAAACACATAATAATTGCATTTACGGCGTTATACCGTTCTTGTGTGTGGAGTATTTAGGAATTTATTTTTCAAGTCGATTTCGAGTTTCACAATATGCGGGTAGATTGTAAAACATATTTTAAATATGTTACTAATTATTTTCCCGCTTTCACAATGTGGTAATAACACGGAAATAGAGTGGTTACTTTTTAAAGAATAAGTAGCCAACTTATTTCTGAATTTATAAAAGTAGTTCAAAATGTTACTATTTCTTATCTATTTGTAGTATTTGTAAAACCATTCCTTTATTTCTAGTAACATAATTTATATAATTGTTTTAAACAGAAATACTTAAAAATGTAGAGCAGAGTAATTTTAGTGCTCTATACAAAAGCAGGTGGTTTCTTTAATGTACCATATTAAGTTGCAAAAGGAACTATAAACACAAAGTAACTTAACTTACTAAGTAATACTAAGTTAGTTTATGCGTTCAACATTCCTAACTGATGGTTTTTTCATGTCTGTTTTGACATCGGATAATCTTATCCAATCCAATCCAACTGGTAATCTTTTTCTATTATCGGATAATATCTGCCACGGAATCCTTAGTGCAATAAATTCGTTATATTTTGTATGTTATTTAAATTATTCGAAATCTTAATAATGATATTAAATCCAATCCAATCCGACGATGTATCCATTCTTTTGTTATCGGATAATATCAATGATTTACGAAAATACTTCGGCTAATCTAACTCACTTATTAAAATTTTTACAATTTTATTATTATTAAGTTACTCAGTCTCAAATTTTATGAAAAATAAATATAATAAAAAAAATAAGGATATTGTGTCAAATATAATGGTAACATTAAAATCGTTATATCTATATAACGGGCAAGTGGAAGTGTTTCTCGAGCGATGCAAAGGCTGTATGATGTTAATGACCTCGCACAGAACCTGCTTATCTCAAGCTTATCTTAAAAGTAAGTCAATTGATATATTAAACATTCCTTCGATTATTAAAATATTACATTTTATAGCAACATAAAACACTTAAATATTAAAAAGTAAAAAAAATCTAATTGGGTCTTTCATAAAACATTTATTTATTAAATTGTGGCACAATAGCTAAACTGTTTCGCATCTGACGCATATATTAATAAAAAAAATATATTCAACTGTCAAAATTAATTTTGCGTGAATAGTTTTCGCAATGTTATATTATGTTTTAATATAATAATAATAAAATGTCGGTCAATGTTGGTGCGACAGAATCGTCGGCGGTCGTCCGGGTCAGATTCCATACGGGACCGTGTTTCGATCATTTCACTGACCTACATTCAGACAACGGAACGCAAGAAACACAAACGACCGTACTTTTTAGAACGAGTTTTTTTTTAGCTCTCGCAAATTGAATTATCGAAATTCTATTTTTTTAAAAGTAAACTGTGACGTTTATTTTTAATATTTTTTAAAACGAATGAAGTTCGTTATGTGAGTGGTTGGTTTTTCCTAAATAAAGAAGGTTTTATATCTCAAGTGCCAGTAGGAAGATCAACAACCTATGATTGCAGGGCCGTTATCCCCGATAGTCTCGAGTGAGCACTGATAACTATGAATAAAAAGCAGATTCTTTCAACCATTACCTACACTACCAGCTACAGATTAATTATATTTTCTATTTTCGAAAGCTTCATAACTTTAACATTTTGCTTAAAACTTTATTTATTAATATTAGAGAATACAATATTAATAATAATTTATTTTAATATAAGTAATCAATTAATAATTCTAATAAATATCTCCAGTATAAATACATACATTATAAATGAACGACAAAGTAAAATTGTTTATTTATATATTCACCTGTTTAACGGATCCGTTCACACAATCACGAACTCATTATCCAGCACACAGTTATTCTTACTAAAAAAGGTTCGTTGTCGTAAGATAAATTAAAAAAAAATACTTTTCAATCTATGACATTGACAGTTACGCGCGCTTTTTATTTTTTAATTTTTTTAATTCCCGGCCTGGCGGAGCCTTGACCGCTAGACGACTGCCGCCTCACTGAACGAGTCGACACAAGCGCGTCCTCCTTACTTTCCAACAGTTATTTTTCGCTTCGATGCACTGATTACGGTCAGGCTTTAGCAAAAGAAAGGCTTATCGGATAACAGGGACAGGCTTTTAGAGAGCTTTGTTTGGGTTTTTTAGACAAATGTTAACCACAAAATACCATCATCGTAAATTAACCTGTGCATAGTTTTTGTTATTTTTTTAAGAAGATTTTTAACAAAGGTAAATTATATCAAATAATCTTATCAAGACTTTGAAAGTGTATTAATAGAAGAAGACTTGTAAACTATTATTTTTACAGTTTTTGTTAACAGATTTTTCAATCCCTTAGTGTATTATAGAAAAACATTTATAAATTGTCATGTTTGTTAAAATTAATAACATATTCGATGCAATTTTTGATATAAAAAAAATTACAAAACAAAATAAATCTTTAGTGATCAGTGCTGATAACCCGTGGATTAAATCGAGTAAGGAATTGAAACTTGATCTGTATCTTCGGTAATAGATAAATTATTATTGACCCTTAACCTGTTTTTGGTATATGCCATGCATTGAATATCATTTTTTAGCTTTTTTTTAAATTTTGTTTGTATTTCTTACATAAATTGTATATGAATCTTAATCACGTCATATTATTGTGAAAATGTGTTAATAATTGCCATATTCTTTAAAATATTTTAATGATGCCTGTTCAGTGATAAGATGTTTAAGACATTAAAACGAACTGTCAATATATTTATTTATCTTCACGCCATATCCCTTGCGGGGTAGCCAGAGACGACGGAGCGCCAAACGCTACGGTCACTGCATACCTCTTTCGTCTTACTGTCAATATAGTAACTGAATTTAAAAAATCCAAATTTTAATACATTTTTGAAAATACGGTAAATATGAATTGGATTAATGGAATGTATAATGTAAAGAAAAAAAACAACTTTAGAGACAACTTTTAATGTTTAGTTTTACAATGAGCTTAAGTGATTATTAAATCTAAAGCTGTAAAATTTTAATTCTTAGTAACAAAATGGATCAGGATTGATTATTAATTTCGGCCATTAAACAATGAGGCATATGAGGTAAATAAATATGTTCTGAAGATTGGAAAAACCTAGGCCTTGAAGGAGGAAGTTGATTGGTTGGTTATATTTTAGTTGTTTTGTAAATAACTGGTTGTAGAAATCAATACTTGAGACCTACATTCAAGTTCACTTAAATATCACTCATTAATATCATATTTTGTGTTTTCATAAATAATTATTAAACGTTATTATAACAAGAAGAAAGTAAAAGAGACGTTAAATTTATTTTGATTATTTCTTTATTAAGATCATACATTCAACAGTAACGCCTGTTTCTTGTATTTCTCAATAACACAATCTTAGAATTGGTACAAATGTTTTTACATATTATTGGGAATACCCCAATAATATGTAACCTGTGGAATAATTTGCCAATAAATTAAATATACTAATATTGTAATAAATGCTATGAATAAAGTTAAAATCAATATTTGTACCTGAAACTAGAAATTCATTCATTTATTATTCATTCATTCATTCATTCGTATGACATAGTTGTCAGTGTACTGACATTTGAGATGGTTTGATCATTCGAAGACTACGTCCTCGTTGAGAAACTACAGTTAAATTATTATTTTAGTTAATTACAGTTATCTCCTTTCAAGCACTGCGTTCTGATATATTTTTATTAAGCCTTTGACATAGATTCCAACTTAATAACATGGTCACATCATTACCAAAATTTTGAGAATTATTCTTTCCTGATTCTCCCCTAAAAATGTTCCACACGGATCCATTCTTGGCCTATTTTTACTTTCCACTAATAACTTGCCATTTGTCGTAAAAAGTCTATGTGGTGTTGCAGTATTTTTTATGATGTCACGTGTTCTTTATTGGGTCGAAATTTAACATTTGGTATTAAATACTAAGAAAACTAAAAATGCATAATTTACACTTCCTAATGTAAAATAAAAAAGTCACAATTGTAGCTTATTCAGCAAACTCAGCTCAGTCGTCATTGCAATTTAAAAAGTAAGACAATTAACGGACGTTAATACGACTCGACTCGTTTGTTTTAGTTATTTTCATAGTATTTTGTCTTATGGTATTTTATTACGGGGCAGGGCTGCTGGAGTTAATTCTATATTTATTTATACATATAAAGAAATAGGTATTCTTAAGGTAGCCTCTCAATACATATTTAACAACATTATTTATACGCCAAAATTTTAATACTTAAAAAATCAATGACAGACACGATAAATACAAGAAATAAAAACTAATTCGTAACGAGGAAATTTAGAGTCTTCAAACAGTTAACAAATCCTTCATGGGCTTGAGTGTACCCATATATAATAAAGATCCACAGGATTCTCAGACCTGCCTTTTCTTAGTTTGAAATCTAAAATTAAAAGTGTATTATTGAATAAATTCTTTACAAGCATTCAAGAAATGTATGTTGTTCGTAATTTGTGGAAGTTAGGTTGTTGACTCATTTGCAGAGTTGATATTATAATGTATACATTAAACTTTGTTAAATTTCATTTAAAAGGTTGAATTTTCGATCTGGTGGTAACTTACTCACGGATTGCACTACCTTTTTTAATGTAATAATGGACTATTGAAAAGTGCGTGTAAATGCCTACTTAAATAAATATATTTTGAATTTGAATTGGAATCTGAAAATTATCCAAAGAAATATATATTTATAGGATAATATTTTCCTTTTTCCGATAACTTGGAGATGATTACAGTAAATAAAACAGTACCAAACGTTATTAATAATAAATGAAGATTACATTTGTTGTTTAATTGGTAGAATGGAATTTACCCTCCGCTTGCTCGCGTGGAAAGAGGAGGGGGAGGGGAGGACTACTTAAAAAGCTAATAACTAAAGTAACAGTAATAGTACAACAGTGTTTTCCCACGGGAAGATTCTGTTAAATCTTTTTAGTTATTAGTCTTTTTCCAGGTTTGCAAAATTCCAAACAATTCCATTCAATGATTTTTTCGATTGATGGAAAAGTAGAAATAAATCAAAATAACTGCTTTAGAGATAATTTCAGAGTAAAAAAAAATAAATTAATTAATTAAGACGTATTGTGACTAGGACTCAACTCAAGTGTTATAGGTATTAAAATTAAGAGATTTCGATCACATATTTTTATGTTGATTAGCTTAAATAGATTAAAATAATTCTTCATAATAAAAATAATTTAAATCATTGGGTTATCTGATATTTAAGGATTAATGACATTGATATGACCTTAATTTGGCAAGAACCTTGCAAGAACCTTAATGTAACGATAGTAACTGTATGCTACATACAGTACGCTGCACTTATTCGTATTGCTGAACCAAATATACATTGACGTTTACCATCAAGTTACAATATCATAATATCATACAATGGCTTGTCCGGCTTGTCTTGCTCCATTTTTTTAAAGTTAAAAGTACGGCGGCGAGTGCTTCATATCCAGGGATTCACCCTAGGATACACCATGGTCTAGTTATTTAGAATAAGCAATCCCAAAAGCACTGTTGGCTAAAATAAATTTGGGGATAGTTTTTAAGGTACCCATGTCGTGTCAACGCGTCCAGAAGACAAAAACATTAACAAGAAAGTTTGCTGATATATCTACACCGTTGTAAACGGATCTTTACCTCTAGATTAGAACTTGCACAGCGAAGTAGGTAAGTAGTTCGTTTCTAATATAGCCTGTGAGTCATGCAGTATCAACTTAATAATCCATCGATAACAATTAATTTGTTTTGATATACCCAGGAAAATTTCTATGATAACAAGTATTCTTTCAACACTACAACTTTCCAAACAAATCAGATTTAAAAGATAACCTAAATATTTAATGTACTCTCAATTACTATGAAGCGTAAATAATTAATGTGCGTCCTCCTAATAAGGGTCGGTTCCAAATAAGGTCCACCTTTTCAAACTTCCCGAACTTAATATTTATATCGAAACGGACATCGTGCGGTCCTTTCCCAGTAACTAAACATTAGAGCGCACCGAGGTTCATTGCTTTCGTGATAGCAGTGCCTCTTTGTATAACTTCAGCAGCGGTCGATGAGTGTCAATTTATAAAATATACTAATATCATTTTACGTATTTCAGCCATAAAACGCTTTTATTATCTCATAATTCTAATATAGTTTTGTTAAAATACTTTACCAAAACTAGGATCCGCCACCGTGCACTGCGGGAGTTGAGCTGAGCCCCCTCCTCGTTTAAATAAAATATATCACATTTTTTTTATTTAGTAGTTTTTATGTTGCTTATAAGCATGTTGCTAGGTTGACGGTCAGCAGGCGCGCGGAGGGTCTGATAACGTTAAATCTATCTATCTACACACACACAATGGTTGTCATTATTGTTATTTTTTTAAAACCTAATAAGGTCCATGCTACAAATTATAGAAATGTAATACCTAAATTAAGACTGAAAAAAAAATTGTGATTAATAATAATTAATAATTAATAGTTACGTTTTGTGATTTAGATTTGATAAGGATTTCCAAAAACCCAGCCCTTATTAGATGCCCTTTACCTCAGCACTTTATAAAATTACTAGCTTATTCTCTTCCGCTTCGCTGGGCACACTATTAATTTGGATGTGAACTTAGGTTGCTATAGTAACCTTTGTCATATTATCCGTTGTCATCGTAGCTGCTGCTATGGTAACCGTAACTATAGTAACTCTTACCCCCGCGTTAAGTGTGGTTTAAGACTTGGCGACATGCAAAAAGTTTAAATCCGTTGGGTTAGGAATTCCGTAAAATCCGTTCCTAGTGGGCGTCTACGTCACAAAAGAAAATAAACATTTTTAGTTAAAAATTTAAGTTAATCGGACAGATAGTTTCAGAGATTTGGTGATGAGTCAGTGAGTGGTAAATTGCTTATATATATATATATATATATATATATATATATATATATATATATATATATATATATTATATATATATATATATATTGTAGATTATTGACATTATATTGTTAACTAATATTTTTTGAAGCAGTTTAAATTTTGTATTTAAATGGTGGGATTTTAAATTTTAATGACTTCATTAATAATTTAATTACATATTGTTTGACTTCTTATAATATTAAGATTTACAAATTAACCGTTCCAATAACTAAGATCCGCCGTCTTTCGCTGCGAGAGTTGATCTGAGCGCCCTCCCCTTCTTTAATGCTAACAAACTCAGCATATAATATTGCTCTATAACATGCTCAGCAATTATCGGTTTAGAATCTCAATTGAAAAGAAAATCAGTTCATCATCAATAAAATTAGACGAGACGAAGCTTCTTAGCATTTCATGGCTTCACCGTGCGGGTGCCGGCCCCATCGCGTTGCAAGAAGAGGAGCGCAAACAATGCCTGGGACTTGTGACCCAAGTGTAGGTTTAAGGGGCCCTTTTACTATGCGCATACACGATCACCTTCACTGTTCACGCTCCTCTCCCTACCTAACCAAATATCGTAAGAACCTACTAAAGCTGCCTTTGAAATACGTTCCAGAAATGAACTGATGATCGTTCTAGAAAGGCCGAGATCCTTAAATAAATTGTAGAGAGATTTTGCTGTTATACCTCTCGCCCCTACTTCTATAGCGTACAAATTAACTATAAATTTATTCCTGATCGGTTCGTTACATAGTTCGTAATACTTATTAAGCTTAAATGTATGTATGATCTTTGGGTATGTTTGTTTCCCAGGGTGCAGTAAGCTCCACAAGTATAACGCGCCTTAGTTGTTTTGAGTACAGGAATAAGTCCGGCCTAGATGACGAAACACAAACATCCCCGGGGATATTGTATTGCCTTTCATACGAGTCCATCATGAGAGTCCAATCAGGAGACGTGTCCAAGATGCAATAAGGTTTTAGTTTTGATTTTTTGGACGAACGTGCCTTTACGACCTCTACTGATATTTTTGTGGTTGTTATACCCCTCTGCGCTCTTGCTACAGAAAGACTAACCGCTTCTCGTATGATTTCTAATACTTTATCGTGGCGACGCGAGTATTTACCTCTATTTAAAAGTACCATACACCCTACTAGCAAGTGTTTCGCGGTTCCTACTGCCTCCCCACAGATGTTGCAAGATTTTTCGGTGCCTTTGCCCCATCTTACTAAGTTACTTTGATCTGGGAGAGTCATTTGGAATGCATTAAGATAAAATTTTAATATATCTGTCTTTTAAATGACTCTCAACATTTACAAACCTTAAAGCGCGCGCACTGCATGAAAGAAAATAATAAATGATATGGACTGTGATATCATCGTTCATGATCGGTTACCTCTAAAACTAATCATTTGTTTTACACGGAAATCTCAGGGAATGATGAGCAGAAGTTTTTTTTTTTTTTTTGCAGAACCATCTTTAGTGAGAGTTCTAGCAATGTGCGAAATTATATAATTTTAGTTCAAATATTGGCTATTGTAACAGTTGTCGTAGCCTATTTAGCACTCTTACTCATGTATGCGCGTAACACATTTATAATGGGAAATCCCATAGACAATTTCATTTTAGTATAACTTTTTTTCATCTTTAGTAAAAGATCTAGTCATGTGCCAAATTTTAAAAAAATACACCTGTGGGTTTTAAAATTACCGATGTCGTAAAACAGCAAAATGAACGGTTAAGAGCTTAGCTTACGTGATCTTAATTAAACATTAGTGGTCAAGATCGTATACTAGCCAAGTATCCTGGCCAAGATAGTATACTAGCCAAGTATCCTGGCCAAGATCGTACACTGTCCCAGTATCCTGTCCAAGATCTAATACTAGCACAGTATCCTGGCCCAGATCGTATACTAGCCCAGCATCCTGGCGAAGATTGTATACTAGCCAAGTATCCTAGCCAAGGTTGTGTTCTAGTTCAATATCCTGGCCAAGATCGTATACTACCAAGTACAGAACCATAAAAGTAATTATTTCGAAGGTGTCACATACCATTTGATTTACTTGCTATAAGTCATTAGTTAAAAAGTGTCTTACTGAAATAAAATATATCTTTCCTTAACAGAGCAGCATTCCGAGCCGGTGGTAGCTTACTCCCGGAATGACTAGACTGACCTTTTTAGTTTACGATTCAAAAGTGAGTGTAAATACCTATTTAAATAAAATTAATATTGATTTGAATTTCGAATCATATTATACATACATCAACTATGGAAGAAAAATTATAAAAAAACAAATATCTCTAACATACTTATAAAGGATATCTAAAAAAATCGTCAGATGTGTACAGACACGGTTAGAGGTTTTAATCTAGGGGGGAAGCACTTTTACACTGAGATTAATACTTAAAGCTGCGATGCAAATAGAGCTCTTATTTAAACAATTTAAAAATATATATGTTGGTTAAAATCAAATATTCTTTGAGTAAGGGAAGTCAAGATCCCGTTCAGGTGAACAATGCTATGGATCTAAGGAGAGATTTTTAGGGGGGAAGGATCTCCACCGCGTCCAATCTCACGTGCGTTGCCAATTACATAAAAGGAAATAAGACTTTTTTGCATTATATTTCAAGTGAATTGGCATTTAACGAACTCATTAAATCATTAAAGTACGTAAATAATATTGATTATATTTTCTTATGTCTTAACTCAATAATAGTTTTGTATTATATTTATAACCATAATACAATTTCCGAACATTTGATAATCAGTCACTTGTCAATTGCTAGTGCTGTCAGTTGTCACTGTCATAACTCATTTGCATTGGTTGTTTGCACTTTGCATGCAGTTATAATTAATAAGTTCGACAAAGGAATAAAAACTCAAATATAGTATAGTAAAATAATAACTAAAACTTGATTCACATAGGTACGTATAAATCAAAACATGTTTTTTTCCCAATATTTTGTGTACCACGCCGAAAGTTTTAATTGCCTTAATTCAATAATGCTATATTGAGTTAAATCTGAAATTTTGTTGTTATTACAAATTAAAATCATTTTACTATGATATTGTAATACTTAACGATAGTTTATAAATAATTGTTAATTCATATTTTTTTTATTTTAGGAACACATGATATAACCTCAAAGAGCATCATGGCCAAAAAAGTGTAAGTACTTTTGATATCTTACTACTTCGACTACTTATTAAACTGTGATAACAATAATTATATTAGACATATTAATTAATATCATGTAAAAAACTGTTTTTATTTTGTCCTAAAAGTAATATATATTTTTAGAGCTGATACTCCAGTAAAAAAAGAAGTGACAAAGAAACTCAAGCTGAAACAAAAGAAACCAAAACCTAAAAATCTTAAGGCTTCAGCACCAGAATTAGTAAAAGAAGTGAAACCTGAACCAAAACAGAAAAAAGAAATAACAAAACCAGTGGAAAATGTAAATATTTCATAATATGACGTGCACATTTGAGGGCTTATATATTAACCAACTAAAAAATCTTTTATTATTTTAAAGCTTTAATGTTTTATCATTTTAAAGCTATAATGTTATTACATCAAATATTGCTAGCATTTTTATAAACATATGATAATAATTTATTAAATACATTGAAGGTTCCTAACAATGATATTCCTGAGGAATTAGCTGCAAAGTACCCAATATTGAAAAATGAAGAATTAATCAAGAAGTTCCTGAGTGTCACCATGACCAACAACCAGAAAGGTGAGAAAAATGTATAGATTTATATTTTAATTTATGAACAGATAGACAGTTTTGAGGTTTTGTTTTCTTATCTATGAATGTTATTGATTATAATTCAAATGAATCATCGACTAACAAATATATAAGATATATACAAGTTATAAAAATAGTATCTCTCTTCTAAAGCAAAAGATCTTGATATATTTTTTGACTTAATTCTTTATAAGTAATAAGTATAGACTAATAATTAATTTTAAGCCAATCTGTTTCTAGAAGTTATAAAAAAAATGACTATATATTTCCTTAATCTGTATTACCACAGCTATATTTAGTTAAAAATCATGTAGTGATTTTGTGATGAATTGGATAAAAAATAGTCATACACAAATATATACATATAAATAAAATTTAAGCATCTGTTTCTAATTCCAAATTAACAGCTTTTCGTTAAATGTATATGAAATTATACACAATACTGAAATAAAAAAAACATTTTTTAAAATATTTGTCTGTATGTTTGATTTGCCTAATCTCTTAAACGCATGGACTGATTTTGACAGCACCTCTATTGCTAGCTAATGTTATAAGGAGTAACTTAGCCACTTATTTAAAAAATCATATAATGCACAAACAAATAAGTGGACACAGTAGTAAATAATATTTTATCTGTTTAAATTTTTATATAGGACAGATTATAACTTATTTTAAAATTTACTATGCACTATATTTTGTACTAACTATAACAAACGATATATATATTTAGGTAGAATTAAGCAAGTAATGCGGGAGGCACTCAAAGGGACAACAGAGTCATCGATACCAGATGTCATACACAACAAGATACAATCAATAATGAAAGAAAGAGACGCACTAACAGAGTCTGACTTAAGACGAATCAGAATCTTGTATAACATGCTGAAATTATCTTTACAAACTGAAATTCCATCGGCACCAAAGGAAAAGAAAAAGAAACCGAAAAAAGAGAAAGCTAAGAATGATAAGGAGGTAAAAGATAAAGATGTGACAAATGTTGCAGCTGAAAAGACAAAAGACAAGATAAAGGGACCAAAAAGATATGTAGCCTTTGTTGGTAATTTGGCCCCCGATGTGGATAAGGAAAAGGTAAATTGGAATTATTTAACATTATAAAAATCTTTTATTTATATTATTGAACAATATTTTAGAGATAATATAGTAGGTTTTATTCTGATATATATATATATATATATATATATATATATATATATATATATATATATATATATATATATATATATATACATACATACATTTTAATGCTCTATTAAAACTAGCTGCACATAAATGACAATTTTATTTGAATTGTATGTATAATATCTTTAATTCTATGGTAATTTAGATGCAGACAAACAACAATTTTATATAATTTATATATATGTAAATTTTTTTTAGTTAATGAAGCATTTCTCGGAATTAAGTAACTTCATAGTGGATGTGCGTCTTCCCGTACCACCTGAAGGCAAGAAGGCCCGTATTGCTTATTTGGAGTTGAAAAACGAAGCCAGTTTTGAGGTAAAACCAAAAATATTTATATATACCTCAATATAACGATACTCAAGGGATTTGGATAATATTAATTATATCAAATAATTTGTTATAGTAAGGTTAGAGGTTAAGTTGGTCTACGATTCGTTTTAGCAAAAAAATATATATTAATAATCTGCTTAATCTGTTACGGCCAACTATTCATTAATAATAAACCACACATATTTTTACAGAAACCTTGGTATTTTTTATTTAAAAATAGTTAAAATAATCTGTTGTAAAAATCTAAAACTGTTGAGAATTAGTGTTACGTCATAATTGGTCAAAATTCATTAATTAGAGGCAAATAATACTTTTTATTAATAATTAAAAAGATTTTTGACAAATATATGCAAATAATGCAAAGGTATATTTTGTTTTAACTTCTTGGCAGTTTTTGGGGTTTTAGTAAAATTTGTTAAATGAGAAAATCGTTAAATAAAGGTTAATTAAAAGTAGTTTTGATATAAACATATTTTTAATTTGATTAATCTATTTCAGTTGGCTCTCTCAAAGCATCACACGATGTTAAATAACAGAAGAATCAATGTGTTGTATTCAACCCAAAAGAACAGTAAAGTAACCAGAACCGAAGCGAAGGTGAGATTTGAATTATACTTATAGTAAATATATTAAAATGGCGTTTTATTAGAAATAATGCAGTGATCGTGTTGACAAACGTTGGTATTCAATATTAAGTTAAATAATTTTACAAAATCATTATTAACTACTAAGATGCACACGGATTATAATAATAGCAAAACCTTTTAAAAGTGGAAAATTCTTTTTCACAAGGCACGATTAAATAATCCCAAATTATCTGATTTTTCGCAAACTCGTTGTCTATCAATAACGACCGACTTCATAACTTTAAACGAAGTATAAAGCTTAAACTTATTTAGTTACATATTTTAAATTAATAAATGAGTTTGAAGTATATCTATGATACAATAAATTATATTGTTAATAATATATGTTAAATAAATGAAAATTGTCGATTTCCAGAGCAAATCAGCTAAACTAATAGCGCTTCAGAAGTCCGGTAAGCTGGCCGGCAGCACTCCGCTCAGCAAGAAGAGGAGTCAGCGGCGGATGAAGGCGAAGTTGGCGAAGGCCAAACTTGAACAATCATAACTTACATTATTGTATTGATAATAAATATTTTTATGTATATTTTGTTTTTGTTATACTCAATACCCAGTAATATTTGTTATCGAGTTTGAAACTAACGAATTATTATATGATTACAGTAAATTATGAATTAAAAATTAAATACCAATTTTCGGACCGTTTAATGATATTTTCGGATTAAGATAAATCAATTCATAATTACGTTTGTTTTTATTTAATCATTTTATTTGGGCCTTTGATGAGGTAAAAAAAATTGTGGATCAGTTGTTTTCCAAATAAACTTTAACTGGGTGCTCTACACAACCATCATTGTAAAAGATTTAATAATGTTAAACTAAACAGAGCTTTCGCTTTGTCTGCGTAATGCTGCGCTTGATTTCGTTGCCTATTACCTAAATCAATCCAGACGGATGATGTAAATCTAAATTGACCAGTTCTCACCTAAAGATGGGTGTATGCTTGGCCTTTTTTTTATTTTTACACTATTAAATCTTGGGCCCTTTTCGTATAACGTCTGTGACATTATACTTTTTGCTGATAATATCTCTCAAAACTAAATGCATGGAGTTTACACTTCTTAATGCAAAAAGTCAATATTGTAGCTTATTCCACAACAATGAAGTCTCATCTGACTGACTAAACAGTGTTCTTAGGTAGAACTTTAGTAAACAAGTGAAACCCAGCTCTTAACTCTTGCAGGCAAACCCAGCTCCGCCATCTTTGCAATTAAAAAAGACAATTACCGGACGTTTATGAGTTATTTTTTATAGTATTTTGTCTGGCTGTACTTTAATGCTGAAGAAATTAATCCACATTTTACAAAAAAAGAGGTTTGCGGGCTATTTATACTTTAAAACTAAAGATTCTCTGAGATGTTTAAAAAAAAATAAACGCATAAAAACAGTGACAGACACACGATATATACAAGAAATAAAAACAAACTCGAAACATCTTAATTTCGTCTTCAAAAAGTTAACAAATCCTTCTTTTGCTCTATGTATATATAATAAAGTTCCACGAGATATCTTAGATCTTTCTTTTCTTAGTTTGAAATCTATAATTAAAAGTATGTTATAAAATAATTCCTATTTTAGCATTCAGTAGTTTTTTGTTTTTATTCGACTCACTTGCAGGATTGAAATTAAAATATATACAGTACATTTAATATTGTTAAATTTTATTTAAACATAAGAACTGTTAACTTTCAGGCCGTCTTTTCTCACCAAAGAAACATTCCGAACCGGAGGTAGCTTACTCACGGACTGACTACTCTGACATTTGTATTTGATTGATTTGATAACATTGATTGAATTTGATGACATTAATTTACAAAACATCGCTTGACACAATTTTAATGTACGATTTTTATAATTCGATACATTGCACAATATTGACTAAGTACGATAGCTGTTCTAATTTCATATCTTACGCTTTAAAAAATCGGTTCTGCACTCCACCTCGAAGATAATTTTAAAATAGTATCTTGAATCTCGAACATTTCTGTTACTGTAGTTGTAGCTCTCAGTGATAAAAATTGAAAACATTGTGGGCTTTGTAAATCATAATATAACCTCAAAACTAAATCGATCATGATATTTGAGAAACAAGATAAGCAATATACTTTAAAGGGTTTGTCAATGAAGTAACTGTAAAGTAGTGTTAGTTAGAACATGAAATAATAAGTCGTGTACTTTACTTTGTATATGTACATCTGTTATTAACAAGAGACATGCTTACACCTTTGGACATACTAAATAACAAGATGTCATTTTTCAGTGCAATATTGGATAACACTGGTCGAATGATGCTTTTAAAATAAAATTGTATTTATCAGAAATAATTTTAGACATGACGTATAATATAAACACTTTGCAATCTAGTAAGAAGTCATACATATCTCGTTGGGTTATAATAAAACTAAATCAAAGTGCTTCAAAAATTATTTATTTATTCGTATATATAATTTATATATCCATTTTATAGTTAAAATCAACCAATTCACACATAAAACTATAATTTCTCATACACGCCTCGAGTGCCGCCACATGTTTAACCGTCAACATCTATTCACTGGCAGTACTTCAGTTTAAAAACATCTCGGCGAAGACTTAAACTATACATAATAATTTAAGAGTCCGTCCATTACAATATGTATTCAAATTAATAGCACTAAAACAATTAATACTTTAAAATACTCAAACACGGTTTGTGCTAGGAATGGAACAGAGTGCCGTTTAAAAGTCAAGTGAGACAGACTAAGAGTTCGAAATCTTTATATTGTTATGTAATACTGAACATTATATCATAATTTACAAATATTTCTTATTAAATGCTGAATTTTGTTGTCCATTTCGGCCACTTGACTTTCAATTATCAAAAACAAAAAATAGCCTAACGTGCAGACGCACGGTCACTTAATTAAATAAATAAAAAATATAGAAATACCAATTTATGACCAGAATCAAAAACTAACTAACTTTTTGAATTATTGTTCACGCGAAAACATTAATCAATAAAGGGAAAAAATGTGAAAAAAATCAGTAAACTTGAGATTTGATAGCAATTAACGAGATTTTTCTTGAGTTTAGGCCTAATCTATGCTATACTAAGATCGGTTTGGCCAGAATTATCAAACTATTGAACATCTACACATTATGGAGTGAACCGAACCGAGTCCTTATTATGAAAGACATTTTTACACCACATTTACAACAAAACACGACTGGCCACTTAATTTTAATGCAGAATACCAAATACTTCTTCGTTGCTACGCAAATTAAAAAAAAAATATTCGAAAAATGACATTGACACTAAATTTCCTATACTTACACTAATACTTTGATGAAATAACTAATATTTACAACTACATAATACAGTTACACTCGTGTGCGTCGTCACATATACATGAGATTCGTAATATACAGTGTCTCGTCCGATTTTGTGACCTATTACACGGTCGTAAGGTTCAATTTCGTTAGGAATGTAATAGTAATTTTAAAATGAGATATTAACTATATATAAATATTTTGTCACATCCACATTAGTAAAATATAATGGCGACCGGCACCGTCAGTAGAATACTAACATAAAAGTATGGAGCTTATATAATAAAATAAAATTATTAAATATATTGTTGTGTGTAATGAGAGCTAAGTCGTAATAACCACAGTATAACCGCATTTATGAATGCAACACAGGTGTGTTGTATTGGCAGTGATGTAAAGTACTAGTACAATCAACTATTTATATATGAACCAAATATAATAGAATAATCCACGTTGATGCATCGTCGTATTGAAGTGCTCTTACAGTTATTTCTCATATAATAATTGTCATAAAAACCACTTCCGATATACAATTAATATACTTAATTGTCATATCGCAGTGTTGTATTCAAGATACGCATCGCCAGATATAAAAAGCTTGTATTTTTCTCATTTCCCACTATCTATAAACACGATCACAACACCATGTCCTCTTTTATAAACAACCATCATGGTCACTGTTCAGTTATTCGGTGTCCCGCAGTGTACGGCAGTCATCGTGGTCACTGTTCAGTTACTGAGTCCGTAGCGAGGGAGGTGGTCCCGGGTCCTAGGCGTGTTCCCAGCGTCGCTCGAAGAAGTCCCTCATGCAGTGTCCGGCGCGCCCCACGGGGCTCTCGTCCTCGTTGAACACCTCGCAGTTGGCGAAGATCAGCCGCACGTCTGACGCGAACTCCTCCTTGCATTTGTAGCTGAAAATTTTTTATTATTATATTACACATCTTAGATATTATAAATATATCATAATATTTTACACATATGTGAACGATTAATATTTTTAGTCTAGTAGGACTTGGAGATATTTATTATTTATTTAATTTTTAACTGTGGTTAAAAATTAAAAAAAAATGTTTGCCTATACAATCTATTTAATAAACTATTCAGTTTCAATAACAGGACAAAGATTGTAATAGCTGAAAGCGTTGTTATTTTCAATATATCGGCTAATATATATTTAAATAAAATTACTTCAAATGGCCGGTTCATTAAATACTAACATTACTTAATATTTACCTGGACTCGTGTAACTTCCTCTTGATGGTGGACAGATCCATGGGACATTTGATAACCTTCCTGTACTGCGGGAACTGCTTGGTGTTCACCGGGACTAAGAACGGCCACGCGTGCTCGTGGCACTCCATTTCACATAACAGATTCCTGATAATTTAATAAAAGAAGTTAGAGATTGTTTTTTTTTTAAATTGAATTTAAATCTGTATATATTTTAATAGACTCACTTGCAGAACTGCATTTCCTTGAGTTGTTTTTTGGCACTGTTTTTCTCTTTCTTGGCACGTGATAAGAGAGGCAGATTTTCTGACTCGTGATCGTCACCTGGCAAAATATAAAAGAAATATGTATTTCACTATATAAAAAGTGCACTTTCAAAGTTCAATATTTAAAAATATATTAATAAAGTATGCTTACAGTTTGTGTCTCCGTGTATTGTCCCGTTGCCGGGCGCGTGCGTCTCGTCGCACGGCTCGCTTGACACTGTATTATATATAGGTATTATTATATGAAATTAAATAAACTAAGATACACTTCAACCCATTTAATTGTTTTTATAAACATTCTAAACTGATTTTGAGAAAGTTGTTTATTGATATTACAATTAAACTATATACTAACCGTCATGTGCCATTCCATCCTCGTTGTCGTCTCGCTCGGGCTCCGGTGCGGGCGCTCCGCCCTCCTCTGCAGTCGTTGACGTGGACGCCAGGGATGCTGCCGGACTAAGATACAAGACACTCTACAGACTATGGATTTACAAATGATCTTTCCAACAATAGGATAGTAAAATATGTACCTACCCTCATGACCTCATTAGTATAACATTTGTTTTATTCATAATAAAGACTATTATATTGATACGCTCCTGAGAATGTAAATACTTCTTCATGTCCCTATTCTTAATCTACTAATTTACTTTAATGTCCCCTCACCTGGGCACCATGGCGTCAACGTCTGCTTCCTTGTTCCTTTCGCGGCGTCCCTTCCTGGGGCGTCGGGCCGGAGCGCGGCCGGCGCACTGAGCGCAATACCACTTACCACGGGGCATCTGGGAACAAACCGCGGTCATACATTAACACTAACACTAAACTTTTGATAGTCTTTTGTAATCAGTGTCTTCATAATTCTGGATATATGTGGATAGAGCGTTATTGTGTGTACCTTGAGCAGCGGCGGGTAATGGCAGTCGAGATGGAAGGCCCGCACGCACAGAGCGCACGGCAGGGCCCTGCCCCGGGCGGAGCCCCCGCACACGATGCACACACGCTCCCGGGAGCCCCCACGGGCCTTGTTTACACACTCCCAGCAATACCTATATTACATTGATATGAAATTATAGACAAATTTCGGCCTAAAATAGATCATAAATAAAAACATTTTCGTATTCTGTTTAAAAGTTTAGGAAAATAAAGTATTACAAAAACAAGTATTTTATTCTAAGATGTAATATTAGACGGTGCCCATTTAATAAAAAGTAATTTACCAATCGCCTTCCGGTATTTTTTCCATGCGCGGTTTGAAGCAGTAGGTGTGATAGCCCTTATCACATCCGTCACAAAGCAGCAACTGGTCTTCATTATCACCGGACAAACAAAATTGACAGTTCTGAAATATATCATACATGAAAATACCATGAATTTGAAATTGGGAAGTATATTTTTGTGCAGAACGACGATGAATTATGACTTAAATGTTTAAATATGTATAAATTGTAGTGAAATGGTTAAATTCCTTTATTAACGTATTAGAGATTTAAAACTTATAGAAATGTGAATAATTGTAATTACTGGTAGATAATTTGGATATATGTAAATTGTAATAGTTAAAAATCACTTGTTATTTAATAAGGCTCTCAAAAAAGTATTGCCAACAAGCTCACTTGTGATTGGCTAATTGTAAAGTTTGTTAGGTGCGGGTAGTTAGCTAAATGAAAGAAGACTCCCACTCACGCAACACCCTACACGTTGAACCGAGAGGATTGCTATATAACAAGAGCATTTTTGACCGGTAATTCATTCGGAATTCGGCAGCTCTAAAAGAAACAACTCAAAATAAGAAATAAGAAAATAAATCCAAGAATAATGAAATTCAGAAAATCAAAGGAAACTTTTTCTTCAAACCTCCATCCCAGCAACAAAATGTATCGATTATCGCCTCCGTACACTGAAGAAAGAAGCTCTAAATTTTGAGGATTTATTGAAGATTTATTTGAACATTTATTTCAAGAAACAAGATATATATATATCCAAGATTTATTCGAGGATATTTTTGAAAACTTATCGAATTTTTTTGAAGACTTATTTCAAGAGAGAAGCTCCCTTCAGGAAGATTCGTCATAAAGCCGGTCACGCGCTCCGTCGGAAAGACGACCACGTCGGGCACGGAAACGACGTCGAGAACAACGACCACGTCATGCACCGAAGCCACGACAGAAACGGAGACCACTACCGAAGCAACCATAGCGACGGGAGCTACCATCGAATCTACCAGTACTGCCGCTCCACTCTGGAGTCACTGGATTGTGGTCCACTCTGGAATCACTGGCCGATGACAGATGGGATATAGCAAAGAAACATCGCCTTTTTACGCTGCCTACGCTACAAAGGCCGCACCCACAGCTGTCAAATCAAGCCGTGTGGTGTAGAGAAATGCAAATATTCTCGTCACAAAACTGCTGCGCAACAATACAAGCAAAAAACCAGCAGAAACACAAGCGATAAACACAGCTTGGATCGACTCCAAGCTATTCTTAAATTAATTCCAGTCGAAATATCGGGTCCGAAAGGAACGGTCCAAACTTTCGCGTTAAGAAGCGATTTACGCCATGAAGACGTTCGAATCTGAATCGAAGAGAGACACACTCGCACTCAAAGACTCCAGCGGTCGCAAACTGAAGATCCAAGCTAGAACATTGAAAGATCAAGTTAGCAGCTGCAAAATTTACAGAACATCTGACACACTCTCCTATGAGAATGCCCGGCCTCACATCCTCATAGGACAAGACGATTGGCATCTTCTCCTAGCCACGAAGACAAAAATAGGAACAGCCGAGTAGCCAGTAGCATAGCTTACACCACTTGGATAGGTGCTCCACGGGACTCAAACCCGAACACTAGGTCGCAGTATTACTTCGTCACTCACACCACCGAAGTACCAACTGAAGACAGCCTGAAAGACATGGTCAAGAAATATTTCACTATGGACTCGCCTTGTATCACTCCGAAGAAGACGAAATCGGACCCTGGAGAACCAGAATTTCGTATGTTATAAAAAATAGTTCACTTCAAGAATGGTAGATACCAGACAGCAGGCATATCAAACCCGACAAAGCCCGAATAGATAAGGGTGGTACACGACGACGACAACCAGCTCAATCTTGGTCTGGTGGTGGTCGTGGTCAAATGGGATCAACCTGCGAGGTGCTGCCAAGGAACAACGGGAAACAATTGACAGAGCTCAAGTTGGTTCAGATCGGATCAAGTTGGTTCGCTGCTCAGAGACTTTCCGATGTCTTCAGTGCAAGATGGCTCCAAGAATACCTTCCTGAGCTACAAAATTTAAGAGAACTAAAGTAGTAAAGGACCGTCGGGGCGGGAAGCTGGTGATCCTACCGATTGAAGGCATCGTCCGTTCGACTGCAACAGGGTTGCACAACGGGAGAGATGTGTAGTGTAGATGTGTATCTTAAGTGTTGTTAACTATTAGAGATTTAAATCTTATAGAAATGTAAATAATTGTAATTACTCATAGATAAGATGCCGCTAAAATAAATCTTGAAATATTATAAGGGGGGAGGGGAAGGTTTCAACGCACCGCCTTCATGATGCTCTTGTCCCACGCCACGGCCGCCTCCAGTGCATGCAGCAGCATGGCGAGCTGAGCGGACGTGTTGCAGCGCGACACCGCCTCGCGCCACACCGACAGACCGCGGGATATACCCTTCTCCGCTGAAACGATACTCATATTTATAATATATACTGTATCCTATCTAATGATTATTTTATAATAGACTTCTATAATATCTTCTATATTGTCTATTCAGACTGGATTTATTAAGTACTGCTCTTTTTTGGGCATTTGTTCACAAAAATATTTCAAAATTCAGTAAAAATTATAATGTACACAAAATAAAAATAGAAATAAAAATAACCACTAAATAAGTCTAAAGGAATTAACGAACGGTATGACCTGACCTGAGAATAAATTGTAGTTTAGCGAATAACTAGTGCCTACGTAATTAGAAATTCTAACGCTGTTTGTTAATCTCTTTTAATCTGGCTGCACCACACCGCTCCCTTAGAATTCATTACTTGCGGTGGGGGCCGCGTTGCTCCCTTTCCTCAATTATGGCGAAGGGGGTGATGGCTGACCCTTGCGTTATGAACGGGTGCTGCTTGCACTAACAGGTTGGATTTCGCCACGGATTTCCAGTTTCTTGTTATTAATTATTATTATGACGGCTTATCGAATTGATTGCGATATTTCTAGAACGAACGACTAGAAATCTGACCAGTCAGTGCAAGGTTCGTTGCTCACTTAATAACTAATATATTGACGTTGGTGACAATAAAATAATAAAAAAAAACCGGCTGAGTTTGTTGTGTGGTTCTCAGATCAGGGCGCGTTTGGAACCCTCGTAACCTTAATTTGAACACATTGTATGCGGGCGCTCCGCGCCGCGAGACTATGCATGGAGCGGGATGCACTGCGCGAGATTCGACAATCAAGTAAATTGCGATAATTTGGAAAATACTCATTTGATTTAAATATTTTGGTCTACTAGTACTAGTGAGCAGATCACATATATATATATTTTTCATAGACTGGCGATTTTCTAATGTACCTGAATGGATAGAATAGATTGTTTTACAAAATATTAATATAAAAAATACAATTGTTTTACAAAATATTAATATAATATTTTTGGGTAGACCTCGAAGAATTCGGTCTGCCCATTCATTTGTACCCGACTTTTGAATTTTGGAAAAATTTCTTCACAAGAGGTCTTCTCATGACCCCCTGAGTCCGAAATGACCATTGGTCAAAAATTTTATATGCGTGCGTGCGTCCAGATTCAACTTTTGTCAACACGATAGTGGCCGCAGTTTCGCTCAGATCGCTTTCAAACTTTGCACAAAAATCAACCATCCAAAAATGAAGGTCAAGTTCGTTAACCAGAGAAATCTGGCCACAGGGGGCGCTAGGGCCTCACTTTTTCTGATTTCAGTTTTTCGACCATAACTTTTTCCCTATACAAAGTAGTTCATATTATATGATGTCTTTAACAAATACCTATAACTAATGTAGATCCGAAAACCTAACTTCAATAACTTTTTACTCTAAATTTAAGTACCAAAAGTTTTTCCGTAAAAGATACCGTTGCCGAGAAAAAAAATAAAAACCGCTTTTTGCTTGAAAATTTTGATGTAAACAACGGCATCATGTGTTATTCTTAGGTAGTGAGTTATATTTTAAAAGAAATACACACGAGGTCTACCCACGCGTGTCCCCCTGCGGGAACGGATTTTTTATTTTATATTAATATTATTTTATTTTATATCTATTCTATCCGTTCAGGTACATTAGACAGGTACATTAGAAAATCGCCAGTCTATGAAAAACATATATATGTGATCTGCTCTCTAGTACTAGTCGACCAATAACGACTTAACATGCGATCCGACTACAATGTGTTAAGTTGGAAAATGTTAACAGAAGGGCTTACATTATATACACATTACATACGATATCAAAATAGGCCCACTTCCATTTGACGTACACAAGTGATCATTGGTATGGATTCGAAGTGGAAAATATATAAGTGAATAAAAAATAAATTTTCTTCTTTTGAGTACATTTGTAAAACGTGGCTTTTAATTTCTTAGTTATTTAATTATTTTATGCTTTTTAGATATTTTTTTCTACTCTTTAGATTTTTTTTAATGCTTGAATATTTGCTTGTCATCGACTTCCGAGCGATCCTGAAAATTTCAGCGCTCTAGCTAGCTTAGTTACACGATCAAGTTTTATGGAGAATGCGTACGCTTGACGTTTTATCAACATTGGCCAAAATGATTTTACGAAAAACACGTCAGAAGAAAAAATTTGATAGATACTAACTTTTAACATCCGCGTGTCCTTCGTGCGGGGCGCCGTCCGCCTGCAGCGCCGCCCCCAGCGCCTCTGACGAACTGAAACACTAGGGAGGTTACTACGGCCTTTGGATTTAAGAAATGGTGGTAGTGATATGACATTATGTTATATCTACACCACTCTTTAAAATGCGTTTTTAATAATAATGTATTTGTATTGAAATTATGTAGCATGCAAAATAAACACATAAAACATCTATTAGACGAAGCAAGATGGATAACCACCTGTCTTAGCCTCGATAAGCATTCTATAAAGTCCGTATCAGCACTCCACACAATTTATCATATTTTTATAGAAAAACAAAATGCCTACTTTATAAAATGAATTTTCATGCAAATAATATAGATCATATGAATCATTCAAATATGAATATCAATCACCCTTCAATTTATTTCATTGGTCATTTCTTTTGTCTATAAGCCGCACTCCTCTATAGTCATTTCTTTTGTCTATAAGCCGCGCTCCTCTACACTGTTACACCCCATTTACCTTTCTATAATCTATCCTCTACACACACACACACACGCACGCCACACGCGCTCACCTTTCAGACGCCGCCCGACCGCCGTCGGGCACGTACCTCTGCACGAGTGGCGGCTTTAGGTAGCGCCGCTCGATGTGCGCTTCCAAGGACGCCAACTTATGCCGAGCTCTTGCCACTATTTCCGCGCCGGTGGCGGAGGCCGGGAGTGCCAGACGCGCCGCCCGCCAACCCTTCACCTGCATAGAGGCGGCCGCGACACGCTCTTCCAGTGCTTCCACCTATATATTAAATACAATTATTATGATGGTATCATGAGTAATCTGGAATTATCAAACAGTGTATTTGTGTATTCATGCCGTCATTAAACATTTTTGAGATTTTAAAACCTGTCTTTGTTGACTCGGTATCACCGATTTACAGAAGATTGGTGAAAAATAGCCCGTAACTCGATCCCATAAATAAATAACTAATTAAAAACCAACACTGAAAAGCTATAAAAATGGATGCTGTAAAAAACGATGTATCGGTATAATCGGTGTATAATCGGTTAGTCACCATAGATAGTAGCTGCATGTCGACGCGTCTGGCGGTCAGTGCGCAGAAGGAGCCGTGTGTGTCCGGTGCGGGGGCGGCCTCCAGGCACGGACCGGACAGACGAGATCGGGGCAGACCGGGGTCAATATGCGGCTGGAATATAACACCATATTGGTATTAACATCATTTGATATGTTGCAAAAATATTTCACAGAAGCGTCACATTTGTATTAGAAACATAACGCTGTATATCTGCATTCCATACCTTATCGTCGATCGTGGCGATTTGTGTGAGAGCAGCGTGTAGTTCTCTCTCCCTCACTCCCCTCGGATGCAGCGCCGCCAACAACGCCTGCAGCTGCTCCGGCTCAGAGATGCGCCACCAGCCGTGTCTGGACACGCATTATATATAATATGAAAAGACATTAAGACATAATATAACAAGAAAATAATAGACATATAATATGAAAAGAAATTTCCCGCCCTAGAATATAATCTTCCATATAGAAAGTTACATAAATGAATCCTCATTCTAATGTCCACAGGGAAATTTCCACTGCGTTGGTGGGTTACATATTAAAGAAATCCTTCCTGGTTATGCTGATATCCTCAGTCTTTACCATCACCAACTGGACTCAGATATATTACCAGCGATCGAACCAGACAATACAATAATATACATTGGCAGTATTGCGTGAGTTGGTCTGTATACAACATTATAGTCCAATTACCTCATCTCCTTTGGCACAAAGCTTCCTTCAACTTTTTTGGGTAATCCATGCTTTTTTGCATTCTCCAGTTGTTCCAGTTCATCAGCAGACATTTGTATGGGCGGTGGACTATCGCACGTTACATAGGTCGATAGCGCGTTAAAATTTAGAAGACCTAGACTGGACAGATTAGAGGCTTTCGTCTTTTGCGACATATCCTTTGTAACTGCCTGGACTTCTTTATCTACATCGTTTTCCTGAAAGATGATATTTTTGAATATCTTTCAATCATGAAGAATATCAGAAAAAACAAAACAAATTGTAAAATATATTAAATCTACGTTACAAAAGTAGAACTTGTAAAGCAAAAAACGGTTTTTTGAACTGTTACATACCATTTCCTTGCTCTCCTCCATATCAACCTCCGGTACATCCTTACTCAAGTTAGAGTCCAGCATATCTTGATCCAAGCCCGACATAGTCAAACTGGAATCCGCGTATATGTTGTTGGAGGGCACCTGTACACTGGTCACCATAGAGTTGAGAGTGAACAGACTGGGGTCATTCAGTAGATGCAGATTGTTAGAGACATCCCATTTGTGACCTTGACAATTGATGACTTCGGAACATGTATGCTCATTATCACAAAAAACTGAAACTTCGTGCTTTTCGTGGATGTTATTCAAAAATGAATTCTCGTGCCGGAGTATTGAGAACCATTTTCCTTCTAACATCTTTGCGTATAAAATGTTGTGCGCCGATTCCGCCTCCGCTTGCTTCGTTTCTTCTAATTTTGTTTCTATTTCTATTTTTTCCGTCTCAGCCTTTTTCGCGGCGTCCAGCTCGGATGACACGGCTTCAGCCATTTTACGTAATTCTTCTAAATTGTTAACTGTGGTCTCTTTCTCGTCTTCCTTCTCTATCTCATTCTTGACAACATTCTCGATTTTAACAATCTCTTGAGGTTTGTCGATTGGCTCCGCTTGTTGGGCAAACATTGGCTTATGTGTTGGCTTTTGGACAAGAAAAGCAGTGGGTATGGAGTCCTCTATATCCAACATGTCCTCTTCTTCGTTGTTTTGCTTTTGCTGGATGTATTTCTCTTCCATTTTTATTGAACCTACAAAAAAAAACATATTAATGCAATAAATAATATTCATATGAAATGTGTCTTATTTAAAATTAAACTTTTCTAGTGGGTTAAGAACGTCAGTTACATTTCACAAGAGGAAGATAAATATTTGACATTTTAAAAGTATTTTTAATTTGATTCAATCAAACCTATATTAAACTGCAAGTTCCAGCCAATTTAACATTAATATCATATCATAACGTCACTTATAGTTAAGTAACTTATTACGAAAAACTATTACTACCTTCGACTTTACACGCGCCGTGTGTGACATTGGGTTCGTATTTAATAATCTGCGTGCGGTCGCTGAGGTTCAGTTCGTTCTTAATGCTCCTCAGTTCCTGTGCCTCTGCCTCTGCGTCCATCTCGAAAGGCTCCGGATCCACTTCCTCCGAATTTAGACTGTCTTCTTTGGCTGTATTAAAGATATTTTGTTGTAGTTTAGCGATTACTATATGAGGTGCAAAATTTATCAAAAAAAATAGTTTACTGAACAATATCGCTAGTAAATTATATTCGATGTTTGAACATTATCTTAAAGTAGTAGGAAACTTTAGTACATTTAATTTTATTTTAACAACTTTTATATTTTGGTATTTTAATGACTTTTAAGTTTAATTTAAATAACCTTCTGGGCGCTTCGCTCACGCTAAGAAGCATAGCGAGCAGAAGATTCCTTGAAGCAGAAACTCAATAGTAACCGTCTTTCGACCTCTGGTATTTCGGCATGAATCATATACTTTATTATGTTAAGTTTGTCTGAGCGCAAAATTTTACATTTATCCATATGATACTTGATACTTGACATACAAATTTTTATTATTATAACGAGTACGCATCCTCACCGTGCTTGGCGCGCTCGCGGCGCTCGTTGTAGGCGAGTATCTCGGGCTGCGCCGACTCCATTGCCTCCACCAGCACTCCGCCCGCACGACCCAACGACCAGTATCGACGCCAGTACCTACACACATACATAGACTAATTCGAGGCTTTCTATAAGGGAACAAAATGTTGACGACTATCAAAATTACATTATAAAGTATTTTGTTTCGGAGCATTCAAGTAACCATTACCAATTTCGGACATACAAGTTAACAAAAGTAATAGTGTAATTCACGCTCTGTTATAATATATTTCTATGTAAAGCAATATTTTTATATGCTTTCAATTCGCTCATAAAATAAACTCTAACGCTGTGTATTGATTTACTGATCTATATTAATTAATATCAACACTATCATTTATAACACTTTGTATTGTATAAAGTCATGCAATTATGAATCTATATATACCTGTCCTGTCCGTAGCACGTGGCCCGTAGTTCGTGTGAGCCGGCCGCCAGCGCCAGTAGCTGCTGCTCGGACTGACGCAGTAACTTCTCTAACTTACGAGACAGCTCCTCTGAACTCAAGTTCTTATCCTCATCCTGGAAACAACAACTTATTAGAGTTTGTAAAATTATGTGTTAAAGCCAGAGAGACAAGTAGATACTTTTGTAAAAAAAAAAACCTATTTAAATTATTTAGGATGGTATACTGATGATGTTAGTAAAACCATAATTTTGGACAATTTGCAGTCTGTACTCAGTGATATGGTAAAAGTAAATTAGGTTATAACATAACTATATAAATATATCTATAAAAAAGTTCCTAATTGAAATAGAAAATTATACAGCTTAGGTAAAAATTAATAATTTATTTTGATAAGCTGAAATCTCTTTCACAATATTGTAGTTCATAAATTATGTGTATTATATATGAGTAATCTATTTGAAGGTCTATGGTTACAAACATATCACAGATTATATATACATACTAGCTGTGCCAACGACTACATTAGCGCGGAATGTTTTTAAAATAAAAGTAGCCTAAGTTATTCCTTATAGCATGAGCTAACACCAGTAAATCTTGTTAAAATCGGTTCAGCTATTTCAGAGATTACCAAATAGACAGACAGGCAGATAGAGAAAAATTAAAAAATATGTTTTTTTTTATTTAAGTGTTCTATATACTTTCTAATGCATTTAATGAAATGCTATTAATTTGGAATTACAAACTGACAATTTTGTTTACATGTACTGATAATATACCTCTTCGGGCTGTGTGCCCTCACTCTCCAGGTCACTGAGCATTCCATCGCAGTCTGCCATTACGTCATCCTTGTCCTTAACATCGTCTTCCTTGTTGTTGTTCAACATCTTCTTACTAAGATCCTTAAGAGGTGACAGTTCCTTGTCACTCTCGTCCTTGAACGGAGACGGCGTGTTGAGTTTGTCTGGTGACGATTCTTTCTTTGTAGTTTCCGGTTTATCTTGATCTGTAAAAAAAATTGAATTTGAAAGGTTTAATTATATTTTATTGTATTTTGTTTTTGGTGGAATGGTTGTGTCAAAATAAATGGCCTCTTTGCAAAATGGTTGATTTAACCTAGTTTTCACCAAAGTATTTCGGCTTTAGTCTTTCCATGTATTAGACATAAATGTTGTATACCCGTGTCGTGCGTGTGTATGTGTGCGTCGTCCACTAGTCGCTGCATGCGGTCGAGTGCGGCGGCCTGCTGTCTCTCCGCCGCCTCAGCACGGGCCTTGCGTTGTTGGAGTACACGAACTCTGCATAATAATATCTAGTTGTAGATCTTATATTTGACGACAGATATATTTAATTACTCTATGATAGCTAGATATTTTTATTGATTTTGTGGAGGCGATGTTTTTTAGATAAATTTTATTGATTAACACTTAATGCATTATTATAGTTTTTTTGTTTCGCATGTATGGGGCATTTGGCAAATATAGACTTTTTTTTGCCCAGAAATAATTTACGACTATTTTATTTTGATTTTTTTATTTACAAAGATCGATTGGAGGAAATACCCAGGATATATATATATATCCCCACATATTTTGGTACTCACTTCCTTATCCTGGTATCCAGGAGGCATCTCTCCCGTCGTAGCTGTGCGAGTCTGTCGAGCGCGGCGTCCAGTTGCCTGAGCACGGCGCGCCCCTGCAGCAGCTCGTCGCACACCCGCGCCGCCACGCGCGCCTTGCACGACGGACCCAGCGACACGAACGGCTTGTCGCGGAGCAACTCTGCAACCGGCATTATATATATATCACACGTCCATTAGAGATATATTTATTCCTAAAAGCTCGCGACTCACCGGACAGCTTGTAGGTGGCGTTGCTGTGTAGGTGCTCATAGTAGCTAGTGTTCTTGGTGCTGGCGAAAGTCATCTGCATCTCCGCGTCGCTCTGGTGGTGGTCGGCGATGCGTCGGTCACGCTCGCGCTCTACCGTCAGACCTGGGACAGACACAGTGGCTTAGTGGTATATACAGAAGGAGGTAACGCGTTGGAATACTGCTTTTTAATTATTAAAGTATTAAAGTATAATGCTGTAGTTACCGGTGAGGGCCTTGACCTCTGCGGTGGCGCAGGCGTACAGGTATATCCTCAGCACCTCGCTGAGTGTGTCCGGGGTGAGCTCGGCTAGCCGCAGTGCGTGTCCCAGCAGCGTGGTGTGTCGCCCCGGGTGGGGGATACCGGGCTCCTCTGGTATCATTATATAATATTATTAAAGGTTACAAATAAACAATTATATATATCACAATTAGCCTTAAATGGTTCTTATCCTTCTAAAAGCCGTTCAAAGTGTATGGTTTAGTGAATAGGAAGATCTATAAAAAAGTACTAAAAACACGCAATATATTTTTCCCTTAAATGAAAAGCTCTTCATTCAATTGCGGTATAAAAAACATCATTACAAAATGAATTTTTGAAGTACTTTAAGACATTGCTTTGCTTTGATATTGCATGTACAACATACCTATAGCGACAACTAGCAGTTTAGTTAAAATGTTCATCAGTTCGTCCTCAGCTTCTTGATTGCAGCTCGGTACCAAACCCATCTGAAGTGTGTCCAAACTGGGTAGAGACTCCACTTCTGTAAGACAATATAAAATTAAAATTAATTCAATGTGCAGATTAATATGGTCTTCATATAAAACTAGGCATATAGATAGGTAGTCGCTTCCTCCGATAGAAATGATTATATAAAACTTTTAATCAATCCATCGACTAGCACCTTAGCTTCGTGAACACAACCGCTACGAGTATGATTCTTATCTATTATAATATTTGTTATAATCTCACCGAAGCCGAGCGCGTGTCCGAAGGTGTGCAAGAACTCGTAGAGCTGCAGCAGGTCGGCCATGGCCTGGCCGGGCACGCGCAGTCCGCCCGCACGCGGCAGCGCCGGCAGCGGCTTGTGGTCTGACAGAGACGAGTCCTCCTGCGGACGTCTGCGGGACACGCCTTGCACTTAGGAACGTTCTACTCTCTATTCTACATTAACACTCCTTTCACTTATTCAATAATTAACGCATCACGGATTATTGCGAAAAAACGAAACGAAGACAATATATAATTCATATTTGCGACGAATCCTCCTGGAGACGTCTGCGGGACAACTCTTTTTCTCAAGCCATACATTGCATCGTTCTGAGACTATTCTTGAAGATTTTATTCTCTATTTTGCATGAATACTTCAATAGTTAACTAATCATTGATCATCGATTTAAAATTTCTATACCTTAGAAAGAATCTTATATGACAGGTGTAATACCTTAATTCAGCGAGTAGCTCCATCTCCTTTCTCCTCTGCTGTAACTTCTTCTCCTTCACCAGCAGACGATCTAGAAGGTTCTGGTGCTTCCTCCTCTCTCTGTCCTCCCATCTCCTTCTCGAATCTAACTGACGGATGAAAGCCGTGTGCTGGCGTCTTCTCTCTCTTTCCTGATTCATAATTTTAATTATGTCTTTCAATAAAAAAAAATGTAATTACAGTTAGCATTGCATTTAACCCTTCATTACTCTACTATATATGATACAAGTAGATTTTTAACTTTTGTTCAAATTTACTGCTAACGGGTTAACTATTACTGTTACTTGAGCAGAGCCGTACACCGTATTTTAAAAAAGCGCTGATTTACTGCTAACCTAAAATAAACAGAAGAAAGCCAAAACCTCTAGAACCAAAAGACGATACAAGAAATTATCATTACAGATAAACGATAGAGCGAATTAGAAGAAACTTCAATTAATTTGCGTTAAAGAAGCGAGAGATATCTAGAGAATCATTTTTACCTCTGTTATGTACTTTTGCTGTGACCGCGACGATGTATCCGAATGGAAGAAAACAAACAAGTGATACACATATTTTTACTACCATCATTAAAATTAGAAAAGGTCACACCTCAATAAAAATAGAGCCTATAATATTTATATATTTAATGAATTAAAATTATACTAATATTATTTAATGTTTTTTGACAACCCCTGACAACCTCACCTGTTCTTTGAGAAGCATGGCCTGCTGACGTTTAATTTCCCTTTCCTGAAACAAATTTATTCGTTTTAAACAAAAATATTTTATTTAATATATAATTATTATAATATATATGTATGTTTGTATTGTCCGTGTTCTATAAAGTATTAAATATAATATTACGATTTATTGATATTTACACTACAGCCTACTACAAACCTGTTGTCTTTTCGCCTGATCTTCTATTTTCTGCTTCTCTATCTCCTCCTGTTTTCTTTTCTTAGCCTTATATAGCCAAAACAACAACCAAAGCGTACGCCAAAATTATATTAACAGCGAACATGAAACAAAAAAATAATAATAAAATAATATTAAATAAACTTTAAAGAGATCAATCGATCGATCGAGATTTTGTTAAGATATTTTAATGCAAAATCAATGTGCACAAAATACTTTAAAATTTTAATCAGATGTCGTAAACATTTTTTGTCATATTAAATATCTTGAATATTTTACTTGAAAAATTACGAGATGAGTCATTAAATAAAAAAAATAATTCATATTCAGAAATTTTATGTAAAATAACTTTCTATTTTTTTATTATTAAATAAAAAATCGAAATAAAAATATGAAGAAACAATAAAATGTAAAATGCAAAGCGTGCTAAAAGAAAAGGAAAGAAAAGAACACACCAGAAAGAATAGAAAGCATTGGGTGTTATATACAGTATATGATGAGCTACATTATGTAATAAGGAGTCAAATAAAAAACAAACTTATAAGAAATAGGACGAAATCATTAATATTTAACTTATTCTGGTTGCTTGTAAAATTAGCTACAGTGACATGAAGTTTATTCTATATATTAAATTATTTTTTTTGTTGGCACATTATTGCATAACACAGCTCATATAATTTTTTTTTATTATATGTAAAGAGGTTTAATATAGTATTATAATTTCCCAATTCTTGCAGTTGAAGTTATTATATTTTGCATTTATATATGACAATACGAACAGTCAGAAGGCCTGGTGTGTTGATTTAGTGCGTGAAGGCTCCGCATTGTGTTAATGTGTTAATAGTCAAATCACCATTGTGTTAGATATCCCAGAGGTTAGTGAAACCCGAAAAGTTAGTTCATTCCAACGTACCGGACTTGCGAACGGTTGGACAGATATCGACAGAGCGCCGTCTTTTCCAACATTGAAAGTTCCTTTATTTATCTTTTTTGATATTATATCGTTTAAGATATCATCGTCGCCGCTGAGGTCGATGACCTCTTTCAGCACAGATTTTTGCCCATCGTTGGGCATCAACATGAGATTTTGGGACATGAATTCGTTTTTTGCGTCCAAGTATTTCTGTTCTATACTCTTTGGGTCGTCGGTTTTTTTATCATCTTTCAGCTTGGCCCAATCACACCCGTTAATAAATTCAGATATCCTGGAATATGATTCTATTAGTTTTTCTAGATTGTTCTCTTTGTCTGGGGCCTTTCTCTTATCGGGGGTTTTTGTGAGGCTGAAGTCGTAATATCTGTCGTTGGGTCGTTTGGGGAGATCGAAGGAGGCTTTTTCGGCGAAATCTTTCATTTTATCCAACGCATTGTACTCTTCGACTTCACCTCGCCAGTGGTCAAAATTCATTGTTTTTATCGGACTATTCTCTTTGAGGCCGCTGACCGGTATGAGGGAGAGGCTTATCTGTGGCATTATTTTGTCTCTGACGGTCTTAGTGGCCTTTCCCACAACTATTTCTGGCATTTTCCACTCATCATCTCTCTGTGGTAACGCCTCGATCGTGAGCTGGGATCTGCTCTTGTTGATTTGCTGTTTCGAATTTTCTCCGTTAGTTTTCGATTTAACTTTTTTATTATCAATAAGATTGTTGACAACATTGCCATTGTCCTGGTTTATTGCCCCATAATAAATTTATACATATATATTTATATATACCACGAGAAAAACAATACTACTATAGAAGCTTAGAGTTCCAATGCTATCTACTGAAAAGCAAAAAGTGACTTAATCTGACCCGTTATGGAAGTAGTCTATTTTTGCTTTTAGGACAGAAGTCTACGATGTGTGAGCACAATGTTGCCAAGCATCAAATTGATAATAAAATAAAAACAAACACAAGCACATATATTAAAACAAATATACAAACGGCGAGTCCCCATATTATAGACACATTATACGGATATCAAAATATTAGTTAAAATATTTAATAAGTAGGATATAGTAAATATGATCACAAATAAATTTAAAATAATCCCATATATATTAATCACTATATACTTTTTGAATATAAGAAAAGTAAATATATATATATAAATTTAATGATGTATACAAATGTGTACTGTATATTGGAAAATAGTTAACTATAAAGTACGAAAACTAAACGTAATAGAATGTTTAATTAAAGTATTGTGCGATGTCAAAGTACACCCTATTATCATTACAGTATAGTTTATTTTCCAATACCGCTATAATATGGGTACCAACAAACAGAGTGTCTCGTACCTCCAGCAGCTGTGCACTGCGAGCTTCCTTCTCCCGTTTAACAATTTCCGCCTTCTCCGACCTTTCTAGCTCTCTGACTAGACGGGCCTACAAGAAATGTGTATAACGTTGATACATATAGTAATACTATATAACTACAGAATCCGAGCCTAGCACATACATGTAACTTGCATACACACAATTACACTTGTACACTTGTACTTACCCAACTGCAACATCACACGCGGCCTTCCCCCTCTCACTCACTTCCTCTCTCTCTCTGTCTCACCTGTTCCCTGCCCCGCCCGTCTCTCCGTGCGTCTCTGGCGGCCTGTTGTCTCCTGGCCAGTTCCATGCGTCGCTCCAGTGGTGGCGGGGTGCGGCGCCCAGATAGGGAAGACAACGCGCGGGCCTCCTCCAACCTACGAGAGAAACAATGTAGGTATATGGCATACATGGCACTATTTCGTATATCTCCGGTGGTGACAGAATAGTATTAAGTATGAAAAACGATAATGAGTGAACTTATCAGTTTTAGCCACGATTACTACCAAGAGTTTAAGATTGAATCTGAAAATTGAACAGAGACAAACCACAACCAGTCAGTCCAATACAGAACTTTGTGGTTACAACTGACAAATTTTAACCATTAGACTAACAAGTACACAAATTATCACTAATTACTTTACACTTAATACCCTAAAATATGTATTAAATTTCTTAAACAATTAAAGTGCAGCTTATGGCACATACAAAACTCAACTCTGCAACTTTACGTCGATATTTTATACGGGATTTGTAACGTCAAGTTAGTCCAAACGACATATAGAAGAACTATATGATAACGTCCGTACCGTTTGGTGATCTCGTGTTCCCCCAGCAGCAGCGGCTCCCCGTCGTGCGAGGGCTGCACGTACTCGCCCAGCACCACGCGCGCGCTGAAACTGAAGCTGTCCCGAGATAGCGGGGGACTGGGGTTCGACTCCAAGAACTGCAAAACATCAGGGTCGTTAGGATCATTTTATGCAAAACCGTTATATGTCATTTTGCAACATAACTAGATATTTATACTGATTAATAATGTAATTAAATAATGATACAAATTATTTTCAACTCAACCATCTCAAAAATAATAAATATATATTACTTACGGTATTGAGTTCATCGACCGATTTAATCTGTACAGCGCCGTGCGGCTCGGGCGGGGAGTAGCTCACATCGCCCTTCATGTTGCAATTACGGGATAGACCCTTTATTATTGTTATGCGTTTCCAACCTGGGAATATGTTATAGATAAGACAAAGTCACAACCGAGTCAGTGTAAAGTCAAGTAGATGTATACTATTCCAATGTCGAATCTGTAGTGAAAACTGTTATCTCTATGAATAGTATTTTATTTTATTGATAGAGTTAAGAACTCACAGCAAATCAGAAATACTATCAGCTTTTATATTGTTAAGATTAAAAGGTTTGTAATTTCTCCAGAGTCTAGATATAATGACATCTATAGTTTAATATTACTTGTAGCTATTTTTACTGAGACCATCTGAAACTGAAGTCAAAATTGTAAGTTTCAATATAGTCCGCTTATAAACTTTTTATTGTATCTATATACATTGTTAGATACTATTATCAGATTTTTCATAAAAGGCATTCAGATATGTTAGCTATAATAGTTATGTTAGTTAGACCATTAGCAAAATACATTTCCTCTTCTATTAAATGAAGTTTATTTATATATTAGGAACCAACTAACGTTTAGTTGTAAGAAAGAAATGATTGCTTGAGTAATTACTCAGTATTGGGAAAAAACTATGTTACATTAAATGAAAATAAGTATAATTTACTAAAGGTATATTCAATTATATATGCTAACAATAAAAATATAAAAATAAGTATATGGCTTAATAATTTACTATAAAATTATTTTATCCATCCTGTACACATGTTAAGTGAGCTGATTACCGAGTGCCAGCGGCAGTCGCAGCTGTGCGTCGTTGTGCCGCCGGCCGCCGTCGGACGTGTCGGAGTCGGACGGGTTGCTGTCGGACGGACACTCAGAATCCGTGCTCGCGCTCTCACCCAGCAACAGACGGAGCTTGTCCTACACAATAACAGTTATGATTATTATTATTAAATTATTGTTTCGATAACACATGTTATTTATTATAATTTGTAAAAGGTTTATAAGCTATAAAATAACTTATTTGGTTAAATTTAAAGACGAATTAGTATTCGGTTTGGGACAAAATATAATAAATATTATTGTTTCAAATCATTGTATTTGTTTATTACCAAGTCAGTCTCGGCAAGCAATTGTTGAGCCAGCGCGGGGCGGAGTCCCAGGGCTCTGCTCTGAGCCAATAGGGAGGCCACGGTGTTCTTTTTGGGCTTGCTGACGCCACGGCCCAGGTTGCGCGGCCGACCTTCCCGGGAAGGCCAGGTCGGGAGGGCTGCAAAGTCAGTTATAATTAGGATGTGTTTATATAACAAAAAATACACCAGAAACAAAAAGTTTTATTACAAATATCTCCTTGAGTTACAGATAATTCTACTAATATCCTCTATATGCAATAAGGTTTAATCAATAATTATTTTATTACCTTTAAATGCAAAACATACATTCATACAAATCTCAGACGTAGATTTTTATATCTACAAATAATATTTTAAAGTTTGTCTCCTTGTTGCATAACATAGTTTCTATATATGTCATGTACTCACACTCGCTGTCCTCGCTGCCGCTGGACTTGGGTCGCGGTGAGTCGTGCGCGTCCGGCGCCACGCGACGCGGCTTGGCGCCCGGCTTACGGCGAGCTGCGATCATCATAACATATACTAACTATATAACACACGGATTATATTTATAAGGACCTATCACTGAATAGCTGCTTTGAACCCCAGTGTTAACCATCTACTACATATATACTGGTCACAATTTGTACAGTTCGAGTTTTAATTTGATTCAAGCACGCATCAGTTTTTGTTATGCCCATTGAAATTATATTTGCAACTAAAGAAACTTCCTAGGCATTAGACTATTGATACATCTTTTTTTAGCGAAAAGTTAGATTTAGTTTACATTAACAGGTTAAATACCAAAAAGAAGACCTCCAAATAACATCGATAAATCCATACTTACATATTCTATCGTTGGTGGCGCTGAGGGAGCTACTCAGTGACGTCAACCGCGACAACGCGTCCGAGGCGTGAGAGCTTGCTGTCATTAACAAATTAATATTAAAAATAATCATCATTTTAAATAAATATATACGAATTAAAATCATAAAACATTCGTTAAATAAATAAAAAAAAGTTGTATAAAAGTTTTGTTAATAAAAAATGATATCGTAGTATGTTTTGCCGTTAAAATGCATCTTATTATAAACACGTCAGAGATACTTAACACTGAGGAAACTCATCCACAGCCCTATTTTTCATGTTTATCATGATCTTTTTCCTTTATTATTATTAGAGTTGAAGTTGAAATTACTTCCGAGTACATTACATTATGTTTTAAATTCATTACAAAATAGATTAGTTTATTTTTAAGAATATATTATGTAATTACAGTGTTGATTATTATCATGTGTAAATATACTAACGTGGTGTTGGTTTAAGGGATAAGTTGAGAGGTGCATCTTCATCCTTCAGGCCTAAGTCTAGCGGAGTGTCCTCCGAGCTGTTCGCCGATTTAGTGCTCAAGTTGAGACCCGAATCTAGAACAAATACACTAATTAGGTTGTATATGTCAAAATAACACAAAAAAAAGTAATTAAATATATACCACTTGTTAAAACAAAAACAAATAAGTTTAAATATATGTCAAGTGAGTAAACATTGACATTTCGCTTTAATGCAAAATGGGTGTCACATCAAAGTTCAGTGAGTGCCAAGTATCGCATGCACGTCGCCTTAGTGTCGAATGGATGTCGCGGCTATTTCGAGCGGGTCGTGTGGATATCACTTTAGCCGAATGGGTGTTGCGTTTATGTCGAGTGAATGCTGAATGTGTGTCGAATGGATATCATTTTAGTGCCGAACTGGTGTAGCATGTAAGTGGAGTGAATGTCGATTAGGTGTCGCATATAAGTTGTGTGAGAGACAAGTGATGAAGTGAGTATGGCAGGGATGTGGTTTTAGTGGCAACTGGGAGATGAAAGAGTGACATGTAATTATTACTATAAGATAGAGTGTGTGATAGATACCAGGCTGCAGCTGTCGCTCGAGCGCGGCGAGGCTCACCCCGCTCTGGCTGGCGATGGTCTGCAGCAGCTCGCGGGAGATACCTGCTGATACACTTCAATTAACTGATTGACCATGACAATATAACTTATAAAGCGTTTTTATTATTTTATTATAAAACTATATTTTCGTAATTGACATAGTTCAATGATAAAATAATCAATATCTATTATCTGTAATCTGGATATATTTTCCACCACTTCGAGGGCAAAAAGGCGACTTGCCAAGTTATCATTGTGCTGGCCTTATATGTCAATAATATATAAATAAATAAACTATTTTTTTATACAATTGGTACCATTGGCAAGTATTAACATAAGCCTGCTGGGGAGCGCTAAAAAGCTACATCTGATGCCATTGACAAAACAAACATATATACATACATTTTAACACAAATAATTTTAAACAAGCTAAGATATAAGCAGGTATCGTCTAATAAATAAATATAATAATCGTTCACCGGCATAGTCGGACAGGTTGGGTGGCGGAGTGCCCACGTTGTTCCTGTCGGGCTTGTTGGGGAGCCGGATCACCTCCACCGACGACCGGGAGTTACCGAACTCGTCCTGAAACAAATACATACATATGTATTAAAAATATATAACATATTAATATAGAAACAATATCGTGCATTTGGAGACCACTTAGACAGTTTAATACTGTACAAAAAAGGTAGATGATTGGTATATACATTGTTTTAAATTTTCTATTTACATAATATATTGTGTACATTACGTAATACAAACTTGTACATAGATTTAGCCGAGAGTAATTGATAATAATAATAATGATGATAATTCTAGCCATTAGTATCTTTTGAGCTGGCAAAACCAGGCTATATCACTCTCTTACAGAGGATGCTCGCAAAGTAGTTAAGTGAAAGCGTCGGATACCTACCTATTTCTTCTCCCCCCCCCCCTTCCTATATCTTATTATTTTATCTTGTTTTTTAAGGATGGCAAGGCAAGGTTAAATACTTATGCAATGACCGGCGGTAAGTACACACGAGCAAGTGAGCCATTATAATATTAAAATGCGGATTAGAGAATAGCCCACCACTTTTTGTCTCTTGGAGGGCGCGGGCGGCGCGGCGGCGTGCACTGACACGCGCGGCGGATCCAGGGAGATGGTCTTCTTGCGGCCGCGGGTCGTGGAACCCGGCGCCAACTGACGGGATACAAATATTAATAAAAGAATAGATTTAAAAATTATAGAGCTACAGTAAGGTATTTAAGTAGAACTGTATTATTTTTTATTATTATAAACGATGTTACAAATACTTTAGAGTGACGATAGATGAAATGTAGGTCAGGTAATTGTTTTCCAAAAAATCCTAAATGGTTATAGATGAGTCATAATTCTCTGCTATAGTACTTTTTATTCCATAAATAATGAGGGCCGCTTATTTGCATATTTTAAAATAAATTAACATTATCATACCTTAGGGCCCGCTAAAGAGGAGGTGTATTTGATAATCTCTGTGTCCGGAGGCAGCCGGACTCCTCCCAGCACTGACGAGGGATCACTGAGAGACAACAATAATATATATATATATATATATATATATATATATATATATATATATATATATATATATATATATATATATATATATAAATATAATGGAAATAATAATTTAAGTGTATCTGAATACTCTATTAAATAAAATAATTATGTTTCTAAACTTACCCTCCTTCCAAAGCGGCACTAACAGACAAAAATAATATTTTTTAACAAATTTAAGTAATTTAATATTGATTACTATTAATAAAGTTAAGAACATACCTCAATATAGTATGCGGCAGGCCGGTAAAGGAGTCTATCCCGCGGCGATCCTTCTCCGAGGACGAGCCGAAAGGATACAGCGACGACATGTTCTGGAACAAATCATAATGTAGCGAGGTCAACGGCCGGATGACGTTTAAAATATCTATGATATCAAGAGGGGAGGCTCGTGCTAATTACTCAATGTTTTATAGTATTAATTTATGATTACGTGCTATATATTATGTATTGTCATTGTACTGATAAGATAATTATGTCAATTACAATACAATGTTTACATGTAGTGTACATTAATTAATTAATTAATCATCATTTTATATTTCAAAGGTTTATAAGATGTGCAATTTTAACAGTTCAGAGATCAGGAACAGTCCCCTATCTGAGATTTGAACTTACTACTTGCAAAGATACATTTTAGCCAATATGATTGTAATGTTATTATAATTACCTTCCCCTTGGTGAGCGCGGCGTGGTACGCGGAGTGTGCTAACATTAGATCCCGCGACTCCTTCTCTTTGCTGCTCGAACTAGAACTTTTTCCTGAAAAATTTATCATTGTTAAACATAGCACAATATACAAGGGATTATAAAATACAAAATTATTATTTTAAATATCATTTTTAGTTACAGAGATAGTGCATTGAAATAAAAGAAGAAACTCTCCAGTTTAATTTTTTATAATAAAAATAATACATAATTAAATCTTGTGATGAACTAATTTATAACAACTAATAAAATTTATATTTAATATAATATTACATAAATATATATTTAAATTGATGTAAGCATAACATGGCTGACATGTTTGCAGATAATTAAATATTTTAAATTCTACTAACCAATTAAAAGAATGAATAAATAAAATGAGAAATTTATTACCTGGTATTGTATTTATTATATGGTAATAATAAAATCAAACACACATTAATTTTATATTAAACATTAGGCAGCTAGTGAAGATAAATTGAAACATTAAATAATAACTGGTTTTATCAAAGACGTGATGGTTCAGTTAGTATAGCGGTGATACGAAGGTCATTTAAGTTATATTTTATATACTAACGCGACGGGGGCGGCTTGGGCTTGGAGTGCGGCTGCTGCGCGAGGCTGTTGAGGGACGCCAGGCTGGACAGCGACTGGGAGGGGGAGGACGTCTTAGGGAAGCCGTACGTAGACCCTGGAATGAGATTATATTATATATAAATACTTTAATTAGTCTATTTAAACTCTTTGTATATTAAGGAATACTGGGGTAATACAATATTATTCTAAAAAAATATTATCTAAATGAATATATATTAAAAATATTTATCATCGTTGTAAAGACAAAAACAAATAATTTATTGGTTTAAATTGTATGCACATACTTAAAAACTTATAAAATATATATTGTTATAAGTTTTAAAACCAACTGACCCCAGTCCGCCATGGTAGGCTGTGAGCTGGTGCTGGTCGCTGGACTCTTCTCCTTCGAGGACACGCCGGAACTGCGGCCAGACCTGCTGAAGGAATATTGGACATGATTACAGATACAATACACATACATAAAAATACACAGACACATTTTCATTTTGTTTTAATATTATAATGAAGGATTGAAGTATGTAACTGTAAATGTTTTACAGTAAATTATCAAAAACTATACAATTTACGATACTAGTTATATATGCTATTTACTTCTTATTTAAATATATAAATTAAATATATTCACATTCTCATTCTATTTACTGCGACAAAATTATATATTATGTATGCAGGCTTTATATCGTAACTCTATCCTACCATGTCTTTGATGTATTTATCTGATTTTATTAAATTTGGTGTTACTTTTTAGGGATCATAAACAAGAGTATCTATTGATATTTCCTTCTTATTTGTAATTATGTACTTCTTTATTAAATACTCAGGTAATTAAATAAAAATACATATGATATTATTATATAATTAGTTAATCAATTAGAAGGTAAGTTACCCGTCCGTCCGTCCCTGCTTGGGTTTGTGTTTGCTCCCCGCCAGCGCGGAGAGCGCGGCGTAGGGGTCCGCCATGGGGGGGAAACTCAGACCGGAGGCCTGCAGCCGCGCCAGGTAGTCCTGCGCCGCCAGGTGAGATGCCATGGACCACCACGCAGCGCCTGCGACGGTTAAATACATTAAGACATATAACAAGCCATGATGACATGCTGGTGTATTTGTTACTGGCCATAACTGTTAACCAAAGTTCATGGGTTTGATTCTTTGAAAACAATATTTTTTTGTTGTTTACAGATGTATTTATTATGGGTGTTATTTATATATTTATTTATATGTATATACGGGTTATATTTTTATTGTGAATTATATTTTATATATTTCTTTATATAATGTTTATTTTTTAAATTATTAGTACCATACCGGTTTTATTTTTATTGTGAATTATATTTCTTTATAAATTTATTATTTTTTAAATTATTAGTTCCATACCGGTTATATTTTTATTACAAATTATATTTCACTGTCTTATTGCTCGAGCAATATATTGTAAGAAAATTTCTGATAAACAAAGATTCCCACATTTGTAAAGGTCTAAACATCTCACACTATATTTCAGAAGGCATTTACAATACAGTACATATACAAATATATAGATATACATAAAATTTAATTGTCTGTTTGTTTTCGCAAAATGCATACGAAACTAATATACGGTACTTACTATATATTAACTAAACTAATATACCGCTGGATCGATTTAACAGGTTCACAGTCCACAGCCCACATATGGGCTGTGGACTACCCACAGCAACCAGTCCGCAGCCCATATGTGGGCTGTTTACCCGTACACCGTCTATACTGTTTTGTGAGGTGGGACTCGTTAGGTTTGGAGCTTACAAAAGTGGACTTGATAGAACAAACTATAAGCTATCAAAAAAGTGCTGGGACATGAACATCAGCCTTTTTTTTATGTAAAACTGCAGAAAATAAAAATAAAACCAAAAAAAATGTATATTTTAATTATTTACTCAATAAAAATGTGACAAAAACAATAGAATAAGGTTAATAAGATAAAAAAAAAACTAAATCTCTAAGTATGCGCCTGTGTAAAACAACTTAGGCAATAAGGCTTCAAACACGTATTGCAAATCGTCGAAACTTTCTTTGCCTTATTAGTGGCAGCCTTTGGTGTTTCACCATTCTGACGATGTAAATTGTAACATCCCGCACATCTACGTCTCTTGTTTTCCAGTTCTTGAAGGAAATGTTGAGCTGCTGTTGTTTCTCGTGATGAGCTTGACACACTGCTTGAAGATTGCTGTGATCGCAGGAGGTTTGTTGACACGTGTGTTTCATTTAGGTCAATTAGTTTTTTTGCTATGTCTGTTTGGGCATGTAAAATTGAGCACTTCTGTGAAGGGTTCAATTTGTTATATAAATAAATAGAATTTATCAAGGCCACGCCAAAAAGTACGTCAACTGCGATCTTTTTGTACCACGTAAGGGTCTTTCTAATTGGAGAATAAAAACTGGCGAGTTCGTCGGCGAGATCGATGCCTTTTTTTCTTTGGTTATACTCCAGTATCATATTTGGTTTCAAACGTGGGTTTCTACCAGAAGACATTGCCTGTTCATCGCCATGAAACGTAGATATCATCAGTACGTCTCGTTTGTCTTTCCACTTGAGTACAGTTATGTTATTGCGTTGAGCAGAAATTTGCTCACCTCTCTTGAGTTTTTTGCTTTTGACCAACTGAGGCAGATTTTTACGGTTCCTGCGCAAAGTGCCACAAAGATCAGTTTTATGACGAAGCAAATATTCCGCCAATGGGACACTTGTGTAAAAGTTATCAGCTATTATAATTCTTCCTTCGCCAAGTAATTTCTCACAAAGCTGAACTACTACGCTTCCTGGTTTGTCCAAACCAGGATACTGTGGATCCTGTCCAGTATAAACCTTATACTGCCAGACATATCCGTCATCGGTCGTAGCCTTGTAAATTTTCATGCCGTATTTATGACTTTTGCTCGGATTATATTGTCGCATAAGTAATCGACCTTGAAATGGCACCATTGATTCGTCAACGACAACGCAATCTCTGGGAGTAACGAGTTTTCTGCAATTATCCATAACAATGTCTATCAATGGCTGTACTTTATACAACCGATCATTTGGGTCCCTTTCAGCCAAATTGTCAACAAAATGCCAACAACGCAAGATTGTCACAAAACGGTTATATGACATGTTTAGTTTGTGCATCAAAGGATAATAAAAGAAAGGATCAGTCTTCCAGTACGATTCCAGTGTAGGAAACTTGATAATTCCAGTTAACATGTAAATGCCAAGAAATTTTTGCATTTCCGCGTTGTCAACAGGTTTCCAGCGAGACATCCGACCATTTGGATTAGAAGCCATAGTTTGTTCGGCATAAATGTTGGTTTGTTCCGTCATCAAGTTCAGCACATTGTCATCGACTATTGTGCGGAATAGACTATACAAATTCGCATCGTCAGGTATATTTTCAGTTCGAATAAAATCTTGAGAAAGTAATGGTTGCCGCGATAATGGCTGGACTCTGTAAACCCAACCTTCTCGTTCGTCTTGACTTTGTAGGACCCGTTCATAATGTGGCCTACCATTTCCACTTCTATCAGCATCAGCTTCAGACGAAGATCCATCGACGGGGCTACAGGGATTAATTGGACTGCGACTGCGTCGGGCGGTTGGTGACGATGAATGTTGGGAGTCAATATTTTGACGAGTTACAGAAGTGGGACGGCGATGGGTACCTTCTAATGAACACGCAGCGACGGGGCTGCTGGGGATCATTGGACTGCAACTGCGTCGGGCGGTTGGTGATGATGATGATTGGGAGAAAATATTTCGACGAGTCACAGAAGCGCCAATACTGGGGCTGCGCCTAATCACTGGTCTAGTAATGTCATTGTAACTTACATTTGATTCCGGCGAATTTGGCACGAAGTCCGGATCAGCTACACTATCATCATTATCATATTCAATCGGCTCTTCACTTCCAACGCATAAGCGGACACTATTTTCCAAGTCATCATGTTGACTTGACAAATTTTCCGTTTCGTCTACACTACTGTCCTCATCCGAACTCGAGGACTTTTCTTCTTCGCAGTCACTACTTTCTAAAAGTTTCCGCAACTGCTCGTCCGTGTACTTTTGACTCATTATAAATAAAAAATAACAACAACTATAACCTTGACCAAATAACAAAAGTTCTAACCGACAAACAAAAACCATATGGTCAAAGAGTCTTTATATTCTCTTTGAAAGAGTATACAATAACTCAACTTCAACTTCAACTCTTCTTCAACTTCAACTTCAACTCTTCTTTATGACAACTCTTCTTATACAATAACTACGTAATATGGTTTTGATTGATGTCTGACATTGACACTACAGACAGTGACACTTGAAGTATTGCCAGAGTGGAAAAATACATCGAAGGATAGTTCTATAAATAGTTTATAGGATGTGTTAACATTTTAGTTAAAAAAAACAAATAAAAACACAAGAATAATCGGAAAAAAATAACAGCCCATATCATGGGCTGTGAGACTTATACAACCAGCGGTAAAAAGTTAGTCCTTGTAAGTCCACAGCCCGTATGTGGGCTGCTGTAATAAAAAAAAACCGGTTGGTTTTTTTATATATATTTATACATTACATATCCTCTGAGATCTAAACTGACACAAATATCACAAAAACCTACTTGGACTTGGGGGTCATATCTTATGATTTGGCTTGGACTGTGAACCTGTTAAACAGAACTCTCACTAGAAGTAGCTGATGGTATAAAGAGTAACTTGGGATACTTTTATTTTTAAAATATTAAGAGAGAACAAAATCGCGGGCACAGCTAGTTTATTACATAGTCTAAATTTAGCAAGTTATTTTAGGACCAGTATATCCCGACTTTATTTAGAAAGTTAACGCAATATTGAAGCTTAGTCAGGTTATAGATGTTTCTGAAGCCAATAATCCAATTTCTCCGTCGATGAACAGGGATTAACAGGATAAACCTAATTTGTGGGTAGACTTCGCGTTCAGCGAGAATTAATTGTCATTAATTAATTGAATTACTATAATACTGTTATGTTATTTTAGTGATGTGATAGAAAAAAATAGAGGTCATGTTATGAGGAGAGATGAAAGACATGTGACCAAAAGAGTGCTGGGTATGGTAGTGGAGGGATGGACAGGTAGTGGACGGCCGAAGAAAAGATGGATGGACTGCGTGAAAGACGATATGGAGAAGGGAGTGTGTACAGAGATGACGAGTAACAGGAGAGTGCGGAAGGAAAAAACATACTGTGCCGACCCCAAAAATGGGATAAGGGAAGGAAGATAATGATGATGTTATGTTATTTTGTTAAAAATGTTTTTTTACTATGTGAAGTTTTAAAATAATGTTAAATATTATGCTTTCATTACACAGCGCACCCGCAGCATAACGATTCTTAATTATAAAATAATTATATCAAATAATTTGTTATAGTAAGGTTTGTTAGAGGTTAAGTTGATCTACGATTCGTTTTAGCAAAAAAATATTTATTAATAATCTGCCTAATCTGTTACGGCCAACTATTTTCACTTATACAAAACATATTTTTGAGCAAAGCGAGCGTAGCGTTCTACTGGAGACTTTTTCACATTCTTTGTCACGAATAGGCTGGAAAATTAATTGACGGAAAATTATGAAATTTTGCAATAAAAAGACACATATTAATTAGGTGATGGTTTTTAAAAAAATATTAGAAAAATGTCATGTCGTTGAAGAATAATCGTCAAAAATTAATATCCCATTGAAGTCAATGGGAAACGATGAGTTATTTCACTGGGCTCGCTTCGCTCAATATGCAAACGGCGGCCGAGATTTCACGAGCACAGCGAGTCGAAATTGAGGGTCTGTTGGCGGCCCTAGTTATAGAAACCTTGGTATTTTCTATTTAAAAATTGTGAAAACAGTTGTCTGTATCAAAATAAGTATGATTCTGTTTAAAATTATTGGTAAAGCCCATTATGTAAAGATTTATTATAGGTTGTAAAAATTCGTTAAGTTAGAGATACTTTTTATTAATAATATTAAAAATGGTCAAAAGTTTTGTTGATTCGTAATTTAAAGGTTTAATTTGAATGAAGCCTCGTTGACAGTTCTAAGGGATGAAATGAAAAAAACGTTAAATCAAGAAAATCTTTACATGCAGATTCTTTATATTACACTGAATATTTATTAAAAAACATTAAAGAAGACATGTTTAGTGGTAGTGTTGTTAAACAAAAATGTATTGTGTGTTAATGATTTGTGATGTAACTAATTTGTCGTAGTGATATAAATGATTATATATAATTTTTAAAATTTAACTGAATCTAAATATATCGTAAGCAATGCTAATTATCTAAAAAGGTATTGTGTACATAACCAGATAATTAATGAGTAAGTGCAGTAAGTGTAGTAAGGTGTAGTAAGTGTAGTAAGTTAATACTCACTGGCTGCGGGGTGCAGGCTGAGCGAGGCGGCCTGGTTGGCGGCAACCCCGAGGGTGGTGGGCGGCGGGTAGCGCGACCCGAAGCCGAACAGCGCCGCCTGCGCCTGCGCCTGCGCCGCGGACGCGCCATCGCGACCCCAGTACGCTGGAACGAACAGTATTTTAGATACGAATATAACTAAATATAATATCACCTTTATTGTGTGTATGCTATATATTTTTATAATTGTTAAATTAAATATGTAAATTATCCTAATAGTGAATGAACGAATCATTTATTGTTCATAAATTGTCACTGAAAGGTAATAACTTTAACAGTGACCGGGTTTCATTTTAAACAATTCATCAAAAATGATATACCTACAATCATATTTTTATTGCAGTTCTTATTAATTTTTATTATTCATCAAAGCTTATTATTTGGGACAACGTTAATACATCACGATTATAACGTAATTACGTCTTGACTTTACTTTGTAAATCATTTCAAAATGAGGTCAGACGAATTCAATCGTGTAGCTGAATATAAAATTATGGCGACGGTAATTTTGTTACTTTTATATTATTGTTATTAGTAGATATCTTAGTATTAAATATCCCAATACTGTTTTGCTTTGCTGAAGTTAAAATTCGTTCATATATCTAATTATAAAGTTTTTACACCTTCACGCCATATCCCTTGCGGGGTAGCCAGAGACGACGGAGTGCCAAACGCTACGGTCTCTGCATACCTCTTTCGCCTCGGCCACAGACATCAACTTCTTCATACATGCCCTCCGGGGGGTCCTCATGCTTTTTACGTGACCTTCCTCCAGTATCGTAGCTACTGTATTTTCGAAGGTCACTCGAGGCCTCCCCCTGTCTCTCTTACCGCTCACTTTTCCTATATAAATCTTTTTTACCATTCTTTCATCACTCATTCGTTCAACGTGCCCAAACCACCTGAGCACGTTCTTCTTCATTCTCACCGTGACATCTTCGCTAGTACCTGCCATTCTGTGGATCTCTTCATTGCGGATTCGATCAGCTAGATTGACTCCGCATATTCTGCGAAGAGATCGCATCTCCACAGCATTCATCTTTCTTACATTCTTCTTCTGTGTTACCCACGTTTGGCTGCCGTATAACAGTGTCGGTAGCAAAACTGCATTGTGTACAGCCAAACGTGCAGCTATACTGACGTTTTGCCGTCTCAACAATGCAGTCAAAGCACCATTGACTCTGTTACCAGCAGCAATACGCCTTTCCACATCCATTTCGTATCTTCCGTCTCTGCTAAACATACTTCCCAAATATACCACTTCATTCACTTGTTCTATTATCTTATCATTCACGTTGATCTTACATTCTGTTCTTTCTTCATTTCTTTCAAATATCAGAACCTTCGTCTTATCTACATTCAGGTTAAGACCATTAATTTCACACCCATCTTTCAGAGTGGTGACCAATGCCTGCAAATTGCATTCTGATGATGCAATGAGCACTGCATCATCTGCATATAGTAAGCAATTGACCTTAAGGTCACCTACTTTCACTCCCATGTCACTATCTTTCACTCCTTGGAGACAACTATCCAAATACAAATTGAACAACCAAGCTGACATAGCGCAACCTTGCTTAACACCCGATTGGATGTCAAACCAGGGCGACATGCCAGCTCCTACTCGCACACAGGCTGAGTGATCTCGGTAAAGAGACCTTACAGCCTGTAGCAAGGGTCCGTTCACATTGTATCGGGGCAGTATCTCCCATAACTTCTTTCTCACAACCCTGTCAAACGCCTTTTCCAAATCCACAAAAGCACAGAAAACCTTTTGGTTTAGGGCCAAAAACTTTTCCGTGATCATGCGGAGGGAAAAGATCTGATCTATACACCCTCTTCCAGGTCTAAAACCTCCTTGTGCCTCCCACAACAGCCTTTCAGATCTCTCTTGCATTCTTCTCGCTAAAATTTTAGCATAAACTTTACCGCCCAAGCTAATCAAACTGATGGCCCTATAGCTTGCACAGTCTATCTGTGAACCTTTGCCTTTATACAAAGGTACGATGACTGCACTTCGCCAATCGTCTGGGACCTCCCCAGATTTCCAGCATAAATTGCATAAAAACCAGAAAAAGTCCCAGACGCGTGGCCCACCATATTTGGTCATCTCGGCAGTAACTTCATCTTCATAAAGTTTTTAACTAGTCAAAATGATTCTTAATACTTGTATATTCTTCAGGTCAAGGCAAGTAACTTTGAAAATACTTTAATTTCAATTTGGTTTATAAATTGCTAAGGCACGGATACATTGTCAATATGTTATGAAGGTCGTAGAGAAGCTGAATTTCCTGTCATTAGTATTCTATTCTATTCTTAACATATACATGTTAAGCTTTCCAGGTCATTATTTTTGTTTTGTTGTAGAAGTAAATGTGTATCAGCATATGTGTGTGTGTGTGTGTGTGTGTGTGTGTGTGTGTGTGTGTGTGTGTGTATGTGTGTGTGTGTGTGTGTGTGTGTGTGTGTGTGTGTGTGTGTGTGCATGCGTGTGTTCGTCACAATATATATAAAAAACTCGTATATTGTACCATTAATATAACGATTTATTGTCGTAAGAATGTTTTCCTTTGGAATAGAGATCGTTTTTATTTAGTGACATTTGTTAAATCATTAATGTCAATTACGTAGAGAAGCGGTCCCAACACACTCCCCCGAGGAACGCTAATGGATGTTATATTTTAATTGAAACTTCCCAGCCTTGGTTTCGTTCAATTGCCTTCATTTATACATATTATTCTGTAAATGTTTTAGGACTGTAATAGAATGCTTACATATATATTGTTAATTTGACAACAACATTTTATTTTTTTATTTATTTATGTGAAACCTCTTTTAAGAAATAGACAAAATAAGTAAAGAGAATTGACATAACTAAAAAAATCCTGATAGTTTATTATAGTTGGTAAATAATAAAAAAACATAAAAAAAATTCAAATCACAACATAACGTTAAATATTACAATGTCCTTGATATCTGTTCTCGTAACCCAGTAATACTAAACTTGACCTATATCGAGCTAGACTGAAACCAGGACAATGCAAAATAGCTTCAACCCGCCATTGTTTAGAATTTAAATATCATAAAGCCATTTATATTCATTATTGACCCAATAATGGTACTATAATACATGGACATAATAAAAGTTATTTATCGATTTTTTATCGAACTTAAGTTTTTGATTCATTTCTAAGGTTGATTAATATCAACGATAATTAAAGTTTTGATCAGATGTTAAATTTCATTTTAATAATACCTTTCAGTTTCTGGCCGGCTCTCCTCAGAGAAACATTCCGAGCTGGTGGTACCTTACTCACGGACTGACTACACCGACCTTATTAATGTAATAAATGATTCAGAAGTGCGTGGTAACGCGTACTTGAATAAAGATATTTTGAATTCGTATCTTAAAACTTGCATAACTAATTAGTTAACAGTCAATACTATAAATAATAAGTTAAAAGACTATCCAGGTAGTTTTTTTCTCAACTAAAACTACTACAACTAACTAACTAACGTACAAGAGTCTGAGTTTTAAGTGCAATGTATTCTTAAAAGAAATTAAAAACTGACTTTGCCTTTAATATTTGAATAAAAAAAACACATTACAAGACTTATTTTTTGTGACGCAAAAATTACTAAATAGTATTTATCTATTATTTTATTTATTTATTTATTAAATTTTTATTGAGTATAAAAAAGATATAAAGGGTGGACTTTCTAGAATAGTCAATATATGTAATCAATTTTAGAACGAATTGTAATATTTATTACTGTATATAATTGTAATATTTATTACTTTTAATTGTAGTAACACTAGTTAATAAGAAATATTGTTACTAACACTAAATGAGCTGGTCCTGAAAATAAATAAATATTATATATATATATATATATATATATATATATATATATATATATATATATATATATATATATATATATATATATATATATATACAAAGTTAGTATATGTACTATAGCAAGTATATAATACAAATGCACGATTCAAACGTAATAACACGATGGATATATAATTTTCCTTCACAAAGCAAGGTTATAAACCAATTTATACTTACATACCATTTACTATGCAAGTATGCAATCAATAGTATTTATTAAATAAATCCTAAACACCAACATTATCACTTAATAAGCATATATATAATTAAATAAATGACACAGAAATTAAATTGAAATACTTATAATTATGAACATATATAAATAATAATAATAATTCTCTTGTCATTACACACGTATAAGTGACTCAGCCTATTTCCGTAGGAATCGTAATATAATTCTAAGTCTAACTCCTAACAGGCATATTATTAGATTCCCTAATAATTCAAGTTTGTTTTACAAAACCGTTCACTTTTATATTTTAACCGAAATAAACCTTATTACATTGTAATATGAGTCATTGTAACAGCAAACGTTAGTTTGTTTGCAACGCGATAGATGTGAGGGTAATGACCTCGAAGCGAGTTTACGTTTTATGGTATAATCGACGCCATATCAACATTGAATCTTATATACAGGCAATACGGTCTATAATGCAATGTAAAATCTTTAAATCAAAATATAAGCCGCAGTATGGTGGTGATATGTCTTGATCGTTATTACTAGAACATAGGGACTAAAATCGAGTAAAGAGCACTATAAGCTTAAGCTTGGATAATAAAGCACAAGCAATACTGTGCCTTAAATCAAGTTAGTAAGGTTTAAATTAAATTTTGTGCATTGTAAAGGTAGATTGAGAAGATCGCACGAAGAAATGTTGACAAGACAGAAAGGCATCCAATTGTATAATGACTGCTTTACTTTTAACTGTAATGTATGACGTAGAGGATATACAGTCTAGGAATGGGTTTGAGTAAATTACATTTTTAATAGAGTCTAAGTCTAATATCCTTAATTATGGACAAATGTTAAACTTGATAATAGTATAAAAAATATCGATATGATCACTGACACAATAGCTCAGTATTTCCCTGTCGTGGGCGAGTTTTAGAAGTCACAGGTTTGAGTTTTACTATATAATTTTGTCCTGGATAAAATATATATATTTTTTATCTTAGGCAACAAACAACTCTTAACTACTTTAGGGGCGATTACGATATTTTTTTATATGTGTATAAAAATTAAGACTTAATAAAAGAATTAAAGAAATAAGGGTTAGGTATTCGAAGGTATATAATACTAGCTGTGCCCGCGACTCCATTGGCTCGGAATAAGTTTTTTTTATTAGAAGTAGCCTAAGTTACTCCTTATAGTATCAGCAATCGACAGTGAAAGTTCTTTTAAAATTAGTCTAGCCGTTTCAGAGATTAACCGGAACAAACAAATACAAAAATTTTAAACATTGTTTTGTTTTATATAAATTTCGTATATGTATACTTTCATAGGCGTTTTGAAGAGCTGTCAACGTAATATTACAAACAGACACTTAAATTTAATTTATATGTAAAGATGTAAATAAGAACCAAAATACAACTAGAGCAATATCGATACTTTTTAATTTTATTTTCATTAGGTATTTTGCAAAAGCGAATCTTATTGATAAAAAATCCATCTTTCAACTTAAATTTAGTGCTAAACGTGACGAATTAATCAAAACATAATTTTAAGTATTAATAACTTTGATCTCAATACAAAAATAATGATGACTCATTGCCGTCGTCACCATTGCGTATAGATCAATCGTAATATATAAACATACATATTTATAAGGATATATAAAAATATCTAGACAAAATTGTGTTAGATTTTACCTATTCTAAAAGGTTCTTGTTGTAGTGGCAAGCGATTTTTGATTCTATTTAAATGTATGGACGTAAATTGGATATTATTATAGTATGTCAAATCCATACAATAATTTTCTATTAAATTATCATCAATTGTCGCTTGTGTACACCCCCAAGCATTCCAAGAGTGGGAGTTATTAGAATCGGGGTCTAAATAAACGAATTGATTTGGAGTATAGTTTGGGAATCATTGTTAAAAGAAACAACGGAACAAGATCAAAGATGAATTTGTTGTTTAGAATTGTCTAAAAACATGTTTAGCCATGTTAACGTTGTTTAAATATTATTAAATATATAATGAAAAGTAGGTACATCGATACGGCAGGACTAGACTTCTACACGAGATATAAGCGGATTTCCAAAGGTCAGGTACATTTATTTTTAAATTACTTGAAGATCTTTCTATAGACCTCCTTTGAAACTATTATAATATATATAATGTGAATTATTGTCTTTTTATATCCAGTAATGATCTCACCTCCAAAGAGTCCCGAGGGATCGAGGAGTCCGTCGGGCGGCTGTTTGGCTGCCGGGTCGCCTTCACCGTTCTCCTTGTCCATACCACACCTGGAAAATAATAATAACATTTATAAGATATGTATATTTATGTATGTATGTGTGTATGTGTATGTGTATGTGTATATGTATGTATGTATGTATGTATGTATGTATGTATGTATGTATGTATGTATGTATGTATGTATGTATGTATGTATGTATGAAAGAGAGATCTTTGAGTCATCCATTACGCCTAACTTTAAACTTTCGACTAGTGCTGGGAAGATATTTTAATTTTTTGATTGTACTCTAAGAGGACCAATAGGGGAATTTTTTATACATCTTACACCATTTTCATATGTACATATTCTATAGATAATCAATTATATATATATGAAAATCTGCAGAAACACATTACGTTATTTCTAATAACGAAAATTTCAGTTACTATAGTTTTGGTGTTGAAAATACAAAAATGTAATGCAAATTGTTGTACATACAGTATATAAAGATAGCAATTATCTAATTATCTAATAACTTTCAATCTGTAACAATCTTATTGATACCAACGAAACCTATTTTTTTTCTAAAGTACTCACATTTTTATTTACAAGATGGCGTTAGTAAATTAAATTGATTGCGCTATGATTGCTGCTAATTTATTATTTCGTATTACTTTACTTATCATTTTCATAGAGACAGAAATATTCACTGTTCTCTTAGAAAATATACTGTCAAATACATTATAAGAAAAGTTTGTCTATACCAGATAATAGTTCAATAAATTACAATTCAATATAATCATAAAAAAATTCGTATTTTATGGCTATTAGAGATTTTAAAATATATAATAATTTGAACTTAATTCTATTTTATAGATATTATTATTTTGAACGTAATAAATATTTTTTAATTAAATGTAATATACAAAGTTCCAAAATAAACGGAATGTTATGAGAGATGAAAGGCATGTGACCGAAAGAGTGCTGGGTATGGTCGTGGAGGGATGGACAGGTAGAGGACGGCCGAAGATAAGATGGATGGACTGCGTGAAAGACGATATGGAGAAGAAGGGAGTGTGTACAGAGATGACGAGAAACAGGAGAGTGTGGAAGGAAAAAACAGCAAAACCGACCCCAAAAGTGGGATAAGGGCAGGAAGATGGTGAAAAGACTTATAACTGGTGATTATCTAAAACTAAAAGTTAATATTATATTAACAGTAGCTTGACCTAGGTCGGACTGAAACGCCTCTCGTTAGACAACTGCATAGATTGTTAAATTTATAATAAAATATTTAATAGCAAAACATTTAATAATATATTATTAATACTAGGTACGTCCCTATTTCCTCGTTCATTCAACCGTATTTACACACACACACACACAATGTGTGTCAATGTGTGTGTGTACGTGTGTGAAATGAAATCCTTAACTAGTATATATAGCTGTAAAAGAAATGTAAGTAAAATTAACAGACAGGACTTGAACCTGCGACCTCTGTTATTCCATTTCTTTCTCCCTACCAACTAAGCGATCGTGTCCTCTTATTTTATTATTTTTATTTTTATAAATTAAATACTTTACGAGTTTAATATTTAAGATTAAAAATGCAATGACTCAGTAAATATCAATTTATTTCGCAAAACAAATCTTTTTTTGTAATTTATTAAACAACGTCGATTTCACTTAATACTTGCTGTTTTTTTTCACAATAACAATTATAGAAAATTTTTGTATCGATTTCTTATTTAGATGAATAAATTGTATAATTATATATTATATAATATATATATATAATTGATGAATAATTTAGTTTATTATTTTAATTAACAATATATAACATATAAAATTTATATAATTAATGGATAACATAAGTTCATTGAACTGTTTCACGAAATTTCGGCGAAAGTGATTCAACGGTCGGTATTGAGTCATCAAAAAATTAATGGTTCTGACAAAAAAGTCTAAATAACAATTAATAACGAAGGTATTGATAAATTGATAATAGTATTAAAGTAATAAGAGAAAGTTGTTATATTGACAGACACCACATTATATATATATAATGTAATGTATACTAGCTTTTTCTTCAAGCTTCTCGTGCGGTAATATCCAATTAATAATGATTCAGCTTCACCCTTAAACTTAGGCATAAAATATGAACAGTACAAATATACCAGCCAAGCTATTACAACGAACATACACATACACACAAGTCAAAGTTATATTTAGTTTGAGGTTTTGCCCTGACTTATTACAATAATTAGCGAAATTAAATACAAATATATTTAATAAATTCATATTAATGGAAGTGTTATTGAAGTATAATTATAATATCGTGATTTCATTGAGCCTTGAACACTTAATAAAATAAAAAGTACTTTTAATGTATCATTATTGTTATTTTCTTTAAAATTTAGTAGGGTTCTAATAATTCGATCACTAGGCTTGTAGTTATAGTAGTATGTGTGTGTGATGGTATATTCCTTTAGGGATTTAAATCCTTTGGGAACGTCTAAGTTACACATGGAATGTTTCCAGCAAAATTCTTTAGGTCCAGTTGTTTTGTTTTGTACATTATGTTTTAGTCATTTAAAAGAAAATTATATTATTAAATTCATTTCTTAAAAAGATTCAAAATAGAACTGAAGAGTTTTTAGATTCCAATCTCGTATTGTAGATCGATTATTAAGCTGGGCCATACGAAGATAAAGTGCAAACCAAGCACGTTTATTGTGTAAAAACATACAGACTTAAATAAATTTTTATTAGTACATCAACATACAAACATCCCGGACATACGATACTGTTATAGTTTAATTAAAAAAGTTTAATAGATTTTTACATATAAATATAAGTAGATAATAATTGAAAATCTATAAATTCACCTTAGGGTCTTCATTATTTTCATAAAATTATTGCCTTAGGACACAAAAAAATATTTATTTATAATAAACATCTTTCCCGATTACGATAGTCAGTTACAAATTGCTTATACTCAAATAATACATACACATAACAAGAAAACTATTTCATTTCGTAAATATTAAAAACCTATATAAGGTATTGACTGTAATAAAAAATTATAACGCAATTATAAAAAAATCCGTGCCCGCAGGGGGACACGCGTGGGTAGACCTCGTGTGTAACTCATTTAAAATATAACTCACTACCTAAGAATAATACATGATGCCGTTGTTTACATCAAAAATTTTCAAGCAAAAAGCGGTTTTAATTTTTTTTCTCGGAAAAGGTATCTTTTTTGGAAATACTTTTGATACTTAAATTTAGAGTAAAAAATAACCTTTCTATTAAAAATATTTGCGAGGAGGGAATGTTTACCAGAAAAAAGTTGCCGTGGTTTTACCTACCTAAAATTTACAAGCTAAAAGTGGTTTTAATTTTTTTTCTCGGAAACGGTACCTTTAACAAAAAACTTTTGGTACCTAAATTTAGAGTAAAAAAATAACCTTTCTATTAAAAATACTTGTGATGCAAGAATGTTTACCAGAAAAAAGTTATGATTTTTTTTCCAAAAAATATCGGTTTTTTTACCCCCACCCCTAAGTTATTGAAGTTAGGTTTTCGGTTTATCTACATTAGTTATAGGTATTTATCAAAGACATCATATAATATGAACGCGATTGATCTCCTTTGTATAGGGACAAAGTTATGGTCGAAAAACTGAAATCAGAAAAAGTGAGGCCCTAGCGCCCCCTGTGGCGGGATTTCTCTGGTTAACGAACTTGACCTTCATTTTTGGATGGTTGATTTTTGTGCAAAGTTTGAAAGCGATCCGAGCGAAACTGCGGCCGCTATCGTGCTGACAAAAGTCGAATCTGGACGCACGCACGCATATATATATATATATATATATATATAAACTTTTTGACCGATGGTCATTTCGGACTCAGGCGGTCATAAGAAGACCTCCTGTGAAGAAATTTTTTTAAAATTCGAAAGTAGGGGACAAATGAATGGGTAGACCGAATTCTTCGAGGTCTACCCAAAATGGAAAACATACATTGAGTAATCATCCTTATAATATCAGTTATAATGATATCACAGATTTTTAATTTGCGTATACGATAATTTATTAATAGAGCTTGGATCGTATTGAAAGATACCATTTTAACGAATTTTTAAACTACACCGACCTAAATAAAAGTCATTAAGCTTTATTCAAAGTCAATACTGATGACTTCAGAATAAGTGCAAGTAACAAAAATTATTTTAATAGTAAAATATACTTTATTTACATAAAATTATATGAGTGTATTTTATGACTATATTAAATATAATATAAGTAATGTTAATTTTACCGACTTTACTCGCTTCAGTTTGTATCGGCATTTGCAATGTTATCTATGACTATGGTTATCGTGAGCTCGGAGTGACAGAACCGCGAACTCTAATTACCGAACTATGATTTCATATAAATAATTATATATTGAATTATATATGAAAATTGCTTAATAAGGATATCAAAATAAAAGGCAATGTTTAAGAGATAGAACACTTATAAGAGATATTGGGATAAGGGCAGATATTCCAATATTCCCGATAGATTAAGGAGAAATAAATAGAATTATATGTGCTAGCTTAATTTATTTTTATATTTGTTTTAATATTTTCTATACTATTACAAATGAAAAATATAATAGTCTTATAGAGAACTAGGACTAGGAATAGAACGAATCTAAAAAAAAAAACGTGAATACTAAAATCAAGATAAACTAACCAATCATTGAATTAGTTAACATGATATAATTAAGTAAAATAAGCAAAACAGTAAGAAGAGGAAACAAAAAAGTACAGAAAATGTAGTGAGTGCTAAACATAGAATACTGAAATAGTAAATTACATCACAGAGCGGAAAGAATTGTTTGTTTTTGTAATTCTTCATCCATTCCAAAACTATAGTATTCCTCATAGACTATTTATGTTTAAATATATATATTTTTATTATTGTAAATTTATGTAAGATCAGCTGTTGTGTCTGTGCTGGTTAATTGGATAATGATATTCAAACACAGGAAACAGAGTAGATCACAGAAGACACCTGGAGAATAAGGTCCCGCGAATGATTCATGGATCTTTGAAGGATGAACAAATTAATATGAAAAATGAAATAAAACTCAAAAACATTTAATATGGATTTGTAAAAATTTCATAACTCAGTTTATACAGTTGATTCAGGCTAACTCCATTATCCATTTGACCCTAAAAATAGGTAGTTAAAATTGTACACTTCGCTAACAGCACACTAACAGACTTTTCAGTGTGCGATATTAGTATGCTAGTAGAACTAGCCCTCGATAGATTGGATAATGAAACCGCTGCAATAAGCTCCTAACGATTAACTTGGATTTTGCTACAAACTAAAACTACCCTCATCATCGTAATCTGCCCCTAAAGTTCAAAATATTGTCTAAAACATGAAATAACCAAACCTCATTCTCGCAAAATCAATGTTCACAGAAAAACAAGGAAGGTTCAAAAATTCTGTTTAAAAACAAAATAATAAAATTTGTTTTTTTGTTTGTTTTTTTTCAGTTAGAGAATGGCAAACGAGCTTGCGGGATACCGTTGATGTGTGATCACCGCCGCCCATGAACTCTTGCAACATCCGAGGGTTCACAAGAGCTTTGCCGGCCTTGGAAATAGGAGTATATACCTTTTTTGAAGGTACCCATGTCGTATCGATCTGGAAATACCGTCGAAGGAAGTTCGTTCCACATTCGAGTGGTACGTCGAAAAAAAGTCCTTAAAACCTCACAGTGGAAGATCGACACGCATCAAGGTGGTATGGATGGTAAAGGAGGCGATGGCGAGCTGTGCGGTGATGAAATTCGGCGGCAGGCATCCGATCGAATAGATCTTCGGAACACTCCCGTTGGTAAATGCGGTAGAAGACGCATAAAGAAGCCACGTCTCTACGCAAATGCGTCTCTACGTTCACTATATAATTTATTTGAAATTTAATTACATTTAAACTTTTTTTTATGTATACAGTACAGTGAGCTAGAAAGCTCTATCCGCGTCGACTACAGAGAAGCGCTACATATCCAGAATTAATAATACATCCGGATTAACAATAACAGCATTTTACAGTTTTTAGAGACATTTTAATATTCCTATATCTTCTAGAATTACATTAGAAGGGTAGACAAATAAAATTCCTTGAGAAATGAGCCATTAGATATAAAAAAAACTTTTCTAAACCGTAGTGTAGTAATATATTAATGTATGTATCTGTAATAAAAAGTTAAATTAACATAATTAATAAGTAGTACATCCAACGATCACTCTTAACAGATTCTCACGGTCAGCGTTTGAGACAAAGGCAGGTCATTGACCCCGGTCACTGGTGAAACAGTTTGTATTGCCTATTGAGGATTTCTCGCTTTTATGAATATTTATGGTATGTGGAAGTGGCGTGTACGAACATATTTTTTCTTATAACATTACATTTAAATAAAGCTTTGATACCATCTATAGATAGAACATATATCTATAGTTTCTTTTTTGTATAATCAAACCTACTAAATATTTAACTTTTTTAATTAGTATATATATATCTGTCGTTATTAAAATGTAAAAATGTGTCTATGAATAGATTTTGTTAGTCCAGTAAATGTGGATAGATGATATTGGAAACTGTCTAACTATTAGCTTACTCACGGACGGACTTTTAATGTTATAATTGACGATTCAAAAGTGCGCCTACTTAAAAAAAGATTTAGAATTTGAATTTGTCATTAGCACCTATATACACAGTATAACATCTACCAGTAGTATAATACACACATATTCATACACTGTGGTACAACGACCCATAAAAAAGGTATGCCATATAAAAAAATATATATATAATAATCAATCTCAAAAGATTGATAACTAAAGTAATATCCTTCAGTCCTTTAGCTTCAAGAGGGTCATCGTACTGGTACATGGTCAAAAATTATGCGACATTAAAAAAGACAAATGAAGGAGATTCAATCTAATATATAGTAATTAATTCGCTTGTCATCAATATCTTTACTTGAGATATTATCTTTTGGAGTTAAGGATTTTATTTGTGACTTGTTGGGTTCTTTTTTCCTTACTTACTCTTCACTAGCTAAGTCCCGACCTCTTTGTGAAATTGATTTAAAAATAGCCCATGTTACTCTTTGATAATATAGTTTTTAATAGGTTAATGAATTTTTATCATTTAGTTATTGAGATTATGTAATACAAACATACAATCAACCCTTTTTTATAATATTAGTATAGATATATAGAACTCAGGATAAATAAATATAATAATGTAATGCTTGGTTTCCATATCCAATTTCGAGCGCACTATTTATGGTCAAAGATAGCGAGTTAGATATCCACACACAAGTCAACAGCTAGTAGTTAGTGTGCTAGTTGAGTTAGTGTATGATAGATTGGATAACGAAAAGATAAAATATATCTTACCTTCAATAATCGCTATCATTCAGAAGTGCGGGTCTGAGTGAACTCCATCACTGCACTCCACTCCACTACACTTCACTTTCACTACACTTACACTTACATGACGAACAGTATCTGTAACAAGGAGAATAATGATAATTATTTAATGAAGCAACTATCATTAACCCTGATGACGAGTATTGGGTTTGAAAGACCGAAAAAATATTTACATCATAATTATTAATATACAAGATTTTGAGGGTTAAATTTTTTAACAAAAAACTAAATAATAGTAAAATGAACGTGTCTTTCACCTTTAAATGAAAGTTTTTCATATTATAAATGAAATTTATAAAAATAGTAACATAATTAAATGTATATGTGCTTATAAGACAAATTATACCATTATATACATATTATACATATAACACTAACATACAATTCTAAAGGCGGTTAAAATCGGTACATTACATATAACAATTATAGTTCAAATAAACCACCCCAGGAGGGTGACGCACGCGGAATAATACAACCAATTTACGAGGGTTGGATGTCAACGTTTAAGTTCATATTAAGAATTATTTATGGAGTTTGTAACAATATATATATACTATAGTTTTAATGTATAAAATAAATGTTAAATTATGTTGATTTGAAACAATACTAGCTATTAACACGACTTCGTCCGTGTGGTCGTTTTAAATAGTAGCCGACACTCCTTGTACATCAGCTATCCGCTAGTACCAGTCGTGTTAAAATCGGTCCAGACGTTTCAGAGATTAGTCGGAACAAACAGAGAGACAGAGAGAAATTAAAATAATAATAATGTAATCAAGTACCTTTAATACTTTCATATGCATTTAGTGAAAAGCTGTTAATTTTGTGTTACAAACAGACATTTCAATTTTATTTTTATGTGTAGATATTATATATTATACAAAAAAACTGTATAACTGTTTGTATAATACAATTTCAATTATCATTCTCTCATACTGAGAATGAATGAACGATTCAAAATATATATCATTCGATTCCGACTCGGCAATGTCCCATCAAATAATACTTCAATATTGATTCCATCTCTGTTTCTTTCTCTCTTATTGGTTGGGTATATGTGTGAAAGAGAACACTGTGTCTTGGCAATGTTTGCTACAGATTAATATAACGCCCAATGCTTTGATAGAATTAAGGGTGGAATAAGGGTACGGTTATGCGACAGGAATAAATTTATGTATGTATCAATATAATGTATGTGTATTTAATAACGTATTAAAAAATCTTATTAATATTATAATTGTTAAAATTGTATTTTTCGTTTTTTACCTCTTTTACAAAACAAAACATAGACATTAAGAAAAAAATCTAAATTAAAAAACTAATTTAGATTTTTTTAAAAACCTATTTGGAAAAAAATGTTTTATTAATAAAAAAATCATAAAGACAATCCAATAAATGTTTGTTCAATTTTATATATATATATATTTTTGGAAAATGAAGATATTTTTTATATATGCATATATATATATATCCCACAACACAGTATTGTAGTAAAGGGTTGTCACAAAAAAAACAAGAGAAAGATTAAAATATACTCTACATACATAGTCTACACTGGCCTTTAAAAGAGATAATAATAAATACAACGTGAAACAAACAGCAAACATAATTAAACTTTATTCCAATGTAATTTAAAGTTTATAATGCTGTATCAATATTGCAACATTTTGATGGAATATCAGAATAGACGAGTCTAGGGTGATTGTGTATGCACCCTTGCTATAAACACCTTTGTTCTAATGTACTCTGTAATAGAACAAGCGTTGGAAGTATCATTTGGTTAGATCGATTATACTTAAAATAAAGCAGCGTTCACACAATGGTGAATTTTACAATTTAACAGAGAGAAAGGATCAAAATTTTTACCATCATTTCTTAATCAATGTACATTATACTTTATAAAAATAATAATTAATTAATTGGTAAAATTATTTGAACAAAGAGCCATTGGGTTATTTTGTATTAAGAGTTTAAAAAAATAAAAATCAATTTAAGATACAATATACACTAAAATAAGAACCAATCTATACACTTATAATTGATGTTCGCATTTGGAAATTAAAAAAAATTAACTGTTGTAAAATCCAGATTGTTCTAAAAACGTTATTTTAAAAATAGAACGTGTTTCGTTGCACTATGGAGGTTTTAACTGAAATATAACAGAGTCGGTCAATAAAAATTGCGAACACACTTGATTGATGGAAGCTTTGTGCTCCCCTAACGTGGGGATGATTTTGTGTTGGGGTGTAATTTGATTATGGTAACATTTTGGTTCTAATTTTACCAGATATGTTATATGTGTATATAGCATTAAAATATAATAATGTTAAAGTTGCTGGAACATCTATCTATCTATGTTTCGTAATATCATTTGCAATACAAAGATTTTCTAAGCCATGAGAAACAAAGATACTTTCTAATCCTACACCGCCGTAAACCTTGTGTTTTAAATCAAATAATTTAATAATTATAATACTTTTTCGAAATAGCAATATAAATATATATATATGTACTCATTTTAAACCACAAAAATGTATTAAAATAAACGTCTTTCAAATGCAACCATTATGAAAATAGCAAACAAGAACAAAGACCAAAATTTTGCATGCCCATAACATTAACGCTATTATAACGAAGCCAAAATGAACCTTATTACGAGTTCAATAGAATATAAAATCAAATGTAACAATACGAATAGTCTGACAGGGGTTCATAATCTGATGGATTAAAAAAAAAACACATTGTCTCTGTGTTTCAGCTGTCCTTCACACACGTGATACGTTGGAGAGAGATGGCAAAAAATATTCGCCCTATAATATTGGACCCTTGCTTTGTTGGTTTTATTATACTTTTGGTTTCAATATACATGTACGGTGAGATTTAAAATACATTGATATTTTATATTAGCACGTCATACCTTGTACTATCAAAGGTAGTTTTAGTACTAAAAATTTGTAAGATTGTTTTTTTGTTTATAGTATATAAATTAATATATTATAATATTCTAATGAGGCAACATTATATAAAATTTGTAATGATTTTCGTTAATTTAATTTTATTGTGGTGTTTTAAGTTGGTTTTTCCATGAATCAAACTACCTTTAAAACTTGCTTTACTATTCACACTCTATTTTTTTTAATGTCATTTCAAGATATATTTTTAACAAACGATCACCAAACTTCATAAATATAATATTATATTAATATTTTCTTAGTAATAAGTTGTTTCAAATGATTAACCTTTATAGACAACCTTCGGAAGACACGTATAAAATCAATATGAGTGTAGGTTGAGACATTATGAAGAAAGGTTATGATTCCAATATCAATATAATTCATATATATATATATATATATATTGTTTGGGCAGACAGAAATTGTCTGTCCGTTTTTTTCATATTAATATTAGAAATTGACCAGACTTGATACGTTCACAGATTAATATTATTTTAACAACAATAGGTATAAAAATCACAAATCATTACAAATAATATTCTGGAAACATGTTTTAAATTGAAAATAAAAATCGAAGAGTTTAAATTACAAACAAACAAATCAATAAATATAATTAGTATTAATTACACAGGCACACAAAAAAAAAAAAACGTCATGAACCAGAGGGGAGACCCCATTATTCCTAGGTTTTTGGGATCGCTGAAACCGAATATGACAATAAAAACTAATTTTAAATGCCAGTTTTCCCGCTAGCACCCCCTTACTACCTCTTAAGGGGTGAAAATTGAAATTGTTGTAAAAAATCAAGATAGATGTGTCTTTCTACGTTTTTTGGGATGCTGAAACCGAAAATGATAACTAAAAATTAATTCATGACCACTATCACCCCCTACCATCCCTTACAGGGGGTGAAAATTTCATTTTTTTCTATAAAATCAAGACAGATGTGTATTTCTACGTTTTTTGCTATAATGAAACCGAAAATGACAACCAAAAGTGAATTTGATAGCTCTTTTACTCAATACCACCCCCTAACTACCCCTAACGGGGGGGGGAGGGTAGTTTCAATTTTGTATAAAATCAAGATGTATGAAGAAATTTTGACGATTTACAGTAAATGACATGTTTATCAAACTAGTTTGAAGTTACTCTTAGCTCTTATATTAGAAATTCAAATGCTTTATCGATCAGAAGTATCTGATATATATTCATGATTTAATTCTATTCTTAGCGTAACCCAGGAACAACGGCGTGGACGTAGTAGATTTCTGTTCCCTTTTGGAGTGCTGGATTAAAGTGAGTCCCCTTGCCTCTCACTATCCGGGGTGCTGAATTAAAGTGAGTCCCCTTGCCTCTCACTATTCAGCGTCTACCTGTTTCTACGATAACGAACTCTCTTGTTGTCAAAAGTTCTTCTAAGTGGTTGCCTTTTATTGGTTCTTTTCTGTTCTGGCAAATCTCTTTTTAAATTCCAACAGTAGTCTGCTAACATATTGACATCCCATTTACCCTGATAGCGCTGTTCCATTGTCTTAAGATCCTGTCTGATGGAACCTTTCACCTTGCTCCTCACTATAGTCTCCTAAATTGGCCGAAAAATAGTAACGTTTCTATTTCGGAGGCATAGAATTAGGTTCAGCATCTTTTAAGCGTTTTACAAGACTGCCGGATGGATAACAGTATAAACAGAATTAAATAGAAAGCAAAAAAAAACAAAAAATGAAACAACTTGTTAAGAATAGGACAAAAATCATGATTCAGTCTTAGTATCATAATAACAAATATATGCATACAATAAGGTTACCATATACTTTATAATCATTTTTTCTCTCAGCATCTTGAAAAACATAGAAATTCACATATTTTCGGTTCCAGCATCCTAAAAAACGTAGAAATACACATCTATCTTGATTTTATAGAAAAATTGAAATTTTCACCCCCTTTAAGGGGTAGTAAGGGGGTGATAGAGGTCATGAATTTATTTTTAGTTATCATTTTCGGTTCCAGCATCCCAAAAAACGTAGAAATATACATATATCTTGATTTTATAGAAAAATTGAAATTTTCACCCCCTGTAAGGGATATTAGGGGGTGATAGTGGTCATAAATTTATTTTTAGTTATCATTTTCGGTTTCAGCATCCCAAGAAACGTAGAAATACACATCTGTCTTGATTTTATAGAAAAAAATGAAATTTTCACCCCCTGTAAGGGATGGTAGGGGGTGATAGTGGTCATGAATTTATTTTTAGTTATCATTTTCGGTTCCAGCATCCCAAAAAACGTAGAAATATACATATATCTTGATTTTATAGAAAAATTGAAATTTTCACCCCCTGTAAGGGATATTAGGGGGTGATAGTGGTCATAAATTTATTTTTAGTTATCATTTTCGGTTTCAGCATCCCAAGAAACGTAGAAATACACATCTGTCTTGATTTTATAGAAAAAAATGAAATTTTCACCCCCTGTAAGGGATATTAGGGGGTGATAGTGGTCATAAATTTATTTTTAGTTATCATTTTCGGTTTCAGCATCCCAAAAAACGTAGAAAGACACATCTATCTTGATTTTTTACAACAATTTCAATTTTCACCCCTTAAGAGGTAGTAAGGGGGTGCTAGCGGGAGAACTGGCATTTAAAATTAGTTTTTATTGTCATATTCGGTTTCAGCGATCCCAAAAACCTAGGAATAATGGGGTCTCCCCTCTGGTTCATGACGTTTTTTTTTTTTTGTGTGCCTGTGTTATTAATCATCTTCTGTTTCACTTGTTATTACCGGAGTGATGACATGTATAGTTTCGTAATTAGCATGTATAATTGATTTTAGTATAATTGTCAATTATACATTGTCTTTATAAATAGTCTAATAATATATTAATATATTTTAGTCAAATCTATTTTGAATGGATTGGAATGATTTTATAGTACGAAATTATGACCGTATAAAAAAAAATAAGGACTCAAAATAATATCCAAGTGTAGTAAGTAGGTTTTCTTATTTATATTAATACTAGCTGTGTACACGACTTTGCTCGGATTATGTTTTTGAAATTAAATTTACTCTTTATAACATTCGATATCCGCAGTGAATGTCTTTCTAAAAACGGTCCAGCTGTTTTAGATATTATCCGGACCAAACAGACAGACAGACAAATAAATTAAAAACTCATTTTTGTTATGTAAGTAAGGTATGCATTTAATGAAGCTGTTAATTTTGATTGACAAACAGACACATAAATTATATTTATATGTATAGATAAATAATAGGATTCTAAATGGTTGTGTATTTCACAGCCCTAGGCTCTAGGCTATTTAAATTGAATGGTGCGATAAGATCACAGCAGCCCTTACAACCAGTAACAGAAAGTTCCCAATATTGTTACGTATTGAAAGTGTTTTCTATCAGAACAGGAAATGTGGACAACGCCGGCTCTTTCCAGTTTCAACCGGTATTTAAAAACGAATTTACCGAACTACCTTCATTCAAAAAAACTAACAAATCTTAAAATACTTCTATATAATATCTGAAAATGTTATTTCATTGTCGCCGCTCAGTCCAACAAATGAAGACATCAAGCTTAGTACAAAATAGGAGATACCTGCACTGTTATGAAAGAGACAATACTAAGTAAACCTTTGCCGCATCACTTGGCGAAACTTGGCACTTGGCACTCCAACGACGACTGGAACAACGCCAAGAGCAATTGATTGTACATATATCCCTTACCCGGGATAGCAGGATATCACTTCGAGATTTATCCAACAAAGCGCAAAATTTTGATGACTTGTCTATATAACATATTCGAGTTATTTCCGATATTTAACACTTAACACATTCGAGTCACATGGTTAATGAGAAAAATTGTTTATCATATATTTTTTACCCGAAAAGTAGGATATGACTTCGAGATTTATCAAACAAAGTTCAAAGACTTCAGACTTTTTTCGACATTTAAATATTATTATTATTGATTTAAATAATTTTTTCTGTCATAATTAAGTCATATTTGAGTCATACATCTAATGACTATGTAATTTAATATATTAACGACATTCAATTTAAATAACTTATAATTATAATAAATAGAAATTAAGTCGAGAAGATTTGTGTCAACAAGCAATTAATTTTACATAAAATAAATACCATATTGAATTTTATATAGTAACTATAATAATATAAAGAGGAAACTTGTTTGTTTGTAACGAAGACTACAACCGATTAAAAAAATTATACATCTGTCTGAAGCTAATAATGGCTAAACATAAGCTAGTTTTATCCCTACATTCCCACAGGATAAACAAACATTTATTGCTAAATTACAATAACACTACAAATATAGGAATTTTGTATAAAATTTGGTATATGCGGCTTATTACATAATCATGAGCAGACAAAGTCACTGACAACGACTAGTACTTTATACAAACAATATTATATTAAGTTAATTTATTATTTGTATAATGCATTTATAAATAATAATATAATAAAATGCAATGCTTCAATCTAGGTTAAATAGTGTTTAATAAAGTCTAGGTGGCACAATGCGAGCGAGATAGACAGACGACCTAGATAGCGTAGTTTCACTTAGGTTCACGTTTTGATTTAATTTATTATTTTATATAATTAGCACTTATTACTGGTGGTTAAGTAATTAATATTATAATAGTAATAAAAAAACACAAATTGTGGTACAACACTATTTGTGGCTTAGATTAAAGATTATGACTATTCTATTAGACTAGTTAGTACTTACTGCTATTATTAGGTACAAAATATATAATATCAAACTTTAGTATTTTTATTTTAGATTTCCCTAGAAATAGAGCCAAGATCTAGATAAGGGATACATTGAAATAAACTCGACGATAACAGGATTTTAGTACACTTTGATGACCAGAAAACAAATTAATGATCATACCTCCATATTAATAGTATAAATATCGAATTAATCTGATTCACAAGTGATTTGTAAGACCTGTATATCTAAAGATTTTATATATATTTTTAATGGCCAGTGGATTATAATATAGGATAATACTCGATTTATTTATAAATAATTTTGAATAATTTAAGCTTTCTATAGATTATACTTTATCTTCTAGATTTTTTTATCTAGAATTTTTCCAGAATCCTATTTAAGATATTATATATAAAATGGCAATATTTTGTTTAATGACAAGAAAAATTCGACTCATTAATTGAAATATTATTTGTTAAATAAAATAAAACTGTCATTTCGAAAGTACAATCCATGATTAATAGTAAATAAAAAACTTTGACTTGCTATAATTGTATCAAATCATCAATGTATATATATATATAACACGCTAATAATACTATCTATCCTTCATCTATATAGATTTAGTTAAAATTAACTACCAGCCAAGTGTTGACGAGGTTTTCATCTTAATAATATCAGAAATTTGTATTTCTTCACATAAATTCTAGCACTATGATTCTCCAAAACTTAACTCTATAAACTGACAGTAAATCTATCTACAGTTAGATTGAAATCAATATTATAACGCTTGATACAAACATACTAAAAAACGGTTATTTATACTTATAATTTACATATTATTTTAATATCTTAATAATAATCGTATAAATAATAAAAATTAGATCAGGATTGATTATTAATATCTATAAATCCACGCTTTGTGAACGCTGCACGTTAAGTTACGTTAATTATTATTAAAATGCAAATGTTATACAAACTAACATACTAAATAAACCTTTCAAAGAACGTTTAAACAAAGAAAAAGAGGAGGGCGGGGCGTGTATGATCTCTGACCTATATCTGAATGCTTTGATGCTAGCACTAGTTTTTGTTGCTTACGTAACTTTCAGGAGTATTCATTATGCATAAGACCTCCTTCCTAGCTTCGTTCGCTCGTTTCGTTTCGTTTCGTTTCTTTCGTTTATATTTATGTATGAACTAGCTGTGCCCACAACTTAGATCGCGCGAAATGTTTTTATAAATAAAAGAAGTCTAGTTACTTCTTATAACATCAGCTATCCGTCAGTGGCAGTCTTATTAAAATCGCTCCAGCCGCCTCAACAAACAAATAGAGAAAAAAAATAAGTGTGTTTTTATGTAAATTTCGTATATATTTTCTTATGCATTTAGTGAAAACGGGCACTTCCATATTATTTATATGTATAGATTTTCATCATTATATTTGGGACAACCCTATATATATAGTAATTATTTTTTTAGTTTCTAGAAGGTATCTCGAATCCTTAAGAGATTTGAAAGTCAAGCCAAGATCGCCTTAAAAGAATCCTTTCTCCTGCAGGTATGCCACCACAAAAACAAATTTAGCGAATTCGAAGAACCGGCAAATTAAATATCCCCTTAGTCGGTCTTAAATCTTAATAAATAAGGGTCATAATCCTTTAAATTATTTATACTCGGGACATGATGACATTCCTTAGTAATACGAACAGTTTAATAAAAAGTTTAGCTCGACTCCAGTTTGATGCTAAATTGAATTTCTTGTTTTGGTATAATTTAGAAATACTTTCTTATCCACACAAAATGGTAATTGGAGTCCAGTTTTGTTTAATATTTTAATATATTTGTTATTCACATACTACATATAAATGTAAAAATATGTTTGTCGGTCGGATTGTAACCAAATTCGGTATAGAAGTCGATATGGTATTACGGTATTATGGTATTACATCATAATTTGTTTATTCTATTATTATTTAACGAAAATAAAAATTATGCCGCACGAAGCCGGATGATAACAGCTAGTCTAAAATCCGACTCCAGTTTATTTCATTATTATTATTTAAAATATTGATTGATAAACAAAATAGAATTAACCAACAACTATTAATATACATATGTTTAAAACGAAAATGTTTAAACTAATTTCTTAAGTATATTCGATTTAGAACAAGGATCATTTGAGTCTGATACGTTTGGTGATGTACTGAATCGACTTTATATTAAATGTTTCTTAACCACTCTTCTAACATTTTAATTAGGACAAACATCTTATATAAACTGTATAATTATACAAATGTAAATCATGTATCAAGATTAATTTTTGTCATATATTTTTGTGTAATATATAAGTAAAAAAAATATATTTTTTGTGTAATATATAAGTAAAACAGAATCCAAATTGTTTAGTCGCCAGATGTTAGCTATGAATCAAGGTTGAACGTAAATATTTAATAAAACCCTTGAATAATAGCAATACGTATAGAATTACAAAAAAGGGAATAACATCTGGTGAAAAAAATACGTTCTAAAACTCGCGATCGTTTTCAAAATGGACGCAGTAAACATCATTCTTACGTGTATTCCAAATCTAGGGCAAATTATGTATATTAGATACACACTGTCACAAAACAACCACAGATCATAATAAATATTAAAAAAAACTAGTCTAGACTAAATATAAATACAAAAGGCGCTAAATAAAAAAAAACTTAAATACGATAATTATTATCTTCGCCATAACCACCAATGAATCAGCATTTAAAAGACAACCCGCATTATTTACGGATCGCATCAGATATCACATGTATGGAACACGGAGATCGACATTCCTTACCGGCCGGATAATAGCACCTCAGCCAATGTCGGAAAGTAGTAAAAAATGAACTCGTCCGCGATGCAACGCGACAAATTTTAGATGATCTCTGTATAACGCAGGACGATGGGACGCGTTGTCACAGTTTCACGCGAGCGGTTAATAACTATAGGCAGTGTTCTGTAACTCTTGTTCAAGTATAAGCCGTTTACGAGGCGCGGTCTTGAACGAATGCAATTATTTCAAGCTATGTACTTGTCCCCGCCATGACAGACACGTTTATAAATCGAATTCTTTAGGCGAAATAGATAATTAATTCTATTACTATTTGTAATATTATGCCCAATATATATAAATGCTTATTGGAGACATCATTTTGTTGACATTATGTAAATTCTTCAATCAAAGAGGTTTTGTTATATTTGCATTGTGATTACTGGTTATTACCTAATGCGCTGGTGAATAAATTATGTCATCTAGACAACGTTGAGCGTCCGAGATCGATCTTAATAGTTTAATTGCTCCAAGAGCTATAGTTGTTTATCTCATTTAAAATAATAAATAAGGCTCTTAAGATATTTGTACTAATGAAACAGGAAACAAAAGAGTACATATATAATATATGTAATATATAACTTTATGTGCATCACATAGGAAGGTCGTTAACCGGAAATATATATAGTCCAAATAAATGTTTTGTTATTAACTACATTTTAGGATCTGGGTTTAACATTAATTGTAGCTGACACATTACCGAAACTGCTTCAAGTGCATTATTTATGGCCAGTTACACGTTTAGCACCTGGTTGGTCTATTTATAGATACGGGGAAAGCGAAATGTTAAGATACTTATAGGTTATATACATTATTAACGATAAATAGAATCAAGTTTACCTTAACCGAGTGTCTTCGTATCGGGACGCTTTATTTGAACATATAAAATAACTTTCGCACGGCTATTAGCAATTCAATGCATTACAAAGAACCTCGTTAAAGTAACAGTTCCGATCGCGCACCGTTAAAACACCTAAAGCGTCAAAGTGTTCGAATTAAGAACGCGATGGCCGCTAGCCACTAAAATTATTGATTTAGCAGCGTTACAAAACAACAAAAGATATAAAACGGGCCGGCTGCACACCCCCGCGCGGACGAATCGATCAGAATGATAATTGTCGCACACAAAGACTTGTGACTACTCACCTAGACATGCACACCTAAAAACAACAACACACACAATATATAAACAACGTTCACTTCACCACACTTCTGTCACTTCACTTATATTGTTATGTTATTTTATAAATAATTAATTAGTGCGAATTATGATATTTGTTGAGACGCGTACGATTCGACGACCGCTAGCAAGATGGCTCGGCTACGTATGCCGCGACCGGCCCCCCCCCCCGCCGCGTACGTGCAATGAAAGATAGGTGGCCGGAACACACCGCGTTGGTGACGATGACCGGTCTGGAGATATCGAACTGCAATACCATAATAGATGTACTTTTATCTCATAATAATATCAAAATTTATGATTTGGTTGATAAATATGAAACATCGAGAAAGTAGATTATAAATTTATATAAAAAATTAAATATGTATTATGTTAACAAATTTAATACAATGAATGCTATTCTGTATAAAAGGATATGATACAAATTTAGAAACATAAGCACAATGGTATTTGTTATAGAAAATAAGTAACTAATTACACATAGTAATCGTACATATAAAATAATATATAATAAATTAACTGCAATATCTATAAGTATTAAATAAGAAACAAATATAAAAAAAAATCGAACTATGCAATTCGATATCTCGGGACTAATCTCGCGATGTTGTGATCATGTGCACCACCTCTTTCCCTTCACACCGAAGCGATCCCCCCACCGACCTCTTATATACTGCTCTCTTTACAACAAAAAAAACACCAATTTCCCAAATTCCCGAGCGGACGCGCTCTCTCGCTCGTGGCGAACCTAAGATGGCCGACGGCTTCCATTTTGATGGCAGATTACCGCGTCCCCCGATTGTTCAAAACCTAAACGACAAACCGTCCTCACATTATAACACTCTTCATAAACATGTAGCACATGATTTTAGGCTATTTTTTCCCGTTCTACACGACCGTGACGATTATTTTAGTGATACAAAAACTATTAACGACGTCTCGATTTATTTGTATTGATTGAGTGAAAAGAAAGTAGCCGATAAAACGTTTTAAAATGTCTTTTGTCTCTTTCGTTTGAGTACCTGCGACAGTAATAAAACAAGTACTAGCCGACCGACCGATCTTGGAATGGGTGAACTTACACAAGTGTTTGTATGTGTGTGTTTCTTTCTAGCGTTTATCGGGATATTGCTAGTACGGTCATACAGAAGACATTGTAAATTTATAACAATGTATATTTGCAATAAAACCATCGACTCAGCCACCTTTACAGTATTATATAAAATAAATATAAACGTCGATAAACAGTAAAATAATCACTAAAAGAATATAAAAAATATTTTATTGTATTTTGATACTTATTACTATTGATTAAAGGAATAAAATAAAAAAATGTAATTTAACTTAAGTAATCTTAACTTTATGATACTTACTATGGATTTTTTGACTATCTCTGAAGTATCTATTTATTTATAACAAAATAAAAATAACTTTACAATATAAATTTAAAACAAACAAAGTCTTTAATTCATTTAATTTGTTTACAATACATATAACAAAAAGAAATACAAAAATATTTCACATATATATTCGTGCAGCTCTTCAATTATTAAATATAAGACAAAAAAAAATAACTGAATTAAGCTGTTTTCGGTCTTATTAGGTTAAAATAAAGTTTATTATTACCTGAATAAATAATGTAAACATTTTCATTAAAGAGTGCCAACACTAGAATACTAATAGCATAAATATAATTTTGTTATAATAATTTTATTATACCGAAAAAAGGGCATAACAAATTTAAGAAATACCTGTCAGTCCATTATTATCTCTAAGTTAGTTTTTATTTTTAACGATGGTTTTCCTTACCGGTCTTTTAAAGGCTGATTAAAATAAACTGTTATCCCGATTCTGAATGATTATTAAAAAAATAACTGTCAAATCCCTCTTTTACCTGATTGGTTAATTTCTTCCTGATGTGATAGGCAACCAATCACAACTCTGAAAAGAGTGACAATCACAAATCATAAATTAGTCTAAGCATCACAAATAGAACTCTAGGAAACATGCCATTAGTTGAAATAAGAAATGCACAGAGACATAAATAATTTCAATCATCAATTAAGTCTTAAGTCTTTACAAAATTTACATAATTATCCTTGTAATAACTTTCAAGTTCGAATACGAAAGGAATCATCGAAATCGGGTGAAATACAGAATTGTTGGTTTATCTGAGATAATTTAATTTGTTTATAAATTATCCCCACTTATAGATTATATGACACCCTCCCCCCCTCGTTATATATGATTATTCGTTATACATGATTATATGAAATAAATAAATATGTCATATATTCATCAAAACACGTCCAGGTGGCAGGAAATTATAACTGAACACACAAAAAAAGAACTAAAGGTTCTTCTTTTTTGAAGTCGGTTAATAAAGATTTAACTATCACTGATACCATAAAAACTATAATAAAGTGAAAATATCCACCTCTTAAACGTTTGTTAAGAGTTTTAAATATTGTTATTTTAAGGAGGTTATTTTTAAAATTCTCTCTATAACTTTTCATCGATTATTATGAGTTCTTTATGCAACAAGTTACATATAAAATAGGTTTCTTAGTAATTTCACGTGAAGAAAATGTCAATTGTTACATCATTATGCCAAATTTAATGCAAAGTCATTTATTGTTTTGATGAACAAACAAACAGAAAACAGACCTATAACAAAAACTATTGTTCAAAGTACATACTTATAGATAATTATTAATTCTTTGACTATATAACTATAACATCGAATGATTTTTATATTATTATAAAATAAAATTATTAGACAGGTAAGTATCTTTGCACGTATTTCCGTTTTTGAATAATGTATAAATTACTTTTCAAATATTTCTAACCGTAGTTTCGTTTTAATTGTTACTTCGAATATCAAAAGTATTACAAAAGAATTACTTCAAGCTTTTAACGTCGAAATAGTTTTTATTAAATGAATATAGAATAAAAAAGTATTATACGATTTAATAAAATGTTGACTTTATTCATCTTTAAAAAAGATTTCATTTAAAAATAAATAATAGGAAAATATATTTTTGTATTAAGTAACAAATTATAACTATTGTATTTATTTTGTTTGATTTTTAATTAATAATACCATAAACTGATTAATTAAAACTATGTTTAAAATATGTAAAATAAGTTCAAATCTATTAAAAACGTTAATTATTTATATAATAAAACATGTTTTTTTTCTTTTCAATATTATAAATTTAAATTATCTGATACATTCTGTCCTTTGCGGCAGTATACAAAAAACTTTAGATATTTTAATGCAAATTTATGTTTGACATATCGAAAAACGTTCTAAATTTAAAATTTGGAAGGACTATCTATAATCTATTTAGAAAGCCGCCATTACCTTCAACCCGTTAACATGTTACACGCTAAAGTCGAAGCAATACACGAATCAATAGCGGAGTAAGAGACAGTATGCAGAGGTGAAATACATTCGTGTCCATAAATATTGATTTTATGTGCGGGGCGGCGGCCGGCAGGGCTGTCACTCTTTGTTTTATATTTGACCAACCTTGCATAGGGGTGTATGTCACTTTTATTACTGTCACGTTAAATTTGTTTTAAAAATTATATTTGACTTTATATTTGTTATTATCTGAAATATATATTTACATTATTTCCCCGGAAAAATGATTACAATTCTGATATTTATTATTATTTATTGCGAGACTCCCTAGATTAAAATAGTAATTAATTTTCTACATAGTAAAACTGTTTAGAAAATATAACAACAAAGATGATAGGAAACAAAGAGCTTTTAAAATTTTGTACAAATATTTTTTAATTTGTTTAAAGTTAATAAATGATTATTCAAATTAATTTCAGACAACATTCAATTAAATTCACGACATAAAATAACAAATCAGCCCAAATGTATTATGCTCAACCCTAAACCGCGGTTAGGCTCGGATGTAACGTCTGAGGGGCAGCGAGATGTGAGAAAGAAACTACTAATTCTATAAGTTAGAAAGAGACAAACATGTAATATCTGTCCGACTTGAAATACTTAGGTCTCGATACATTTCATTTCTTGGATTTCGGCGTTCGATTACGATTGTAAATTGATTTCACGATATGTATTTTAATTTTTTATTACTCCGTTTGGACTTAATTATGTTTATAATATGATGATTAATTTAATGTTTTAAGCAGAAACTGTAATGTATGAAAAATAATTTAACAACACGCTTATACATATTTAATATTTATGTTATACGAGTAATAGATAAATTTTCATATAAGACAATAATTAAAGATGAAATTAAAAACTTTTATATTATCTATTAATTAAAGTCCGTAAGGTAATTGTTGTTTATTTAGATTATTATCATGATTAGATAACTAGGTCGATACTTAACTAGAATAATTAATAAAGATATTTACTTATTGCTATTATCTAAAATTTCTTCTAAATAGTAAGTGTCACTTTATACTAATATCTTAAAATAGGGCAATATTTACGGATAAACAATACTTAGACACAAGAAACCAAGCATTACTTTCTAATTATTTAATCAATAATGATTGAACCCGTTAACGTTAAACATCCTCTGAATAATTACCTATTACCTGTAAGACGACGTTCGCTGGCCTGTAAAATCCAGCATGCAGACTCATTTCATTATAACTTTAAAACTAGCACAACTACAATGAATTAATTATAACAGGTATGTAGTAATATGAAAAAACACTTACCATTTAATCAGCAATTCTTGAAATCACTTGTAGTAATGTAAATTGTAAACAAAATGATTATAACGCTCTTCTTACAAACACGAATAAATTGACACGAGTGAATGACTTCTATGAAAGTGAGTATAAGTAGCGACATCTATGGATGCAGTTGTAAACCACGCTAGTTTTGGAATTATGTATGAAATGCAGTAATATACAATAGATGGCGCTTAAAATAAAATCAGCCATAATTTAAAGGCATGCAAAATAAAACCAATTAATATTGAGAAAAGAATTAAGGTTATATTCTATTACCCAAAAACAGCAACATCTTAAGTTAAATGATAAAATGATATAAAACAAGTTTCGATATTAGTGTTATAAAATAATACAATCATTATGTAGCAAGTATAATCTTAAAATACATGCAATTAATAAAATATAGTTCATCTATTCATCGATAGATGTCACTACGACAATTTTAATTAAACTTCTCTTAATACTTACCTAAATACTAAATCCTTACATTTTGCTTATTAAAAGTATTTCTTAGGTCCGAAAAATACAATTAATAGATTAATAGTAAATGGTATAAATTAATTGTATCGCTTACACAAGTTACCTTGTTGATATAACGTAACAATAGTGACGTCACAACCCACAAGACAAGATAGCGACTGGGTCGGCAAGCTGTACCGTTGGGTTGAACGACCTCCATCGTTTTGTTTACGAGGGAATTCAAAGATCCGCGAACTTTAAATTTGGATTTTTTTCACTGTTTTATGAGAAATCTATTTTTAAAATAATGCTTTAGAAAAGTAATAAATTGACGATCATATTTTGTTCGCTTCTCATTGTTGAAGAATAGAAATTTGGGTCACTATCTAAACAATTTACTTCCTAAGAAAAAACAGCTTCATAGTTTCTTTATACATTTTGAATTTATTAATATTGTATTGTATAAAGAAGAGACATTTTGAAGTATTTTATAAAGTAGTGTAGTAGTAGATTTGTTGTAAAATACATTACAAAAAGTGTTTTTCTACGAGGAGATAGTTTATGAGAGTTAACTCTGCATCATTTATTGGAAGAAAGTATAAGAAATGGATTGGTCTATATCTTATTCATAATGCAGAATGCAGGTATTTGTCGATCCTGCAAGAGACTACTACCTCAGAAGAAGTATGTACCAGCTCCAGTAGTCTACAAACTACCATGCAAATACAGATATACGAACATTTAAATTAAATATGTTATTATTTTTACCCGAAATGAATGAATGAATGAAATGGGAACCCGCTGTTAGTGCGATGTTTGTTATTCTAATTATGGTTTTAAGTCAAAATGCATATATTACGCTATTGGAGTTAAAATACATGGATCCATGTTAAACGGTCAGGCGGATGCAGCACAATGCAGCACAATGCATCCCGGGACACATGAAGAACTTGGAACTACAGTTATGTATTGAGATGTTATATAAAGGATAGGTCAATGTACAGTTATTTAATTATATTTTGTTATTACTCGCCTATTAGTACTTATGGGCGTTATCCAATTTAGCGCAATGTTTTATCCCAAGAAGACTAAGCACCTTTTCACTGTGTAGTGTTAGTGTGCTAGTTGAATTAGCGCTTGGTAGATTAATAATGATTTACTACTTATGGATATTTCATTATCCAATTTGAAGCGCACTTTTTGATCCCAAAAGGAAGAACTTTTTCACTGTGTGATGTTATAATAATAAAATGGATAATAATGTGTCAGAACACTTACGAGAGTTTTTAATCATGTCATGTTTATTGTTGTAAAACCCCGGGGTAGTTGTCGAGATTTTTCCGACTTGTTCCGTGTCCATCCGCTGTTAGATGTTAATTTTAGAAGAACTCCTTAAGTTAGAAGTTATTCTTTAATATTTTTTTCGTAGGTGTATAAAAAGAATTTATAAATTTACTTTTATTCTTGTCATTGTGGAGGTCTTACCTTTGGACAAGCTGCTAAAAAAATGCATTTTCTTAACAGAATTCCAGTTACTTGTTTAAAGTTATAACTTTTGGAAGATAATTATTGAATATTCTTACGAAGAGTTACTCTATGATTTCATTTCCGTATTAATAAAATATTTATCATCAGATCTATATATTTTTTGTACTTTTGTGCTAAAACAATTTATGTGGTACTTCACTTCAAAATCGTACAAAAAAGTTTTTTTGTCTCGAATCTTGTATGCAATAGATACATACAGATTTACGAGAGCCAGCCCAGAAGAAAGAGAAGTGAGTGGTTACGTGTGACTCCCAGCAGAATAGGATTAAAAATAGTTACCCCCTAAACCAGACAGTTTCAACTTTGACGCTGAAGGAAGAGTTGTTGGAACGCAACTCCACTGGCTTTCCTTTCAGACTCATCTCGGGGTGGAACTCTGATCCATCCGGTCTCCTCAGATCCCAGTGTATTCCATGAGTGGAGCGCTAACCTAACCAAACCTTGTCGTCCTAACCTAACTTAACCTTGACGCCTGGGGTCATTGTTTTATAAAAAAAAAACCTATTTGGCTTTAAAACCAGTAGCCAGGCTTTGGCCACTAAATTGGCTTTAAAACCAACACGAGTCGCAATGGATATTATTTTCTAATTAATAAACCTAGTTAATGAAAAGTTAAGTGACATTTCTTATAAAAATCTATATATTCAGGATTTATATAAGGTTTTTATAAAAAACGTTTGTAAAGAGAGATTTCCAATATGAAAATATATTGATGCTTGGCTTTACGAGAAATAAAAAAAAATTGAGTGTCTTGAAACACAACCAACATTAAATGAGAATTATAAAATTAACATTAATATAGCAATATATTTTTGAAAATTTCAATTTTAAGTACCAATAAGCAAAGTGTTAATTTTTTTGTTGTATAAGTGGCATTTCATTAGGTTTGTGTTTTTTAAAAATAGACTTTATACAAAAAACACTATAATATGACCATTATAAAATATCCAGAAAAGAGATATTTTTTTCATTAGCCGCAAACTACAGTAAAAATATTTTTGTATATTCATATATTCAGCTAAGGATAAGATCAACGGAGAAGTGCAAGGAACTTCGTACATGTTATTTCGTCATTATAAAGGAGAGATGAACTTCATACAACAGGTACTGTACAGTACGGTACAGAAGACTGAACCAATAAAGCGGTAATAACAATTATTACCAATTAATAATTATGAGATATTACAGTATTTAATCCCATAGAATATGGGCAATAATTTTAGAAGAAAATGGGCGTGGTTGTGTTTATTTTTTAAGTTACCAAAAACAACTTTTATCCCACACTTTAGTGGGGTGCATTTTATATCCAGCGAAAAATACAAAGAAATGTAACATTTTAATAACACTAATCGGCCATGATGAATGCAGTTGCAGTTCGTGGGGTCGTTGTAACTAACATTTCGTGGTGAATCCTTCGTGCAAAAACATCATTAGATACGCGTTCAAAGAATTGATTGAACACCAATCGATTCAAGATTCTGAAGATCCACAGAACCGGCCTCACCGTTACGGCTGTGTTAAAAAAATTACAGTTAACTCAACTGCTGCCCGCCGCGCGGAACGAAAAAAGCACAAGCAATCTCAACACCAACTTACATGGACGTATGTTGAGGCAAACTTCAGCGCGCGTTTTGACTTTGACAGCTCGGCGCGAAAATTGTAATTGACAGTGTCTTGTGTTTTTTTTAATAAATATGGATGCATTAGATTCTTGTGATTGTGATTGATTGAAAAAGGATTTTCACAAAATGCCGAGTACTATAAGAGGTGAGTTTTTATTCAATTATTTTTTGTTATAATCAAGTTATATCAATTATTCTATTATGTGATTGTGTTATATCTGTTATATGTTGTATAAGATTTATAATGCAATGATTCTTGCTACTTAATATACAGTAAAAAATACATTAAATCATCTATAGAATGAAATTTGCATTTTATCCGTTGCAGAGCGGTATTATTTATTCTCTGAGGTGAATGCACTTTTGTTAACAGGAAACAAAGTTCCAAAGACATTTGAAATTCATTCTGCAGATGTCAATTATAATTCCAAATTTTCTGTCACTTTCGTTCGTATTGAAGTTGCAGTTCAGTTGATAGATGGGATATTTATATTTATCCTAGGTTTGTAATTAGACCCACAATAGATATTTAATAAAGTGACTATAATACTAAGGACAAAGTTACAGCTCAGTTACAAAATTTACGTTAAGTTAAGAACAAGTTAACAAAAAAATACTTTTATGAATAAAATACCAAAATGCATTTATTTTCTATAAATGTAACTTTCTTCATATTAATATATTTTTACCTGTCAAATAATGGCGCCAAAATATTTGCAAATTTAAAAATGGAACCGCAATTTCTTTTGAGTATGTTAAGTATTTCCTCTTCTTGTGTCTTGACCTACATATGTATGAAAACATATTTTATTTAAATTTTCTCGTTTTTAAAAACGTTAAAGATATTTAGAACTAAATGGTTTTGGTTTGAAGGACAAAAGAGAGCAATTAATTTTACATTTACTTAAAAATGTATGTTTTTAAATTAAACAGATGGTAAGCGTAAGCATTCACCAATTTTAACGGGTTCATTGACCTGCAGTAAAAAATATATTATGAGTAATACATTGCATCATTTTAGCTGAAATTTATAATAAATTTAAGTGCTTTCCACGATTAATATTATTGTTTAAGTGTTTTTTTGTGTTCTCGATGTGAAGATTCATTTTAACTTGGAGAGAAATTATTTACTACATTTTAAGTAACTAATTAAGTATCGTAATGGTAAATTACTAGTATGGATAACTAAAGACGATTTTCTTTTAAAAATCTGATTTAAATCCATAATATGCAAGAATAATTAAAAATTATCATGAATACATAATATGATTGAATAATGGTTTTATGCAATCTGTTTGTAAAACATCACAATAAAAATATATTTGTGTTTGCAATTTCCACAATTATAATTTGATAAGAGCTTGGGATTTTTTTTATCCTTGCAAAAATTTTAGAATCCAAAGCATAATCGGCCTCATTAAAAAAACCTTATCCGCTTCGATTCTGTTTAAAAAAAAACAAACTTAATCATATTAATTTAAAAAAAAAACATTTAAATCCTAGAGAAAAAACCCAAATCATCTTAATTAAAAAAACACATTTGCCGCAATGATTCCATTTTCAAAATGATTCTGTTCAATGTTTATGTTCAATGCACAGCGGAAAAGCGATAGTTTTGCGATACAGCCCTGTACCGTTGGCACGTCCCTTTCTTCGTGACGTAGTTTACGGTACTATAGGGATTGCGATTGTCGATAAACTTATCGATAAACGTGGTTGGAATCTCAATGAGTGGGAGTGTTGAACTTTTGACACACTTATCTGGTTAAGTATTGACCTAATGTGGGTGACGGTGTTTGTTTATGTTTGTAAATATAATAAAGTTTTATACCAAAACATCTAAACATTCCGAAAATTAAAGTTTGACGTCTTTGTCATTGTTTAAAAGCAATTGTAGTTGCTTTCTTGGTTAAAGTAGTTAAAAAAAATCGTACCAACTAATTTAAAAAGTCGTATCAGTATTTGATTCGGTTTCTTTTACATTATCTTAAAAAAATATATAAACAAAAGTGTCGCTATCGTTAGCGGCCATAACCTTACGTCTGGTATCGATATTCCGTCACGTCCCTACACGTGACGTAGCTAACGGTTCAACCTCACCCACATACTGTGTAACTGTACGCTCCGTTACATGGTCGCGATCCGCCGTGGGACTGGAAAAAAGCGCATGACAGGTGTAGGCTGTATGTGTGTGTGTTGTAGCTTTATACTATAAAGAACCTAATTTTGGCGCGATTTTAAATACCAATCTTTGTATCATAAATGACCTAATGTTTTTGTCAGAATTCAAACATAAATAACCTCTTTTTTAATCAATAGAAATACTTGTCATTTAATTTATTTTATCTGTAAAAATATATATATACTTGATTTTATCTGTAAAAATACAAAAAATATAAATATATTTAAAAATATTATAATCTGTTACAATATTCGTTTTGAATGAATTGTCACGAATATATAATTAATTTAATATTTAAAGTAATATTTTTAAAGGTAATAAAAGTTCATTGCACCACAATGCATAAAAGATTATCAGATAAGGTCTAGACGCATTTAAATACTAAATACAGATATTTGGTTTTTTGGAATAATTAAAAACTAGACGTTGCATGTTTGTGAATGCGTTCAAAAGTCTGAGACGATAAAACTATAAATTTAAATAAAACATTCCATATTGATATCAAAAATATTTTTTTTCTGAATCTTTAACAATAAAAAAATCATAGCTACATTCTGATATTTAAGTTCAAAATAATGTAAGTAACGGTCGATTTTAAAAAGGTGATTAAAAAAGCATTTAATATAACAATCAAGAGATGTGATTGGTTATTATATCAACCAATCAAAAGTAAATTACATTTTTTAAAATAGATTCCAAGAAATCGGGCTTTAGTTTATTTGTCAATAAATGGCAAAGGTTTTAATTGTCTACAGATATATATTGTTTTAAAAGCAACATATTGAGATATTAAGAAAAAAATCTTTATATTTGGTACTTCAAGGTCGTTTAGTATTAATGACACATTGGGTTTAATTTTGCAGTATTCATACAAACTAAGATTTTTCTACTCACTACAATATTTTCATTCAAGCTTTAAGATCTCTTTCGTGCATCTTAATACTTAAATACAATACCTCAGTCTGTTTGCTGATTAAAAAAAAAAAAGTCAAATCTCTTACCAATCATCCTGATTGGTTGATTTCTTCCTGATGTGATAGACAACCAATCACACCTCTTGAGCTAGCTGTCAAGTCATTTATAATTAAATTGTCTTCGAAAAGGTAAGTGTCAGTATTATTAAGTTTTGCCGCCATTAATTTATTTGGACGCCAGAGGCAAAATAATCTAATAATAGCATCTTTCTGTTAAGTCATATTTGTAAATTCAAAATTGCTTAAGGTCATTGCCCTTTTACCTACATATTGTAAAAATAATTAAGTGACGAATATTAATATTTTTTACAAAAAAAAATGTTTTTGAATACTAATTTTAAATAAATGTGTGTTAAACCAAGACAATATAAGTATTTGTTTATCAGTAAGTTGATTATAAGTATCAAGTAACCTGCATTAAAAAAAATCTCAATAATATATTTGTGCAAAACCTTTAAATCTATCTATAAATATAACAATTTTATCATTTATGAATGTCGAAAAAGTTCATTCACCCCAACCGGTCCGACCAGAGACAAGTTTTTTTAAACGCACATAATTCCGTTATGTTTGTAAAAATATTTAATTTACAGCTATTTATGATATATTTTACATTTTTGTGAAAGTTACTTTAAAATTTAAGAACAAATTTAAATATTTTATATAATTATATGTATTTATTTCTATGTGGTCATAGCATATAATTAAACACCAAATGATGTTATAATCACGTAATTGATCCAATAGTGATTTTAAATAATCAAAACTGAAATCTAGAACACCACAGAACACGACCTTGCAGAACCTAACACATAACTGTATTTAAAAATGTGACCTATTTACAAAACAAAAGATTTTTAAATTCCCGCCACAATGCTGTCAATGTCACATAATACCGTAAGAATTGCGTAATGGCGCCGCTAAGGTTCAATGAACGCGTTTCGGCTATCTCCCGTTAGCTGGCGCACGTGACGCTCGGTTTTACTTTTAGATTCGTGATTTAGTACCGCTATCCTCCGATAGATGGAGCTGTAATTGATTAGAACCGCAAAATAGCTTTTATTGTCATTTTTTGCACAAATCAATAAAAAATGCCAGTGTATCTTCAATATTTTTTTTTATAAAATTTTATTATATTTATAAGTAAAATATAATTAATCAATTCGTGGTAACTGAATATGAAATAGCACAGAATAAAAAATAGCTTAAGGTCATATTTTTCTTTACATCATTTCCACTATTTTGAAAAGAAGCTAAAAACCTTCACAAACCCTGAATAAAGCAAACATTCTGCTGAAACTGAAAAGCTTTTCAATGAGGCGTGACCTTGGGGTACTCCACACAGACTTCAATCTACATGTTTGTATATGTATATACAAATGTGTTTGGGGTTTTTAAATTATAAGTAAAAGAAATAAAAACGAACATATTACATATATATTCAAAATATAATATTAAGTATATTTTTAAAAGTTATAATATTAGAAAACATTAAATACTTTTCAAATCATTTCACAAGATGGCGCTATTTACTTAAAATATTATGAAACAAACTCAACTAAAAACAATCAATATTTTGTTTATATTCCGAGTATATGAGTAAAATTAAATTATTATCCGAGTCAGGTAAGCTATGACGTCGCTCATGCCAGACATTGACACCCTAACCTCCTCCCACCCTCTGCACCCCTGGTACTTTGTAGTATGAATACCAACAAAAAATCTTTATAGCAATTTTTTAAATAATTATTGATTAAATAAAGTAAATAAAAAAAATAAATAAGTTCAAAATAATTCATCATTTTCTAAATAAAACACATACGTAAAATAAAGTTATAATAAATAATTAATCTGCCAGCCCTGTTACTGACACAGGGTGGGGGGGACTCAGACTCACCCCTGATGGGGAGAGGGGGTAGAGACCCTCTGTAGTTACTTGATGACTTCAAAGACTTTATAATTCGATACTTTTTTAATAAACAGAATTACCAGTCTGTCTGGTTTAGATCTCATAACAGAATTAATAATCGATCTACAATCCGAGATTTAAGATACAGTCAAAGAACTCGTAATTTTAAAATCAGATTTTTAATTCTTTTCCTAATTTATTATATATATTTTAAAGAATAAACATGACAAATTTGTGAATATTTGTGAATATATTCTGAGTCGGACTAGTCATTGTGAAATGTATTTATATTTATTTATTTTGTATGTATTAAAATTATTTTATGTTTCTCTAGTATATACAAAAAGGGAAATGAAGATATTTGAGTTTAAGATATGTAGAAAGTAACACAAGTAGCACAGAGAAGCAAGTGAAGCCTTATTAGAGGTAGGTGCGATTTATAATATGGATCTAAGGTAGCTAATAATATATATCATAGTAATAGATACAGACATATATATATATATATATATATATATATATATATATATATATATTGTGTGTGCGTGTGTGTGAATCTTGAAATACTAAACTTTACCAAACCAACCAAACAGATAGACTTACACTTTTGACATTTTTATAGAATTAATATTGTATAGGTATATAGGTATTAGTATTTTTCCAACCAATTTCAGCATAATAACAATGTTACCAACCAAAGGAAGCAAATTTAAATTAATAAAGAGTGGATAGACTTGTGTTTACTTTGCTTCCCTTGTTTTGGCCAGTTAGATCATACGCTTACGTAATGAAAGTACCGTCGACAAAACAAATTATATTTTTTATAATATTAAAAAAAAATAATCTTTTTTTTTTTAACTAGATAAAAAATATTTCAGTGTAATGATTTAAAGTATGTAAGTATTTTATTATATATTTTCACAAATAAAATATACTCGTACAGTCGGTAAAAATACCTTAACATATAAAACCTTTGTTCACTGGCAGTTTCACTAAAAAAAGAAATTAAAAAAATCTTTCCTGCCAGTACTTTGGTATATACGTAGCCCGGGGACTGACATAAATTTCATTATATGCTTTTTCGTCATTCCCGAACGATCGAAGAACAAGCGAGACAGATGTAGCGCTAGAAAGAGAAAGGATGTGCTTCCTTTCCGAGCATGCGCAATAACATGGCTGGAAGCATTGCGGGGTACACACGAGAATTTCGTGGATATATCTTGAGATATTTTCCTGCAAATTACGTATTAAAATTGTGAAGGTGTGTTAATTTCTAAATATATATTATATTGTTCTATATATTAAGGTCATTTTTGTTTTAACATACTAATAATTTGAATAAATATTTAAAAACATATCTTAAGATATATCCCGAGGTGTATCCGGGAAAGCAAGTGCCGCGGGTGTTACTCTGCGCGTCGTAGCGCTACGCCTCGTAGGCCTCACAGTGGCTACGACCGACGGCCGCGTCCGCGGTACGCGTACCGAAAATATAGGACACTGTGTCAATGTGTCCCTAGGTCCCAAACAAAACACTAGCGCGCGACCCAGACACGACACAGCTGGAACACAATGTGAAACACAGTGCCTAAGATCAAATCACTGCCATTATATTTAATAACGCACAAAGATTCTATATCAATAAAAAATTAGGAGGATGTCGACCCCTGACCCAGTTACAATGCATCTGCGCGGTGCACTGCAGTAGGCAACAAACAATGTGCCGATCCCAAGGACATTATCAAACCAACCCTAGTGATAGCTGTGTTCATTAGAGTAACTCGACTGTATATTATTACGAGTAGTGTGTAACGTGCAATAATTATCTAAACACGACTGATTTATAAGTCTGATCGAGTTAGTTTTGAATGTAAGTGTTGTGTATCTAAAATGGCCGGCCGCGATAATAATTTGGAGGGACAGTTGACGCACGTCATCCAACACCACATCACCCAGCCGGTGACGGAGGCGCAGGTCAGCGTGCACCAGGTACAGAGCCCGTCCGGCAGTGGGGCGAAGCGACATCAGATCATTATCGATATAAAGCAGGATATCGACATCGATGAAATGTCGACACGCTCGCTGGCCGAGAGCGTCATGGAGACTCTGGGAGCGCGATCCGCCGCGGTGTACATTGACAATTCTCAGGTACAGGGCGAAAACTCGGATATGGAGTCCCTGACAACTGTTAACGTGATCGTCGCGAACGACCTGAGCCAAGCGGCCCCAAGTCCTCAGGAGGAGACGGAAATAATAGAGGACTCGCCCGCAGAGAGTCCAGGAGTTCTCCCCGGGAACAGGATAGCCGTGGACCGGATAGTGGAGATGACGAACGCGAGCACACCTAACGAAACACAAACATCCCCATCGATTACCACAGTGGCCACCACCACTGCCTCAGGTATATATATATATATTTACTCATAATCCATTACAAGCCTTCGGTGCACTGGTTAGTACTTTGACTATTTTTTGGTACCAGAAGTAGTAGGTTCAAATCCCACCTGAAACATTCTTTGTTCTACAAATAGTTCTGAGACTATTGTGTTCCAAAATTGTTGTTCCAAGCCTAGATATATATATATCTTTATTCAAAATACATACAGACTTTATAAAGTAAAGTTGAATTAAACACACTTAATATTATTCTGTAGTTTGGGGTTGGGGGTGGTTTGGGTGATAGGTGAACGGAAACACATAGGGGGGGTTCACAATTTAGGGGAGCATTCAATAAATGTTACATCTCTATTATAACCGCATACATCGATCTACCCGCTTTAAATAGGCTTCACGGTGGGTAGATGAAAATATTATCTATACATATAAAAAAAATTAGTGTCTCTTTGTAATCCAAAATTAACAACTTTTCAGTAAATGCATATAAAAGTATATACGGTTCTTACATAAAACATTTTTTTTTGTCCGTCTGTCTATCAGTTCCTGCTAATCTCTAAAACGACTGGATCGATTTTAACTTACGTAGTGGCGGGTAGTTGATGAAAAAAGTAATTTAGGCTACTTTTTTTAAAAAAAAACGTGTTATATATATATATATATATATATATATATATATATATATGTTCTAATTATTCTGTCTGTCTGTAAAGTCGCTATTACCGCGCCCTACATCTATATTTAGATAGAATTTCGACTAGCAACATTTGTTTATAGAGTGTAGTGAGTGTATAACTGTATATCAACTAACTTTTTTTCCTGGCTCCGCTTGTATGTATTATTAATATTATATACTTTAAAATCGACTAAATAGTTTAGCCGTGATACGTACTTAAAGTTTAAATAAATATTTAATAAATTTATCAATACTAGCAGAACTCAAACCTACGACCTCTAGAAATCCGTTTTTGTCGCTCTGCCAACTCAGTCACCGCGTCATACACATTTCAGTGTTTTTAGTTTTCTATATATATTTAAATTAACTATTTAACTCAAATACCTCGTCTCTCTCAACACGATTGCTGCACAGCATTTGATTGAGCAGCTGAGTTTGTTGTGGTTCTCGGAGCAGGGCGTGCTTGGAACACTCGGAGCCTTATTTTAAGTTGGAGAGTGTCTACAGAAGGATACTCCCACTTGATACACAAGTCACTGGTACTGATACGAAGGAAATATATAAATAAATAAATAATATAATTTATTTAAATATATATTACTTATGATAATCTAAATATTTTTTATATATATAATTATCATTTTAATTATGTTTTAGATAATCTAAAATTCTAACGTTTTTTTTTTGTTTACAAAAAAAAAATGTTATTTTTATATGAACTATATATAGATGACTGATATTAATAATAGAAATTATAATAATAGACAAATTTCTATCACATCTTGCTGTCTGTCTGTTTCACAGCAAAATTATAAAAAAAACTATTAAAGTTAAGTGTACACCGTGTCAGTTAAACATTGTCTCCAATTTGTTAAGAATTATGTAAACCTGGTCCAGATCCTGGAAAGACAAATTCGGAAGAGCAGAAAAGTATTTCTTAATCTTGTAATAGCTTTAAGTTCTCTAGAAGTTTCCACTTAGTGACGCTGTTCCACTGAGAATCCAAAATAAGTTTTTGAAAACTGTTCATTATCAAAGTCAAAGTCAAAAGTCAAGTCAAAGTTTCGTTTCAATTAAGCACACTGAACTTATTTAAAATTAACTAATTGTACGGTTTCAAACGGTTTCATAGAACCAGCAAAAAAAATGTGGATGTACTTTTAACTTTATTAATTTACATATTTATAATATTAACTGAGTCATAATTATATTAAAGATGGCCACTCGATCGGAACTTCGCAAATAAATTAAATTCCTAAACTTCCTGAAACACAAAAGATAATATCATTATAAGGCTCTTTGACAAGCGAAGTCGGTATATTCAAAAGTGTTCAGTAGATGTGAAAATTGTTCTTTAATATGCCCACAAAATCTCTATAAATATTAATAAATTCATTTAGTATTACATAAAAAGGAAATTAAGATAACTAAAATAAATCAAAATGGCGTTTTTAAGACTTAATAACTTGTTTTACGATTAAATAAAGAGAGAAATCATTAATTTATTTACTCAAACTTCCTTTAAGTATAAATAATATTAACTTTTCAATATCTCAATTATGTTATATTTATTAAACTACATTTCCCCTCGGCTTCTCTTGAACCTTCTGTAATTTATTCTATCGTTTTTTCTTCAGTTCAATTATTAAATTTTCCATTAAAAGCCATATCATTTTAATAGTATGTACAGTTTACTGAAGGTATATATATTGTCAATATTTGTCAAGTCTTTTTTGTTTTCGGATATTGCGTTTTAAAACTTTTCCTCATTATTATGTATAAATATACCAATAAAAAAATAGCTTTGATATTTTTTTACAGTATGAAGGTAAATTAAAATAAAACATTTATATATTACTTTAAATAACAAATCGTTCCAGTTCAGTAATCGATAATCACTTATATTTTCATTAAAACAATATTAAAACATTCATAAAAACTAAACCATAAAATAATATTGCCACAAGCCACATTTGAATAGCCACAGAGTGTTTTAGCCATAAGTTATTCGTTCTCGAACCAATCAATAATGTCTTCAGTCATCAAGGACAAAATTGTGGCAACATTAAGTATGAATTATAATAAACTAGAGTTTACTAGCGGGTTTGCTTGTAAATATTTCAATCCAATAATGTCTTATATATATACTAGCTTTTGACAACAGCTTTGGCTGCAAATATTTCCTTTGTAGGATTTTTTCACGGAGTAAGTTTCAATACTCGATTTATGATACAAAAGAATATATATAATATTAATTATTATTGATATTATATACATCTTATATTATTTCTAAATACCTAGTTTCATCAATATCAGTCCATCTTTTTAGTTATAGAAGAACATACAGAAGGCAAAAATAACTAAATGTCTCGCAATATTTATCTAAAAAAAAAAAAGGATAGAACTGAGAAATTTAAATTTTATACTAATATACTCTTTTTAAAGATACACACATACACAACTTTTAAATTTTCGATCACCAATATAGAGTGAACCCTCCAGGGAACATAATTTGTATGACATCAATAAAATAAAATGGTTTTTACATGGAGTCGTGAAAAACGGCTAGTGTAATATTGTTTAAAAAAAATAAATTAGTATTATTAAAAATACTCTTATCTAAGTTACACATTATGAAGAAATGTAGTCTTGGCTTCATGTAACCTTTTGTTAGAAATTTCTGCATACAAAAGATGATTTCTCATTATATTCTTTCATTTATATTTTTCACTTTTGTCAAATAAAAAACATAACCCCGACATTAAGTATTCGTAAATATTATAAAATTTATATTATTTTATTAAGATGTAAATACAAAAAGCTTTTAAGCAAAAGCATTAAATTGTTATATGTAATTTGTTTAATGGTTTGCCTTATTATACAGCTTTGTTAAAATTTATGACATGTAGTGTCATCTAGTGTCGAATAGCATTAAACTATTGACATAGATATGAACCTCTTTAACGGTACTTATATAAGAAACCCGTCTGCATGCACCTAACTCATTATGTAAGCGACATCTAGCGGATTATAACTTCATGAAAACGGTATTTATAACTTCAAGTGCTTGTATATTTGTTTTTGTAATAAATTATAGATAATACATAATTTACTGATATAGCGACGTCTCGAATGAAGAGTTCTTATCTGTGACCTATTTAATTAATTGAAAACATCGTCACACACAAACCTAGATATTACTTTTACCGATAGATTTCTGAGAAAATAAAAGTAAAGAATTCTCATTACGGTAAACGAGCGCCATCTGTCGCCGAGTGGAGTCGTCGCGTTTTTTCGCTAAGTACCGTTGGCCGGTACCGCTACTGACACAGTTTTGCTCAGCTGATGTATAGGAATGAGATAATGTTGATATTTTTATGTGTGCGTTTGAATCCGGGATGCAATCCGTTAGGGCTCGGAATAAAAACCTGTTTAGTAAACGTTTATATTGTCTCATCTCTTTGATGCATTATGGTTTATGAATCGTGTTTAGGTATTCTTTTTTCAAATCATGAGTGTGTGTGTGTGTGTATAAACTCATTTATGTGTGCACTTAATAATGGGATTGACATCGTTTTAAGCTTTTTCTTTTTATAATAAATACATTTTATTTCTTGACTATATTTGTTTCCCGCGACTTTGTCCCCATTTTGAAATTAAATGGAAAAAAGTAGTATATATTAATTCTCTAATTGCAGCAAACCTTCTCAGGGAAATGAGATATTTTTTTGTAGTACAAAGTATTATATTTCTTAACTCAGTCACTTATCTAAACAGAAAATCATAAAGAACCACAGGAATTTACATCAAAATTTGTTCAATAGATTTTACGTGACAACAGATAAACATAAACATTTAAAATTCCAGTGTTTTGGGTTTAATTTGGCATATAACAATTTTTTTTCAATATTGCGTTGTTTAAAATAGATTTCATTTTGTTTTTATTTAATATAATTATAAATAATTAAAAAAATGTCTTTGTGTAAACACAAAAATTACGTAGTCGTATCTTTTCTTTACATAAAAACAAGTAAACATAATTTATATTTTTCAGGTAAGCCGATTAATAATGAACTGTAAGTAATTACTTATTATCGCTGCTGTTATCGGAAATAGTAAGTATAATAGTAAGGTTAGAGTAATTCACTCAGATTTACTTTTATCTTTAGTAACTTACTGTATCCAGTGGAATTATTACATTTCCTTGTAATTTTAATACTATAATAATAATTTGTATCGGAGTTTATATAATTCAAACTCTTATGTTACGAGAAAAAACATTTGGAAAAAATGTTTAAGGTCTGACTACGCTTAATAAATAAATAATAAAAAAATTTAAAAACAGAAAATGTAATAAAAAACAATCCAAACAAAATATATATAATACAAAATATCTTAAATATAATATAAAAAAATAATACTTAATATTAATATTCGAAATTAAATATCACTGAATGACGTCACAAATATTAAATATTTCGCTCACAAATATTTGTAATTTCGTAAACACGTGTTCGTTACTTTTCAATTTATTTTTTTTTTCTTTTTGTTATTTAACATTTTACGTAAAATTTAAATTTTTGTGTCTTTAATAATTTTTTAACATTATCCTTGAGAGGAAATATTAAAATTTCAGAAGTTAATAGATTAACAGAGATCAGAAACATTTTTATTTGAGTTATTTTTATTATTTTATTTTATTTTGTTATGTTTAATAATATTTAAATAAAATTAAATAGTTATTATTATTAAAATCTTATTGTAAAATACAGTTAAATAAAATTTACCCAAAATCATAGGTATTTTATACTTGATATCTGTGAAGAACAAAACATATTACAAATATTGATGTATTTATAGAAAATAATAGCTAAAAGTATAAGTAAATCCACGGTACGTAATATACACTTTCACCAAATTATTAAAATTCATAGTCTTTTTGTAATAAACTTATTTTTATCTTTTTTTAAAGAAATTTTTAATATTTCATAATCTTAATTACCAAATCCTCTCTTCCTTTTACTCTCCCCTATCCCTCCTCATGATAAACTTCCATAAGTCATAAATACTTTTTCTAGCCTGGGATCGAACCTGAGACTTTCGTAAGTAAAAGTATTAAGAACTTTAATTTAATAATATTTTATTGTATTTGCTAATAATTTAGGTTTTTTACCTAAAATGGTTGATTTAACAGAATGTAATGTTTTGCCAAATTACACCCCAGGTATCGGTCAGTGACCGCGATGTGATAAGGTATCTTATCAATTGAAATTGGGTTACCGTGTATGTGTGTCTGTCTAGTGTCGATCTCAGAAACTTGAGTGTGATTATATATATATATATATCTCTTATTGTTTTATTTTGTATGTTTTTCTGTATATTTTTAAGTGTTATTAAATATTATTAATAATATATAAAACTTTGAATTCCAATTAAACTTTCAGTTTGATAAAAAATATATATATTTTTTAATATTATTGATATATAGAGATTATATAGAGATTATAGTGAAATTAAAACGCAAAATAGTGTTAATTTTTCTTTGTAATATCACCATCAGTTCGGTCTGGACTGGTCTGGTCTGTAATTACACATTGTGTCCATCGTCTCGTAACATGTTATCTATTCTTAACCCTCATTTTTTCGACCCTCTGACCGGTGCTCCCGGTTTCTGCTCAATGGATTTTACATGTTCTGTCATTTTTATTAAAGGGCGCCCTAAAAAGGGTTAAATTTACAAACGAAAACACTCAAGGGTTAAAATTGAATATGGAAAATTTAATTTTCTACACATTTTTAATGATTAATGCCTAGCTGTCATGAATGCGTTGGAGTTTTGGCTGAAAGCTAGAAAACTCTTTACATTTATATAATATAAAAAATAAAAATAAAATTTAAATGTCATAATTTTGTTCGAAATTTGAATTAATTTAATATAAAACCATATTTTGTTAATGTACCATGCGTTCGAAATTTTAATCTTGCTTAGAAGTCTTTAAATGAAACATAGTAAATAATAGTTTGTGTTCGAAATTTAAATCTCGTTTAAGTCTTCAAATTTAATACTAATAATAAGTAATATGTAGTTTGTGTTCGAAATTTAAACGTTTATCTAGAACTCATATGGTGTACACATACAATGTTCGAAATTTAAATCTCGTTTAGAAATCTTCAAATTAAATGTGGCTGGTACCTTACAGTCCTGACTTGTTGAGCCAAACCATTCGCCTTGCGCTTACAAAATTCAGTTTGTGTTGCAGAAGGCGCGCGCGCGGCCGTACTTCGCGCCGAAACTTTCAAATTTGGCAGCCGAATTTTTTTTTTTAAATTTGCAAATCGACAGCTCGTATTGTCATTTTTTTTAACCAAAGAGTTCCGAGACGTGATTAAAAACTTTTTTGTGTGTGACATTTGGATTGTAACAAATGCATTGCGTTGGATGTGAGTAATATGTATAATAAATTTTAAGATTGTTCGTCCGTTGTACTTTAAAGCGAGTTCGTTTCGTAACACTATGTGGGAATTGTTGCGTTTCATGCTTCATATTTTATTCGGTTTATTGTTTATTTAATATAATATTATCGGACAAATAAAGTTTTTTTTTTTAATTGAAAAGGCCTGTATTATAATTACCCGTATACAATTATTATCTATCACGAAACTTGCAATTTATCAAGGTCTAGCTGCAGAGATGTATTGCATAGTGTGAGCAGGAGGGCTGTAACCCGCGACCTTGTGTTAGAAAGAGAGCACCGATGTTAGGAAACTCTTGGGAAACATGATTTTTCTCTTTCGGGGCTGAAGGGCGTTTTTTAATTTGTCTTTTAAGATAAATGTTATCATTTTTTCTATTTGTCTAGTTTCTAGGTCGGTTTTAAATAGATTATTATTATCATTATTATTTAATGCGTCCAAAAAGTAGACTCAAATTTTATAATTATACTGGAAATACTTAAAACATTCAGCTTTAAATAATTTAAGTGCAGTACACACGAGTTATACATATATTTTTAAACCAATGTGTACTGCACTTTAGCTAATGAATCTATTACAACACAGCGATGACATTGTATATATTTAAATATAACGGTATGACTTTTAGTATTCTAATAACGTAAAAACAATAAATATAGATTATACTTTGACATATAATACATCCAGAATGACAGTTTTTTTTTTATACAGCCAGTACTTTTTTGTTAACAAACGAGGTGAAAGTGTTTGTTTCTTTCTATTCAGCCAGGATTTTTAATGTCATATTAAAAGGAGGTTTATCATGTAATTTATAATAAAATCTACTTGAATATTTCTTGAGGCGATGTCGATACGTCGAGCCGCGTCCTCGCCGCACGCGAACTAAGAACCTGTATTTTAGGTACTTTAAGTACTAAGACCAAACCTAGCCACTAGATTATCAATAACTCTAGTGCTTAGATTAGACATGTACATTCTATCCAAGGAGGTTTCATTATATAAACTGAAAGTTTAACAGATAATAAAGATATATATATAAAAAAAGGTTTGTATCAATAAGTATCAGACACTCGCTTTTTAATATAACTCATACTTTCACATCTTTCTCTTGGCTTGAACTTTATTGCGTTATACAATTTTACGTGCCTTCAATTTATTAAAATTTAATATTCCCTTACTATTTACTAACAAATAAAAATAACGTAAACAATTCTAATAAAATAACCACTAATAATAATTTAAATTTGATAAATTCGAAATTCGAATAAATATTCAGATACAATTGAAATAATAGAATAATTTTCAAATTTAGAATTACATTTAAAAAAATATATAAATACAATCCGATTATAAAAAGCGACCTTGAAAATAAAAAAAAATAATGGAACGTTAGTTCGAAATTCAAAAATTCTTTACATCCGGCTCCGTATCTTGTAATGTGTAATAATAATTACAGCATTGATCAACTCTCGCCCACTTTCACAACAGATTTTGGCAGCAACTTTCACTATAAGATATGCCTTAAGTTATAAATGAAATATATTTAATGTATATTGAAATATTTTAACGATTTTATTTGATATAAATTCTTTTTTTTTATTGATATTTGACAGACTATATCTATATTTATTTGTTTTAGTGTCCATTTATAAAAATTAAAGTTGAATCCCCGCTGTCTTTTACACCTTGGGACACAAAATTATGCATGTCGTAACGGTTACGTCACGTCACCTATTGAATGTACGTTTTACATCTTAAGTTATATTTATTTATATATTTATTATTTATTAATATATAATGTTATATCATAAACAAACTTTAACATATTAAATTGTATGAAGTTACCGAAAGTCTAAATTAAAAAAATAAATAAATATATAGTATCTTTCACTGACTTTTAATTCTAACCGAATTCGAAGTTAGATTCGAAATTTTTTATTTTTTTTTGTATATTGAAAAGAAAAACTGTAATACAAACTTTCGTTTCCGTTAAAAGACTAATTTCGCTAATTCCTCTCAAAAACATTTTAAAATAATTTCACAAAAAAAATCCTTACCGGTTAATTTTGTAAAATAAACGTGTTCCTAATTTATTTTTCCCAAACAATAGCTTGTTTGTTCGTTGATCAGTCAGGAAAAATTGCCTTATATCTATAGATTAATCTATCTATACCAAAAACTAATACAGTTCGATTCCCGGTCCGAAAAATTATCACAAACTCAAGATTAAATATATAAAATAAACACGCACAAGTTACTGTTATTGTATTTATTTGAAAAGATATTTTCTTGAAATTGCTAAAATTAGTAAGTTCATTGACACACCTTGAGTTTGTTCGGAAAATTCGAGACACTGCGACAGATATACTTAAAATAATTATTTAAAAAACTAATATTCTTAATGTAGCCCCGAATGGAATTAAAATGGCTGAAATGTCAAAGGTTACCCGATAATATTCAATCTGGTGATTATTTTAAAATAATAACGTACAAACATACTATTACTTTTATATATATAATACATTACAATATAGAACAAAAGGACGCTTAACAAAAACACCTATTTACTCTACAGGGAGAAACATCAAAGAGAGTGACATAATAGACGCCTCTATATGTACCATAGACTATACTCTATATAACCATAGAGTATAGAGTAGTTTCCATGCGCCATACAAACATAGCAATGCAAGAAGTGTTTTAGTTCTCAACACCTCGACACGCGGGATCGATGTCGGGCATGCGCAGAGGCGCATCCGACCCCTCCCGCGTCCCCCGCCCGACTGAAGCTGAAACCCCCCTGCAACTGCACTTCAGTGCATCCGAGAACGCGGCTAAAAAAACTCCAAAAAAATATATATAATAATAATTCCAATTCCAAATTCGAAATTCAAAATCACATCCGTAATGACACGGGCCGTCACAACCGGCCAGTTACAGTGAATCAAATGAAACAAATTATGAAGAGGAAAAAACGAAACGGCCACAGAGGTTCGCACACATGCAAACTTTTTATATCACACCTCGACAATATTTGAGACAAATTAATTCACATACTATTAAGGAGATTTATATTGATTATAATCACATAAATAATAGATGTTTTAATATTCACAATTAGATTAATACCAGCATGAGCCCAACCTTAAAAACGAAATTTTAGACTGATATCCGAATAACGTAGTAAATAATATAGTATTTACATTAGTTGAGAAATTTGAGAAAGTTTATATATATATATATATGTATATATAAGAAATAATAATACAAAAAAAGCAATATACGATATAAAAACCGGGGATCAGTGATAGCCTTAAGTTTTATACGACGGACGAACAATTTTGAGAGTTGAAAAAAATAATTACAGTGTTATTAAAATATGGATAATTTATGTGTGAGTGTGATATGATGTTGAATATGTTTGATATGTGGAACTCTGTGAACACAAAGCTGGAGGCCCAGAGCAATGTCCAGAGCCAGCAACCACACACATCAGGTGGGAGTATAAAAGGTAATTTTACTTAATTACCAAAATAATCCTATACGTGGATTAAAAATTAGAAAGTTGTCGAAATATTAATTCTCTATTACATAATGTAAGCCTAAAGAAAGTTGCCAATTAAAATTCGGTAACAGTGTATTCATCTGTCCGTGTGTTACGCAATATACTGGTAATAATAAAATTATGAATTATTCGTAACGAATTAAAAAAAATAAAATTAATGCTACAAGTATTTTTAATTTACAGTATTTTATTATAATATTAACTTAAAAAACTTTCGCTTCGTTTATATCAAGATAATGTCAGTTGTAAGGAATTTTGTTTTTTTTTAATTACTAATTTGACATTTAAACTTTCACATAGTTAATTACGAAATGTAAGAAATATACCGCGGAGAAATATAATTTAAGTAAAAAAGTTCTTAAACATTATTATATATATTAATATAATAAAAAATAAATTATAATTTACATATATGCAAATAAAAAGAAAAAGGCGATTTTATTTAAATTGTTATTAAAATATTAATTTTAACAAAACAAAAGCTATAAATACTGAATTATCTAAAATAAAATTGCACTAATACATTTAAAAATAAATTAATAATTTTTATAAAAAAAAAACATTATACAAATATATATTTCCAATCGCTATTTTCAGAATTCGATATTTAAAAGTGAATTGCGATATTCGAAATTTAAAAAAAATGAGAAAAGTCAAAGAGTTATTAATTCTTTATTGATTCCAATTGACATTTACACTTTCACACCGATTAAATTAAAAAAAAAAATTGCCGCCAATTTTGCACGAGAAACCGCTACGAAATCTGGTTTCTTTTTAAAACACGTTCCATTGCGTAACATTATAAGGAACGGAATAACTGAGCGGCCGGTCGCTATTATTTATAAACCGCTCGAAGCAGCCCCTTAAAATTAAAAAAGTTTTTATTCTATATACATATAATTGTTCGTCTTTTGTCATTTGACATTTCGGAGAAATTGGTATCGTGATAACAAATGATTTGTCGCCGGTCACTGATTATTTTTTTTTTATATACCAAAAGCGCGTTGGCTTCCCGCAGATTGGAAATGGCTTTGTTAGTAATCTTTTGAATCTTTAATGCGTGTTCAAGATAATTAAATAATTTGAGAGATTTTAGTGAAATCCTTGACATAACTTATTAATATAGGTATATTAAATTTGCAGTTAATTTAATAACGCGGATCACTGCTAACATTAATAACAAATATTACAATTTCCAGTTAACGGTTTTATAGGTCATACAAGATTCATTACTGGATTGGGAAAGAAACGACTTCTTGAATCACGTTTGGTAACATTTTTGTTTTTTTCATTGCATGTGTTAATTAAATACATATAAAAAACAAGAAGCCAGTGCAAGTTCCGCATCATTGCATTATAATATTATAGTCCATTTTTAATACATACACATATATAAAAATATACTATAATATTATATAATCTGTTCTTATTGTAATAAATTGTTTCCAAAACAAAAGTAAATAAAAAATAGGCTGAACGATTTAAATACTTCGTCTCTTATAAAGTTCGATTTGGATAAAAAATATACAGGCAATGGAGGCAAAACTAAATTATGTTTTAATTATTGTTTACAAAACAAAAGTAAAAAAAATAGTCTGAACGATCAAAATCCTTCGTCTCTTATAAAGTTCGAATTAAAAAAAAATATACACGTAATGGAGGCAAAAGTAAATTATATTTAAATTTGGAATGAGGTATATAATATAGTAATTACGCTTTAAAAGCATTTATAATGCTGATAGAATCGATCGTATCAATAACATGTGTGTAATTTGATTCTTTTTGTATGCAATTTTAATAATTCTAAACATTATTTTATATATAAACTTGTATACGTTTAAGGAAAATAAAACAAATAATAGTAAGGTCCGTTATGAGAAAGATACTTAGAAATGCCCGCTGTTTTTGATGAGTAATATTTTATATAATTAATTTTATATTTTAAGGTTTAATTTGATATATACAGCCATTAATTAGTAAATAAATAAATTTCTTTTTAAATATATATATTTCAAAAGTACCAGGATAGCATAAACACACAAGAGATAACCCAAATACAACGAACATACTAAGCACTAGGGCCGTATGTTAGTACTAGCGAGAAAAAGTTGCCTGGCCAAGACCCATATAGCGAGCTCGTGGTGCGACTCGTCTTGATACTTTGTTTTATTAATATACCAATTATTTTCATCTACTAATTTTAATATTCGTTATTAGTTAAACTTACTTACCATTTAATTTCATTCTTTAAATTTGATTAAAAAATATAATAAAGTATGTTTTCATATAAATTATTTTATAGATATATTTTTTAATTGATAACTTTTGTTACAATTGTTATTATTTACATATCTTTCTTTAACTATTTTATTTAGTAAAATATAAATATAAAATTTATTTTCATTTAAATGCTCAAGTATACTCCAGCGCTGTACACATTACGTATGCGCATGCGTGGAACATGCGCTCAGGTACCACTGATAACTAGCGTGCGTTTGAACTGTCACATTTACTCGACCGGGCACTTATAATGTAATTTTATAGCCCTATTATAGTAGTACATTAAATAATGTAAACTTGTTAAGTTTTAATATCTTAGCGTTTTGTAATATAAATGTAGAATTATTAATTTTTAGATTATTTTAAAGCATTTTTAATTGAACTAACATTATATTCTATTATTTTAATATGAAATCTTTATTATTCTATGGAATTAAAAACTTTAAAGAATTACATACATAAATACACTTTATTTATATTAGTCATCAAAAAAAATATATTGCAAATATAATATCGTAATATTTCTAAGACTAAAGTAAGTCTTTAATTAAAATAATAATACAAATTCTTAATGTCGTAATAAAACTTTAAACAACTTATATCAGAATAAAATTATAGTCAACTCTCGCGAATAGAACAATAGTGTAAACGCAGCATCGGACAATGCACGTACATGCGTGTTGTGCGTTCGTGACGTCACTCATTTTGTAGTCAAATGACTTTACAATTAAGGTTATTACTAGATTATTCTAGAATAAATATATATGTAATATTTTTGTTAGAATTAAGGTTGTTCGGTTTTGGTAATAAAATATATTGTCAATATACCAGTTGCCATTTGACTCAAGGCTGATATTACATTCCTTATACGTAAATAACGATAATATTTCAAACATATGTAAACTCTTTGCAACAAAATTTACTGGCATCTTTATAAAAAGAAATTTTAAAAATAGAACTGTCACATATAAGTAACCTCTGCAACAAAAACTGAATATCAAACACTAATGTCATTGTTTTCGAGAACAAATATACTTATAAAATAAAAACTAATGAAAAAGTTTGATACACCGAATAATTACCCAAAAATTGTTTGACGAAAATTTTAAAAATAGTTTATATTTTTTATTGTTAATTAAATAAATACTATAAATAATACAATTAAATTATAAATTGTATACAATAGTTTAGATATTTCAAGTAACTTGACCCGGTTCTGGTTATCAATAAAAAGCGTCGCCTTGATGGGAAGTTGCGAAAATTGAAATTGTCTTTGGAAGGTCGGATTTCACTTAACAAATTGTACCCTGTATTGTTTGTTGAAAAAACATAAACCTTTGAAGATAAAAAATATCAAGGATGCGACGGACCGTCGCCATTTTCTTGCTAAATATCTTTTAAACTTTACATGAGCATAAAAAAAAAAGTTTGTCAATTGACTTTATTATTTATTGTATGTTTAGAACAAACACTGATAATATACATTCAGAATGTTTGTCAAACGAATTCAAATTTCGAACGATTTTAGAACAACTAGAAGTTTGTATAGGGTTGATATAATGCATAATAAGGTATTATATAAGTGTCTAAGCTCACGTAACTTTGATTTAGCTGAATTCCAGTATAAAGCTTTTCAAGGTCAAACTTGGATTATAAGCTAAATAATATAATTTAATTAATGATAATATTTATCTGCATTTGAAAATATATATTTTTTAAAAATAGATTTATTTTAATGAACTTATTTGAATGAAAACTTACATAACGTGCACATGTAATGAGTTGACAGATCATTGCACGCAGATTTAGTGTCTATGCTTCGTACATAAGGAATAAAATCGCTTAATAATATTTAACTCCTCGCCTTGAGGACACTAGTATACCCTTAAAAACAAAGTATTCGCGGGAAATTCAAATTTCGAAATTCGCAGGATAAAGTTGCGTCTCAATTAAAACGAAACCCCGCCATCCAAAAATAGACCGAGAGTGAAAGTAATAGAGTTGTTTTTAGATTGCAAGCCGCGACGGCTTGAAGCCAACTCAAAAGTGTGTCACAGAGTTGAATAGCACTCGCAAGGCCGGACTATCTATGAATGCGCGAAGTACGGATGTGCGTCCCTTGCTTCTATCATTTATTTAAATCGTTCCATGTTTAAATATACTTTTTCTAATGGGATTTTGAATTTCGAATGAAAATCCTGATGCCATGAATTCAATATATTTGGATATGTTATTTGTTCTAATTAAAAATATAACATTAATAAACTTATTTCACAAATTTTGTTAATTATGTAAATAAAATACCTTTTAGTTATTGTGACAATTGATAAATATATAATATTTAAATTTATTTGGCATTGCTCTTCTTTTTTTCGTAACTAATGACATATCAAAGTACAAAAGGAAAAAACCTCGTTATTTCGTTAAAAACAGTAGGCACGTGTATAATGTAACTAGGCGTTGGCTAGGCATCCGAGTAGATCTACTAAACAAAACATTAATTATATGACCTTCTTGAGTCATAAGGTTTACATTTTTATTTGTAAGTGAAACGGTTAACGTACTCTGTATGTCTGTTAGTTGATTTTGTCAAATAGAATTAGTGTAGACGAGCTCGTCTTAATTTAGAATGATAAATAGGTGATGTCGGGTGATAAGCTTTACTCAAATGTAATAGTTATTGGAAAGTTTCGATAATTTCAATTATAATTATATTAAAGTAGTGAAACTATACGTGACAGTAACTCTTGCGGTCGCCATTTTATGCAACAAGACATATTATAATAAAAATCTAATTTGTATTGAAATTGAAAATGAAATGTTGTTACAGTGTGGGTGAGAAATATTTCGGCACAAAATAGTGCAATATAATTCGTTATTAGTTGTATACTTCCTTCCTCAGGTGGGCTGCAACGCTTTTGCAATTCCTCTAGTGTTGCTAGAACGTGTGCTGTGATCATTTACCATAAGGTGACCTCCACACTTGTTTATTTTCTAACTCATCATGAGAGTTTATTAGGTTTAGATCTTGTAAAAAGTACAAATTATTTTGTTCAATATTTTCCTTATATTACATTATACCAATATAAGTGATGCAAGTATAGAAAATTCAATTTGCCACCCCTAAAACGGGGGATTAATTTAATATCAGACTCACTAGACTGTCGCAAGTACCCTTTGACAGGGCGGTACTGCCCGGGTTGTTCAGCCCCCATACAAGCTAATCTAAGATACAGTTGAGTTTTACCTTAAATAAAAATGTGTTTCTAACGTTTAATTCGATAATATTTCATCTTAAATTACTTATCGTTCTTCATACCGTGCGTTGCGTGCCCCTCTGGCCTTCGTACGGCTTGGAAGGTTTAGGCGCTGATAAAAAAAATATTTAACATTGAAATAATGCATAAAGGATATTCGCGGTTTCTTGTTAGCTGAGAATAATTTTATAACTACGCTGATCATTAAAGCATATATCTAAGCGTATAAATAATATATTGAATTTAAATAAATAAAGAAAATATAATCTATAATCTAAAGAAAAACATTATAATTTTTTTTAGTTACCATATCCGTGACATTAATTGTCATATTTTTTATTTAAATATGGAACACAACATATATGGCTTTAAAAATCCTTAAAACGAAAGTTGTTTTGTTTGAATAAACAATTTATCATAGAACTTTCTGCTTTATATATTTAGTTATATCTATATATTGTACATGGTATATATATAATTATTAAATATAGGTATAATATACAAAGATAAAGACATGCCGCATCCACATTTCGGTGCATCCATGTAATTATCCCACGATAGATATTAGTGAATCCACTTTTTCTATAATCTTTGTAGTTTCCATTTTCAGTGGTGGCGTGTTACAACAGCCTTGAATACATTAATATTAAATACTTGGATGGGAACTTCACGAACGTGACTTGTCTCGTGTACTAACACAAATATAATATATATTACTGTTTACTGATATATCAACTCTAAAATACTTATAAATTTGGCTATTATAAAGAAATGTTTGCTTGGAAGTTTGTCCTTTAACGACTACAGCGCCACCTATTTCCGAACTATGAACCATCAAGCGTGGTCCGAAGAGATGGCGGTATGTTCTAAACCCTGTAAATACAGACGTTCTACTAATAGTTATACTAAAAAAATATTTTTAACTTGTCGAGAACTAATCAACTTAAAATGAAATAAAAAAAACATGACCCCTCTTAAAAACCTTTGCGACCGCGCCTATAACTACTTATAGTAATATATTGTAAACATGACGTCATCGGTCAGTCACAAACAGACCAACCAAGTATTATGTATATATAAATAAGCCTCTAAAATTAAACTTTGGTTAAGGGTTCCCTAACAAGGGTTCAAAGGGTTATTGTATCTGTTGGGGGTTAATTGAAACTTTAAATAAGATAGCGAAAGCTTCTTGAACCAAAGATAATTTATATCATCAATAGTTATATTTTTATATTTTTCATTATTATATATATATATATAACGTGTTTGTGGATTTTTTATATATACATATATATAAAAAAAATTGAAGTGTCTTTTTATATCCAAATTAACAGCTTTTCATTAAATGCATATGAAAGTATATACAGTGCTTACATAAAGAGTTGTTTTAAAAATTTTGTCTGTCTGTTTGTTCCGGTTAATCTCTGAAACGGCTCGACCGATTTTAACAGGAATTTCACTGGTGGATAGCTAATGTTATAAGGAGCAACTTAAACTATTATAACTTCAAAAATTATATGTATATATATACTTGAAAAACGTTTGTTTGTCCAAAAATGTGTACGTAAATGGTTCTTATATAATATATGGTTATTTTTAATAGCATTTCGTACAAAAAAGCATATTTAAACTAATTAATTATTCATAATTGATAATTACTAGCAACTATGTTGTATGGCAGAACTAAAAAAACACGGGTGCGAATACCGCATTGAAACTGAGATAGAAAAAAATATATATATATATACAGAATTTTGCCTAAAAATTCATTTTGGGTTAATTCGTTTTAAAAATATGTGATAATTAAAAAATTATACATATATATATATATATATATATATATATATGTACCAAATATTATTGACAATTATTTCGTTGTTATTTTTTTGCATACATTTTTGTATTTTAATATAATCGCAGCGATCGTCTTCATATTCCATCCCCGTATGTTTACATTTAGCTGATTATATTCGCGTGACTCCGAATACGGTGAAGGATTATGCCTACTGCATCTCAATAATTACACACAACCACCGTTTATATCATATACGAATATAACTATTTAAGAAATATTAATGTTTTTTTATATTAATAGTTAAGACAGACAAACTTTGATATTAGAAGGATTTTCTATATAATTTTCCATTCATAATTACATATGTATATATCAAAATGTTTATTGTCCCCCCAGACCCTTTGATTTTTCGTGATTTTTGACGTAATACTTCCCTTTTCGTCTTTAATAGATGATTATTATAAGCGAATATTATTTATAACTTAATTTTCACTATAAATATCAAATTATAAGTAATATTGAACTGAATGAATAAAAAAACAACAAAAACCTGTCGTATCACACCTTATCAAGTCAGTTATCTAACAGTGAAAGTTAGTTCGGACGGCATTGTTGCAGCGTTTTATTTACTAATATAAATACGTGTTTTTACATTACGAAATATTGGAATTCCATTTTTGAATTGTGCAATTTTTCGTCCATAGATGGCGCTGTTTTCAATTTGTCACCTGTCTTTCGTATCTTTGTAATGGGCAGCTGTTAATTTATTATTACACCTGCCTAGATTTGATTTCCGGTTGAGATTACTATTTATTGAAGATAGGGGAATGTTTATGTTAATAGGCATATTTAAATTTTATATTAGATATGGTTGGCTTTTTCATGTTCAAAATAACAACGGGAAGCATTCAAAATAACATTTACATAAATATATATATATATATATATATATATATATATATATATATATATATATATATATATATATATATATATATATATATATATATATATATATATATATATATATCTATATATATATATTTATATATAATATATATATATATATATATATTATATTATGATTTTTTTAGACTTTAATTCAAAATTATTTTAGAAACATAACTCTTCTTTTAATATCACGTGGGTATAAAATAATATTTTCATTGATGTTATGTTTTTTTTTTCTAATAAGACTCATTTGAAAAAAAAACACATAATTTTGTCACTTTTTTAAAGAAATAAAAATCTGACATGACTTGTAAAAGTCAAAAATATTGTTACAGTATATATATGTAACATAAATTTTCGATGATATTATATAAATATATAATAGGACTACATAAGAGCGAGTCCGTCTGTCAGTCCTGGGTCAGATCAATATTTAATAACCGCTCTGTCGAATATCGCCTTTCAGTATTCCAGGTGCGGTCGTAGGCTAAAACTAGTATTAATGTCTAATTCCATAACGTAGGTTGTGATTTTGTCTTCTGATTAATAATCCTATATATGTATGTGTGTGTGTATGTATCTATGTATGTGTGTATGTATGTATATACATAATAATGCTTCAATAATAAATACCTTTACCTGTATAATAAATACAGAAAACAATTTTTTTGATAAAAAATTAATGGCTTAAAATTGATTAATTTAATCTCTTTTTATATAAACATAAAATTACCAAATAAATTACAGTATTTCAATTAAAACTGTGTTTTGTTTATATTTTGCAATCACAAATTAATTGAATTTGTTACCAATTAAATTAGGAAATAACGAAACAAGTGCAAAAAAATATAAAAAGAACTAAAAAGAAACTTCCCCCTCCCTCCCTCCTCTTCTTTAATGAGGCTGTCAAAGCCATTAGACTAAGTATTAAACGTCTAAAAATCTTTTTAAATACACATTGAATTTTTATAAATATAAATTTAATATTATTCAATATTTAAAATAAAGAGTATCTAATCGATAATTGAATTCACTTCCTCAAGTCAGATCTTGACTTCCGGTGTCAAATTTTCAACGCGCCGCAACTTTCACATTTCGAAAGTTGTATTTTAAATATTGCATGTGAGTTTATTTAACGGTTGTAATAAATCTTTATCTAATATTGTGTAATACAATATAATATTACAACAATTCAATTGATTTTAATATATTCATAACGTTAAAAATAAATGACTTATTTGTTTCAACTCTTATAAGATAATTTTCAAGGTCACTCCAAATATAATGCTTGGAAATAATCTACCATAACTACGTAATAATATAATACTTAAAAAATAATATAATGTGTAAAATAAGTTAATAATAATAAACAAAAGACTTTCATAAATATATAATTAGATAATACCAAGAGAGAGTTTGGTACAGGACCCGAAATAAAAACGAAAGTGACTCAGGATTGAGAAAGTATTATATTTTGAAAGTCTTAAACAAGAATATTTGGTAGTACATCAGATAACCGACCAGAATATACAGAGCTATTGTTGTAATATATCATCGTTTGGTGTGTATTAACAGCGTGGATCAATTTATGTTGGACGTTATAAGATGGCGGTGTGCGACGGAAACAGCCGATTCTAGCCGAGCGAACTCGTAACTGGGTCACACGCACACATACAAGGCTACGCACACACGCATCGTATAAAAAATTTTGCTTTCACACTACAAGAACTGACTCATTCATATTTAGGAAAACCGAGAAATTTCTAATTGTACAATAGTGATGGGAGTTTTTAATATTTCTGTTTTTATATAATATAAATTGAATTTATATTATTTGTAACAATGCAGTAGTTTTATCATGTTAGGTATAAACTTACAACCTAATTATGTTCCTAGACCTAGGTTATCGGCGCAATAAAATTAAATATTCTCATCGTATTCTGTCGATACGTTTCGAATTGTGATTTTAACGAATACCAAGATTCAGCCATTTTGATTTTATACATGTGTGTTGCACACATATATAAAATCAAAGGACACAGTCTATATAAATTGGTATACTAATAATGGTAATATTTATTAAAAAAATATATTTTATTATAATAAATATAGTATATTTGTACCATCTGTGTCATTTAAAATTTAGTTTCTATGTTTTGCGTCATATAATTTCAAGGTCATTCTAAGAAACAAAATATTATTACTTTAGTAAGGTCGTTGTACTTATTTGATAATAAATATCATATATCTGTATGATAAGAGTTAAATTCAACAATTTAAGTTAATTTAACCAATTCAATGGAGTGAATGAATGGTAATTAGAGGCCATGACAGTTTGAGACTTGTCTTAGCTGTGTTATAAGTTATATGAATTATATATTGTTAAAAATAATGTTATATATACATAATGGAATTCAATTTTTGTATTCAAATTAATATATTTTTGCGAACAGTACATATGATTTTTGTGCGTCATTTTATAGATGTAAAAATTCTTCAAACATTTATTATATATATATGTTATACCTAATGCCCTTCAAGTTATAAACAAAGAATAATTATATATATTTATATATATATGAGTCATATTCCAACGCATGTCTTCATAATGTTAGTATAGGTCAGGATTTCGCTATTATTAGTTATCGTTTCCTTACTTTGTTTATGCGAATGTTGGCAGCATTGGATTTGTTTTATTTTATTTGACGCCAAGTTAGAAGCAAGTGTCAATTAGTAAAAAGTATTTACGTTGTGCGTTTGTTTTTTTTTTACGGCCAGAGTTAAGCAAAAGGTACTTAGAAAAAGTATTCATATTGCATATGACATATTTTTTTTAATTTACGGCCTGAGTTAAAAGAAAAGGATTTAAAAAAAGTATTGTTATTATTGCATAATCATTTTTTATGGCCACTCAGTAACAGTCATATAACAAAAAGTATTTATACATTTCATATTATATATTACTAGAATAAAAATAATTAAACCAATATGATTATATTCTTTCAGCTCATTTTTATTATTTAAATAATATCTTCATTATGCATTTGCAAATATGTTGAGAATTTTTTTTTCAATAGCTTTTCATTTTACAGAAGCCTGCTATGAACCAGGTCATGAACTATATCTGTGTCAATGAGGGAAAGAGACGGACATACTTATAGAAATTAACATATAACTTATATTAACTTTATTATAATATTAGCAAAATACAATTATACGGTTAATATTAATAATAATAAATATTTATTAATAGTAGTAATAATACCTTGAGATATAGTTTTATAGTATTTATACATTTGTCTATATTTTTATAGACTGCCAGCCGCATTGCAGTAGACGGTTCATGAAAGACGACATTTTTCAAGCGCTTTATTTGCTTTAAATGTTTATTTCAACAAAATCTTTCAATTTAAAAAAAATATATACAATTTTTCTCTGTTTATATAAATTTATGAAAAATGTTTTATTAAAAAAAATAATTTCATTAAGCTTTATAATATACATATGTATATAAGATTCCTTGGCAACAGCAATAAACTAACTAAGCTGTAATATAGTATATATATATATATATATAATCCAAAACAGAATTCTATTTTTAAATCATGTAACGGTCATTTAAATAGGTCATTTCATTCATATTAAATCAACGAAATTTAAATAAACAAGTTTTAGTCTCAAAGAGTTTCCCTTTTCAGACATTTTTAAAAGTACTCGGTAAGGTATGAAACCAACATTCCACAAAAGATTAGATGTGTGCGTGACACGTGTACATGTGTATGTGTATATGTATGTGTGTGTGATTCACTCACACATGTAACGCTAGTGATGTAATACTACGTTGACGCCTCGCAGACATTTTTTATGGACTCTGACGCAACTTTTTTATAACTGTTAGGGGCGTTTCATTTTTTATACATTTATATATGTATATTGAATAATATATATACATATATAGTATTGTTTGACAGTTATTTATCGATGAGTTTCTTTGGTCCTGTGTTAATTAATTAATTTATACTAATATTTACTTTTATTTCAGGTAAGACAAAAATAAAATGAAGACTTCAATAACGAAAACAGGTTTGGACCTTTATGGTCATATACATACATACATACATAGACATATTATACGTTTTATATAATATACCATATGTTAAATAATCTTAGAATAGGTATTGATTAAATACATATATAATATTTTAATAATGACAGTAATATGATGTCGTGTGGATCGATCCTTACGATGCACGTGCACACATACAAACACTATATAACTGTAACGCAAGGCTGCACACAGATGCAACAAGGACAGGTCAACGCACTCCGTTGCCTTGCACGAGTGAGACAGCAATACACCCACCCACCAAGCGTGAAGAGATCAGATACACGTCACGCGCTTCCTTGCCTCTTACGTAGAGTCGCATGTGTGCAACTGAGATAGATTTATACCGGCAGGAAGAGATAGCTATATAAATATTATGTCTGTTATTTCACTTCCTCCGCTGTGATGCAATAGCAATTTACAATATAAGCATCTATTTTGAGACAAAGCCAATTAAAATTTAAACTTTCATAACAATAATGAAATAAATGTAATAATAATTACATTTTAGAAACCAAAAAAATATTAAACATGGAATGTACAATAACTTAAACTTGGAATGAAACAATAAGTTTTGGCGGGAAACCTAAGTAATACTGACCTATATCCCGAAGTTTGTAAAACAAATGCATGATCCACTTTCCTTGCACGTGTCAAACTCCACTTATCAATACAATGTACAGCCTATCAAATAATCATTATTATTAATAACGCCATCTATTGATGAATAGCTGACACACAATATTTAAATTTATTATCATTTAAATGCCCTCATTTCGTTTGGTTCGTTACAAGTCATTATTGTGACTGAACTTCTGCACCAGACGTTTATCCTTTTATTTCGAGGAAAATCGATAAAAAATACCGCACTACGCACGCCCTAGTTTCCGTTTTGTGGAAATATTGTCTTTTGTGGACTAAAACGCGGAGGAAAAAAATAAGTAGGCTCAGATTCATGCCAAACTCGTGTCATTGAACTCCTTCAAAAAGCTGCCAGGATTGCCCGTTACGCAAAAATAGACTTAGACGCGTACCAGGAACAACGAAGTTTGCGTCTCAGTAACTTCAAAAGAGAAGCCATTTTGAAAAATACCGCTCATCACTTGGGCTCTTTCGTACGCAACACACATACACAGACACGCACACATAAAGAATCAAAGGCAAAGGTAGTTATGTACAAAGAAAGTACGTACGAGCTTTCCCTGTGTTGGATTACACAACCTCGGACCTCTCTTTCTATCCCATGTACAAGGTATTCCCCTCTCCCTCTGTACTGTTATGTAATAACGGTTGTTGTGATTTAGCTGTAACATTTTTCTCCAATAGCTATGCTGCTTCTATGCTAAGATTTATTATTACAATTGTGGCACTCCATTCAAAACTTTAATTATTTCGCCTATTCATCCGCATTTAAATTCTTTTTAATCATAACTTGGACACTATTTTGAAACTAAAAATGAACTTGTGAATTCAAAAATGGAACAGCCTACAAATAAACGCATGTACCTGTCAAATGCACCTCAATACATATACGTACATGACGTATCGTCGTGTGGGAGAATGCAGTGGTGTGCCGCCCGTACATTTCCTAGTTGTTCCCCCGATGGCCCGCTTGCAACATCTATGTGAGCGGGTCCTTATTCGGCGGCAATATTCGAAATTTAAATTTATATTTTTTAAAGTGTAGTGACTGTGAGCGGTGTTGTGTTGTGAAAAAAGTTTTTATATTTGGAATGAATGAAGGTTTGACCAAATAGGTTTTACACAACTCGGTTTCATGTAACGTTATTGTACATTGAGATGCGAAACTTTCTTTATAAATATAATTAGTGTAATTAAGTTAATTAGTGTTTAAATTTCGTGCGAATTTAGCGTATAATTAACGGTGTTATGTCAGTGTATTGTTAACTGTTCTTAATTTTAGTTCAGTGAATCGCCATTGTGTAACCGGCTGCGTGATTATTTAGGATTTATATTAAATTCCCAGAAAAAATACATTCATATTTTAAAATAAATATTACAACATAATTTAGAATTATATTATTAAGTATAAAAAAATCTTTAAAAAGAGCGTGAAAAAACCACACATACATAAAAGATAGGCTATCTCGGTTTTCCTTTTATAGATAATTAGTGCACGCGATTATTATCTTTAAAGACGATAAATTAAAGGCTATAATGAAATGATATAAATTGCACATTTTATATGGTTTTGATTCAATATGTTTTATAGTTTTAGAAATTATATTCAAATAAAAAAACATGAATATTTTTAAATACATATCGCTTAAAAGTATATTAGAAATGTTTTTTCCTTTATATATATATAAATACAATATTACTTATATAATTATGTAGAATACATAAATATTATATAAAAGTACATCATTGAAGTAACACATTGGTAATATTACGCTACACAAAATAAACATGAATTAAATTTATTTATATAAGATTGTGGGAAAATATATATATAAAATAATAACAAAAAATAAAATAAAATCAAACCCCTAGTTACCACAGCTGACATTTTATTAAAAAAATAAAAAAATAAAAAAGTGACATTTGGATTCAAATCCTCCGCACAATAGTTGTGGAAATATCAAGTTACTATACCCATCCCGCTCTGGCCTGCGAAATTCTTGCGAGTGTGAAAGGGATAGAGCTTATTGTTAATACCATAAAAGATGCCCCATTTCTACCACGTGGCTGAAAAGCCAGTAATTTCCTTTGGAGCCATTTTAATGAAAGAGGTACTTTTGCGTTTTGATTGCGGATTTTTATGCGGACTTTTGCAGCATTTAAACTGTATCATTAACTAATGGTTTAGAATTAATTACTAAACTTCAGTTAATGATAATTAAAAGAGGTTAGTTTTCTAAAACAAATTTGCGATGTATTCAAAAGTTTTTTTTTGTGTAATAGAAAACAAATCTCTCGTACAATTAAAGTATGGTCTATTATGAAGTCCCCTAAACCAGTTTCAATACACACGTGGCCTTTACAGCGCCATCTGTGCGGCCCTTTTCTTAAACTATTGAAAATGTTTTTTAACTTTGAATGCATTATTATTTTTATGAATAAAATACGCCATTGTGAAAGATTTGTGTTATAAATGTAGACATCAGTATGCTTCAGAAATTCCCACATATCGTTCAACAAACTGTTTATTTTATTACGCACAGATAAAAAATACATTACGTATAATTCTGGCAAATGTTACTAAAAAAAAGGTTTTATTACAGTTGGGTTTTAATTAATTATTTTAGCTTTTTGGCTTCATAGTGGACCAATGATTTAAATAAAACTTTTCTTCCCTATTTACCCTCTTAAAAAAATATTGTACTGAGTGTTTACGTCAAAAAATAAAATTGTCAAATTTCTAACCTCTAAATATTTATTTATTTATATCTTTTCCACTTTGAATTGGTATTGATTCAGTTGAGTATCAAATGGAAGTTAGGATGTTGATACCATACTTATCGAAATAAGCCCTTCTGTACACACTCTTCAACTTAAAATAAGACTACGAGTGTTCAACCGCGCCCTGCTTTGAGATCCACAACAAACTCAGTCGAGTATTTCTTTATTGTGATCAATGTTTCACAAACGACAATATTCACTGAGCAATTTATGAACAATTATAATATATTATATATAAAATAATTGTGTGGTCGATTAAAAAGGAAGTAATTTGGGTCTGTAATGAATTCAAAACTCAGCTACTATTATCTACTATGATACTCCTATGATGAAGTCTCAATTTTGTCAGTATGTTTGTTGTTTTTGAAGATGTAAGTACATCGGATTACGGGGTCATTGCGATTATTAAATCGAGTTACGTTGACCTCAAACTTGAATCGGATATAGGTCACAGGTCGCTCCACATTTTGGGCTAGAATGCCCTAATCTGACCCCAGCGGCCTTGGGGCTCAAGTTCACCGGTTTGAGGTCACACAATTTTCGGTCCTGACCCACTTTGTTTTTGTTCTCAATTTATTGTTTAATTCACTTTTTAAACAACTCTCTGTTTGTTTTGTTTCTGACCTTTGGGTATATTGTGTTCTCTATTCGATTATATTTTTGTTATAGACACGACCTCTAAATATTTAGAGGTCAGTAATTCTAAACTTTCGCTGAACTCAAAGCAAGATGATCGTTTCTTACTCGTTCACAAATTTCGTGATGACAACAAACTGACTGCTTTATTCTTATGTGTTTTTTAATTCTATAATTATAAATTAATTAAGTCAGCTTGATACGCATCTGTAATATGATATTAAAGGCAAAAAAATAATTACAAATAGTTGACATTTAAATTAAAAATATTTTTAAGAAAACGAAAAAATATTTAAAATATCAAATCAAAGCAATAAATGAAATTCGGTATAATTTTGTTGCTAACATAAAATATTTACTGGACATTTCTGATTTTGCCGATTACGCAATTTTGTCTGCGACACGTGAGTCGATTTTACTTATTTATGTATTTGTAATGTTAAAACATATGATATATTTTTATTTAAATTATTTATACAGTTTTTTTAAATTATTATTAAAATTATTGATTCTTGGAACCAACTTGAAGGGTCCCTTAGAAGAGAGCTCTTGACCTTGGGATTTGTAGGGCGTTTCAAAAAGCGCCTGAAGAGCGATGTACGTAATATATATAAAATAATAATTATAATGTTTTACAATATATAAAATTAAACTATTTTTAAATATTTCCTTTATTTGTATTATTTAGCATTTTTTCATATTAATCTAAATAAAAAAATTCAATATATTAAAAGCGCCATCTAGCGAGAAGTAGCGACATTAATGAAACAAATAAAGGTGAAACTATATTTATATTGTTATTTTCGATCGACGATCGCAAATAATCTGTACATTATTTTATTACAATATTTATATATAAGGTTAATGAATTTTGCGAAACGTTTGTTGTCTTTCCTCTAGTGTATTAGTGTGTAAAATGGATAATAGATCGCGCTGTACTCAATATCCGGCAAAGTGACGCATTATGGCATTTTATGTAGCGCTAAGCTCCGTTAATCGCACATTGACCGATTGTATTGTTGTTCTGTATTATTGTTTAGAGATAAATGTATCGATAATCTTATAATAATTTAATATTATTATTAGCCAATGGATAGACAGTTTCAAGTTTTGGAAAATATATATTACTAAATATAGATATTAGATAGAGGCATTACCAAAGGCATGACCACGTTTTTTTGACCAAGGAATATCAGACATTTCATGAATCTTTTTCTCAAGTGTCATAATACTAAGGTATTAATAATAGTTATAAAATAATATATTAAATACATATATTTTAAGAATTTGATACGTATTGACTGCAAATTACAAGAAGTTTTAGTTGTTTTATTGTTCTTCATCTGTTATGACGATTTATTTACTCAGTTATACTTTTACCAAATTTAGAGTATTCACTGAAAACTCAACGCCGGTTTAGAGAACAGAATACTTTGTATCACTCCTGAGGCACGCGTTGATGTGAGTTTAAACAGGTGCAGAAATCTGCAATAAATTTGTAGTAAACTTAATACATCAATGGTATAATATCAAATATGTCTATAGACTAATATGAAATAGTCTTAGAATAGATTGTCACATGAAGCCAAGATGTACCGAACCTGTTATAAGTTGCCAAAATCGTTAATTGGAGGTTAATAATATTTTCTATTAATATTTTGCAATCATTGAAAATTCTTTATAAAAACATTTTTGACAGATGTTTTGGTAATGTAAGGGAACATTTGGTATGAACTCCTGTTAACAGTTCTTGGATGTTTTCGCAAAATATATTAAATTTACAAAATCATTATTTTGATGTTCATGTGTTAAGGTCACACTGAATATATAGTATTTAGAGTGGAACTTTTCAAATCCTAAATATGATCTTTGAATATCGGTTGCGGGTTATTAGTTACAAATAAATAATTAAAAAGTAATAAAAAAATTGTAAAAAAAAAAACATATTATAGCCAAAAAGAAATTTGTAAGTAAAAACTTACTCCAAGGAAAAGGAATTGCAACGATTTGGTTTGAAATAAATTAAATGTATCTATAATAAATATATATATATATATTAAAAGATCTTCAAATTAATTAACGTACAGACAAACAAACCGATCAAATATTTACGACATAATGGATCTGCTGTGGAACTATTTTAATATTCAATGTGATTACTCACATCCTTAATATATAGGTACTGTTTATATTATTGTAAGATGTATTTATATTTAACATAAATTATAACCAATTCATGTTATATAGTAATCATACAACTTGTCAATTTGTGTAAATTTGAAATATACATAAAAAATATTATATAATATAATAAAGAGCGAAAAACAAAAATTAATAAACCAATAATAATGTAACTTTTATAAAAAAAACCATTTTCCTAACACCCCGTATATTATCCGAGGTGACAATCAATCATTGAGTGAGCTCTATAAAAAGAGTATTCGTATTGTCATTAATATTTAATATATAATATTAATCATAAAACGGCCAAGCGTGATCTAATTTAATAATTTTTACTTTTTTGTAATCATAAATATCGCAATGTATCGCAATTGTATTTTTTATTATATTAATAAATATATGATTTTTTTTTACTTGTATATACACGTTTTAAATAAAAAGTGTTGCTTTTGAAATAAATTATGAAATGCCTGAAATTATCATCCATTAAAAACTAAGTAAATTCATAGACAAACATACGGACAGCAATTTAAGAACACTTTATAGATATTTCAATTTAGTAGTTATTCATATTAGATAAAAAAAAACAAGTAATATACGACTTTACAATAACACGTTATAAAAATATAAGTCATCACAGCTTTGTTAAGATAACTCGGGGTCGTTCAACTTAGGTTTGGCAATATTTGAACTTTGGTACCACTTTTCAATACGAGATGGCGCTAGCTGGTATACAATACCGTTATTTTCACACAAGTTGTGTTTGTGGTTTTTACGATAAACAAAAATAATAAATTGTATTGTATTTATGTTTGGTTCTATAATAGATAATTTTAATATTGTTAATATATAATAAAGAGTCTTTCATATACCTTACTGTAATTGCTTACGAAATAATCATATAAAATTACAAAATAAAAATATGTATATCTTACTATAGGAAAGATATTAAGTTGTACTAAAATTTCTGAATTTATACGATTTTATAGTATAAAGAAACAATATAATTCCGCAACAAAAATATTCGCTCCATTAGTATCTATACAACAATTTACACAAATAACGTATGTATAATTTTATTTACATATTTCCTTAACAAAAACAAACATAATTACACTATTGTTATAAGTAAACAAACATTAAATAAAAATTATTCACCCGTTTAAAAATAGTCAATAAGGTATAATCACAACTGAGGTCGTTGACCTTGTGATTGACCTTTAGTTTCGCTTTTCCACAATAGATGACAGTATTTCCAATTATGGTTCACATCTGGGTGGGTTCGTATCTTGGTCAGTGCGTTGCTCCTGTCAATGGTTGCTTGAACCTTAATTGATCGAGATGAAAAAATAAGGAAAGTGTATTGTTTAATGCCCTTCCGGTATTGGAGTGTAAAAGTTCAATTAATTTTATTGCTATCTTCCTTATTTGAAGGACTTATGCTGATGTGAAAATGTATTTGATACAGCGGTTGTTCTAACACGAGCCAATCAAATATTTTCCTGCTTTTGATTTATTTAATCCTAATTATTTAATAAATCTATAACGTTGATATGAACTAGATTATTTTAACTCAAACAACTAGTTTTGTCTAATGTGACCTTTAGTTTGATAGTGTTAGATAGTAAGGGATCCTGAAGGGCTTTGGAATGTTCCTTCATAAGTATGTTAGTTGTATCTCTATACATCTATCGTGTGATGAGGATTTATATGAGAAAACATTCTAGAATAATTCTTAAATCATTATTAATAAAATATTGATGAATACAAATGTTTCAAATGAGTTTAACGTCTTCTTAGAATCATAATATATATATTTCACAATATTTTTCTGGGTCAATGCACTGATTTGTGAGTAATTATGACACATTCCGTCCGTGTGTTCGAGGTCGGCCACCTTGTCCTTATCAAGGGTTCAGGAAACGCCAATATTCATTTGTATAAGGAAATTTTATTTAATTACAAATTGTTTTGAAGTCTATAAATCTAATCCTGATTATCGTCAGGGATAGCGATATGCTTGATATTTAAGGCCCCCATGTAGGGGGACTCAGTTTGACTCTACTAGGACTCTAATTAAATGTGATTATTTTTTTATGACCCTCATAAGAAATGTCGAATATATAATTTAAAATCATTTAAAATTTTGTATAATTTATATATATTTTTGTATATATTTGTTAAATATTTTTGTTATTAAAGTGTTATCAGCGAGGTCATTGAACCGGGAAATATCTTGTCGATTTCATTAATTGTTTATAATTAAAAGTAAATTTATTGATAAGGAGTACAAGTTATTGTGAATATGTAATATCTTCTAAACTATTGTGTTTTTTTTATATATTATGTATTTGTATATAATTATGCTAATAATATTATAATTAATAGTATATATATTAATTGATATAATATTTGTCACTATCGTCTAGACAAACCACACTACTTTCGTTTCAGTAATTGATTAATAATAGACAATTACACGAGTCTTCCGTCTCTGTTTGGTGTATGAAGAAATATAGCTGTCCCTTTCACTATAAATATGGCGGGGTCAACGAACCCCCAAAATGTAAGTTCAACGAACGTCCGAGACTAAGTTTATTGTACTTACAAATTTTTGCTAGTTCACGAATATTTTTGCTATTCTTCATTTTGTGTGATTTTTTATAAAAAAAAATACAAAATTAATGTTTTTCTTATGTATTTTATTAAAAATATATTTATATTTTAATTTTAATTTAATATTTTTTATATTAATATTTTTAATATACAAACAAATTTAGTAATCTAATCGTAATGTTAGATTTGTACGGACAGACAAAATAACTTATAATAACTTATCACTGGGAAAGTATCAAAATATATATATTTAAATTATTTATAATATTCATTGATATCCCTAAAATAAAACAGGAAGAGAGAATAACAACGTTTTTATGTGATCGGCGAATTTTTGAAGGTCGTTGACCCGCGGGTTTATTGAACGAAAGTGACGGGCATTTTTATATACTTTTGTTAATATATATATATTATATATATTTTAAAATATAATATTTAAAGTATTTGAAATATATAATATTAATTTAATAAATTATATATATGTATATATGTTTAAGGTTCAGCTCCGAAAGTGAAACCGAAACCAATTCAATTGAAAATAGTATTTTTTATTTAAAAATATATGCATAATAATATAATAATATTAAAAATCTGATCAGATTCGCAATATTGTGTAAGGGGTTAATGACTTTTGGTTGAATGTGCCGAAATTTGGCCAGCGTCCGTTGACCCCTCACTTCCGTAATGGCAGGTTGGGTTGTCGTAGGTCTTATTGGTTGAAGATATTCATAATTAATAATAATATCAAGGTCGAAAACAACCTTTTAATTATATAAAAAATAATTTATTTTTTGAGATTTTTTCCGACTTAAAAAATATTTCATTAAAATATTCCAACACAAAAGAATTTTAATAATAGTTTCAAATAAATCTAAAAACATTTCAAATCTAGTAACAATTTGTCACAATGTCACATATATGTCACGACATGACATGAACATACAAACACAATCCCATCGGATTTTTGGCACCTCAAGAACTATTAATTATAATAAAAAATTTAACATCTTCAAGATCAAAGAAACATTTCTATATCGCATTCGTAAAAATAACTTTTTCAATTATTAATAACCTATAATATAATAACTTTGCTAATTGCATATATTCATATCAGTTATATTTCGGATTGAAATAATAATTTGATACGACTATAAAAAAAAATCCTTTGATTTTATTACAAACATTTTTAAAATTATCAAAAATATGAACAGAAATAAAAAAAAACCAATTTCATGCATAAATTCTTCAAGTCATATTAACACGTGACGTGCCGGGATTCGAACCCGAGACAAGGTCGTGGTGACGTTTTTCTATATATAACTATTTCCTTGACATCGTCCATTGACCGATGGGTCACACTATTTCATTTTGGTACTCTTGATACTCCTACATGAATATGTTCTCCTGGTACCTCGTGTGCTAGAAACAGCTATTTTTTATAAATTAAAAAAAAACATCCAAACTACATTTTAAAAATGCTAGATTAGGGGAATCTAGATTTTAGTAAATTTAATTTACTAATCTGTCTAGTAAAATCTAGATTTTTCTGCCGTCTATAAAATGTAATTAAAACACCATACACAAACAAACACACACACCCCATATATTATCCTTGAACCATAGGTACTATAAGGAAAGGTTAAAAAAGGTCACTCGACATTTCACTGATCTTTTATTGTACAAGTACTTTTATTGTATAGATTTCACTGACTCAAATTCGGTGTTTCGCCCCTAATGTTAGGTCGTTAGACGACCTCGCGGCCAATACCCCAAGGGTGGCAATGGGCGAACAACTTAGAAAAATAAAATTACAAAAGGTGTTTTATATTAATCATATATAAATTATTAATGCTTTGAATATATATATATATAAAACCATAACAAATCCTGCATTATAAAAGACCTTTTAAAAAACAATTAGTCACCTGCGCTTGCGGCGATGTGTGCGTACTGTGTCTGTGTGAGTGCGTTCAGCGAACTCTATTGCACAGTGGAGCAGCCATTGACCCACCACGTGGGTAGGATGGCGTCTTATCGCGCCGTGGCTTCCCGGTGCCATTTTTGTTTCATAACTCCCGCGCTTTTGCGTTCTTTTTTTAAATTCTATACAGCCAGGACTTATTTAACTTTAAGAAAGTTTAAATCGAAATTAAATTTATTATTAAATTTAATCATTATAGATTAAAATAAATATGTTTATGATATTTAATATATAAATGAATTGTTAAAATACAGAATAAAGTTATTATTTGTTAATAAAAACCGGTAAATGTTTTCACTTTTCTAACGTAACAGTAACACATTTAAATGATTTATTAAGCTTATTAACTATTTGATTAATAACTTTACCGATTTGGTCATAGGCTATTATTATTATAGGAACGTATTCTTTTATAATGATAGGTTATTTTGTAATGATTAAACGATTTTATGTAGATTATAATAAAATCGAAAATACCATAGATATTATGTTTTTTTTTTTAATAAATAGGCCAATGTCATATATTTTCTGCTCTAATGAGTTATTAATTATAAATTATATGTTTATTTGTTTTGATAATATATAAATATTTTTTTCAATCAATATGTTAAATTATCTTTATAATAAAGATTAAATGCTGTTTTTAAAAATTGTTTGTATTGTATTCATAATTTTAAAAAAAATGTTTTCAATAATTAAAGGGGAAAAATATTAATTTATATTACACGTACTTATTAATTAAGACAGAAAATTTTCTAAAAATTAAAAAACTGAAAATAAATAAATATATACCATAATTATTTGATAAAGTATTAAAAGTTAAAATAAAAGCTCTCTATTAAGACACCCATCAATCCATGAAGCAGCGTGGTGGAATAATCTCCGAAACCCTATTTTAGGGAATCGTCGGAAATAGTGAAACCACTTATATGGGATTATTGAAACTTGAAATGAGACACCATGGTGTGTTCTGTTAAGTATTTGTTATATATTTATTTACTTAATTGATTAAAATGTACAATTTACACTTAATAGCATTACAGAAAAATTTTATCACATTTTTCATTGTATTACTATTTAAAATCTTAATAATAATATTTTTATTACAGTCTATTGTAAAAGATGTATATTCAAAGCTGTTGCTATTAATATAAACGTAGTTTAAAAAAGAGCACGAAACATGATAGGATTAAAAGAAACCGATCATAGTATTTAAACTTTCAATTTAAATATGGAACAAAAAGCATCACGATCCAGTATTAATAAAAAATGAAAGATGTAAAAAATTTCAAAAAAGGAACAAATCATGATGGGAGTAGAAAAAAAAGTATCCGAACATTTAAACTAAAACTTAAAAAGGAACAAAGGAGTTTAATTGACAAGCTAAAAAACTACTAATATTCAAAAAAAGAACGAAACACGAAACGATCTGGTTAGTTAGTATAAATAAATTTCATACTACTCAAACTGTCGATTTAAAAAAGGAACAGTAATTCTTCATAGAACAGCAAAAAAAAGTTAAAGTACAAAATTTTCAAAAAAGGAACGCGAAACGTCAAAGGCGTGACGGTAAAGCATAACTGTCACTTATAAATCGACGATCAATATCGTTATCTCGGTTCGGCGGCCGGTCGGCGAACCCCGAATTGAGTTCAACGATTCTATTTAGGAATTTAACCCCTAGATTAATTTATTAATATATATAAATATATAATTAAACATTATTGTCAATATTTATTAATTTGTATTGATGTGATTTCCGAACTGATAAAATAATATATTATTTTTAATTTACTTTAGTGCCATTGCATTGCCATTACAAATTTTCTAAATACGATAAAAAGGGACTTTTTTCTGTGTTTTGTTCCAAATAGGGATTTAGAGCAGTAAAAAAAGTTACCTAACAGTCATAGGTCACTCCAAGTTCAAACGTAGGTTCATAGTTCGTTGGACGCTTCCCGCCACCGATCGGATTTGAATTTCGAATGTGCTCAATTCGAACTTCCGAATACATTGTTTTTTTTATTTTTTATTTTGTTTTTTTTTTAATTTTTTTTGGTCAATGACACATTTTAAAAAGGAAAAATTGAATAAAATTGCGTAATTATTGGGAAAGACAAAACAGTCTTAAAAAATCTAAAAAAATCTTGTTATATACTACCAAAATTAAGATAAAGAAAGCTTTGATTTTTATATGTCTCAATACCTTTATTAAAGGATTTTTTCCGAAATTATGACAAATACACATATACAAGGTTGTCTTTGGGGTCTATTCGGGGTCTTTCAGCTTTGTACTAACTCTAATATAGTTTGACAGAATTTATGAAATAAATATTTTAAATATTTTTTTTTATTATCAATCATTACATAAAACTATATATTAATTTAAGCGATTATAACTTTTTTAATATGTTTTTAACTTTTATTTTATATATATTATACATTCGTTTGTCCTGTTAACACAGACATCACAGGTCTAGATAGCTGGAACAGTTTTATAACCCAACCCCTCTATTTCACCCCTAAAAGGTTTATATAAAATTTAGGTCGGCCGGTCATATATAAAAAGAATTGATTTAACACTAAAATAGAAACTATAAGAGCTATTCACTAACTTCTGTTATATGAAGGTCTCAGATTAAATTTTGCGAAATTTCTCCCATAAGTTAAATAGGATATAAAAAAAATATCACATTTTTTCATATAACGAATATTAAATTTTATACGTTGCTTAGAAATTAATTACAGAAAAATGTGAAAAATATAGTTATTTATATTATAGCAAAAAAATAACAAAAAAATGTATAAAAAAAATATTATAAATATATATCGGCTCTCACACTATAAATTAAGTTCGGATTACACCTCATAGAGTTATTAATACAGACAAGAGATAGCTATCCGAGATAACCCTTTCAATCTATCCATATTAATAAATATGTCTTAATATTTGATCTTGATCCATTTATTGTTTTTAATTGATTTTATAATTTTGAGTCATTTAAAAATTTTAATTGATTTCTGTGAAACTATTTTTGATATCAATCTAAGATTGTAGATTGATTATTAATGTTAGTAAGTTACATTGTATTATAATAATATATATATAATGTCGGGACATGTCGTCTGTCGTGACGATCAATACCGTGTCGTCACAAGGTCACTGCGTGGAGTCGAAAATAATATACTATATATAAAAACTTGTCTATACTTGTCTATATATCTGTTATTAAATAACCTTATATATAATATCTGATTTATATATATATATTTCAGAAAAATTACTAAAAAAATATTAAGGTAATTTTTTTGTAGCAACAATATTAAAGTCAAATGATATGTAAGGTTTTATATAAATAATAACAAATATAAATAACAGGTAAAAATAGGGGGCTTGGTTTATTGACGTTTTTCCGGGGTCACTGACCTAGTGACGTAATATTACTTTTTTTCTCAATTGCCAAAAATGCAGGCTCAAAACATCCGATATTCAAACTAGAGTTCAACAACATTTCACCGAAATCCACTGTTTGGGTCCCGGGGTCACTGACACGCGTGACGCACACAGACACACGCGTCTGTGCCCGCACACACACATCTATACTAACAAGACACCGTTTTATATCTTAATTATTCCCACCATGCAAATATTTTCCCGGATCCAATTACAAATTTCGGACATCTATATAAAACATTTTATTATGGTTTGTTAGTTTTCCTTTAATCATGTTAAATTAACGAAAATTTGGTCGGTTAGTGAACTAGCTAAGTTGATTATTCTGTATGAAAAAATATATAATTTTCGGTGAGCCCGGTACGAGATTCGTCATTGCGTCAGTATCGCTCGAGCCGCCGAGGCGTCGACATCTCAACGCCGCGTTGCCGAGTTGTGAACAACCTATAGTACAAAAACGTACAAATCTTCTCATAAGTGAGGTGTATTATGAAGTGACAGTGCCTTAGTGCTGTGGATTTTTTAAAAATGGAACGTGTTCTAGAACGAATCTAGTTTGAATTTTACATCTCACAACGTAACGTTTATATGATTTTAGATAATTGAACGCGGTTCGGTTTTCTAAAATCGATCGTATTCTAAATTTAAATTTAGGTTTCTTTTTAAAAATCTCTTAAACTCTTTTTTCTGCTTTCCTTTTCTTTTTACAGATTTTTTTCTGTGTTTTATAAAATAATAGTATACGGGAACAAGTGAATAAAAATACAATAAATCAAACAGTGCCTTATTAGAATGTTTATTTAAGTGGAAAAGAGAATAAAAAAAGAAACCACGGCGACAAAATGCCAAAAAACTTGTTGCTCTTCAAAAAGTTAATACCAGAAATAAACTTTGCTAAAAGAAATCTTACATCGCCGCTCGGCCGGAATATATTTATCAGTTAAAAAAAATCAGTGGTGCTTCACAAAGTCAACAAAGTTGCAAACAAAAAAAAATAATTAGACAGAGTGCCATAGTTTTTCGAAGAAAAAATCATATGGTGATACAAAAGAAGTTGCCTTATACAAATTCGTTTGGAGAAATTTAAAAAAGGAACAGCAAAAACGCAGTGATACTAGTTAAGCCGCAATGCGAATTCGATTCGTGATTCTTCAAAATCATTGGCCGAAAATCACTTAAGAATTTTAAAAGTTTAAAAAAAGAACAATGATGAACAACAATCAGTTCCACGAGCTGTTCGGGTCTCAGTGGCCTCCGGACCAGCACGGGGGGCACTCGTCGGCGTCGACGATGCTGCACCAGGGGCAGATGCCCCAAGGGATGCAGCTGAAGAGGGAACCCCACGATGTTGGGGTGATGCACAACCAGATGGGCATGGACATACAGTCGGGGTCAGTGGCGGACAGCACTTCCCCTCCACCCGGTAACAGTGAGGGGATGTTCGGATCTTCCATCTCTGGGATGTTTATGGACAAAAAGGCTGCCAATTCGATCAGAGGTAAATTTGCAGAGAAACTAAACATTTTTTCTTACATATACTAACAATAATATTTGATTAGTTAAAACTTAGTAAGTATACTACAAAACGTGTTTAAAGAGTCCCAAGTTACTCGAAGTTAGGTCTAGATAATAGCTAAGTTCGGTCTAGTCCTATTACGCAATGGTAACATTGATTTTTAGCTCAACAGCTTCGAGACGACGACTGGAGCCAAGTGACTTTTTTGTCTATGTCAATAACAATAATTTTTATTCTTAATATTTGTAATCAAAATCATTCTTAACTAGATTACATAGATCTTAATGTCTATAATGTGATTTATATTTTAGAGATCTTAATAAAATGGTGTACTACATACAATAATTGTTATTTATGAAGTAAATATAATAATAGAACATTATCATATTTGTTTTATAGGATTAATTATTAATAGTAAACTTGCGACAGTCTTGTCTGCGTCATTCAAGATATCTTGTTAGAATCTTAAGACTATGGGACTAAGACTATCGTTAGAATCTGAGAATCAGCTGAACGGGACATAAAAAATAACAGTATAATAGAAAAACATTCTAATAGTAAAATTGTAACACATTTTTTGGTTAAAAAAAAATAATTTAAAATATAACTCTACTAATAGATTTTTTTTTCGCACCAATTAAAATTATCTCGTCTGCGCTGCTCCAAGTATGTGCCGCAGACACAAATATATTTATCGCACAGTTTAATAAATCCAAAGTTCTTTATTTATTTGTTTGTGTTCTTTTATCTACTAAACTACTAGAAAAAATATAATAAAATTGATATTGATTATTTGATTTGTGGGTAAAACTTAGGACATCTGCAGAATATGTACGAGACGTAGGTTTTAGTCGGTTAGAGCCTGACACAATGACATCATTTCCTTCTCGGTAGTGTGATATCCGCTCCAGATTTGCCAACGTTAAAAAAGGTTGAGGTTCTCTATTTTGTTTTCTTTTCTATCAAAAAGGTTGAGATTCTATATTTTATTTTTCTTTTCTATCAAAAAGGTTGAGGTAATTTTTTTTTCTATATGAAAAAGATTGAGGTTTTTTTATTTGGTTTTCCATTAAAAAGCAGCATAATGCATTGCAAAGTGTGTTTTTTTTTAAATAGAGTATTCTTTTGTATACACTAGTGTGAGGCTGGAAAATCAACTGTTCTTAAAACTCTTTTCGTTCAAGTATCCCTAGTATAGCAGTTTTGATCTTCTTTTATTATTATGGACAGGCGATTTCAATAACTGAATTTAATTAATACTTATTTATAATAGTATCCCATATAAAGATAATTGTCATGATGGTCTCTACAAATACCGTAACAACAGATATTAAGTAAATATTAAGTGGTATTAAGATACAAGTATTTTTCTCATTGAAAAACCCAAAATGGCCGTCCTAAATATCATAATTCGTTCATTATCTTAAATAACCTAAATGGTTAATGAGTGACCTGGATCTATTTGGATCTATTAGTTTTTCTTTGTCCGCCATTTGTGTTAATTGTCCAAAAATTTGGGTTAAGACGACGCACGTAAAATGCATCGATACATTAAAATGATTCATAAGTAATACATACTTCACATGTGAAGTGATACTTCATATACCTTTACTTCATTCGTGAAACCTGTACTTCATTGGTAAGCTACAGACAGCTGTAAAAGGATTGAGTAATAAGTCAAAGTGCAAATTGTGTCAAGTGCATTCACCCCACGAATCTGGCACGTGCATTATACATTTGAATTCAGAACATCATAAGTGCATAGAGTGCATTGAATAGTGTGTTTTATGATCCTGAAAATAGAGTGTTCTTTTGCATATAGTATTGTTATCTGGGAAATTAACTGTTTTTAAAGAGTCCTTTCTTTTATGTGTTCCTGGTACTTTTTATTATTATGTGGAAGATGTTCTCCTTTATCTTTTTAATTGAAAATAACCACGTTTAATCAAGTTTCTTTAGTAGGATTTTGTTATTCTGTTCCTGCTAATTTAGCTGAAGGCCATCTCTTCTATTATATACTGTTATAAAGATTTCTTCTTGTACTATCTGCTACCCTGGTATCAGTACAAGGTAGAAAGAGTCTTTTTCGTCTTGTAAGCAATATTAGTTAGTTATCTTAAAACTAAAGTACTCACTCATTCCTATCTGCCGATCATCCCTGAGCAATTAAAATCAAATTCAGCTTACCTCAATCTTTAGATATTCTTCGTTTAATCTGGGGATGTATATTTATTTAAATATAAATAAAACAAACGATTTTTTCTCTATTCTCCAAAGGCAAATTAATACAATGCAATTAAATATTCAATATAAAGTGACTCAACGAAAAAAAAAGTCGTCGACTCGTCGGTTATCGACCCGTGACGTGACGTCACTGTCACTTTTATTTTAGGGCGCGTTCCAAATTAACGCACATGTAACACCGCCATTTTGGCAAGAGGTTCTTTATAGTGCAACGATTGAAAAATGAAAATATAAATATTTTATTTTAAATATATAAAACGAGTTTTATCCAAAGTGTCATCATATAAATATGTTATGAATTAGTTAAATTTGCGTTTGAAGTAATCAAAAGTATTTGTGATGAAGGTCATCAATACAGGTAATGAAAGATTTTGAAAACATCACAAGATCATTGAACTCGTGACGTCATAGTACGTCACAGCAAATATTACGTTCAGTTTCGATCCGATAACGTTATGAACGATATTGGGTCATTGCCGTCTGCAGCACGAAGATACTTCATTGAGGACAACTACCTATAATTTTGTAATACATTTTTTAAATTCAAAACATCACCTAGTAACAATAAGACGGCAATAGAATAACTATTTGGAATAAAATAAATAAATCCTTTTAATTATATACAGTGTATTACACAAACGTCCTTGCCTCTTCGCATCATTTATTGTATGTTGCGACACTAAAAAGACCCAATTCGAACGCGTTCCAGAAATACTCTGTACCTACTTCGAAAAGGTTCATGTTCTAAATTTAAATGCATTCTTTTTTTAAAGGTTAACGTAAATTAAAACGGTTCTATTATTTTAATATTATAATATATTTAATAATATGTATTTGTTATATTAGCTAATCTTAAATGTTTTAAATAAAATATAAATAATTCAAATAAATGAATTAAAAGAATGTTAAAGACATTAAGTAGCGTTTAATTTCAAGTATTTCGGTTTCATATCGATCTGGCGGGGTCAACGAACTCACAACGTCAGCTGATTTGAAGCCAAAACTAAAAATAATGAAACATTCTGTGTGATTTTGTAAACACATCTATAAAATTATTATTTATAAATTATATTTAATTTATTTAAACTTTTAAGGTACAAGGTATACAAGTTACATAAGCGCTGTCAAAAGGTTAAACTTAATTTTATGTGCTGCAACATTTCTGAACGTTTTTTTGTTACTAAGCACCTACTTACTCTTAAATACCTATTCATGACTACATTTAACGTTTTAAAGAAGCGTAAGCCAAGCTTTAACTTACATCTTCTTATAAAACCTCAAATACTTTTAAACATTGTATTGTATGGTACAACCTCCACCGTCTGAACCTCCTTGTATAACAAAAGAAAAGATTTTTCTATTCAGACAGTCCTTAGAGGCTGTAAAAATTCGGTAATATAAAACCTATTCTGAGAGCTATTCGAATTTCGAAGCCGAAGGACGATACAAATATAACTGTTTATAGAAAATTAATTGCTATACCAAATTAAACCGTGTCCCATTGGAATAGATGCGTGGTAAAAATATATGATAGATAAGTTAAAGTTGTACTGTTCGTTCGGACATCTGCGGGCGTTCACCTTCAGGAAGACTGTGTAAGTCTTATGAGCATAGAAATAGGGGTGAAATTTCAATAGACATTCGTGTACCGTACAGGCCGTTAGATTAAAATTCAAATTCGAGTCTTGGATTTGGTTTGAGGTTGTTGACCTGTGACGTGATGTGGGTGTGATAATGATATCACTTATTTCTTGTATTTGCTTTTCTGGTGTTATGCAATGAATTTGTGAAAATGTATGAAACCGTCAGTTTTATGTATTTTTTTACCTCACTAATAGTCCAAATTATCAGCCTTGTATATAACAAAAAATAGTTTTTTAATCTGTACACTTAATGTTAAGTATTAAATGTTGCCAGATAAGAGGAACAAAAAATATATTCTCAATAATGTACCATTAAGATACAATTTATCACAAAAAGGCGCTTCATTTAAAAACGCGTAAATTATATTTATGTTCCCAATAAACGTAAATACTTGACCATAGGCCAAGAGAATATAAAAAAAGTATTCATTCGAATTTCGAATCAAATTTATTCAAAAATGACATAATGATCGTCTTTAGATTGCATATTTAAAATTGGAATACCGTAAGCCCCGCCCAAATTCCCAACCCTCGTGACGTCACAAACGTGATACAATTCCTTCCAACGGGGTCACTGAACTGTGACGTCACGAACAGCTGACCGAGTGCATCGTATCTTCCGTCCCTTTCCATCCAGGATACGTCTAACGAGCTACGGAGAATCCCAATAATATGTGGTAAATTCTACAGATGTTTTTCTTATTACCGCTGATTACTGAGAGCATCTTGAATTACTATTGGGTTATTAAAATTAATAATTACAATTACGAAAGAAACATACAATCTTTTATTCATAAAGAAATATTACAACTTTTTAATTGAGACCGTGCGTTTATAATTCGATTTGTTTTCGATTTTTGAATTTGATTTGTCTTTTATTAACAATGGTTGCATTTTTATTTAAAACTAAAAGAGTTTTAGAACGAATGAGGTTTTATTGAAACTGTTCAACTTAAACTTACTTACTTTTTATTAAATATAGATTATACATTTTTATCAATTACTAATATTTTTATTTTTTATGACAGTAACAGCTCACATAAATAATATTGCCAAGTTTATTTTGAACTGAAATAATTAATTGATGTACTTTTTTATAACAAAATTAGGGACAGCCTTTTTAGAAGTTCATATTTTCAGTGTTAAAAAAAAATAAAAAAATTGACCAATAGCAGCTTGTTTCTTCTCGAAGCTGATCAATGTTACACACATACAGACAAACTTATGATATGTATATTATGAGCTAAATAAAATGAAGTACAACGAAAAAAAAAAATTTTTTTTTATTATAAAAAAAAATTATAAATGAAGATTCCGCAGCTACAGTACCTTAACGATACAAAAGGGATCCCCCATGAAACTGCGGTACTCTAATAAAATACGGTACAATTAGCAACAAACAAACAAAAAAATCTAATCTTTATATTTAGTTGTTTCGTAAAATCCGTTTTGTATTGTTTTTTTTTTAAATCGACTTTCCAAAGACCATTGTTTTAACTCTATACATTAACATTTGTTTGTTGTTATTCTAACAAAAAGAATAACTTTTTTATTTTTTTTATGCTATAACATACTCGTATAACAGTAATCGCGTCTGATCCGATTTTGATGAGGTTTATTTTTTTTTCTATTTTCAGAAATAATTTTTTTCTAAAGAATATGTGTATTTAATTGCAAATCATTATCTTTTTATTAAATAACTTTGAATCGATTTTGATAAAGTTAAACATATATAGAGATTTTGTAAAAGTATCTATGTATGGAAAAGAATTGAATATATTGTAATTCACTAGTTATATGATTACAAACAAAGAAACCAACACACACACACATATATATATATATATATATAATACACGTGTCGTCAATTTGTCTGTATGTAATTAATAAATGCATATAGCAATTAATAATGCATTAGTATTATTTGAATTAGTCGTAAATGATATGAAATCAGACTAGGCGTAGTTTAATATAATATTAATAATTTTTGTTGTCTGTGTGTTTGTTTGTTCCATCCAAGGCATGGTTGTATGAAGACAAGACATATCTATTAAACCTTTTAAAGGTCTTAATTTAGAGTGCATAACCCGCCATGCTGTTTTTATATACTATATCTTTGGAACGAATCGTCATTCTCATCCCTTATCCCAATTTGGGGTAAATTCCACGTTCTTCTATCACACGTCATCCCAGTGAAGACTTGCGTCTTCGATATCATCCTTCACGCACTCCATACTTCAACCAAGGGATCAAAATCAAAGCAGGTCTACCAACCAAACGGACCATTAATAAAAACATACACATAAAAATATAATATATAAAAACCCCTGACACCTGCATTACTATACTAGCTTCCAATTAAAAGCAAATCTAGTATCCCGCGCTACCAAACATGGATACGCACACATACAAGGTATAATATCAATCAAATTAATTCCGACCTTATCTTGAGGAGATAAGGATCAGAATGGCCTGTAATTTTACTTTCACACATACACAGAGGAGTCATCGCCCGCGCTCCGACCTTGCGGTGGGGTCGACGAACTCGACCGAAAACGTTCGCATGGAATTTTGAATTTGGAACTGTCAAACCTTTTTTTTTTTTTATTATGACGATGACGCGCTGTCAATTTTTCATAATCAACCTCTTTGGGTGTCACCGGTGTGATATTTTTATTGGTGTGTGGGTTAGTTTGGTATTTTGCTTGTGTTTTAAGATCTGTTTCCTTAATATATTAATATTTTAACGGAAAATGTGTTAAATACGATGTAAACAACTACTGATATATAAGAATACTTATTTTTATTAACAGTGTTCACAATTGAAAGTAGTTCTTCGTTCTTAGTTGTGTAATTTCATTATAACATATACTAACATAATATGTTTCAATTTATATTAAATATGTTATATTTATATGAATATATGAAGATAAAATCGTGGCCACCATTCAAACTTTTTAATATTTTAGTAGATTTTTTTTTATGAGATATACACATTATGACATACATACATGTATATACACTTTAAATGGTGAAATTATTATTTTTTGTTGTAACAAAACCAAACATGGAACAAAAATTACTAAATTGACTTAAATAGCTTATATAAATGAAAAACATATACATACATTCATATATACCTATCTACGAAACTTCAAAAATGTGACTATACTAATATTTCAAAAGACAAACTTGAAAATGAAAATTAGATTTTGTTTACAACATATTTGATGGAAAACTCAATTTTGTTTACTTCCCCTATTTTGGGGTTGGATTACCAATAGTCTTGTTGTCCTCGTAAATAGAGCTTCATCAAAATATAAAGATTCTGAAAAGTTTTTTTGATATCAAATGTATTTATTATTGATATCAAAAAAATCTCTGAATGTTTCCTCTACATAGAGCTGACGTAGGTTGATGAACTCTTTATACCAACAGAATTCCCAGAGACTTGATGTTGACAAATCCCTTGAAAAGTTCCATCCAGTGCGTCATCCCACATAATTGGGATAGGGATGAGAGCTGATTCATTTTTCCTTGAAATTTTTATTGTTAAACAATTATTAATATGAGTTCCAGTTCTTCGGTAGTCTAGCTTTTTATTTAAAATGTCTAGTACTTTCAAATATTACATCATACAAACAAATACATTACAATATATATATATATATATATATATATATATATATATATATATATATATATATATATATATATATATATATATATATATATATATATATATATATATATATATATATATATATATATATATATATATATATATATATAATGATTTGTTAATAGATGAAAAGTATATGAGAATCAAGTATGAATGTAGTTTTATAAGAAAGAGATCGAAGATGGATGGAACATGGATGAATGGATGGGTGAATTGATGGATGGATGGATGGATGAATGGAGTGTCTGAAGAATGATATGGAAAAGAAGGTTCTCTGTCAAATCGATCTTAAATATTTGGGATAATGATTAATATTTTTGTGTGTTTGTTTGTTTCAGCCCAAATCGAGATAATCCCGTGTAAGGTGTGCGGGGACAAGTCGTCTGGAGTACACTATGGAGTCATAACATGCGAGGGATGCAAAGGATTCTTCAGACGGTCGCAGAGTACAGGTCAGATTTGTTTATACTATTATTATTAAACGAAATTAATCCTTATATATATTGACATAATGAAGAGAATACGTTGCATTAATTTTTATAAGTATATTTGTGTTGCATTTTTTTCGTTTAATAAAAGATTTTTATTAAACGATTTTTGAGTTACTTGAAATAATTTTATTGAATAAATAAATTTTTGGTCTATCGAAATCTTTTTTTAATATTTAAAAAATATATATTTATAATAAAATTGTTTTATGCAATAATGAGTCATTAAAAATATTCTACTATACAAAGAAATTCAAGGTTCTTCAACTGTTAAAATTAACATTATTGCATAAAACTGTCCATATATAAAACTTATAACAAATTTTCCAATCCCTATAAAACTGTACTAAAGAATACATGCCAGTCTCCAGAGTGGTCCCACTAATGGTAGTACTAACGCAGCTGTTCCTTCCAGTGGTGAACTACCAGTGCCCGCGGAACAAGGCGTGCGTGGTGGACCGCGTCAACAGGAACAGGTGCCAGTACTGCCGCCTCCAGAAGTGCCTGAAGCTGGGCATGAGCCGCGACGGTGAGTACTGCCGGTTAAACAAGTGCATATAATATTTATTAATTTGGAATTATTAATTGATGGAATTTTAGATTTTATAACCTTAAAACATATATCATTTGAGTAGAAATTAATAATCGATCTACAATCTTGGATTAAGATCAAGCTTATATTGCGTATAAAAACTCATTCCACAGGTACATTATTTTCACTATTAACTTGAGAAAATCGTAATAATCTTTTATTGCAATGTTGGATCAGGATCGAATATTAATTCCCGTTATAAGTAGGTATAGTACATACCATAACTTAATTCATACCAAAAAGGTAGCAGGTTCAAATCCTGTTACCAATACTTTATGTATTATATAAACAAGTAAAAACAATATCAAATTCCTTTGTGAATGAATTTAAATCTATTCCACGTGTTCACGAGGAAGCTGGGTTCAATGACCCGTTATCGGCGTTGATAACGTAACGATAACGCTGTTGCGACCTGGAAGTATAAATACTATTTATATATTGTAACTAAGTGTCTTGACATGTACGGTCACAGTCTAAATATACATATATATTTATTAAGGGGTACAGTTCAGTGGCTTAATTATTTTATATTAATGTCCAATAGACTGTGGATACAAGTACTTATTAACTAAACATTTTTTATTATTAAGAACAGCGCCATCTATCGTCCCCTAGCATAAATATGAAGCAACATATCAATAAAAACAATTTAATTTCAATATGACCTCAATATGACGTCAAAATGACTTCATCGGTTAACACTTTCAGAAGTTACACGCATACTAACAGGCAAGCCAAGTACAATATACATATATGTATTTCAACTTTAGAAGGATTTAATTTTCAAATACGAAAAAAAATTATTCTTAATAGAGACAGATAAAATATCACTTAAACATAAAAAAAAATATTCGCAACCGGGAATCAAACCTAGTATTAACGCAACAGTTATATGTTATTTATATAATAGTGAGTATTGTCTCACGAGTGCACCGAGCGAGCATAGTAATAACACGTAACAGATAGTGAGGGGACACGCTCGGTAAATATATTTAATATTTATTTATTAAATGTATAAAATATTATTTACATTTTGTGTCATAAATAAATCGTTTTGTAAAATTATAGACATATTTATTTACATATAACATCACCATATATTATGGTGTTTTAATGAATTTTTTTATGAACTTTAAATGTAGAGAAAGCTTAAATATATAAATATAATATCTTTTTCTGTATCAATGAGAGTAATTTTTATACCTTAATTTTCATAAAAAATAATAAAAAAATATATTAAAAAACTAAAAATCGAAATTATCGATACGTCAAGTCACTATAATTTATCGAGTGCCCCATCCCTAGCATTGTGCAACGAAGGCGCGAAGCGTGACATGTATTTATACGTAACAGCAGACACTGATTAGAATTACGCAACGCACAAACAAAACTCAAACAATTTTTAAATTTCACTATAAAATATTGAAAATAAGAAAACAAAAGGACTTATTCTCTGTGAAAGAATTTCTTTGTACATAGTCTAGACGTTTGTGAACAGTAATCTATTATTTAGAACATTAAACTAGAGGACACTGTACCAAAAAAATAACCAGATAACTAGACCCAATACGCCATAGGAAACACATAAAAACGCGTCTCATTAAACTGGCTATAAATAACCAAATAACAAGACCTGTTTATACAAACGATTTATATAGACGCACAGCTCAAACAATTCCAGGGGTCGTCGAACGTTTTAACAAAAGAAAACTGTAGGACCGAAAATGTTTATGCGACCAAATTTAACACACATTATACCTTAACGCGTGAATTCGAGTGGCGTCCGTTTTAATATGTCCGGGTTATAGAACGGGATCAGTTTACGTAGTTATACGTCATGCGAGGAGTTCATTGTTCCACTAGGCAGTATGCCAATGGCCGATGCACACATGCAAACGTGTACACTCACACATTGATACTTTCGCACACAGACGTAACGTCTTTATAATATTAATTGAGTATATCGTTTTTATTTACGATTATGTAATTATAGGGCTATGTAGTGGCTGTTCAGCCAGACATGATAATTTACAAGCAATTTCAATAGAATTAATAGTCATTTTATCGTCAATTCATAATACAACTTAATTACAATATTATTGTTGTTCTGCCATAAAGCGTTCTATTTTAGAATTACAGTCAATACAATTTTAAAAATGGAACTTAGTCTTCTAGTTATGTAATACAAATAATTTAAATTCCAGCGGTAAAATTCGGTCGCATGTCAAAGAAACAACGCGAGAAAGTAGAAGATGAGGTCAGGTTCCACCAAGCACAGATGAGAGCACAAACAGACGCCGCCCCGGACTCGGTGTACGACGCCCAGCAACAGACGCCTAGCTCCAGCGACCAGTTTCACGGACATTATAACAGGTAACGCCATCTATTGCACAATAGCAATATTTTATTTCAGTACAATCCCTACAACTTAAAATTTGATAATACATTATAATTGAATTATATTTTAAAGCATATATTTTTTTTTGTTAATGAGTTAAAACTCAGTAAATCTGAAAATTCATTCTTAAACAAAAAAGATCGAATACAATTCTTTAACAATGTTGATTCACTGGAATTAAATCCACAAGTATATATAATTATGTCTAAGAATCCCATGCATTTTTCACAACCGTTATATTGCTTTCTCTCCTTACCGTTACCAGCCTTTCCCGTAAAGCGTAACCAATATTTTGTCTAACGGGTCGTTACTTGAATGACAAATAACGGTGCTCGGCGCCATCTAGTATCGAATAGCGGTACTTTACGGTTCTTGCGGTCGCTGATAGATGGCGGTTTTCTAAATAACTTCTATTCAATTTACTACCGTTTAAAGATTTATGACATATCTTGGTTAAATAGTCTTTAAATTGTTATAATTAAACTAGCGGGCATTATTCATGAATAGTCAGTTAAATTTATATGAATTGTTATTGAAAATTAATAACATCATGAACTATTTTATTTTTATACATATAAAATTTATAATTAAAAATAGCGTGTGAATAAAAATACTAATTGAGCAATTAATATTTTAGAAAAACGCAAAGATGCCCGCCGGGATTCGAATCAGCTACTACTTGGTGAGGAAACACGCCCTTACCGCATAAAATACGTAATAATTTATAGGGACAAGCCCATGTTAGGAATTAGAATACTAATAGAACAACAACAAATAGCTACTCAGAAAACAGTTAATAAACGCTCAGTTATGCTCAACAGCTATCAGAACTACGGCTCCCCGCTCTCCTCATACGGATACAACGCGCCGCTAAACTCAAATCTGAGCATCCAGCCCCAGCCTCCCCAATACGACGTCTCAGCCAACTACGTGGACTCGACGACCTACGAACCAAAACAGACAGGATTCTTGGATACTGACTTTATTGATCACGGTAAGTCCATTTCCCCCCCAAGTCTAACTCAATAAGCTAAGTTAAAAGCGACTCCAAACAAAATGTTAATTACTTATAAAAAAAAGGTTCTAGTATTAAATAATTCCCATTAGACGATCAACAAAAAACCATCCGAGCGACCACATCCACGTCAACAGCGACCACATCCACCACCACCCTCCGACAATCCACAGTCAGTGACATAAACAGATCACGGATACAGGAGTTCGATAGATACGAGGATAGGATCCAATCCCCCGCGTCCATATCCAGCGGGGTCATATCCATCAAACAGGAGATCAAACCGGAAACATCGATGGGTGTTGACAATTTGGTCGCGAGTTACGTGGATTCGACAACGTTCTTGCATAGTCCTTCGAATTTGAATAGTCCGATGGATATACAGAATTCGGTTCTCGTCAGCGGACAGAGTTCCGTGTCGCTGACGAGCGAGGAGTTGAGTCCGGACGACCTGACCCCTAGCAACGGGAGGTTGATGGACCCCTTGAATATGAACATGTCCGGGATGGGGATGGTGAACCCCAATGCGGTATCGAACAGACGACACCAGGGGTCGAGTACTAGCGACGACCTGCCTTGTAAGTTGGACTTAGATGTAGGATCGTGTCGCCATGTTTTTGTTGTGTATATTTTGGTCGCTTATTTTAATTTATACAATGATATGGATTGTACAATTTTATTTTATATAATCACGTTTATGTTTACTTCATCCGATTATATTTTGGAGCTGGAATTTTCGTAGAGATCATTGTTTTTCTTCAAAACGATTCCACTTTTAGTGACGCACATGTAGTACACCTTGGGGCCAGCCTGGAGTCATATAATTATATTAGTACACAAAGTAAATAGAACAATTAAAGGCAATTCACAAAATATAAACTATGGACTGAAAATAAATTAATACATATATGGATACAGCTGATAATATCTTATATTATGATATTGCAGCAGGTTATAGTCCAGCCAGCATATATAGATATTCCACACTAATATAGTCACATACATACATATATTAAACGGACTATTGAATAACTTACACCGTTTGGTTTGCACATATCCCTTTTAGACTCAACGATTATAAATGGGAATGGTATAATTGGCAGCGCGAGGCAGCACGGCAACAGACACGCTGACGAACAAACAAAATGTTGATATTTAATAAAACATAACAATTTATTCATATCACCAATACATTACCAACACTTTCGTATCACTTGGATAGAATATATATCAAATATTTTTGTTCTATTTGGGCTATATATAGTCTAGTCTAGTCTAGTCTAGTCTAGACCTAACGTGTTCTATGAAATGTATCTGAATGCAGTACTCACGCCAGCACGCTATTATCCAAGTGCTCAGTAAGAGTACAGACAACGGGTCGACGGCCATCCTATTTTTATATTTATCATCCTGTTATTTATAATTTTATGTGACGTTTTAATTTATTTGACATTTTTATTTCTTTTTTTTTTGTTTTTTTATATCGCTAAGCACTTTTTGTATTGCAATATTATTTTGTATCAAAGAGTTTGTTATGTAGATAAATGAAAAAAGCTTGTTATTGTTATGAATGTAAATGTAATTAATTATACATTTGATGGTATAATATTGTAATTATAATGAAGGTAATGGGTATTAACGTTTACAGCGGAGGGTGAGATAAGCAAGGTGCTGGTGAAGAGCCTGGCCGAGGCTCACGCGAACACCAACCCCAAGCTGGAGTACATACACGAGATGTTCCGGAAACCACCGGACGTGTCTAAGTATGTATTTATTTTTATTATTTAAAACCTTTGCAAAATGATTATTGCATTTATTATTATATATATATTTATTGTTATTTTATGTATTAAAAAAAATAATAATAATTAAATCTCAAAACCTAACCATCATATTTAATTGAAATAAACTAGTAAATATTATAAAACATATAGTTATCGAAATGTGTAAGTATATATATAATATGTGAGTGTTCGTCCTCCAGGCTGCTGTTCTACAACTCGATGACGTACGAGGAGATGTGGCTGGACTGCGCCAACAAACTGACTTCAATGATCCAGAACATCATAGAGTTCGCCAAATTAATCCCAGGGTTCATGAAGCTGAGTCAGGACGATCAGATCCTACTCCTTAAGTCAGGTATTGGGATCTGTTTCATTATCTATTCATTGTTGTTTATCTGTTGGAGTAAAAATAGACATGTTTGCTATATTTTAGTAAAATGGGGCAAAGACATTCTGAAAACTATCTATAATATTGAAAATATCTATAATATTGAATAGAATAGAATATGTAAATTGAATATCAATATAAAAAAGATCATGTCGTTACTCAGCGTTGAGACAAATTAAAAACTGAAACCCTTCCATCCAGGATCCTTCGAGCTGGCCATAGTGCGTCTGTCGCGACTCATTGACATCAACCGCGACCACGTGCTGTACGGAGACGTGGTGCTGCCCATCAGAGAGTGCGTGCACGCGCGGTGAGGACATACATACATACATATAGTATACAATAAACAGACTGTTCATAGTCATCAAAAAATTAAATTCAGGATTAGATTAGATTAGATCAGATCAAAAAATCTTTTATATATTAACGTTCGTAACGCTCTGCAATGTTACTCTGATAATCTAATAACAATATACCGCCAGCCTGCACATTTGATACTAATACTCGTGTGCACCCGCAGCGATCCCCGCGACATGTCCCTCGTCGCTGGTATCTTCGACGCGGCCAAGACCATCGCGAGACTCAAACTAACGGAGACGGAGCTAGCGCTCTACCAGAGCTTGGTGCTGCTGTGGCCCGGTGAGTATTGTCATTAAATTATACATAAATGAAACTTTCATGTTCGTTCATAAAATTCAAATGAATTTCACACTTACATTCACTCCCAGAAATAAATGTAACCTTCATTCGCCACCAGAACGCCACGGCGTGCGCGGGAACCCGGAGATACAGATGCTATTCAACATGTCGATGGCGACCATGCGGCACGAGATAGAGACCAACCACGCGCCCTTGAAGGGTGACGTCACGGTCCTGGACACTCTGCTGGCCAAGATACCGACCTTCAGGTATTAATAACATCAACTATTCAATTTATCGAACCCACGACCCTCGAACATTTGTTTAGGCTTACCTTTTAACCGCTCATCAAAATGTCTTCATTTAAAATGAGATATCATATAGTTATAGTTTTGAATGTACATTACTTTAAATGTATAATGATTATACATTTAAATAAATATATAAACTAAATGTTTTGTTTATGTTTGTAAATGAATTAAAATATATATTTATTTCCAGAGAGCTGTCGCTAATGCACCTGGAGGCTCTATGTCGCTTCAAGGCGGCCCATCCTCACCACGTGTTCCCGGCGCTATACAAGGAGCTGTTCTCCCTGGACAGCGTCCTGGACTACACACAATGAACACACAGACACATGGACACACGCAGACAAACGACGATCTCACGGGATTCGAACCTTGACCCGGAGGCGCCGGTCCGTTTTTGTTAACCTATTTATAATTGTATGTATGTACTCTGAGACTGTTATGATATTTATGTACGTACATACGTACAATATTTTTTTTTGTACTCGCGACGGATCGGTCCCTTCATTTACATTTGAATGTATATACATTTGAATGTATAATGATTATGATAGTTCGTAAATATAATATCGACGAAGAAATAATAATTATTATATAAATATATAATAATAGGAATAGAGTTTTTTTTTTTATTAAGATATGAATAAAGGTTTAATGTCGTAGGCGGCGCTCCGTTATAAGCGATTAAAGGTCTTTTATTATTATTATTATTTTAACAGTTTTTATTAAAAGGATGTAACTTGTTATTTATTTCAAATGATTATTAATATTGATGTTTTTTTTTTTGTAGATTGTCGGTTATTTTGTAACATAGGATACACGATACTGCCCTCTTTTTGTAACTTTTGTTAGCTTTTTTTTTTGTTTAATTAAACACGTTTGCACAGACAGACGTGTCGATAAGTTGCATTGTAATAATTAATGAACAAACGCGCAGACGTAAGTAATGATCAAATCTTATTATTGCAATATTTATTATATATATATTTATATATATATTATTTTTTTTTATACTAGTTGATAATGAGATTTGATATATCGTAATACGTTTTGAATTGTTTACAACGGTGGGCAATTTTTTTTGGTAAAAAAAAAAATATTTTTTTGTTTGATCTCAATTTTTTTTGCACTAGGGTGCCATTTTGGATTTTTTTGTCTTTCCGCATAATATTATGAAGTACATACGTAATGATATTTTTTTGTTTTTTTCTTTAACAAATTGCCTGCTGTTATATGTAATGACACCAGTTTTCTAACAATACACTAAGTTTCATCGGATAGCCTTTAAAATAGACTGGATAATGATAAAAAACTTATAAAAACCTAACTGTATTTTGTAAATAGCTAATAATCTTATGTATTTTATATTAAATAAGGTTAAATGGGTTAGTTTTAATTTTACATTCTATCTAATAAATGAATAGTACATATTGTTTTCGCCGTCGCCCGCGGAGCCCCGCGGAGCCCCGCGGCGTTCGTTGGAAGGAATCATGTTTTTTTTTTTTAACTTTCTATATATTATATATTTTTTGTTAAATAAAGCAATCTGTTATTGTCTATTTTGTTTTTTTTTTTTTTTTTTTAGGTTTTAGTTTTTTTTTTTCAGTTTTGTTTTTCGGTAATAATAAATAGATTATAATCATGCATAAATAGTGAGAATATATAGATTAAAAATATACGGGTGGTTCAATATTATTTGAAATATATAACACATTTTTTTTGGTTGTACCAAAAAATGTAAAATATGAAAAAAAAAATTCAAAAACAATTTTTTAAATCTTATTTCAATTTACAAAATGTTTAGGTATTTAGTGTTGTTTTGCTGAAAAACGGGTTTTGTCGTTAAATTTGCATATCGAGTAAAAAAAAACAGTTTTACGTAACGACAAATTTTTCTAGCACTAAGACTGAAATTCGGTAAAAAAAACCGCTTTTGCCTAAACTAATTTTTACGCCTGCTTCAAACATATTATTTATTAATTTATTTTATGTTTTATTATAAATGTATGTATATATATATATGTTAAGTCTACAGACTGACGAATTTAAAATGTACAATCAGAATAATATAATGTTTGTGAGCAGGCTTTACCTCGAATTTATTTTTATTTCAATTCATTAATACAAAGGAAGTGTCCATTCTATACCTTAAGTAGATCTATGGTGCAGATAAGGATAGATATATCCGATTGTCTCTTTCGCACGGAGTTTTCGTGATAATTAGAGTATTAGTGATATTTGAAAGATTTTTTATTTTCAATTCGAAAACAAAATATATGAAAATTTTACATATTTTTTTGGAAAATGAAATCGTAAATAAAAAATCTTTGAAATAAGTTATAGGGTAATTTTACTTGCTGGGTAGTTTCTTAGATATTTCTAAAAACTTTTGTACTATGTTTTGCTAAATTTTCACTAAAACATATAGATTTGGACACGTAAGGTATAGAGTAAAATTTTTTGGAAAAAATAGCAAGATTGGTTACGCGGGAATAATCGCTAAAGTTAAGCTTCCGAGGATCGGTTGAGATTCGTTCGTTTATATCATTTCCCAATAATTATTTAGAAGAGCTTCTATTATATACATGAGGTCTGATGGACCTTTAATTAATGATAAATAGTAAAGAAAAAAAAATTTGTACCTCTTGTTTTCTATGAGATAATTATTTTATATTAAAAAATATTCGTTTGTTAAATATTGAGTATTTTTACACATTAACTAACTGAACATATTGAAGAGGAGAAACAAAATATAAAAAAAAATATTATAAAAAAAAATAATTAAAATATTAAAATCATATAATAACTAATATGTAAAATAGACAGATTATATTCAATATTATGTACAGACCCGTTGATCGAAAGCCAACCAACCGCAATTAATCTACATAGATTAAAAATATTTATATATAAATAGTGTTGTTTCGTCAGTCGGTCAATGCGTTCGTATGTAGCTTTGTTGTTTTATGGACTCAATACAAAGTTGTACCTAATTAGGAGTGGAGTTGAAATACAATAGTATAAATGTTGTTTTATTATTATTCTCGAATCACTTGCAAGGAGATGTGTTTTATTTATATTAACCTATATCCTTACACATACACACACACACACACACACACACACACACAAACAAATATACATATATACATACACATATATATGTGCGTGTGTTGATTTAAGGGGTTGTCCACCACATGATATTGTACTTTTTATTACAAAGGATTTTAGATTACATATTATGTATATATTAAATAATGCATGCAAATATTTCATTTAAAGTATTCTGTAATTTTATTTTACTTCTTTAAGGATGCAAACCGTTTCTGATTGACAAGAAAATAGTAATTAAAATTGTGTGTTCAATGAAAAAATACTCTTGTGATATTTCGCAATTTTTTCAAAATCACCCTTTTGTGATTCTCACATAATGGAAGATCCGTAATACATTACAAAATATAATACTTTATTGAAACAATGGTTTATATTTATGTCCGCTGTCAATAGATGGCGCTGAAATAAAAATATGAAGGGACCAAAAAAATATATTGTTAAATACCAACAAATGAAACAGAAAAAACAATTAACCTGCTTAAATATTTTAATATTTTAATTAAATTAAAATACATTCAACCCTTAATTAAATTAATACTAAAATTAAAGATATAAATAAAATAATAAATAGTTATTTCTTTTTTAATTTAGGTGTATCGTGTATATATGAGGTCAATGGCCACTGAATATAATAAAGGAAGATATACAGACATACAATTACTATAAAGAGCATTGGAAAGTATATTGTACCGTAGAGTACATCCAGTAGTGGGTAAGGCCAGCTCCTTGTAACAGCGTGGTTGTATAACAAGCTGAAAAAAACAATATATATATAAAAAGTTTGTAAATATGTCTGTCAGTTAAGCAATTGTGTCTTATAAAGATAGTACTATATACAAAATGCTATAAGGACACTATAGTTCAGTTGTTAGAGCGAGAAAACATCCAAAGTTAACAGGATCGAGTCCTGCTCGTGTTCATAAATATTTTATATATTTTTAATTCTTTCATATATATTATCGTACTTGATGTACAAATATATGTAAATTAATTTAATAATTATTATTCTATCATCTATTGATAATTACAGTGTACCAACAATTATAACATTCTTTGAATTATTGTTTATGAGATTACAGAAAATATAAATAGGACAAACTTACAAACATTGACTATGATATGTATTGGTCTTTATGTCTAGAATTTTAATAGAAAAACTTAGTTTGTATGTTTGTATGTATTGAGTAATCTTCAAACTACTGGACCGATATAATTCATTCATTCACCTATCGACAGCTCCATTATCATTAAGTAACAGGCTACTTTTAATCCCTGTATCGCCATGGAATGGGGTAAAATTATATATATATATATATATATATTAATATACTTACAATATGAAATAACAAACAAATGTAGTCCCAAGGTGAATGTAATCCCATAACCGTGAGGTCGGTTTACTCCTCGGCTGGAACACGACCGTCCACACAACGATCGGTATGATTGAGGAGTGCATCACGTGGTTTGACCATTGACTCAATGCTTTGTCAATGAAGGTGGGGAATATTAAATCCCTGTCATATAAATAAATCGGCCAGAATATTACAAATATTAGCTGAAAGATAGAATATTTAACATGAGTTTTTTATTTATTAGGTTTTAATTTGTTTTATATTGATGTCTTTTTGTCAATTGAAATTGAATATAACATCAATCATATTGTCAATATTATGTCAATTTATAACTTTATTAAAAAAATATTTTTATTTGTTTGTTTTGTGGGATTATGATGTATCAATATTTATATCAATTCATAATTTTAGATTATATAAATATAGTAATTGTAGATAAATTTTGCTGGATTCAAGTAGTAAGGCAATAATGTAATCAGGTAACAGCCTTCAGTTATCCACGAGGTCAGAGTCGCAGGCAACAATTAGTATACTGTGTTACTTATGATTTGCAAATTTTGTATTGATCAATACATAGATTGTTATCTGATAGTATTTTAGGTCTCACAGACAAAGTCGCTAGTAAAGCTAGTTTATAATTACCGCAGAGGTTGGCCAGACGACTCCACTGAAGAATACATTTTTATATTTTCTTAATATTCCTATGAGCTTGTCCTCTTTCTTTATGTTCAATAGTATCGGAATATCACACGCCAAACTCATCGATAAGAAAATCATCTGGAAAATCTGTAAGAAACGGGGAATACTTACTTTTATCGTGTTAATATATATGTATTTGTCTTTCTGTCTGTATTAATCTTCATAATGTGACATCATTCCAAGTGAATAATTAACAATATCTTTTTTGTATAACATTTACTTTACTCGTATCTTTCCGGCCTCTATTTAGTGATTATCTTAGAATGACATGTTTTCAAAAGGTCAAAGGGCGATACGCGAACTCGTACAGCGTTAGATTTATAAAAGTGACTGATATATTTAAGATTAATATTTACAAATAATAAATATGGGTCAAACATTAAAATGGCGAATTCTGGTTGCATATATTTTACATAGTCCGTTCTGAATGTTCTTTTGTAAATAGGATTATTGTTGGAAATAAGTATTTTAATTATTGTAATGTAAATAAAAATAAATAAAACTCTAAATATAAAATACCACATACATTCCGTATACGGATTAGACTTATACGGATGACTTAAAAAAAGATAACTTTTTTAAAAGGGACTGGACTTTTAATAAACTTTAAAGGGTAATTATTATATATGGAGATAAACTTATATAGGTATTCTGAAGTCTTACAGCCTGCGGATTGCGGCTGCGATGGGGTTTAAAGGAAATAGAACTGCTAATAAGCTACTATATATGGTACTGGTATTATGAGCTGTTAGTGTGTTAGTTGACTTGCGCGCGATTGATTGTATAATGAAATTCGTTAACATTACATCTCGTACTGATACTTATTTCTAAATAGTTTATTTGTGTACAAAATTTAATGTAACTTCTATTACTTTTTTGACGATTTTTTTTTCATTTAACTTGAGAATGTGTTTGTTATACATATAAATGAAGCAATCACTTTACATTCATGACCTAAACCAATTAGTGGTGTCACTTAATTGTGTAATTTACCATATTCCAGATAGTAATAAATTTGTACTGGTTGCTCTTTAAGGTGACAATGTCAGGGTCTCTCGTGAAGTCTCCTTGCAAGGCGAGGAACATCGCCAGTGAGTTGCAGCCGTGCACCGCTAGAGCGACTGAGTTGCCGCCGACGCGCCAATAGATATGGGGAGTGAGGACTCTGGAAAATATATCATTAATTGGACACACTAAACAAGAAACACTTCTTTCTTTCGTTCTTTCTTTCTTTCTTTCTTTCATTCTTTCTTTCATTCTTTCTTTCTCTCTTTCTTTGTTTATCTGTTTCTTTTTTTATACGTAAAAAATTGAAAATGGAAATAATGTGGCAAATAAATAATTAGAATACAGACAAGTGGATTTAAAATTAAATTAATATTTTTTTTGGTAATTTCAATGTTATATTATATTTTATTGCAAGTTGTTTTTCATGTTTTTTTATGGTTAATAATTATTTTTATATGTAATATGGTAATAAATTTTTTCAAGATAAATAATGAATTATAATATTTTAGATAATTATAATATAATGTATATTAAAAATAAAAAACTCACCCCATTCTGCGATTTCGGTTATTGTTTGTTTCTCGGAAATTCTGAAATAATGCAAATACATATCTTAATGGGGCAAATAGAACAGGCACAAACATATTTGTTTATGAAAATAAAAATAGTCTGTACTTATAATACCAGTGAAAGTATTAAAATCGGTCTAACCGATTCAGAGATTAGCCGGAAATAGACAGTCAGAGAAAAATAATAAAAAATATATGTAAGTACCGTATATAGTTTCATATGCATTTAGTGACCTGTTAATTTGGATACAAACAGACACTTAAATTTTATTTATATATGTATATAGATTCATTAGAATTAAGGTAATATTAAAAATACATAGTTTTTATTGAAACTTCCAAACAAGTAAAACAGAATGCTTCACATATATATATTATTTATCCAAAAAAATGTGTTTTTTTGTTGTTTTTTACTTAACATGACCACTATAATGTATTATTATAGCTTTTGTAACAAATATCAAATACATCAAATTACCACACTTTTCACACTTTTATTAAATATTATGTTTGTTATAACTTATATAATTTTTATATACTAGTGTTTATTCGCTACTCCGTCTATTATTTTTGCTACACATACGAACAAACAAACAGTCTGAAAACATTTATCAAATGTTTATAAATACACGTACAGACCTATAAACAAAACAAAACATCTTTAAACTCCTATAAGAGATAAAATATTATGGTTGACAAAAAACGCCACACCCTACTTATGTATAACAAGCGGTTGCACGCGGTTTCGTCCGCCTATCCTTTTAAAAACGTAAATACAGCTGTTGATGACAATTTTATTTATTATATATAGGTATATTCTACCGGTGACGCTGCCATGGCCAGTAGGGCTAGTAGCAAAAACATTCACAAATGTATATATATATTTATCCAAGATTTTTATATATTTCTACAAATTAAAAATGTTATTGCAAGAATGTAGGAAATATTTTTTATAATATAACAAATAGTTTTAAATTATTCTAGAGATTTTAATTCATACAAGAACAATTATAACATTATTATAATGATATTTTAACATTTTATTGTAGAAACATAAATAAATAAATACCTTTAAAGGTAAACATTTATATATTGTAAGTTAAGTTCGTATTTTATTATTATTAATCTAATCTGTGTATTGCTTAGATCTGTGATTCCCAAATTAAATGTCCCTTTGGGGTCGGATCGGTTTTTAGAGACAAAACAGAAAAAAAAATCAGTCTAAGAATCAACCCAGTGGTTTTTGAACTTTACGACTATATCGTTATTTAAAATAACATTACCTAATTTAGTATTTTATGTAAATTGTTTTATTAATCATTAATTAGAAATTGTATTTAAACAATTTTGTATCAAATTAGTAAAATTTTATGAGATTATTTCAAGATTACTCGCCTATATAGAAAACTTTTTAGTCTGAGTCTGAGTTATCGGATTTAAGGAAGCGGCCCTTGCACAAAAAGTTTGAGAATCACTGACTTAGTCGATTCTCAAACAAACTAAAAATATATAAACAACTTTTAGCAATTTAAATTTAACGATAATAAAAAAATATCTTTTTAAAAACTTGTTAAAGTTATTATCATAAATACAGATAACGTCTGTTTTAAAATTGTCCTAAATATTAAACTAACCAACTGTTAACAAAATAACATTACTACTATAAACTAAGACAAATTATATTTATAATATAATATTGCTAAAATACTTACAATATAATATAAATAATTTGAATTTAAAAACCATTTAACAAGACACGTCTTACTTGTATTGATATATACTTTATACTGATACAACCAGTTATAAAAAGATACTTCGAACACGAAAGAGAAACCTTTATTTTAACTTTAATATTCAAATATCATTAATATTATTTAAAATATGTAAAAAATATGTTAACTTACTTAAAATTAAATAAATACAAAGTCCATGGAATATTATATTTTTAAACTATACGCATAGTTTTTTCTTTAAATTTAAATGAAAATACTGAATATTATTTTATTATTATAATAATATTAAAACAAAGAATTTTTTTATTGGTTATAATTTAAATCCATATATAAAAATCAAATTGTAGTCTGTTGTAATAGCAAATTAACAGGTTTTCATTATTTGCATATGAAAATATAGAAGAAACTTACATAAACAAATATATTTTTAAAACCTTTCTATGTCTGTCTGTTTGTTCCGGTTAATCTCTAAAACGGCTGGACCGATTCTAATACTTTCGCTGGCGGATACCTGGTATAATAAGGAGTAATATTAGTATTTAAAAAAGGTATTCCTCGCGAAGTCATGATTACAGCTAGTATTAAGCGTAAGGCTTTTACCGTTATAAAGCGGGTTTTACTATTTTATATGTATAAATATATATATGTTATGCAGCCATTTAATTATCCAGTCTACCAAGCTCTCCATCAAACAGCATATTCACAATATAATAAGACGCTGTTAGTGAGATGATAGCGAGCTTGTGATTGGTTGACTTTCACTCGTTATATATTTGGGGTCAAATAGTTTTAAAAACGGATAATGAAATGGATCCATAATAACAATGAAGATAATTTTCTTTGTTTCTCTTTTAGACGAACTGACAAACTCGTGTTTTTTGAAAGTGTGAAAGAGAAAGGTTATATGTCAAATTCTTAGATCTCTAAAGGCTGGCTCGACCAGGGTAACACCAGTCTTTAACAGAAAATAGACTTGAACCATTTAGAACGAAGGGTGATCAAGTACTATTAACTCGGATTCAAGAAGCACCGCAATAAACATTTTGCGAATATGGTAAAAGAAGGGATATTTAGCTTGTGTTTATCTCCAAAATAGAGTCTAATATGTAGTCTTAAGCTTTCAGTTCTGATGTAACCACGTCAGATCTGAACTCATTAGACTTCTTACACCTTCAGACTTAATTTCTAACCAAACTTGGGTAGTTGGGCAGTAATTACTTTTAAATTTGCTAGCAATCTTATAAATATTTTACTTAAGGTTATTAGCAAAATATTGCGTTACATATATAAGTCAGTCAGTCAGACCAGACCAGACAAGTTATATAATATAGATGCAAAACATTATGGTTGGTAGAACTGGACAGTGTACAAAATTATACTGGAAATAGTAGCTATAATATGACCAGGAATGAGTAAAACAACTTTCGCTAATTATTCGTCAGCTGGATCTTTTGTAATTTTTAGAAATTTTTACAGATTTCTATGGTTGATTATAATTTCTAGAATTTCTTCTATAAATTTCTATCACCATCTTTGACAGAATTACCTTCCGGGCTAGTAAATTCAAAGATATGACACGATTCGACCATATTTTGGTTGAAATTACATTAGAATCTATAAATAAAATATACTATGGTAACAATGACCTTATGAAGGTCATTACTAAGTAGGAAATATATAATAATACTTTGTATCTGATTGCGTCAAAGCTCAAGAACACATCATTGTTATGTTACTACCTGAACCGCCTCAAGTTGATGGCGAACAGTTAAAAAATATTTCTCAAAATAAAATTTTCATACATTTGCAAAAGAACTTAATCTACTTTCATTCTATATTAAACCCATTAACGAAGACATTTCAAAAACATATTTTTAGAAAATACTAAGTTATAAAGTTCCTACGTTCTATATTTCAGCTTTCAAAACTAACCACTCTTGATAAATCAGTCAGTACAAACTATATTATATGCAAATCTTTTATATGTAAGTTGTAATTACCATTTGCAGATAAAAATAAATGAAACATAAAAAAGTATTTAAAATATTTATTAAATTAACCACAACCACAAAAATTAATTAAATAATAACATCAATAATTTGAAAAAACAGTTTTTTTCTATTATGTCTGTTACTATGTCACTCAGCTTAAATTCAGCATAATATAATATATGAATATGTGAAATATATGAATAATAATTGACATTTATTCTTAAATCTCTTCTCGTTACCTGCTTATTATTCCTCCGCATTACGTTGACAACTTATTATTTTATATTAATAAAACTTACTGATAATTTAGTTTGACATGTATTATAAACATTTCTATTACTTATATCTCGAATAAAAATTAAAATCGGAAATAAAACGATCGAAACGAGCGCGGACACAAGAAATGGGGTTTTGTAAGTTGTAATAATATAATAAAAAAAATCACAATTACAGATATATAACCATTCAATTGGATTTACTTCTAACGCATAATATATATTAATAAAATAATGTTGCTACTTATTAAATGTAGGTTATTTATTCTTGTCTTCTACAAGTATATATCTTTATATGTTGTTTTTAAGTGGCTAATTAATAAATATTTTTATTAAGTCATAATGAATAAGAAACATAAACAAGAAAACCTTGGTACGATTACTTTTTTACGTTCGTGACGTTCCTTTGTGTTTTTATAATGAGTTTTTTATTAAACATATTTTTTGTTACTCTATAAAAATGTCTTAAAAGGAAGGAGGGATTTTTTAAAAATCATGTAATATCCCACTAAGAAAGGGTTGTTTTTCATAGAACACACTATTTCAATTATAATATTTATTCCAGTCAGCAAGAATTCAACATTAATAAATCACAATTAAATAAGATTATATTTAAAAATAATATTCTTAAGGATTGTGAGATACCTTGTGACAAAAAAATACACTTCAATTTTGGAAGGCGGAACGGTAAAAAGTGATGACTGGAGGACTTTTTATTGGATGTTTGCTTTTTTTAAAATTTGGTTTATTTGGTTCAATCTGTATCTAGATTATAACAATTAGGAAGAATGTATTACTTGCAACTTATAATAAATTTTATTTCAAACCTTACTTACTTCATACAAAAAATATACTCTTTGCTTCCCCTCACAATTAATGCTTCGAGAAACTTGTACTTTGGACTAGGAGGCACTGCGTTAAATATTACTACAGCTATTATGAACCGTCAGTTTTAGGATTCCGTAATCCACTAGGAATCACAACTAAGTAGTTTTTATAAGTTATAGAGTAATAATCGATTAATTTAATGTATCGTCTATATCTAAAACGTAGTCAGTGTAGGTATATCTTAAAATGATATACGAAAAGTTCGCTAGTGTATATGTCTGTGTATCTTTATCCATCATGGCGGCTACGAAACCCTATATTGCCCGATACACAATTGACCTGTTTTTCAAATTCGAATTAGAATTAGACCGGTTCTGATGTGATATAATACCACATTTTTTATAATAAAGTTAGTTGAATAGTATTTTTCTTACACTATAGGTTAATCTTTATATTTATCTTCATATCTCATATATATCTATAATGTTACCCTCCCTGCTGTAATATGCCCTTGTAGGTTGACCTCTCCTTTAAAGGAATTTTGGATAGGTAGTTTGCCCTCAGACACCGGATGGACAAGTCTCTCAAGATTTAAAAAAGTCTTGAAAAGGTTTACAAAGATATCAACTGTCGCGATATTTTATATTGAGACTAAAATTCAATATGTGCTATTTCATCCAGTCATTCTCTAGTGGGAGTCCCCATAAAAATTGAAGTCACATTTCGTCCCAACTTAATATTTGTTTGTCTTTTAACTAATCTATTACTATCATTTTACCTAAAAAATGTTTTTCTTCTGACCTGGACGCATATATTGCCACGCTCAAGTTAAGTTTCAGCGTGGATTGCCCGTCTTATTGAGGACAACCTCCGATGTAAACATATTCGGAAATAGAATATGTAAATGCAATAAAATTTCACGTACGTTTCATTCCAGTAACTTCAACTCTCGTCTCTTCTAGATATAAGACATCTCGTAAGTTTGAAAAGCTCCAGTTGTTTTCTACAGCTAAGGTTTCTTTCTAATATCCGTATTGTCGGATGCTCATTTTCTGATCCCACAGATATCGGAAAATGTAGATCACACATCCTGCCCGGTCTGCGGTTTCCGTTTGGTCATTGGATTAATACTGAGACATTTATTTAAATTAATATCGATCTTGGATAGATATTTCTAAAAGTTATAGCAAATAATCTCTTGCTTAATAGTAACCAAACAAAATACATGAAGTTAGCTTTAATGTACCTCAAAATCACCTAAATGTATTTCTCGATAATTTACTTGAATGTTTGTTACTTGTAGGTATAAAGGAACTCAAATAAAGTTTTATATATAATATAGTTTTATATTTTCACATCATATTAAGGTCAGCGCTAGGTCATTATCGATATATAAAATTGTAATTTTGTAATAAGTCTGACGTCTCAGTGTAATGTAAGGCTAAATGTAACAAAAACTTTGACATTGATAACTTTATATAACTACTTCATTTACTTAATAAACAAGTTTCATTATTAAAACTGGTAGCTAAAGGAATGAATATTAAAAAAAAATTGTCTTGAAGAAAATGCAAAATGGATGCAGAAGACGAACAAAATTATGTTCAGAGATGAGAGCAACAGAGATAGTCAATAAGCGGAAAGATAGATTACATTCACTAACAGTATTGATCGGATAGGTGAAAAAATATTATGGCGATATAGGACATATATGATCTTGCAATTTAGTGTTGGGTCAAGATTGAAGAATAGATTTTTTTCTGACAGAAAATGAATCGATAAATTGTTTAAACAAGTGTAGCTGTTCAAATACTTAACATTTGAAGAGTTGCCGGAAATATTATACAAATTCCAAACATTCTTCCAGAATGTGCTGTAGATCTTTATTAACCGCATCGATGGCAGTTTTAATGCCGTCGTCAGTACGACTAGTATGTGCGTAAATATGCAGATAGTCAAATAGAAGATAATATTGTTAGTGATTGTGATATTTATTAACTATGAACACCGAAAACAGAAAGGGATAAAGAATACCGCCCTGAGGTACGCCATAAAAAAATCACACTAACTGTAAGATTTTTCTAACAATCCAATTCAATTTCTTAAAAGAATTCTAAATTATCAGGAAAGTAAAATAAAATAACTTTTCATTTAAACAATAATTTATTCAATTTGTTACCAATTTTAAACATTATTAGTGTAAAATTAAACTTAAAATTTATAATTGAGTAGCCATAGTTCATTATGATTAATTCGTTTGATGTTTCAGCGATCACAACAATGAGCAATGTATATATCGAGTAAAATTATATAAAAAAGAAATAGTATCATTAACGGACCAGCCTTTATAGACACATTTAATGCCACGGCGATTTGAACAAACCCTTCACTAGTGTGTATTCACCCTTATATTGATTTAGGCTCGGAACACATTTTATAACCTACACTATTCAGAGTCAACGAGCGATCGGTTTGTTTTCAATTACCAATATTTATTTATTTACTCAAGATACAGTAGCATTAAATGTTAAAATCAGTATCATTTCCAGTTACAACTAAATTACTTTATTCAGCCTCGGATTACCAAAAAATTTATAATTGCAATATAAATATAAAATATAATTAACTTAATTTTGGATACATTAAAACGATATTACACAATTTAAAATAATCCAATCCAAATTAATATTATATCATGATATTTGGAGATCGTCATCCGTAAAGCATTATTATATAACATGGTTAACTTCTATACAAAACAGATTTAGTGAGTGCATTCTTTAGGCATATGCATATAAAATATTTGTGATGTATTATGCAATAAGGCACCAAAAAAAATAAAATCTCATAGTACATTTTTGACATTCCAAAATTCTTTGAAAATTTGGTGTTAAATTAACCTTGATTCCTTATTGCATAACGCTATCCAATCTTATTATCCGTTTTAAAAATACCAAAGTTATTGAATTTTTTAATTTTCTTAAGATCTTCGATTTCTTTAAAACGGATAATATATTTGTCTACATTTGTATGCTTATCAGATTCATTACTATTTTCTTTGTTAATACATTTTCTAGAATATGTTTTTAGATCTAATATATATTTCTATGTTTAAATGAAATAAATATTGATATTACAATGTATTTATGTTCAGACGATAGATGGCGCTGTGTTCGAGTTAATAACATTTGTAAGCAAAAAATCTAGTTATTTATATTAAAATTATCAAATATATTTCATAAAAGCTATGTGCCGTATATAATAGTGTGTGGTCTCGATGTATTTGATACATTTAATTATTAACTGTCAAAGTATAAAGACATTTAAAAATCTAAGCGTTCACTAAATTAAAATGATCAAAATCTGCTAATAAAATACACGAAGCCTATATATAATAAATAATTAATTTTAAATATCTAATTATCTAAAATGCTGCGTTACACTACAATATAAACTTTCTGAAAATCTGTTTAGACATACAAATGTAGACGTACACGTTGCAGCGATAGTGTGATAACGAATCAGCTCTGTGCGAGTGCTCCTTCAGAGTTTGAAGTCGTGCAGTCTCCCTGTGGGACCGTCTTAGATGGCTTCGAGCTTTTACCAACAAATATCTCAACCTCCTGAAAAGAAAATATAATTAATTATTTAATTATTGATATGGAATAATATTTAGTCCGTTCTATGTTTGCTATTTTTAAGATAATTTTATATCATATTAGGTATTCTAGTGTATACACATATGGCGCATAATAATATATAATGGTATATATAAGGATTAAATTAAATCTAGGTCCAACACAATACGTGAAAGTTGCGTGTGTGTGTGTGTGTGTGTGTGCGTGCGTGCGTGTGTGTTCATGCGTGCTTGTGTATGTTTATGCCTGCTTGTGTGTGTTCATGCGTGCGTGTGTGTGTTCATGCGTGCTTGGGTGTGTTCATGCGTGCGTGTGTGTGTTCATGCGTGCGTGTGTGTATTCACGCGTGCGTGTGTGTTCATGCGTGCGTGCGTGTGTTTATGCGTGCGTTAACTTAGTCTATAATTCTAGGGTAATAGTTGAAATTATAAAGTTTTTGTATATATAACATATATAATACGAAAATCTACTCTTTGCAAAGAGACAGAGTTTTGTCTTCTACAAAGACGAGTAGTTCTTAAATAAGGCTCCGAATGTAAACTTCCTTTTCGAAAGGAGTCGACACAACTAGTCTTCCATATAAGTGTAGTACCTGTCCGTCTTCTCCGGTGGTGATGCTGGTCTCTCCGGCGGCGGGTCCGGCCCGGGCCGCTAGTTGTCTTTCGCGGGCCACGCGTCTGAAACACATACTGAGATTAGTTTGTACGTTCGTGTGTTTTTGATATATTCGGCGCATTTTTCGCAAATTACATTTTAATTTTTTTTAATGTATGGAAACGTTGAAAGCATTCCTGCCTATTCAGTAGCACATTACAACATTCTCAAAGGTATCGTGTATAATCAGTTTTTTACCGACTTATTTCATAACGGGAAGAACTCCCCGTTGGGTCGGCTAGTTATTAACATAGGAATAAAACACCTAGTACGTGTCGAAAATAGGACAAATATTAAACTATTTCGAAGATTGGAAAAACTAACAGAAACCACAAAGATTTCTAAGAGAGCAGACGGCTGGAGAGATCCTTGGCAGTGTTACAGTGTGCTTCGTGGCTGTACGTTTTTTAACAAGTGACACACAAGAAATTAATGAATGATAAAAGATAAAATTACTGCATTCTAATTTAATATAAGAATCGTTTACATTTTTTATTAAGAAAAAATGGACCAATTAACTCGTTAATTAATTTTACTATCAATCAATTATACTTAAAGTGTTCCAGGATATACCTTACGGAGGCAGTAATACCAGTATAAACTAAGAACCCTCATCATTGTAGTCCAGACCTTAGGTCTGCTGAGCTTTTAAAGACTTAAAATATCTTTACGTAATTAATAATCTTTGAAACAACTGAACCAATTGCAATGGGAATTTGTAGTGGTAGTTATCGTTTGGTCTCATTTAAAATATTTTTTTAAGAGGGTATGATTCACTTCTAAGTTCTGTAAGTATCTAATAGATGGCGTTGTTAACAATAAAATAAGTTTATGAAGCAGCAGACGAAATTACGGTAAACACATAGTATATAAATATAAAGGTTGTAAAACTAAGTACATATTGAATGTACCTGCGATGTTCTAGCATAGCTTTTCTCTCCGTCTCTCTCTTCTGCGCGGCGAGTCGTGCCTTCTCGTTCTTGACGGCGGGCGTGCGGGCGCGCACACGGGCCGGGGACGACACGGGCTTGGACACGGGAGACGCGATCTGGAATATACATTATTACTTGTTATATATATATATAACACTTGTTATCCGCCATAATAAATATTTACTAGGAATATAATGTATCAAATACCTCTTGCCAGTTATTAGCTTTAAGCATATCAATCTGTTGGTACAAAGCTTCCACATTCCTCACTTGCAGACACACCATGTCCCAGAAGCCTTGCAGATCTTCCAAAGTGGTGGGGAATGGCTCATCCCCACTCTCGTTGAGGTGGTTGTAGCAGAGACCTGAAAGGAGTTAAGCCTAGTTCAGCTTCTTTGGACATATTGGACATACTCTTTGGTCTCGCAAAGATATTTATATTGTTTTACTATTATGTTTTATCAAAATTTGTTGGTTGAAGTTCTACAACTTCATCTGGGATTAATGAGAATTAAAGAAATAAGGCTGCTAAAACTGATAAACCTATTACGTTACATTCCTAAATTGTAATAGGTCGGCAAAATATAATACTTAAAACTAATTCTGTGTAATGTGGACTAGGTTTTTCCAACTTGCCGTTATTATGATCACTTTATTATCAGTTACAAATTACAAATAAGATCCCCAGGTGAGTGTATTTAGATATGAATTATTTTTCTTAACAGTACCATTGAGTGGATACATCTCTCATGATAAATAGTCTTAAGGAAGAATATGGCATAACTACATAACAAATCTATATATATGTATTTATTCTTCTCCAGCGGTGATGCCACTTATCTAAACCATCTGGTGTTATTTACTAGAGCAGAATTGTACTAAATCTAAGTAAAGACAAATACCTTCAAATTGCTGCATTTTCTGTGTTGCCAGCAGTCTAGCCTTGCCTGATGCTGCGCGAAGGAAACCCAGCACTTCTTCACTTATGTCTTGATCCTGAAGTGTTTTTAAAAGATCATAAATTATTTGATGCTTAATTGAATTTTCAATTTAATTCGTATTGAGCCATTTTTAAGAAGATTCAAAGAGTTATTATAATGTAAAGTATATTTGAAGTTAAATATATTTCTATAATACAATAAAATAAGTAAATTAGTATTGCAAAATATCCAGTTATCGGTACTCTAGTTTCACAATACTGCTGATATGAAAATTAATTATTGCAATCTATTGTTTGTTTTATACAATAATAAACGAAATGACCACCTAGTATTTAAATTGTACCTGTAAATTCTCCAATTCCTTTTCAGCCCCAACGGCCAAAGCGATTAATCGTTCTGTTTCCTTCTTCTCCAAATCTATGAAATAATGTCCGTCTTTAATTACTTCACCATTAACTTTTGCACTTGACACACCGTTCACCTTCTCTTTCACTGGTTCATCTAAATCTATCACAGATACACCATTTGTAACTTCACTAGCTATTTCTTCAACCGATTCAGTCTTTTTTGGTTCAGGAATGTCTTGATCCAACTTCTGGGGTGAGAGGTCGGATTTTACACTTTTTCTTGGGGATAGTACTGGTAATTGTGCACGGAATTCCGGGCGAAGATGCCTCAAAACTGGCAGGACGGTTGGATCCTCGTTAGTTGGGCTGGTCCAAATGTTTTCGCTGTCGAAACTTTCATTTGATTTTCGAGGTGAGACAAATCTTTCGCTTGGACAGTTCAGTGATTTTTCTGTTAAAACTTTCGAGTCATCATCTTCGCTGGAACTCTTTAATCTCTTCTGATTGAAAAATCCTTGGGCTAATGCCCCGGGCCCGTACAGACGTTCAACCCGTTGTTGAATGAAACTTTTCATAGGGCTTGTCAGCTTTTCTCCATTTTCCTTTGTAATTTCCACACGTTTTGAGACACCGTTTGAGGATATTGTGTAGGACTCTGATGAGAACCTACTTTCCTTTCCATTTGTGACAGACTGTCGGAAGTTTGTCTCCGAATAACTTGACTTGAATGTCATCTCTTTAACATTAACGACATTATCCACTTCATCCTTCTGGTGTAACATGGAGGCTGCAAAGTTCTTGCCCTCATTGGATAAAAAAGGACGACTGGTAGTCGTCATGCTGGGGCCTAGGAAATCGTTCTTTAGTTGTTTATTCTCGGCGGCCATATAGGCATGTGATGGGGGTGCTATGTGGGGGTCAGTGTGCGCCTTGGAAGGCGCTTTCGGCGTCAAATTCGTGGACGTATCATGAGGACCGAATGTCGGGACCAACAGCTTATTGGCACTGACGGGGATGGGTACCAATAAAGAATTGCTCTCACTCTTATACTGGTATGTATGTGTTATAGGCCTTATTGGTGACGCCTCCCGACTCTTGTTGATATCCTGGCGTAATTTTGAATCGTATGTTGTCAAATTTGTATAACCATTCACGGAACAGGCTAGATTGAGGTAACTGGGTTTCTTTTGGGGTGGTTCGTCACGTTTCTTCAAGTGACTTCGTGATCTGTGACTCGATGTGTCTATATGAATTTTCGGGGGAGGCCGGAGAAGATTCTCTGCTTTCCTCGGGGTTGGAGTGGGGTTATCCGGGGTTCTTGCCGGGGATATGGGGGCCAGCGGTGTAGATATATTCTGTAAGTTAGACGCTCGTTCCTGTATCCGGGAAGTAAAATCTCGTATCCTACTAGTTGTCGACGAGGGTGTGAGGAGATTCAAGCTTCCCGACGTAGTATCTGAAACAATAAATATTATTGTTAACATTTCATTAAAGGAAAAAACATTACCACATGTTAAATGAAAACAAAGATGAAGAATGGCATCTCGACAACTATCAAAATATTATTGAAGATCACAAGCAGACTATTCTATTACGAGATCACAAGACAACATTTACTATATGTCTATGTGTGTGTGTATATGTGTGTCTGTGCGTGTGTTTTACCTATAAACATTAAAAAATAGTCACACATGTTTATATGTTCAATTACACAATACATACTAAATTTAAATATTAAAATAATTATCAAAATAGATTACAACATATCAGATAATTATTATCAATTTAATTTAATGTTGCCAATAAATAATATGTAATTAACCTAAAAACTTTTAAAATTCTGATGTTATGAACCACTGTAGTTGTCAGCAACCATAATATTAAGCCTTTACATAAAAGTGAAATATAATATAATTTTATGAATTAATACATTGAAGTGGTTATTTAGATATCAAGGGTATTTTCCAGATTAAGTAATATTATATACATTTTGTATATATTTTATATAAAGATGGTTCTAAAAACAAACATAAGGAAACAAAAACAGGCAAAATCTTAATTACAACAAAGCTAAATGCAGATAAAATATATATATATATATGTATATATATATATATATATATATATATATATACATACATACATATATATATACACATAGATATACAATATATTTGTACATACATTACATAAACACTTAGTAAAAATATTTTAAAATATTTATATTAATAAATGTATTTTCTAGGAATTACGTAAAAGAAATTACAAAAGATGTATTTCATTTCATTATGTGGGCTGTTTTTTTTCACAAGGTCACGGCAAGGTGATATGTCCTTACTAAGAACAAGTTATGCTCGGCGACCTTTACATATTAGGTTTCTGTGCTATATTATATGTAATTATAATACTTAGTCCTTTAATTATATTGAAATTAAAATAGTTGGGATATGGCGGTGTGAGTAAAAAATACCATATACTATACTATACATACACATTATATTCCTGAACTTTTTAATTATGGTAGTAGGTACATTGCAAGAAGAATTTTGTTAACATTTGTTTTTTTTTAATTTAACATTAATAATAGTAAAAAGCTGCACATTATGTGATACTAAAAATCTTGAGATACTTATATTAATCCTAATTTTATTAAATGGTAATGAAAGATTAAGTTTGCATGAAGTTGGTAATTATTAAAAATTTTACATTTAAAAAATCTGTCTTAATGTTTTCTAAGATGTGTAGTGTAGTATAAATTTTAATATAACTTTTTTACATATTTATCAAGAGGACATCGGTTACATTTTAGTTTTAATCTGACATTTTAAATGCTTCGTAGCAATTTGGTCGGCATGAGATTTATGTCTGTCAACTCGTCTGCCTTTGATCATAGCTTCCCATGGATACCAATTAAAAGTACAGATGGAGTTCAATATAAAAGGTAGATATAAAATAGTAAAGATTGATCATTACTAGTAAAAACCACTAGAAAGTTTTAAAAGGATGTGTTATAAATGAATCAGGAATATTAAAATATTTTATTTATATAATATAACCTAAGATTCCTGTGTTTAACTCAATATCTTATGAAGCCCGACCACCTATTTTGTTGTACTTGAATATTATCACATTTAATTGTTATGGAAATCTGTTTGAAAAGATTAGAAGATTAAGGTTTTTCAAATAAATATTTAATGGAATTTCAGCAACATTCATTCATTCATCACTTTTTATTATTAAACTTTTAAATCTTAACATGTCTAAACATATTTGTAGACCATTTTAAATAAGTAAGTACTTGCATTTTTATATAATGACTATTATTCGTAAATAATAATAACATATTATAATATAGAACTTTAATAGTTAATTTTTTTGATAGGATAATTTTAAGAGCCTACACTCTTGGAAAAGTATTGCCGATGTTGCTTTATATCAAAGTACTTATATATATATATATATATATATATATATATATATATATAATTTCATGTGTTTGATCATCCATCTGATGTGAAATAAGTAGAAATCAATACTGTCACAATTCTTTCATTAGCTAGATATTTATCTGCTATGTTTCAGTATGAAATTAAGAAAAGGAATATGGAATATAACATCACCTTATATATAATTTTAAAACATCAGATATGTTTTATACCATAAATTATTAATATTTATAAATATAGGTAAAAAAAAATATCTAAAAGGTTTTAAATCTTATAACTATTATAAAAGGACATCATTTATATATTCAAATGAAGGAAAGATTATTAATCTTCAGATATAATGCGTTAGCAAATTGTCTAGAATATTCAAGGAATCATTTTATTATATGGCATTTATTATATCAGAAGGAATCTAACAACAATACAAACTTATACAAAAGTAGTTACGTGAGCCCTTTAAAGTTACAACAATAAAATCCATTACGAATATAAACTATACGAAAAATAGCATTACTCATCTTATTTGGAATTCTATATTAAGAATATCGGATTGCGAGAAAAAAATATTTAAAAACCTTCATGAGGATAATAGTAGGTAGAATAAAGACAACATCTATATAAAATAATAATTAAAAAACATCAAACTCACCGGACAACTGACAAGGATAAATATAACACAGCAATAATAATTTAGAAGCTATTGAATTATTAATTTATAACATATACTATCACTTCACAATATAATTTTTTTTAAACTGCAAAGTTTTAACTGTGGAACAGTGAAATCACCAAATGTCATTATTTTTTTTAAGACGTCATCCATGCGCAGGACGAGTTACGGTCTGAGACGTTCCGTTTCACGGTCAGCACGTTGAATCATTATTAATTCATTCATTTTACTTAGAATATTTATTTATAGTATTGTATTCACACGCGCGTGCTCGTCAGGAGGTCCAGCGACAATGACCGGTCTATTACAGATGTGCGTAGGCAGTACGCTGTACGAGGTCAAATATGTATTGTGTTAACGCAATGGGTATACGATCTTTGTTTGCAAAATGTAACTGAATTTGCATTGTTTTGCAATTTTTAAATGACCTATTTAATAAATAATTCATATTATACTTTTTTTAATAAGCATTGAAAAAAGATAGCATATTGTTTTAAAAATAATTTGTGACATCAAAAGAAGGAATGACCTCTAAAATTTTCGCAAGTCAACGAAAGTAGCACATAATATTCAAACAAAGATTACATTTATTTATTTTAGGAAATTTAGCAGTAATGTGTTATGTGATGTCAGTACTATTAACACCTAGGATCTCATTTCAAAACATAACCTCATGTGTTGTAAGGTTGCCAGATTTGAGAAAAATATTCGAGATCGTGGGCCCGCGATTTGACCTTATCATACTTTGGATTTATTTGTTTTTATCATTCTTTATTATTTATTTAATTTAAAACATAATAAATATGTTAAGTTTTTTTTAATGTTTGTAATAGTCTACTTTTATTCATTCTGTCTCATTGTTATTTATGAAAAATCAACAAGATATTGTTCAAAATTTGCAATTCTTCTTTCACTAATGATTTGTAACATTTCATCAATTTGGCTAAAAAAAATACAAAGTCAAGAAATAAAATTATCATTGTCCCATCAAAATAGGGAAACTTACGGTAAATTAGGCAATATTAGCAATTATGGCCTGCCCGTTAAAATATTATAGATTTTGTAAATCATAATGAAATTAAAACTTTTTCCATAATTAATTGTTCAATTTAAAAGTAGCGTAACATAATATTATTAAGTTTCAGTAATATTATTAATAAAATAAAACTTAAATAAATCAGTTGTCAGGAATCTTTTAAAAAAAAAAAGGCTTGAAATTGTAATTATTATTTTTCAAACTGTTCTACACAAGTGGTTTTATTTATATAACTATAATGTGTATAACGCTGATGTGTTTTACAGCAAATTTAGAAATGATCTACACGAATTTTTGTACCTCTATACATACATGGACGTAAAATTCATGCTATTATTTATGGGTGAATTAAGGGTAAATATCAATGTTTATTTAGTCGTAGTTGCTATTTTTCTGTATATTAACTCAATACAGACGTACAAGACATATGAATGACGATTTGAATCTTGCATCATCAAAAATAATGTCTTTTAAAAATATATTCTGGGTACAATGAAGCTAATTTCAGTACAATACAAATATCGGTGAAATACTTTGACGTAATATTATATTATATAAGCCAATAGCGTAAAACGAAACGTGATCTCTTACGAAAGGTCATACAGTGAATAATATACCGTAGAAAATTTATTTTTAGCTTCATAATAAAATAATTTAAAAGTATCGAATAGCCATACTTAAAGTTATGGATTATGATTTCATATTTACTAAATATATTACAAAACAAGAAGACACACTAAAAGCATAACAGTCACGAAAAGGAGAAAGAAAATACAATAAAAGAAATAAAAATAAATTTTATTTATATTTGAAAGTTAAATGATATCAATAAATGAATATTAATTCGATCTAAACAATGATAAGTCAGTATAAATAATCGAATGAACCGATTTCAAAACTTGTCGATAGTATTAAATATAGAAGACTCGATCAAAACGATTATTTATACTGTACGATACGATAATACGATACGACATGCTATATAAAAACAGAACACGCAGACATCGTCATTTACCTGAAAAGTCCGTACTTGCGTCAACGTCTAACGAACAGCTTCCGATAGAATCCACCGACTTATCCATAACTTTCACGACCAACTTCTTCGAGCACTCCTTCAAATCTGATTCCTTAACTTCAATTTCATATGGGCCAATACTATCTAAATCTTCAAGACCAGCCTTATTTGATATTGGAGACACTGAGCTGGGTAATTTGATATCATTATCCTCGGTATTAATACTCAATATGGAGTCAGGTTTCAATGTATTTTTGTCTAATATCAAAGTACTTTGGCTGGTGAAGGTACTTCTGATTGGTTCTATGTATTCCACTTCATCATCGTACACAAATAAATGGTTGGTACATCCGCTGGGACCTTGTTCGTCCGTCGCATCAGCTGGAACAGCGTCAATAACTGTACGAGTTTTATTTAAGCTCTTGTAGTAATGATTTTCTAATTTTTCCAACTGTCTTTTAGTATCCGTGTGCTTTTTACGTACAGAATCTATTATTACAGGTAGATTGAGAAGATCTGGGGTCTTTTCGCCTTTAGATATATCACGTCTGAATATTGGAGAATCATCACTTTCCAATTCGAATCGTTTATACTTTGACGAGCAATAATCATCTATTGAAGATGTATCTGACTTTTTCGAGTCAAAAAATGTGTCCAACGAAAAGAAAGATTTACGTTTCTTTTTGGGTTGGCTGGTTTTCTCAAAATTCGCTGGAATAAACGGATCTCTTGACGTATAATGCACGCAAATATTGCCTGTATTGACAAGAGATTTAGGCCTTGGTTCCTGTGGCAAACTTAGAACACGATTTGTTTCAATTTTCCTGGAATCTAAGCTGAGAGTTTTACGGAATCTTTCATTTAAATTAGAAAGCAGTATATGCCTTCGTTCCGTCGATTTTGGGGTTACGTTGTAAGAATTTTGTTTGCTGCTAGATGGTTGAACATCTGGAATGTGTTCTGTATATTTGAACTCTATATCGTTCTCTGCGTTGTCTCTATCTGTGCCGTATGGCTCCGATGGGCACAAAGAAGATTGGCGATTCTCTGGCCTGTGAAAGGAGAAAGAGCCTCTATTTGAGGAAGATTTTTTCCTGTCGCAGATGCAATTACCAACACAGCTCAATTTTATACATGGGTCTTTAGTTTCTGGTTCTAATGAGAGGTCGTGTTTATTCTTTGGAATGTAGGTGTCCGGTTTGTGTTTGTGGACGAGAAGATCTTGTCTGATCTTCTCCAGTCTTTCGTCTCCATTTAAGCCTCTTGTGTACTTCGATTTCGGTGGACGAAAGAATCTAATAGATCCAGAGGAGTGAGGGTCTGTGAGTCTTCTCCTCACGAATGGGGAATCAGATATCTTGTTTACTCCCAAGAGAAGAACGGGCGACTTTTTGTCTTCCTCATCGGGCAAATCGCTGTGAAAACAAAATATATACGTTAGTTATCAGTTTTTACAATAACATATTTTTTAATTTTCACTTAATAAAATCAAGAACGTATTAAAGAATATTTTTTTTATCAGTAAAAAAAAATCAAAGTATTAATCAAGAGTTATACATAAAACATAAAACACAAAATGCCAAATACAAAGAAGTAATGTTAATACAAAAGAGGTTAACACAAATCATTCAAAATAAAAAAAAATACTTACACAAACAAACCAAAAAAAATGCACTTATCATTAATAAAAATTCCACAAAAGGGGCGAGAACCTCTTACACCGCTAAACGCTTGTGACGTCATAAGTCAGGATTTCTTAACGACTACATGCAATGTTGCGAAAGTTGTCTCTGGCTTTTTAACTGTGTGTGTTAATGTGTTAATATGTTAAGTTTTTTTAACTATGTGTGTGTTCTTTCTTAACGATGTGTGTCAATGTAGGCATTGATGTTTTACTTCACTTAAACGATTCTTCACTGCTTTTGAAAAGACCGAGATGATAGTTTGATTGTCTATAGTCCAATAATGCTATTTTAAATGTTAAGGATAAATATTAAGATACTATAACCATGTTTATAAAATATCGTTAATTGTATTAAAATAATTTTTAATTTGGAGAATTCGTTATGTCAAATACAAAATTTCCTTATTTATGGTCTACCCCACTATTTTGTGTCAATATGCCAATTCCTTCCACGCTCTTCTATCATATATCATCTTAGTGGAGACATGTCAGCTTCCTAATTATACAGCGTAATTAAAAAATAACCCTTTCATTGTACTAAATATAATTTTAGACTAGCTGAAATATTGCTATAAATAAAAAACAATATATATATTTTTTAATATTAAAAAAAGCACAGAAAGAAACTTATGTTTTTAAAAAAAAATCACAACTTAGAAATAAATAACTTTAATAATCAGTACGTATTTTTTCAGATACAAAAATAAAGATATATACAATAAGAAATATGATCGAATTATCTAGTTTCTATATCTTAGTACGATTCTGTTCTGAACCGGTTCCAGTTATTTAGCATTCCTTGTTAATTAGAACAAAACGCGTTCTGATATCATAAAACGTTGTATATGGAGATTATTTGAATAGTTATTGATATTTTTACATTCTTATCTATGTAACAATCATATTAAATTGCAGGTTTTATTAAAATATTTATCGTATACTACAATACGTATATTATTTATGTGTGTGTGTATGTTCATAAAATGTTCACATTTAAGGCGTTCTGATTACAGATACATATTAATGCAGCCATTTCTTATCCAATCTACCAAACGCTAGTTTAACTAGCGCACTAACACCACATAGGGAAGACAGTTAGTACACTGTTAATGAGTTTATAATTGGTTGTGGACTATTTTTGGGGTCAAATAGCGCACTAAAAATTGTATAATGTAATTGCTGCATTACTTTAAAACTGTCCAATCACAGCGTTTCCCAAAGTGTCTTAAGATATAACGTAAAATAAAATATTAAATAATTTGTTATGGTTATTACAATCTATTGGCGATAAGAAAACCCGTTTTCATCTATATATTTTATATTTTTATAATATTTATACATTTATGACACAAGATTATAATAGAAATGTCCTTACAGAAAAAAGTAATAATTTTATTGATATAACAAATTGTTATTTACCATTAATATTATATTAAACAAATATAACCCATATTACTTGTAAATAAGAGTCATAATAGCTAATATAGATAAAGAACACGTGGACCCCTTTGCGTGAGATCGAACAATCTGCCCTAATGGAGTTTAGTGATGTATGAATTTATCAGTAATTTTTTATTGTACAATATTCTATTATATCGTATTTTAGTACCTAGTAGTAAGAAGTGCCGATTTTTGGACATTGTAATAATTCTATGATTCTCTCTATGATCTCCATATGGAGCTGAGAACACCCGAAGTTATAACTGGTAATGTCAGATATTCAGATGAAGCAATATTTGACCAAATTAAGAAAATAATGTCTTATTTCCAGATATTTTTCACCACAACCTCGAAAATTGTATTTGAAGAGATATTATTATATATATTTATTTATTCAGGTGTAATCACTTTAATTATAACGGAATTTGTCCGACTTTTACGAACCCAATTCGTTGTCCTTCATGAAATCTGAGCAGAATGACTTTAAGAATGAGAATTAGTTCAAATTAACTTTTCAATTACTAGAGACATGCATGTATGATTAAAAACAGAACTATTGATAAATATATAATATATGGAAGATCTTAACTTCCTAGTAATATGAACAGAGCAATGTTTATCGATATCCCTTATTAGGTATTGTACGTCCAACACTATTATCATCGTATAGTAGATAACTATTCGCATGACTGCTTCCAATACGTTATTGATCATTACATTTTTCATTTCATTTCATCATAGTAATAAATTTACCATCTAAAAAATATAAAGAAACGAAAAAAAAAAAACATTTTATTTTAATGAAAAAAAATACCCATCAACTCATAACTTTTCCATTACTCTCCCTAAATCCTAACTTCCGGTCCAGACAAATTTTGGGGAGTGTATATAGTTGAAATTGCATCAACTCTTCCTATGATTTGACATCAAATAATATTTACAAAAAAAAAAATCTCGTATTGCAAATGTCGAGTACAAATCGTTCCGTGCCAATACATCATAACAAACGCACTATAAAAATAACAATCCAACATTCATGTTTCCTCATTGCACCATTATCGATTTAGTTATAGATTAGCCATGTTTTTTTACGATTTCATTGCACACGTAAACGCATTCGATACGATTTACACCGTAAGAGAAAATAAGATGGAAACAGTACTATTAAAACAGTATTACACCACAAAAGAAACTTCGAGTTATCGACCATTTATTACGAGTAGATACTAAAAGTTATTCAGAAATAATATTAATCGAAGTCGTAAAATCGATTTATAATACGACATTGATAGCTAATAATTAAATATCGTACATATAAAATTGCGTTTTATCGATAGACATAACATCGATAATATTCCTACACTAAAATCAAATAAGCCTTTATCATACTGATTTGAGATTTCACAAAATGTAGGCAAAATATACATAAAAATGTGAGACGACTGAACCAACAGGACAGGTTTGAAATCTAGCAAATATTTTAAGAATAGGAGTGGGTTAGCGCTAAAACTTAAAAAGGCAATCCACCTTGGTTGACATTCTTAATTTTGTAAGAAATTCAAATTACCGCATTCATATACATACTTTTATTTTTTATTACACTCAACTGAACCGTTAACATAATACATATGAATAAAGAATTAAAAAAAAAATAACACGAGCAGGACTCGAACCTGTGATTTTAAAGATCGTGCCGTCGCTCTGCAAACTGAGCCATCGCGTCAGTACTAACCTGGATGAGTTTATCATTGTATAACGTAATATCTTCGTATTAGCAAATTCTATGTCAGGGTATCTGGGTCGTAATATCTTCCGGTATCTTCAATGTCAGTGTCTAACTGTATTCGTTGGAGGTCCATCTTACGATCAGACGTTATAAGATTACAAGACTGTTTGTGACTTTCTATTCGTATTTTCTAATTCAAATCATTTCCTTTCCAGTCAGTGTTATTTAATATATGTATAAATATTCAACCAACTCAAGAACAGAATAAAGACAAATGATACAGATGAAAAATAAATTATTATTATGTTGGTACATAAATAGAAAACCTTTTTAAAATACCCACCATTTATATGTACCGGTTTATTTTAGATTAATCAATAAGATTGCGATTCAAGAAGATCGCTATCTCATTTCATGAATATTATTATTATACGACTTAATTAAAATATATCGATTTCAAGAATGTCATAGAATATACAATAAATTAAGTTTTAAAATGGATTAAATTATTTATTATTTATTTTTGTCTGTCACAGATTAAAAAAATATAATATATTAATATATATTTTACCTATAAATATAAACTGAAGTAACATTTTGCCGATACATATAAAAAAAAAAAACATGTATAAAAAATTTACAAAATAATAACAAAGTACCGATGATTCATATTTAGTACAGATTCGTGAAACATCTCTAATAGCCTTTACCGAGGGTCGTTGACCCCGTGGATCGTGACTGGCAGGTGCTTCGAAATAATCAAAAATGAATCTTAATATCATAGCAATAAGAATGTACCGTTTACAATCGATTTAATTCAGATCATTTTGTAAAATCAAAAATCTATTGTGATTTATTTCTCACGGATAATAAAAAATAATATCATGTCCAGACGAGTTTTATTTATTATTAAATAACCGGTATTGGGCTTATATTATGTAGTAGTTTTGGCCCGCTACTTTATCTGCCCCTACCTTCATCTTTAATAAACCTACAATTTTAATATTTTTTTAATTATTCCTTTTTATTATAATAAGGTCTGCCGTGTTTTTGCTGAGCTAAGGACCACCCTATACTTCCTCGAAAGTTTCGTAAGAGTCTGATAAGAGACAAAAAATAAAAGATGATACCATCACACACCAATTAGAGGTGTTAGCAATCCCACCAACACGCAAGTCTTAGGAAAGTTGAGGCCGACGGTCGATCCAAAAAGTTTTACAATGCCCTAGATATATTGCGTCTGCGTCGACTCTTAATATATAGGATCAAAACGAGATAATTAACAAAAATTTTAGTGTTTCCCAGTAATAAACGAAAGAATAAGAAGAAAATGTACTTTTACGTCGTTACGTCGGAGGACGTTAGTGTCAAATCCTAACCCACATCCAACCCTCGCTTCCCACCTAACGGCGTCCTGAGCCGTGGTCCGAGCCTCACAGGAGGCGCCCTCAGGACGCGCGTTCTCCTGGGGCCCTTCAGGCCCCCCTTTTTCAAGGGCGGGTCTCTGCACCCGTCCATTCCACAGGTGACGCTGTCATGGCCAGTAGGGCTAACAGCAGAGACATAAAAAAAAAAAAAAGTGTACTTTTACATGTTGAATCAGATAATAAGCTATCATCATAGAAATTGTAATTAATATCATTCCGATAGGTTTTGAATGACGCACGGACACAGAAATTCACTAAAACATTAATTAGAGTACTATACACTATTTAAACAATTTCTAGACATTACGATTAATGTTTTAAATTCCGACTGTGCAAAATAATATTGAAAATTAGGAACGACGTTTAACAATTTAAAAAATCCTAAATGTATAATCGATTTTGACGACACTTTTTAATGTCGATTACTTGGTAGGATTTATATTTTAACTAAACATATTTACATATTTAATAAAGGCCGCGCAAAATGAAACACGAACGGTAACTTTTGTTGGCTTGTTAAATTCTAATTCACCGAGTGACAGGAACAATTTAAAAAATCGTCCACAAAATGGCGGAATTGAATTATCATCAATTGACTTCAATGTCAAGGAAGTATTGAATAAATTGTATGTATAATTTCTTTAATAATTCAAATAAATTTGCATTTGGATTTGCTTTAATGCATTTATTAATATTAAAAAGTTTCTTTAATATAATACTAGCTTTTGCAAGCGGCTTTACTCACCCTATATTCTACATTTGGCTTAAAAAATATTGCCTGCATGTTATTGCGATAATTGAGCTGAGCGTAAGTGAAGCTCTTAGCCGTTTGGGAAACTGCTTTTTGAAGCAACATCACATAAAAACTACTGAACCGATTTAAATGAAATTGGCAGAGCTGTAGAGCTTGGGAATGGGCATGTTTAAAAAAAAACAGAATTAAAATATCTCATTCCGTTCAGAAATTATGGTCAAAAAACTACGACTAAGTTCAACTCCCGCAGCGTACGGCGGCGGATCTTAGTTTTCAATAATCTTTATTTGAAAGAGTAACAAACATACATACATACATACATTCTAGAATTTACTCTAAGTATGATTTTACTCTAATTTACTTTTTATACAAACAGAGTAACGAAATGAAATGTGATACTAGAAAGTGTTCTCAGTATCGTGTGATAGTGTTACGATTAACTTTCGATTGAAAGTTTTTAATTTCACATAGGTTTTTATATTCTTATTGTTTTGTAATTTTAAAATCTATGTGAAGATCTATGAGTATTTTTTAGATTCAACCAACACTTTCTTTAGAAAATTATTAGGAAAAATGTTCAAACTTAACCTTAACTTAACTCAAATAAGTCATATTCTTAAATTAAATAATACAATAATATACTTTATTATTATATAATCTATTATATCTTCTTGTGTGTCTGTATATAACCACTATTTATTAAATAACTCAGTTGATTTCACTGTGGAGGTACATATAACACCATTAGGTATTTTCATTACATTCTACATGCAGTTGAAACTATAAAACAATTGAGTAGCATTTAGGGATAGTGGGGTCCCCATCCCCAAATAACTAGGATAAGGGACAACAACATAAGTACAAAAATGTATAAAGTTGACAAGAATCACCAGAAAGTCTATACATTTGGTAATTGACCGTTCTTAAACTTTTGTAAAACTTACACATTTTCAGACGTTATAATATCGTTATCAAACTACATGACAATTCTTAGAATATGCATTTAATATTTTCTACACTCTTTACTTTTAGTTACAGCAATAAATAAATAGCAATAAATAAATACAGCAATAAATAAATAGCATTTCAAAAATACGTACTACCATTCTCCTATGATTGAAAATGTATATTGATATTCAAATATACACTCTATCTGTATAAAAATAGAGTTAATTTTATTTTTAATTATAACCGACCCACTTACTTTTTCTTAGTCACTACAGATTAGTCTTAATATTAAAAATATTTTACAAAACAATAAACAATATAATACTTACACATGTCATTCATTTTGTTTATATATATATTTTTAAATTATATCATTTTAACTCAGTTGATTTCACTGTGGAGGTACATATAACACCATTAGGTATTTTCATTACATTCTACATGCAGTTGAAACTATAAAACAATTGAGTAGCATTTAGGGATAGTGGGGTCCCCATCCCCAAATAACTAGGATAAGGGACAACAACATAAGTACAAAAATGTATAAAGTTGACAAGAATCACCAGAAAGTCTATACATTTGGTAATTGACCGTTCTTAAACTTTTGTAAAACTTACACATTTTCAGACGTTATAATATCGTTATCAAACTACATGACAATTCTTAGAATATGCATTTAATATTTTCTACACTCTTTACTTTTAGTTGTTTTCATTATTAAATGCGTAATATAATAAAATAATTTTTAATTACCGGTCAATTTGACGGCGTGCGGTAGGAACAGGTATACAAGAATTGTCGGTAGGTTTTGTGTTAACAAATAAATGTTCGCTGTCTGTACATAAAAGATGGAAAAAAACTTTCTTGATATAAAAAAGTTGTGCCAACTTGTGTGCATGAAAATTTAGCTAATTATATAGGTAAATATCGTCTGTAATATTATGATTGTTGAAAGTCAGACATTAAAACAAAAACTCGCGAGCAGAGTCGCGGGCAAAACTAGTGTTATAAATATTTTCCAATAATAATTACCTTCTCTCTTTTTCAAAAAGTTTTCATTAATTTACATTCTATTTCAGTTCTTTATATTGTTTGTAAACATGTAGATGAAAATAGATATTTATTAAATAAACAAAATGATGTAACGTAGGTGGTAGGTACGGACGAGATCAAAAGACTACATAACGGAACTTGGAACTGTCGACTGTCGTTACGTTTACGGAATATTCGCTTCAGTTATTTTAAGTCTGTACTTACAATTTGAAAAAGTAGGAGTTTAACGTAATAAGACTTCACCTATATTATTTTATACTAATTATTTGGGATCGTTACATGTTTATTCCTTCCACTCTCCTCTATCACACGTCGTCTCAATAGAGACTATTCTTTGAGATTATTTTATTGTTATTATTATTTTATTTTATAATATATATATATATATATATATATATATATATATATATATATATATATATATATATATATTCTTTTCACACTCGTTGGTCTTTTTGTTTCTGTCTCTTTCTCTCTCTCTCTTTGGCTCTTTCTTTCTACTCTTATAAAATTTAACTAAAGTAATAAAGCAGTTAATTTTAATATTTTAATATTACTACTCACAAATTTGCGTATAATACTGACATCACATGTTTCTCTTTTTTTATAAGTTCGCCATTAATATTCTTTCCGTGTTATAAATTAAAGACAATTAATTTAAAAGTTCAGTAATATGTATAATAGCTTAATTCTATAGTTAGGATGTGTAAGTTCAAAAGGAAGCTTCAATACGTAGGGTGGAAAGAAAAACAGATTATATTTCTGGTATATGGTAAACCACAAACGGACAGCACTTGGAGAGGACACCACTCGATAATTAGTCAAAATTTTACATCACCATGAAACGGTAGTATTATGATAATACACATATTTCTTATAATTCCTCTTTACAAACATACAAATCTGCCTTGAAACTAATATATATATATATATATATATATATATATATACACACACATTGTAAAAAAAAAACAAGTTCAAGTTCTAGGGTAATGTGATATTGAAACAATTTAAAATACAAATTAATTTTGTATCAATATTTTTATCTGTTATTACCTAACCAGTCGTTATCTTGTTGAAGGATTATTTCAGACCTTGGCTTAATTATGTCAGATTTAGACAATTAAATTTATAAAAAAAATATGTATATATTTTTTTTTGTATTATTTTAACAATGATGTAATAAAAAGATATATCTATATTTTATTTTAATAAGTTTTTTATTGGTTTTTTTTATGGCTGTAAGGTTTTTTTTCAGTTTTTTTTGTTCATTTCATGATAGTAGTATTTGAAATAACTTAATAGTTATTTAATTTAACTTGTTTAAAATTTATTCCATATATGAAAAACTAAAATTACAGCAAAAAATAAATAGCATTTCAAAAATACGTAATACCATTCTAATATAATTGAAAATATATATTGATATTCAAATATACACTCTATGAGTATGAAAATAGAGTTAATTTTATTATTAATTATAACCGACCCACTTACTTTTTCTTAGTCACTACAGATTAGTCTTAATATTAAAAATATTTTACAAAACAATAAACAATATAATACTTACACATGTCATTCATTTTGTTTATATATATATTTTTAAATTATATCATTTTAAAAAATATATTAAAATTCAGCATTAATTAATACTAAATTCTTTCACTTCTGATGGGAAATAATAAAAAAATGGTGTACAATTTCACTTTGGGGTCATTGACACAACACAATCACTGCGGTCATTAGTATATATAATAAAATAAAGTGGCACCAAAACAGTACCTTGCATTACACCGAATAGTTTCACTATAACAATATTCTTTAAACTCGCGCGCACGTCCGATGTCTCGTGGGCGGTGCAACAGTATGACGTGGTACGATTGAAATTAACGACCAAACAGAGTTCACGGAACAAAACTATCGACATTTCGATGATACACCTCATCCAATGCTTGCTAGAAAATCATTTAAACGTATTGGTGTAGTGTAATGCTTCAATGTAGGATTATTTGGTGAGATGTAGCGTTGTCATGGATACAATTGGTGAAAGAAATAGGGGGACATGCCCCAGACTTACAGACTATGGTATATTTTATGTTGGCACGTGCTATAGATTCTATGGAGTGATGATTATTGTACGGCAGACTCTGTCGATGTTACTTTTAACGATGTGTTTTTATAACTACGTTTAGGAATTGATTACTTTCATCGGTTATTTTTAAGATAACATCTTGTTACTCGTTTATAACACACGCTTCGGTAATTAAAACCCATTATTAATGAAAATGAATCATTGAAAACAAATCGAACCCCAAAAAACTAAGGGGATACGATTTTTAATATTCAACATATAATGAAACGCCAGTAGTTGATTTTGCGATAGTCCTTATCGTATAGATAATTATGGCTTCCAAATAATCAATAACTTGTTCCGAGCCATATTATTAAATGTGAGGAAATTTCAGACTAAAGACAATAAAAAATATTTTGTCATTATTTTGTACGCCTCAATACCAAATAATTTTCCTTTACTAACAAAACAACTGCATTACAAATTTTAATATAAACATATATATATCATATTATAAAAAATAAAGGTCCTTCCAGTCTTGCCATATATAACTTAAGTACGTTTCCTGTTCACACTGATTAACAAGATTGTCCACTTAGTGGTGTGACCATTAACTAAAATACTTGGACAGTTACGCACTATGAGTGAACAGAGGACGCTGTAGTGAGCAACACCTTATCAGAGAAATGTTTAGAATTTCTAAGCATAGATAAACTAAATTAGTTGGAATAATTCCATCTATAAAGGAATCTTTTTTTTTTAACTATCCAGTTATAAGCAAAAGCATTATTCAATTTTAAGCGCACTAAAGTGGGTAGGTTAACAAGGACCGGTTGCAAATAAGGTCCATTTTTAAATTTTCCCGAACTTAATATCTATATTAAAACGGTCATCATATGGGTCTTCCTCAATACCTAAATACATAAGCGCAAACGATTAGTAATGTTTTGTGATTTTCTCTACTAAAGGTTATAAAAATTAGCGCAAAACTACATTTCGTTTTTTTTTATTTACTTAAATGTCTTTTTTATTATTCGAAAGCTGCGAACCTAATAATAATTTAAGGTTATGGCTTTTTTCAGATAAGACTTTTCATATATACAATGTCTAAAATTTTGCAATTCAATTATGGACCTTATTAAGAACGCTAGTTACCAATAAGTACAATAACACGTACTTCAAAAAACTCTTTTTATAAGTAACTCGCTACTAGTGCCTTATTTTCGTACAATATCTTCACTTTAATTACAAATAGTTTAGATGATAATGATGTTTTACATATAAACAAACATCTCAAAATTTATTTATAAGGGTTACCAAGAACCCGGTCTTTATTGCCTTTACCTTATTTGACCCAAAAAATCAGACCAATCACAAGCCCGCTAACAGCTCACTAACAGACTTTTCACTATGTGATGTTAGTACGCTAGCAGACCTAGCGTTCGATAGATTGAGTAATGAAATGGTATTAATATATTCGATATTTTCGTCGTGAAGTGAACATTATTATTAAAATTAAATGCAAAATATAACAAGAAACATATGAATCTATCGTTTATAATTACGTTATGAATCGCCGGATATATAACAATACTCGATTACAGGGTTATGTCATCTCATTGTTTGGTTCGGGCCCGTCTAATGTGTTTACCGGATAATGGGGGGAGGGGTTAATGTGGACTTCCGATAACAACCCGAAAATATTTGGGACATGAGAACAATATAAGATATTTTGTGGTTTGTTTCGTTTTTATTGAATTAACATAGACACTTTTTGTTTCTTTTTTTTTAATTAGATTTGACCTTGTATATACATAAAGATGAAAAATACATACCAATACACAAATTCTTCAAAAACATACGTAAGAATATATGATAGGGTAAAAGTTAAATTATATTTTACCGATAGTGTTAGCAAATGCATTATATATAATAAAATATTTTTTCTAGCACTATGTGAATTATTTTTTATCATCTACCACCTCAATACTTAAATATCTGTTTCTAGCATTTATCATTAAGTCAGAGTTTTTTTAATTGCAAACTGATGAGTTATTAAACGTTCATTGATCCCAAATAGGATACAAACGCGTTCTTAATTTAAATTATGATATTTTTTAATTTTTAATTATTTTAAGGTTTAATGAGCGGGAATTTAAGATTTAACATTCTTTCACAGGTTAAAGAAGAAATAATCGCTTTAATATTCTAAATTTTTTCATATCACATCACCGATATTCCAAAACAATTGGAAAATTGCGATAAAATAGAAAAAATAGACTAATTGCATATATTTGCAACTTTCGCAATACAATCCAATTGCTACATTTAAAATATAGAGTGAAAACCAGAGTCGCTTTAAACACTAGGAAACGACGAGTCACGCGTGGTCACTAGAAAGTTATAGAATAAATAATAAATGGCTATGAATAATAAGAGCGGGATAGATAATTAAAAAGTATTGAAACTGTCAACTTTTTGTATTTAGACCAGTGCGTTTATATTGTTTTTTTTATTTGTGAAGCTGCAGTTTTATTTTTTTTAATATGTTTTTAATTTTCTTACATTCAAGTTAGGAAACACCGGCGAAAAGGACTCAGGATAGAAAGTAAATTACTTTTGTTATTAGTATAAGGTTGTTAAATGATATAATGTCTTATTAATTCGTTTATTGCTAAAAATATCATTTTTTTTACGATATATACAACCGTTTTAAATGACAACACAGCTAAATCAAAGTTTTTATTGAAAGTATGTTTATACTAAACATTTTTAAAGTCAAATTTACCACCAGTTATTTGCCACAAACTCGGGGAGAGCGGGCGAAAGAAACTCAACGGGTTGGTTTTACAAGAATACTATAAATTATTGAAATAGTCGCCATTGTGTTGATACTTCATTGCCTATGAATAGTACAATATAAAAAATATGTGTCCAATTAAGATGTCAATCTCTATTCCCGCTCATTTCGACTGTCACTGTCTAATTGTTGACGTCTGTCAAGTACAGAACACAAAGATGACATTTTGATTTAAAAAATATGTATAAACCTGCAGACTATGGTAAAAATATCAGATGTTTCAAACAACACCAAATTTATAAATTATTTTTAAATTCAAAGATATAATTAACTAGTATTTGCCAGCGGTTTTGTTCCGGTGGAAGAGAGAAAAGAGGAGAACTATTAAAACATGATAGCTAAGTACAAGTCGGCTAAATCTATCTATAAAAACCTTCATAACCATTTTTTATTTTTGTTTGATTGACAACAAACATACAAACTTTTATTGAGCGAAACGAGCGGAGCATTCTACTGGAGACTTTTTCAAAATGTTGTTAAAAAAAATAAATTGAAAAATGTCATGTTAAAAAAACCTATATCCCATTGAAGTCAATGGGAAACGATGAGTCATTACACTGGGCTCTTTTCGCTCAATATGCAAACTGCATCCGAGATTCGAAATTGAGGGTCTGTTGGCGCCCCTAGTATGTTTATAGCAGACTTATAGATTTGTGTTATAAAAACCTATCGTTGACATAACAATCAGTAAAACAATGAAATATCACTTTCATAACTATTAAACATTAATACTATTAATATTATAAACTTGCGACAAACCCCGGCTTTGCACGGGAACTATTACATAATGAATAAAGTATTTTTATTGTAAAACGTCTCTATAGTCAGTGGTTTAGAATACAGACTGCGTTCGTCTGTCAGTCGATAATATCTAAGCTACATATTTATTAATTGAAGCAAAAATTAATACATTATATATTTATTTGAATTGAAAAATCGGAAGGTGTGTTCTGACCACTTGATAATTGTCAAACTGAGTGACACATTTTAATTACGATTCTCATACAAAAATATCATCCAGATTTTTGATGAAAAGACAATCTTTTCATACTACCTCAGGCTAATACAAGTCCATCCATATCTCACTTTGCGTTTTGTTGCCATTTTTGAGTAAAATGAAAATAAAAATAATAAAAAATTCGAACCCAAGACAATGCAAACTCGAAAATCGAATATACTATAATATATATAATATAATACAGTGAAAATTAGTATTAATTAAGCAGCGACGCAATTTCGAAAAAAACTTTAAACGAAACGACGCAAAACGAGGTATTGGTTTACTCACTGTTCATACATACCGCGTTTGATTTATATATATATAACCGGTGTGTATGTTTATTCATTGATCTATCAAACCGATGAAAGAGATGGAAAGAGGATTTGTCTACACAAACATAATCATCAAATACAATGTTATAAACAAAAAAAAAATCAATATTAAAAATAACTAATTTGAGTTGAATTTATCATTAATTCCAATTCCATACTTTCCGGGAATTATATATAAACATGACGATGTAACACCTGTGTCTGTCTGTTAATCGCCTCTTCCTGTAAACATGTCTAAAGATTGAAATTTTCAAACCATTTCTTGACTTATTTGTGCCAGTAACCAATCTACTGATCTGTGGGAAGGTTGATTTCAATCTCGGATTCTGGATTGATTATTAATTAATGTTAGTGTTATTGTAAATATTAAAAGATCAGACTTCTGACTTGTAATATTTTATATACTCTATGATAGAATCAGAGAACCGCACTTTTTAAATAGATAATAGTAAAATTTATTTCTTTTTCTTCACATCTCCATTTATCAAGAAGAAATAAATATTTTCATCTTAGTGTATTAATAATTCTTTGTTATAAAAAAATACAACCAAAAAAGTCAATAATTTTTAGTTAGACAGAAAACATACATTTATTTTATAAAACACATTTTTAATCACATAAAAACTCATGCATATTATTTATAAACCACATACAAATTATTATATCATCCTTTACCTTCTGATCCAGCGAAAAAATCTATTCGCGCCCTTTCTCCCACCTGCCTTCTTCTTTTTTCCCATTTTGAATTAAAAACAAACACTGCATTTATATTGTCTGTGCTTACTTAAGAGGTTATCTATCCTATTTGAATTTGGAACTAATATTACACTCAACACATCACTTAGTTCTTTATATATGTTGCGCGTTTAAATTTGGAACGAACGTCTCACCTATACGGGGCTCTATGCTTTGGTTTTCAAAAAATATATATACAAACTAAAATATATTATTACACGAATTATATTTTATTTATTGTTACTTATATACAAAATAGTTTACAATAAACAAAAAAAATATATTAAAAAATATAAAACAATTATTCACACAGGGATCTACTACAGAGGTTTAACACCTAAAAGGGTTAATAATATTTACCAAATAGACTTAAAGGAGATTAAATTAAAAAAAGTATTTTCTGTTCACAAATGCGGCATGTTGAGCGCACGCGTTAATACTGGCGCGTGTCCACGTTCAAATTTAGAATACCAAAAAAAAATACAACGAATGCACTGCGAGAAATGCCGCTTGCATTTCATTTTATTTTCGTTGTCTGTCTACGAATGAAAACACAAGTGATTATTTATGATGTGACATTTATATGCAAGATGGAATATTTAAAACGTATTTAATTAAATTTCTAGAATAGGACATGAAGTAACAATATTATATTACTTAACAATTTCACAACGAATAAATAGATCTGGCTGAAAAAAATAGGACAAAGGTGCGTGAAACCGTGAATATAAAATTTAAAAAAAGTAAAATAAACCCAGACGCTAAAATAAGTTTAGCTCCGACTGAGTCACGGTTTTATATCTGTTTCAAAGGGACTTTGAAGAGGCGAGTTTCTTGTGTGTGTATTAATTTATTTTTCACAATAATATAAGCAATTAATAGAAATCTTTTATACATTATATATAAATATATTATTTGAATTTAACGACATTGTATTATTTATTACAGAATATATATATATATATATATATATAAAGTAACTTTCCTTCTATTCATAAACCTAACTACGGATTGTATCTTCATTAAAAATTATTTTTATTAATTTATTAAAAACAGACAGACAGACGAAGGGTACCTACATAAATCATTAAAAGTACATACAATCGTCATATAGATAACGACATATTTTTTATTACCAAGTAAATTAATGACGTCACTGTGATGCAACAGACGAACCCTGGCAGTGTTCCAGTATAAAGAATGAGGAAATACAAAAATACTAGACTTAATTGATCCGTATCTGTGACACTTCGACCGCCATCTTGAATACTTACAATTATAAAATTCGTTTGATACAACTAATTTATAATTTGGTTTCTTTGACATGGTAATTAATAATATTTTAAAAACATTTATGTTATTAATTCTTTACGATATACTTTTTCAATATCCATACATATCATAGTACGATGAAATTAAAAATTAAGAAAAACTAATTAAAAGCAATACAGAAGCTTCATATTTATTATTTATTTCCTATATTAAGTTCCTACATCCTTTATTTTTAAGTTCCTACATCTTACGATCGTACTTGAGCAAAGTCATTTCAACGTCAGCAGGATGACTTAAATCTATAATGATATAAGAAAGCAACATTTATTATTAATGTAAGACAAACAATAATAAAAACATTATAAAAACTTATTATGGAGACCTATTAAGACGTTCTTACGTCTTACGACCATACTTCAGCAAAGTCATTTGAATGTCAGCGGGATGACATAAACATGAATATTGATAAAATTGAACAATAGATTATGAGTAATCTAATTTCTTGACAATTTTATCATTGAATTATAGCGATTTTTTACGAATATAATCTAAAAAAAATATAAAAAAATATGACTAAAAATAGATGAAATTATTAAAATAACAATCCACAATAAACTGAAAATAAAAAAAAACTCGCGTCAAAATATTAAAAAAAAAACAAATAAGAACTAAATGTAATTCCTAATATAGCTACATCTTACGGATGTGCCTGTTTATTTTATTACAATATAAATTATCTCAGAAACTTTACCCTCGTTTACATTCGTCTGTGGGCTCCATTATTTAATAAGAAAACAATCGAATGATCTTTTATGGAACTCCTTCACGAAAGTGGATATGATAACTGTATTGCATTTTTCCTGTACCAGATTGCTTTAAATTTAATCCACGGGTTGGTTATTGGCACTGATAATTCAAGAAGTGGATTGTATTTCAAATATGGATTAGAATCGATGTTGATTTCGGGAGTATGTCAACAAAAAACATGCTCTTGCAATGTATTTATTAAGGCGCTAAGTGTATTTATTAATTTTCAAATAAATTATATTAAAAAGATGACCTGTATTCATCCGACTGCAGCTGGTATAAAGGCGAGTGCGACCTAGGTATTTAAATCCACATACAGAAGTCGCTTTTTAATTTTATTAAAATCTTTTACAAGATGGATGAGAGAGTTGGAAGCAAAAACCACTCTTTCCTCTATTTTTCCTAGTCTCCTGCTTCCCCTTCCCCTCCATTCTCTATCTCTTACACACCACCAAAATAAATTCTCGTATCAAATATATCTATGTACATTATTATACAGCTGTTGAAATAATATAATAATACTAAAGATGAAGCCAAATATTCACTTATTCTTATACCAAATTAAGTTAAACGAACGACAAACATAGCAACGAGTTTGTTTATATTAACACCCTTAATGTTGCCTTTGTGGGTAAAGATTGAAAAAGGTTCATACCTTTTTGCTGATAGGGGATGATTGATTATAGCATTATTTGGGGAAGAGGGATTGTTCAAGATATGGGATTTGTAACTTATAACAATACTTAACTTTTTTATACAGTAATATCCAATAGCAACCATCTGAGCGGAAATGGTGAATCCTCTTCCAAGTTCGAAAATCGATTGAACATTTAGAATTGTTTCTTAGACTATGAGTAATATTCTTTATACCTAAGACTATCTTCACAACACAACACAATAGTGCACTCCGCGTTCAATCACAGTGCATCTTAGATAAAAAAAAAATACATCGGTCATCGACCCCACCCTGGCTGATGTCCAAAACCACTGCAGTCTCATCTAGACGTCTGCATTCGCGAATTGAAATAGACAATCTATTAATTGAAAAAGGGAAAGTTAGTACGTTCAAAAATTGGAACCTTTTCGTACATTTTTTTATTTGCGTTATATGTGTCCTGTTTATTTTAATACTATAATGCAAAAACCGAAAAACTTTTCCTTTGTAGTTCGTAAATACGTACTTATGTAAATCAGAAATGGAATTCTTTTTGATTATTGTTTTTTTTTTAATTATATGTTTATTAACACTAAGGAGGTTCAATCTTTATATTCATTCAGTATAATTTTCTAATATAGTGTTATAGGAACTATGACATTACCTCGGTTAACCACAGTTGTTATACAAACAGCGTAGAACATAATATTATAAAAGTAAATATTACATTTAAACCACACAACCGCACATTTTTAAATATGAAATACACAATAATTTTTAATATTTGTATATTTAAAATAAATCGTTTTTCCCTATAACAATGACAACTATTTTTATAACTAAATCACCATATATATATATTTTTTTATAAACAAGTAGGTTTTATATTTATAATCCAAAGCATAAAGGCCGGTTTACAAAATAAAATAATATAAATCGAATTTCGAATGCAACTTCACGCGTACCGTTCTGATTTTCGCGCCATAACACACTGTCAAAACTGATGGCGGATATCAATGACAGGTATTTGTAAAAGGCAACGATAATATACATACAAAACAAAATATAAACGAGCAGATATCCGTATACAAAATAAATATTAAAAAATTAAAATTTCTATTCAATGAAATATACTCAACAGGTATCCAATTGTAAAAACAATCAATTTCTTTTTAATTATAAAACTTGTATACAATATATTAGTTTAAAAATATTTCAGTGCATGAAATTCAAAGTATCTTATATTTTCAAAACATTGCTTTTTTAAAATTAAACAACTATATATTTATTTACAGACAAAGCAAGGATATGAAGCATAATGTGCAGAAAATTACAATTCATTGCATGTTCTTTACCAAATTGGTCGGTAATAATTTATATGGTGGCTCACTTATAAGGTGTGGATAAATAATTGAACAGTGGAAAGGACCGTCAATCATTAAATCAGGTTTCTAGTGCGTTTTAAATCAGATGTCAAATAATAGTATTTTGTTAGGTGGAATTTCATGTCAACAAAATGAGATGAACATTATTATGCATTTTATTATCCAATCTACTGCATGTTAGGTCAACTAGCATGCATGCATGCATGCACGGTGAAAAGACTGTTAGTGAACTGTTACCGAGCCTGTGTTTGGTTTAACTTGCTATGTTTGGGGTCAAACGGTGAGCTTACAATTGAATAAAAAATTTACCCATTGATGAGTTGGATTGACCTACAGATGCAAATGCTATCATATTGATTGTACTCTCTGCTTTTTGTACCTTTTATAAGAAATTTGGTTGTTTCTGTTGTTTCAAAACATTTTATTTTTCAATGTGGTTTTATTCTTAAACTTACCTTCATAATTTATATTCATAATAATCTATTTGAACCCTATCAAATGATATTTTGTTAAAATTCAGGACTTCATTGAATTCTTCAATAGAATTCATATTAAATTTGCCAGAGCATACTAAGAATATTAATAATACCAACTGTAACCAGCTTTGTCAGCATTAAATAAAAAAAATAAATTATATTTTGGTAAAAAATGTACAAAAAAAATATCATTAGATTATCTAAATTCCTCCATAATGTAATCTTTATGAGTAATGACAATCTGAGTCACCTTTCTAGTACAGTCACACATCTATCAATTTCTCAGCAATGACTTTAATAATTTAAATAATACAAAGGTTCCATATACAAGAATCATGAAAATAAATTGTTTTAATCAAAATCTGAGAGTAATCTATGTAAAGTAAATGCTTATATAAAACAATTATCACTCAATATATAGAATTACATTTAAAATATACTATAACATTAATTAATAAATTATCTATGAGCAAAGACTTTTTGGTTACTATTAGCACCTATTTAGAATAAGCTGGATGGAAATAAAATGAGCTTCTATAGCTATAAGTTTAAATCTTATTTTAGTGATTCAGGTTTATAACAGTTTTTCCATATTGCTGTTATTTTTTTTACTGAAAGTTAATTCAATTAATAATTTAAACAGTTTTAGTTCACGTAACTGTTATTAGAATCTGTTTTGCAAGTCTTATCTCAATCATTCGTTACAGCTGAATAATTGGTTACATGAAGATAAAAAGTAACATGCTCAAGTAGGCATGCTGTGGAGAATGTAAATTGTAACTTAGTTACATATCCTAAGACTTATATAAGGTTTCTATATTTATTATTAAAATATAAATATTTTTAATAGTTTCCCTGGATATAGCAAATAACTTTGCATCACAAGTGTATTAGAAGTTAAGATTTATTACCTAAAGAAATAATTTCAAACGTTTGCGACAAAAAATCGCATACACTAATGTTTTTCGTGGAATTTAAATTATAAATATCCCCTAAAAGGTATAGTGAATCGTTCATAATTTAAGTACAAATATGTTATTAAAATTACTTATTTTCCTTAAAGTAATTTAATGTTTATTGGAGTATTTTTTATCGAAAATTATGAAAACAAAGCCCATACCTGTCAGGATTCGCCGCAGATTATTTTTTCTTTACAAGTACACAACAAAGTTTAATAGTGAAAAATCGATGTATAATTAACATGAACATATATTTTTCTCATTACTAATTAATTAAAAAATACAACATTAATACATTTCTAACAAAAACAAACAATTTCTTTCGCACATAACGTTTCAGAGACGATTGATTGATTTATTTAGAGAGTTGCCAGTTATCATAAAAATTTTGTCTTATCCCGAATTTGCTCCTCCCAACTATGGGAGGAGCAAATTAAATAATTTAATATATTAAAAACTGAACAAACTCCATTTGCTATTTTTTTATTTCTTTTATTAACGAAAAATATGCTGCGCTTTTAGATAATCTTTGTATAATCGTATTGCTATTTTGAAAGTATAATATTTTAAGTTGTTTGAATTAGTTATGTGATAACAGAATTCCACCCAAATAATAAAAACCTGTATAATCAAATTTTCTTATAATATTCTTACTAAAATTTTTATATACATTATTTTTTTATACACTTATTATATTACTCACCGAATTTAAAGTTTTTAATATAAGCGTTCTAGTTTAAAATTTAAAAGCATTATGGAGTATTATTTTTTTATTAAGCTTAATATTTTACTTTTTATCATAATTAAATGTATAATATATTATATAACAATTATTAAATAGTTTACATTACACAAAATAGTGAAACCAGATAGTAAGGTTTGAGTTATTACTTTATTTAAAATATTATTAACTATCTAGCGGTTGATATGTCTTCACCCTTTTTGGGTTTAGGAATTTGGGCATTGGTTTTAAGGTTTGGCTATATGTTTTCCGCCAAGAATTTTATAGATCGGAATGCTGGGCTAAGAAATAGGTACATTAAAGGCAAGTAAATACGAATGTTGAGGTGTGGTGTGACAAGATTGGATATAGGAAGAAATGAGCACTTAAGAGGTATCTTAAAGTAGCATTGGTGATGAAAAAGGAGAAGTAATCGTTTGTGGGGGTATGGTCGGTCACTTAATTCAGAGGTATGTAACGAGATATTTTAAATATCAATGTGGATTGTTTTAAAAGAAGTTGACCGAAGAAGACATGGATGGGATGCGTGAAAAACAATAAGGCGAAGAAGTATGTCTCGACTGATGAAAAGATAGATGGGATTGACACATTGCGTGGATCCCAAACACGGATAAGGATGATGGGATTGGGATAAGAGACGATGATGTTCTCCTCAAAGGTTATTGTACATTTGACTATAAATACTAACGGATAGTATAATAGAAAATAAAACAATTTTAATTAATTTAATTATTTATTATCCTATATTGCGTTATTCTGTATATCTATGAAACTTAAATAACAAGGAATACAGTCAACGTCATGACTTAGACATAAATATGACCTTATAAAATAATTGTCAATATATTATACTTTGAATTTGAATAAGAGTGGAAATTTTGTTTAACATATATAATAAAAACTACATTGTTTGATTATTCTTTAAATCGATTGTATTAATAACATAAATGAATCGAGTCCATTGAGAAATAAGACATATTTGTGACTTAAAAAAAACAAACACTTAAAAAAGACTACTTTAAAATTATATTCATTCACAATAACCGATGTGAATAAATATTTTCATTAACCATTCATAATGAATAGTCACAATGTACCATGTCTATGAACCGAGTGAACCGAGTGAACCAAGTGAAACAAGTAAACCAAGTGTGCGGGGATCACGCGAGCAAGTCGCTCGCCGCTCGAGTCCCGCACTCGCTCGCCCAATAGATGTTCCCACAAATACTAATGAGTGCCCACACGTAGGGCGTGAAGAACTCTTCTGGTCTATCTTCTTCCACATAACGAAATTTGAGGTCTGGGAATTTCTGTGGAAGTTACAATACAATATTCATATTTAATAAAAACTATATAATTAAATGTGAGTGTGGATATACAACGACAAAAATTCACAATAAAAGATCGAGGTAGGTAACTTATCTTCATATGGGCTTCGTAATAAGTAACGCCTAGGCTACAAGATGTGTTTAATTACGAACAAGATTTAACTTTTATAGTAAGTTTAAATTCCACCCTGTATATAAAGATACAATACCTTAAGCCTATCACTAGACCATTGTTCGGCTCCCTTCTTGATACATTGTAGTACTTCCGTGACTCCGAGGTCTCCTCCGGCACCCTCCTGTACCCTTTGCAGGCGGGTCGAGAAGTAACCTATGACCTGTATATATATATTGTATTAGAGTCCATTTCTTTCTATAAAGGAGTCTACCCTCTGTTGTAATAATTAATGATTTGTTAAGTAATTACATTTTCTTTAGTTCGTGTTATATTTTTATTTAAATTAAAGGGCTGTTCCTAAAAATTTCTACATAAATTTTTATACCATTTCGATGTTCTGAGCGATATGATGGTGCTGGTGCTGCTGGAACAGCTGTTTCTTGTGGAGGAGTGCGTACACCAAGTTGAGGTTGTGGACAAGCTGGTGGGTGAGGCACGAGTTGATGATCTCCAGCAGCATCCGGAGTACTTCATCCAGGACTTCGATGTGCTCCATCTGGATGTCGGTAACAATGAGGCTATTTGTCTTTGTATCAATTGCTTATGATGTATTAATGAGCTCTAGAACTAAACTGGACGCAAATATACTTGTCTGAATGAGATAAAGTTATTGAAAATAAGTATATCTTAGAAGAGGCATGTAATATGTCAGCCAATAGTTGGTGAAGCAGTGTAACAAAATTGAGACTGTAGTAGGTTTATTCCCAGCTTTGGGAGACTGGGACTGATACAAAAGTTAATTGATTTTGTACACTATAATATATCAGATATCAAGTTTATCCTAAAATTTTGTAAAGTGATAAAAAATGGATAGATAATTTTCAAGATTATAAGTATATTAAATTAGAAAATATTAATAATACAAAATATGTATAATGTCATACTCACTATAAATATTATCTATAATTTATTAATTATATTAATAGAATAAAGTATCAACGAAACAAATGTATTATTAGTTGGCAACACTTACTATTTCTTCCGTCTTTTCTTCAGCATGATGCGGCAACTCTATACTATTGATGTCACCTGAAACTTATTAAATTATATATTAAACCTTTTAAAGAGTAACAATATATATTTATTTGTATTTTAAATCAATATTTTAATGATTCATTATATATATATACACGAGGTGTGTTAACATTTTATTATTAATACAGCCATCTATTGCAAGATTAGCACAGACAAACATCGTGACACGAGATTTATATATATATAAAAATCTCTCTAAATATATACATTTTATGAATATATAACTTTTTGATATTACCTTCGATTTCACTGCACAGTCTGGATCTTCTCTTCGTTAACGTCTCGAATAGTGATATTAACCTCTGTGTCACATACGGATGAAGATTTCTGAATTCACCTAAAATGATACAGTATATATGTATATGTATTTAAAATGGAAAAAACAAACGTATATCGTAAATATATAAAAAAAAGACACTAAAAGCCGGTTTTTGATCGGATTATTAAATTAAACACATAACCAAGCCCAGCCCACTCACAGCTCATGTTAGCGATGGCGGCGAGGCAGTTGGTGTGCAGGTACTTGTCCCTCACCCGCGCCATGTTGTACTGCAGCGCCCTCACCACCACCAGCACCACCAGCCCGCCCAAGGATATCTCTGAAAGGCATCGCTCCGTGTACCACGGCAGGTTTTTTAGGGTCTGGGAAATAATAACATACACTATAAAATAGTATAAACTACAGTTATCCTACTGAAAAAATTGAGAGAATATGTTTCTTTCCTTACACATATTTTTAAATTGCAATATGAGCATAAGTAGACGAGCCTAATAGGAATAACACCTTTTACTTTATTAGTGGACTAATAGAGTTAACCCGCTATGAAAATCTGATTTACAATTAGTGTGTATGTGTGTGTGTTGAGTATGTGTGTGTATGCAAGCGAGTGTAATCTCAGTGTTTCAGATAAATTTTACCCAGAGAATAAATTTAATAAAAAAAAAATCTATTTAAATATATAAAAGTTATTCCATGTCTACATTATCTTAGGATGAATAACGAACGAAATGTATGACACATACAATTAAATGTACATTTTTGATGAGAGCGTCGTCCTCTGTGAGTATTAGCAGCACTATCAGAGACATGTAGATGTGGTGGGAATTACTCTCTGGCGCGTTGTACAGCACTTGGAGGATTGGTATTATCTGGAACAATCATAGTAATTATTATTATCTTTATACAACGCCATTTAGCGTCAAACTAGGGAGGGGCAGATACAGGATTTAGGGGAAGGGGGAATCTAGGGTCGGGGGAGCATTTTTATAAGACTTATTTATCATATACTAAAACTTACTATTATACTAAAACTAACAATATTGATCAACATTTATGCCAATTGAGACAGTGGAAGGATTTTTTTTTTAAGTTGATTACTATATATTGTCGTTTGTGGAACATTGATCACAATAAAGAAATAGCCGACTGAGTTTGTGTGGTTTTCCTTAGAGCAGGGCGCGGTTGAAACACTTCTAGCATTAATTACAAAGAGAGTGTCCTTACAGAAGTCATTGGCACCTAGCCCATATCCACATTGCAACCACTTGCATACATCCCGTATTTACATTGTACCCATTTGCATCCATCCACACTCACAACGGAGTACATCCTGTACTATTATCTATTTAAATATATATTAATAATAATACTCACTAAATTCTCTATATCCGGTGATTTGGTGACATATTTCTTGTACGCCTTACACGAGTGCAGCATCAGGTACAGCAGTAGTGTGGAGTGCTCGCAGCCCGCCGTCGCACAGATGGCCTTGTGGAGCTGGGAATATATTATATATATTATTATAGCCCGCGACTTTTCTCGCATGAAATGTATATAGAAATAAATTTATTGTATATTATTATATTTATATTATTATATTTGTGAAAAAAAGTATTAATATACAATATTGTGTACAAATTTAAATTAAATATTGTGATTAATTTTACAGACAGACTACAGAAGCAAATTTTTATATATGAATGAAAATTTTAAATTAAATTCAACAATTATATATACATTATAATATCAACCCTGCAAATGAGTCAACTTATGTTCCAAACATTTCGATCAACTAAGAACTCTTGAATGCTAAAGATTTATTTAATAATACATTTTTAATTTTGCATTTTTTTGTAACTCATATTTTTTTTTATTAAACTTTAAAGGAACCTCAAAAGAAAGCAATAAAAACACTAAAATCACAAACAAACTAGAATTATTAGTTACTCGAAGCGAAAGCAGACAAAGTTGCTGTCATGAACTAGTTATAAATGAAATACTCACAGCGGCCATGTCTATTCTGGGAGCGGTCACTTGAGTAACGCTGCCGTTTGCTTCTTTGTGTGTTGATGATGTGTCTAAAAGTTATATCAAATTATGTTTAGTATAATATATAAAAAATAAGAATGCATTTAATTATATTTTGTTATATAAGATTTATTTTTTAACATTTTTATTTCAAATTTATTGTAGTATTTTATTTGCTTAGCTTTCCTTAGGTCTAAGTAACACATTATACATTACAAAACCCAAAATCACATCACAATCGGTCCAGCATTACAAGCTCACCAGATGAGTCCTCGGCTGTCAATAGCGCGCTTCTGTACACGTTGTCCTCATTGATACAGTGGTTGGCGAGCGCCAGCAGCAGCAGGCAGGACTGGTTGGCCACACTGTGCTCGGTCCTCAGTCTGAGCATCAGCTCCGTCCGGTCCTGGGGGGGGTGGGAGTACAAGGTGTGACGGGAGGGGGGCGAGAACGTCAGCATACTCCATAGACTAGCTGGAAGAACAGATGAAGTTGTATGATTATTAACTGCTAATGGAAGGTTAATATGGTGTCTGCGATCTAAGATTGGAATTCAAACTAAGTTTTTTATATTACAATTTACATGATTCTAAAGGTGAGTCCATGGAGAAGAATGGGCAAGAAACTCCATGGAACAAAGTAGTGTAGAACAAAATAAATAAATAAATATTAAACTATTTGACTACTAATTTTCTTATGTATTTTAATTTACAAAGTTATAAATATTTCTGTGAAACTTGTTTAACTCAACTTGTCAAAACATCTTGGCAAAGCAAGTGGATATATTGAAAATATATGGAGAAAATTGTTGTTAAATTTATTATTATCAGGTATTTGTTAAAAAAAACGGACAGACTAACAACCAGACAAACAAACAGATAGACAGATTGACAGACAGACAAACAGAGAGATAAAGAAAAGCAAACCGACAGACAGATAGACAAGCAGACAGATAAACAAACAGCCAGAAAGACAAACAGATTGACAGATAGATATACAAACAAACAGACAGCAAAGTTTTAATACTAACAAGCGATATTAATAAGCATGCTCCCGGGCCCAGTCTCCCCGAACTGGGGCGGTGCGGGAGACATGGAACACAGGTTGTGGAGCAGCGTCTTCACTAGCATCGGGGCATGCATGCCGTATCTACCTTGGAATAGAGTCCTGAAATAATAATTGCATACTTATTATACAACAGGGTTGGCAATATATTTTAATGTTCAAAATATACATAAGAAAAAAATAAAACAAAAAAAAAGTTTTTATGCGTAGAAAAGAAATGTACAATATGATCTAGAGACAAAAATTTTAAACTTAAAAAAAAGTTTTCAAGTTTTTATTTCAAGAAAAAATATTGAAAAATAATTAAAATAAAAATTAAATAAAATTTGTTTATAAGAAAAAAAAAAAAACGCAATTTTTTTTTTCAGTAAGTATATATATATATATATATGTAAGTACCTATATATCAGTGAGGTCTCGACTAGTTTGGTCTGTCCGTGCACTCCAGCAAACATGTACACAGACATTAGAACCAACAGCGTGTTGATGCACTCCAGGTGTAGGTAGTATGTGTTGTCTCTGGAACAATATAATATAATAATTATTACCCATTGACTGAACCAAAGCTAGTAAAAAAGAACATGCTGTATATTATGTTGTTTATGTGAAAAATAATGTCGTCTCTGGCGCACTAATGTTTGAAAGAGATAGCATATTGTTAAAAATGTACATATATATTGCACATTCCTCTATGTGTGCAATATATTTATAACAATTTTTCTCCTCTCATAACAAAACATAAATATTTATACCATTGTAGTAAGAAACATGATAATGTAAATTATTTTTATAACTTAAACTAAGTGCTTAAAAATAATAAGGAAAAAGAATAAAAATCCCACCCCTAAATATGCTAAATGGGGGAAATTGGGGATTAATGTTTGTATAGAAATTCAACAGTTTAGAAATAAAATATAATTTGATTAAAAATATATCAAGCAAAGCGGTGAATAAAGGCTTGTTAAATATTAACAAACATACGTTACAGGTACATCTATGATGAGTCCAATCAGAGCGTCAATGAGCATCTCTACTCGGCTTTCATTGCTCTTGGTTTCAGTGTCCTGTTTTGGGGAGGATGGGGGCGATTGGTCTGGTGGGGGCTGGAAATATGTGTATATATAAATTTAATATAATAATAAAGTTTTCTGTATTTAATGTAACAAAATTGTATATAAATAGATAAAAATGGTTTCAATTTATATAAATATATTCTAAGAGGTAACAAAAATTTAAAATTTCTAACATAAAATAAAATTTTCATACATGTTATCAAAACATATTTAGTTGTTGAAAAGTTACAGATATATGAAAAACATCGAAATAACAAGACAAACATACATTACAATGTTACTACTCACGGTGATAGCTGCCTGTACGTCAAGATGTTTACAAAGCTCGTACTCCGGCACAAGCTCCACCAGATATTTAGAAACGGCACGAATAACAAATAGTGCATTATAACTCTGCCACGCTAACATCACACTGGAAAATAAATAATGATATATACTGTTTATAATTTCATATCTTATTTAAATATATAACTATGTCACCCGGTAAGAAAAATTGCAATTTTTTTTATAAATAATTTCACTAACATACATCTAGAAGTAATTCAAACTATATATTACACTACAATTATTTATATATATATATATATATATATATATATATATATATATATATACATATAGCAAACAACATATATACTGTAAACAAATAAACCTTATAAATATATACTTGAATATATAAATATTTAAGTTATATGGTAGTAAAAATATTTACACATCATAGTTCCGTAGTATAACTATTAGTCATAAAAGTTATATTCAATGTGGTATATAGATTACAATCACGATTAGATTACAATCTACACCTGAGGTAATAAATTTTGTATTTTTATAAGGCAATAAAAATAATATCCTAATATTTAAAAAAAAAGTTTCATAGAGTTCATGAAATATATATATTTCTATATATAAGGTGTTCTAATTCATTGTAACTTACTTGTCAGAGTTCGGAGCAGCAAGTAGTTCAGTAGCTCGAGTTATAAACACTTGTACTAATGAGCCCAGGTTACCTGTTTGAGGATTATTTTGTAGAAACTTCTGAAGTAATGACTCGGCGCTGGAGTCAAACATTAATTGCTCATCACTGAAAACAATGCTTTATTAAACCAAAAAAAAATACACTTGCATCATATAGGTATTAGTAAAGGGATACATTGCCAATTTGGATGATTCACAAATTGTGATAAAATAATTGAAATATTCTTTACTTTTATTCTAGTCATCCAATACTAGTGTTTAATTAATTGATAGTTTTGGGTATGATTCTAGTTTATACATTTTATATACTTACGCATTAGTAGGTATCTGTATATTAAAAGCGAGAAGTTGATTCCAGAAGGGGTCATTGGGGCATATAACCTCTTTTGAACAGAACCTGGCCACCAATTCATTACTAGATATATCTGAATATTTGCTCACTGCTATACCCATTATGACTGAAAAACGTTTTACAACAAAGTTTTTATATAGTTTTTTTTTTTCAATTAAAAAAAATACAGTCATAAACATTAATAGATAAGATTTCATCGTAATTGTTAGTAATGATTTAAATATGTAAATATTGTTGTTGATAACGTATTTCATGAACAATAAAATGTATTTTATAGTGAATAATTTTGTAGACCTTGGAAGTATAATTCCTTTTGTAAATTCTGTAAGTAATTTAATAAATTAAGCGACAATACAGTTGAATCTTTAAGCTCATTAGGCGAGAATTTATATTTTAAAGGAGTGTTCACATCCTAACATTGAAAAATATAATAAATTATAAAGGACATACCTTAATCTGTGTTTGTTTTATTAAATTAATAACAGAAATAGTATAATTTTATATATATTTATATTATTGTTTCCATAGATTTTCTAAGCCACGAATTCATTGCAAACTTGTCATTTCAATTGTCAATTTTCATTTGTCATTTTTTTTTGTGACAGAAAATGACAGGATCAATTTTACTAATTACACTTATTACGGATTACTATGAAAAAATTATGTTTAATAAAGTAAATATAACATGAATTAATACAATTTGATTAGTAGTATCTGTAGGTGCAAAATAAAAATTACATAAGTTGGTTCCAAAACTCAAGTGACAATCTGTTTTTATTCACTGTATTCTGTATTATTAGTTTTATAATCTGTATTAAACGGCCAGCAATTTGCAATAGGTAACAATTTTTATATTTTCGCGGAACTCATTCTTGCTTTAATAGTGTGTCGATCATTATATTTTAAACAGTGTAAAAGTTAAACCTGATTACTTTTAATAATTTTACATATTTGACATCATTTGACCTGTAGATATAGACGGTAATCATTTCTTTAAAATGCCGGCTGACTGCTACAGGGTAGATATAATTCATTATTTAAATCCTTCTTTAATTTGGGTAGAAGTATGTGATTCCTCGGCCACTGAAGACGATTTTGTATTTGAACAAATTGGTATTTATGGTGTTGTGCCCTTTGAAACCACGATTGATGTGGAAACAGCAAGTGTGGTTGCATCCAAATGTAATGATTGGGTGCCGGCCGCTAATACAATTTTAAGAAGTCTTTTATCAAAATGCACAGAAGTCTGGTTTCTACCGACTCACATTGACAGACGGTAAATGCTTATACAATTCGTTGCTGAATTATTTAATATCATCACACAAAATCGTAAAACATGTTTTTTTAATTGCAGATCAACAATCTTTGATGACAATGTTCACAAATATGGAGAACTAATTATTAAAAATTCTGATGGAAAACTCAAGAAAGTGTCTAAATATTTAGTTAAATCAGGTTTTGCTGAACTAAATATTTGCCAATTTCATAGCAAACTCAGCAATGGTGAGTTAAATACTGAATTGGATTACATTAAAACCCAAGATGTGATTAAACAATTAGAAAAACATTATTCCAAATCTGCTCAAAAGAAACAGTGGGAAAAGTCAGTCAAAAAACATACATCAGTATTTCAAATGAAACAAGATTTTGAATCTGAATTAACAGTTTCAAATCTCGAAAAACACAACAATATTATGATAAGAAAAGTGATTGAAAATAAAAGAAATGACTTTGACTTATGTAAGGATTTAGATGAAGAATCTTTAGGACGAGCCTTTCGTAAAACAAAGAATAAAAATGAGCTAAAGTCAAGCCTGTTGAGGAAGAAGTCAACATCATCTGATGAACATAAAACTTCAATTGACAATATTAAAAGATTTCTAGACATTAATTCCAAAGCTATGGACAGTTATTCAGATTGCAGTGAAAACAATAGTATTCATAAAGATAATATCAATGATTCTCATGATATTGTTAGTAGAAGAATCAGGCATATAAATAATCTTAGGAAAAAAACTACAAGAAACAATTGTATTCCCTCTTTGATTGATGTTCAAGAAGAATCAAAGAAAATAAATTGTTCTTATGAAAATGACTCAATATGTGAGGAATGTAAGTTATTTTTAATGGTTTTTAAAATAGGTATTGATTTTATTATTTTTAAATTGTTCAGATAAAGAAATTGTGACAAAAAAAGGTTTTACATATACCCATTTTGAATCAATACCAGTGATCATTTGTGTATGTCAAAGGAGGACCTATTTTGATACCATACTTATTGAGATAAAACCTTCTGTAAAGGCACTTCTACTAGTTAAGGCTACAAAGGTTCTAAATGTACCCTGTTAACAAACTCAACCAAGTATTCCTTAATGCAATCACTGTTTTACTACCATCAATATTTGGTGAGCAGTTTACAAACAACTAAAACTATTGCAATCAATTTGGCGAGAAGTCGTAATAATTAGTGATTAATATAAAAAAGTCCTTTTAACTGGCACCTCCTTATTAAATATATATATATATACAATATATATATATATATATATACAATATATATATATATATATATATATATTGTATATATTTGTGTCAGTTTTAAATGTAATTTAAATATATTTTACAGCTAAAACACCTTCGAGACGACCAAAAATATATGACAAAGATACTGATGAACATGTTAAATACATGCACAAAAATGGTAGTAAAAAAGGATGTACACCATTAAGAAATAATTGTATGAATTTATATAATACCAAAATAAAAGACTTTAATACTGAAGATGTAAAAGAAATTGAAAAATGTAAGCTTGAAAAATTTATTTTATGATAATTACCACCAAACCTATAAAAGCGTTTTAATTATTTTACTTTTTCAGCTCCGAAAACTAAAAAAATAGTCAAGAAGGGAATGAAAGAACAGGAACGTAGTTTCAAAAAATTGGTAGCTTTCGGTCCACCGGGTCTTGATCCTAATACCTTAAAAGTTGAAGAGTTACCAATATTTGATACTACTGATAATAAAATAGAACAAAAAGTTGTGGACAAAGAAGAAACAAATATACATGACTTATATGCCAATGTTGATTCTGAAGTAGAATTAGAAATTACAAATAAGAAAAGTTTAAATGATTTAATGAAAGATTGTGATAATTATATGAATGTGAGTAAAAATACCAGTGAAAGTGATGTAATTGAAATTACAAATAAGAGTGTAAATGATTTAGTGAAAACAAGTGTTAATAATTGCGAGAACCATATAAATGAAAGTAAACCTACCAGTGATAGTGAAGGAACAACACTAAGCTCTATATTTCAAAGACGTTTGCGAGTGCATAAGATCTCAAAATGTAATGACAGTAGTTTATCAAGTTCAGACATTACAAATAGAGATTCATCTAGTGTGGGGGAAAATAAAGAATCGTTTGACGATGAGGATGTTTTAGATAGGATGGACAAAAAATATAGTGATGTTCCATTACAAAAAGCTAACGATAATGTCTATAAAGTTGAAGTGAAATTAAAAAATAATGTCAATCCCTTCAAAAATATTGATTCAAGTATATCAGTGTTTGTTGATAAGCTAGTTACTCCAGTGCTCATGGTACACTCGAAAATGAATAAACGAATAGAACCAGTTTTTGAAATACGAGATGTGTATTTCAATTCTCATATACGTACTATATTGAAAAATATGTTCATAGAAAAGCCTATGATGTTGGAAACCATAACTTGGGGTACAATTCTACGGGGCTATAGCTTGTTTATGGTTAGTTCTATGGGTAGTGGGAAAACCATGGGATATTTACCGGCTGTTTGTAGATTAGTTAGTGATGGTGGTAATGATGTTGGTAATAGTGTTGGTCCAATGTGTATAGTAGTTTGTGCGACAGCTAAATCTGTAACGGAAGTCGAGGGATTGGCGAAAATGTTCCTAGGTTTAGAGAAAAGAGTGCTGGCTTGCTACGCGGGAGTAGATAATACACACATCACCACCGCTCTCTTAAACGGATGTGATATGTTAATAGCTACACCACCTGCGTTAGCTCGTTTGTTACAATTAACCGACTTCGGAGTAGATTTAAGACGCCTCTCGGTATTCGTTCTTGATGATTGCGAAAGACTGACAACAACATATAGTGATGAACTCAAATTCTTCCAAATTAAAATTAACGCTATGCTAAAAGTTCGGGTGAACAAGGAATTGAAAGTTCAGTATATAATTGCGTCTCGAGTTTGGTGTGACTTCATGGAACCGTTGGCTAAAAAAGCACCGGATTCCGTTATATGTATTGGAGCGTTCCAAGAATGTGTCCTGTATTCAAAAGCAAACACTTCCGTCAGTATTATAAAAAGTGAAAGAAAATTGGATCGTGTCTTCGAATTTTTAAACACAATTGATACGACAAAGAAATCAGTTATAGTCTGTGAAAATAATAACGAAGTTGAGTTACTGGAGAGGGCTTTGAAAGATGCCAAATATGTTGTCTTCGCTTGTGACAACAATATGACGATTCACGACTTGTATAGTCTCAGTGAATCATGGGGTGATTACCAAGAACCTGTATTGGGACCCATTCTTGTATGTTGTGATGGAAATTTGACTCATATGAACATAACAGATGCTCATTATTTAATTCATTTTTCCTTGCCCCAATTGTTTTCTATGTTCTGCAAACGTTTTGCAGTGTTAAATGATAATTATCCGTCGATTTTCAAAAGTGATAATGAAAGTATTAAAATTAAAATTCTCTTGGAGGAAAGTAACGTGCAACAGCTACCGAAAATAGTTAATTTTATTAAACGATGTACTGAGAACCTTCCTCCATTTTTAGATAAAATATGTGCTAAAATATTAACGGAAAAAGATTCGAAAAAGGCCGAAAACTATGTTCCTTTGTGCGACAATCTCCTTACATTAGGTGTCTGTCCAGATTTTTACAATTGCCAAGAAAGGCATACAATTTTAAAAGATTATGACACACCCAAAGAATGGGTGCCACAGTCTGGAGTAATAACATTCAAAATAATCCACTATCACACAGCGACTTTGTATTCGGCTAGACTTTTATCTGTATGTGTAAATGGGAATATGGTAAAGTTTCCCCAAACTTATAGTATATTATCTTTAAAAATGGGAATGTATTTTGGCAAAGAATCGAATAGAAAACTCCATGGGATGCCTGAAATAGGCGACATTTGTGCTGTAGCTATGAAACTTAATTTCTTTGTAAGATGCCAAGTTTTAAAAGTATTGAGTCGATACCAGAGAGGCAACCCTAATAAAGTTTTGGTTAAACTGGTTGATGAAGAAAAATATGAAATTACAAGAGATATTTATCTTTACTATTTACCAGATGAACTAAAAGAGATAGAGACGAAGGTGGTACAAGTAAGACTAGCAAATTTAGAGCCTAGAGACAAGGATATAACATTCTCAGATCTAGCAAGATCTCAATTAAAGAAAATTACTGATAATGATGAGGATATAATTATGAAATCTCAAGTATCCCTGGCAATTGGGAATTGCATTTTCGTGATATCCCTTGAGGCTTGCCAAGAATTATCATCTTTGAACGAAATTGTCGTGAAATGCAATTTTAAACACGAACTCCTTTTGAATCACGCTATAGCGAATTCCGAATATTTATCTAAAATTGAAAAACTGTGTAATGAGAGTGGTCTAGATTTGAAACGAGAAATTAAGTTAGACGACGCTAAAGTTGAAAACGTACCCGTCAAAAACCTACCAAAAGGCTCCTGGGCATATCTAGAAAGCGGAGAAATGTCTGTTATATTTTTCGCATCTGCTTTAAGTCCTGAAAAATTCTTCGTACGTCTCGATAAATTTGAATCATGCATGACTATATTATTGAAAGATATAAAAACATATGTTGAAAATTATACTTATGACGCTTGGGATGTTAGAGAGGGTGATATCGTTCTGGCTAAGTTTCCCGACGATGCGACATTTGAAAGAGCGAGAATTGATAACATTGAAGGAAATAAAGTTAAGTGTTTCTTCGTTGATCAAGGAGATTGGAGGGAAGTTCATACAAAGAATTTAATACCAATAACAGAACAATTTATCAATAGATTGCCGTTTCAAGCGATCGAGTGTAGATTAGTTGGTGTAATGCCACCCGGAAAGGAATGGACCGATTTTAGTACAAATTGGTTTTGCGATACCTGTTATGATGGTACGGAAGATATGAAACGTTTGTATGTAAATTATTTTACGAAAGAGCAAGCAGAATTTACAAATGGTAACAAATATGGAGTCGTCATAATAGACACGAACGCGGAACAAGATATTGTAATCAATGAACTAATGATCGATCTTAACTTAGCTCGTGAAAACGAAAAAGAGATAAAATATTTTGAAAATTTACTAACAAAGCCAAAGGAACATAAGGAATCGTCAGAGGTTGACAATGAAGAAATGGAACAAATATCTGAAATAGAACAAAATAGTGCAAGTCCAAACGAAGTTCTCGAACTTTATTCCAATATTTTGTTACAAAAACCTTTAAGATCGTTACCTTTGGTTGATTCGGACGTTGAATCTGATGATTCAGATATATGGGATGTAAATATAAATGCCGATACAGCTGCTGAGTTGTTCGATAGAGTAAAGAAAGATAAAAATGTAGTTTCTAATTCTATTAAAGATAAAACACCAAATATATCTTCTGACTCTAAAATTACAAATATATTAAAACAAAAAGAAACACAGGAATTAGATTCAGATGACTTAACGTCACCGGAATCCACAGAAATATTAAAAACACCTGAAAAACAAAACATTATAATGGAATTAGACCAAAAACGAAAACCTAAAATAATTTGGCGTCAAAACAGAAATACAGTCCACGCTAAAATACAACTAGTAGTTGATACTTACGTATTAAAAATCGAAGACAGGGTGATTGATTTTAGCGCTTATGCAAATGATACAAAATATGAATTTAATTTTGAATTATTTGGTGTTATAAATAAGAACAAATCCAGCCACATAAACAAAGGACAGTATATTCTCATTAAACTGTCTAAAGTTTTAAATAAAAATTGGTTAACACTAACCCGGGATGGCGGAATAAAAAAATGGATAGTATATGACGTAGACTTCATAGATACCTCGTCAGATGAAGAAGTTATTGATAAAGATTCTTTTATAAATATAGTAAAAAATATACACGACAATGAAGAATCGGAAAGCGATAATGATTTTAATGATGACGCGAATTTTTCTTATAAAAAACACTAAGAAAACATGTTGCAGATAGTTGAAATGATACTAGTCAATTTCATTATTGAATCCGAAATTAATAATCGATCCTGATCTCCTTTTTGATACTAAAGATTTAAAAAATGCAATCCGTTGCATGAGTTAACAGTGAAGAAAACTGAATTGAACTGAGATTGAAAGGAATTTAAAGCTCATTTCAATCGTCATTTATATTATATATAATATTAATTTCGGCTCTTAAAATCTTATATGACGACACACAAAATATTTTTTTTTGTAAAATTAAAATTATATCACAAAATAAACTTGTATTAAAAATATGGACGCGGCGGAAAAAATGTTGTCTAAGACAAGACTAGACTTACATCTAGTAGATCTGTAATCTGAATGCGGGTCTCTGCACCCGTCCATTCTACCGGTGACGCTGCCATGGCCAGTAGGGGTAACAGCAGAGACACGAAAAAAAAAAAATGTAATCTGAAGTCAAGATGGTGACGCTAAAAAGAATCTTTCGAGACTTAGAGATTTCATGTTTTGTTATTACTAAGTATTTTTTAACTAAGTTATAAGTTGTTATGCTTTAATTATATCGCTTAGGTTTATCTTTTTTGATCGTATAGTTATCTAGATTTTTTTTGCATTCATAGTGAAGGCTGGACTCGAATCTCGTTTTCAAAGTATTTCTTTGAGTTGAGCTGAGCATCCTCAGTTTTTTGACCATCATTTCTGAACGGAATGAGATATTTTAATGCTGTTTTTTTAAACACGCCCATTCCCATTCGAATTATCATTCAAATTGGATCAGTAGTTTTTATGTGATGTTGCTTCAAAAAGAAGTTACCCAAACGGATAAGAGCTACGCTTACGCTCAGCTCAATAATGGTCTATGTACGTCATAAATATTGTTAGACAAAATCTAATTTTTTTTGATATCTACCAATAGTTTTTGAAAACGGCAATAAACTTTTTTTTATTGTACAAGTGTTTCATTGCTTTTTAGCTCGTGGTGTATTGTTTATATTTTTGTGATCTGCCGCTGCACTTGTACTATGACAGTAAATTAAATTTTTAGTTATTATTATTACATTATTAGATCGTTAATAATAAGGTTATATACTCATAATCCTTGTAAACTGGTTTTAGATATGACGACAGGTATTCTTTATAAGTATTATTTTTATTACACAAATGTTTTTGAAGACCAGCACAGCCGATGCAATATACAGGGTGGGCCATGAATTAGTTAACATTTGAAAAAATCGTATAAAAAAAACCATTTAACATATTTTAGTAATAGTTTATTTACGAAAAAGCTAATTAGTTGTAATTTATTTTTAAAAAATTATTTCGTCTAAATGACCACCGTTTCGGTTTTTGCACTCATCTAAGCGAGTCCTGAAGTTTTCGAATACTCTTCTGCAAAGAGACCGCGAGATCGCCCACATCTGTTCGATGATTTTTTCTTTAAGTTGACGGATTGTATTCGGTTTATCAATGTAGACACGACTCTTTAAATAACCCCATAAAAAGAAGTCTGCTGGGGATAGATCTGGACTTCTGGGCGGCCATGGGATGTCACCTCGTCTGGAAATCAGCTTTTCCGGAAACATTTCTTTGACCACCGGCAAGGACTCGTTCGATGTGTGACACGTGGCTCCATCTTGTTGAAACCATGTGTTACAATTATAGCCAGCAAATTCCAGTAGCATCGGTGCTAAAAACTCCCGTAACATTTTCACATACTCGGCAGAATTAACAGTAACTGAACGGCCTCGAGAATCTTCAAAAAAGTAAGGTCCGATGATTCCTTTTGCTGAAATTGCAGCCCATACAGTTACCTTAGGAGAGTGAAGTGGCCTTTCATGTTTAGCTTTGGGATTTTCGCTGCTCCAATACCTGCAATTCTGTTTGTTTACATGTCCATTTAGGTGGAAATGGGCTTCGTCAGAGAATAAGATGTTGTCAAAATTACTGAATCGAGTTGACATTGTTTCGGCATATGACTTACGCAAATTTAAATCATTAGGGTTTAGTTCTTGCACTATCTGGATTTTATATGGATGTAATTTCAAATCTTATTTCAAAATACGGCGTAATGATGTGCGGGATAATCCTAATTCAGCCGAACGTTTGCGCATTGATAAATCTGGATCACGTCGAACAGAAGCGGAAACTTGCTGCACGTTCTCTTCGCTTCGAGAAGTCCGCGGGCCGCCGGTTTGTTTCACATTTAGTGTAGATCCCGTCTCTTCGAACTTCTTCACCCATTTCTTTATTAAAGGAGCACGTGGACACTGACTTAAGTCGTGTAAACCATATTCAACGCGAAATAAGCGTCTCACAGTAATGAGCGAAAAGTTGTTTAAATAAAACTGTTTCACACAGTAAGCGCGTTGTGGCCCCGTGAAGCGATCCATTGCGACTAAATTTCCAAGAAGCGAGCTATTGCCCCCGCCCGCGCCCGCGCCCCGCGCGGCAATAGTTTGCGTGGTAAGTTACATTTAAATGTTAACGAATTCTTGGCCCACCCGATACTTTCCAGAATGTTTGTGTTACGCCGCATAGGCGAAACGTGTTACCAACGTCCTGCGTGTTAGGCCGCATAGGCTTAACGTTACGCTATGAGTGCTGCTCCACATGCCTGCGTGTAGGAGCCGCACTGATTTAGCTTTCAACTTTTAACCGGACTACGTATTGATAATCCGTTTAGATAATTGAAAATCCGATTAATTGTATGTATCCAGAGATGCGATTTTGTATAACATTATATCTTATGTAACCCTGTAGTACCTATTCTTTAGAAAAAATATTAAAATACCATAATCAATTACTATTGAGATCAAATCAATGATTCAACAATGAACAAACTTCGTATATGGGAACTTTTTTTTTATTTCATGTAAATAAATTCCATGTGACTTCATGAAATGTTATATGTATTATGTTATACCGTATAAAATGAACATATCATAGTGCAAAGGTGACATTGAAATATTCGTTGCGATATGTGTCAATTCACTAGCTGTTGCCCGCGACTCCGTTAGCGTTGACGTAGAGTAGCATCCGTAAGGGCCGCTGTTTTTAATTGGTCATGAAAGTTTTCTATTTTAATGGCATATAAATATTTTGAAGCGTTGTTTTCTTCAACATCCATCGGTTTCATTCCCGTAGTTCACGATCATGATATATCGGATCGGATTAAAAGGAGCCTATGTTACTCGCTGATAATTTGTGTTTAAAATCTGTTCAGTAGTTTTTTAAATTACGTAAAACATACAAACATATATACAGTCAAACATTTTCTCTTTATAATATTGGTATATACGAGTATTGATCACTCGAAAATTACTTTATTATTATGATTTTCTTCAGCTTGCACTACTTGCTACACTTGTATGAGTATTAGACGAACGTTAGTTCGATTTTATTTTGTATTTTGTTTAAGTCATCTTTATGTCACACTGATATCATAATGATATTAATGACGTCGCAGACATCTTAACTGTAATATAATTTAAAAAAATGTGTGAATTTCACATGGCTTAAAAATTATGACGTCAGTGATATCACAATTACATAGGATTTACGTAATCTGATTTGTTGTTATATAATCCACAGTGTATGATTAGTTTTATAAGAGATGTTAATCCTTTATTATTTATAAGTCTATAACTGTCACCGATAAATTGTTTTTGTTGCATAAATACTTGTTTTGTTCAGATTTTTTAAATAAAAATGTTATACAAGAATAACTTGTTTATTACTGAGCCCGTCATTATTTAACATATTTTGATAACCGTTTTCCCTTTCTCCGAATCATTAACAATAAATAGATCGGTTTGGTGTAAGTTTGCTTTATCGTCAAATTCATATTTGAGGCCTGGGAGTAATCACAGGATGCCATTGGAGTATTCTGATCTATCTAAAGAATTTGATTGTCAGTATGAATAAAGTATGAATGAAATTCGTCGGGAAATTAAAGCACTACGGACTTCAAATTCAAATTAAAAATATCCTGATTCAAGTTTGCATTTACATGCACTATTGAATCGTAAATTATTATAATAAAAAAGGTTAGTGTAGTTTGTGTGTGAGTAAGCTACCAACAGCTCGTAATGCTGGTCTGTTGAGAAGAGCGAACACTTGCTGTTTTTAAATGAAATTTATAGTGATTTGTCTCTTTGGTTCCACTTGCTATTTAATTAGATCGAGACAGCATGCCGCCAGATAAACCGCAAAGTATACATTGTGTACATGATAATTAGAAATAAAGAACCATGTCGTGAAGCGATAAAGCAATATTGGTGTAACTGATTGGTTAGCCGTCGTGCTGTTGGTTGTTTTGCCCATGTCATGACACTGATATGTTATTTGAGGTGGACATGACATCAATCTCATATGTTACCTCCGGCTCAATATTTTGATGATGTCTTAGTAGTGTATGAAGATACTTCTCACGAATAAAATGTTGCCTAGTGTTTTATTTTCAGCCATCTTAGATCTTAAAATGTAACATTATCTATATAATAATGTTGTGTAGGAAGAGACAGCAATCACTATATTACTCTTTGAAGGTAACATTTTAATGAAATCAAAAATCCGTAATAACTTGGAAACCCCAATTTTTTTTAAACATTTTTTTAACAATTTATTAGGGGTATGCATATTAGTATTATTACTAGTTTTCAAACATTGGCACTAAACTAAATTCTTCAAAAAAGTGGTTTTATTAAATTGTAAATTCTAAAAATCGATTTTAGGAAAATTTTCATTAAAAATTTAAGAATTTCAATTTTGAAAAAAGTGTTCTAAATAAAAAGAAAATATAAAATTAATAACGGGTGTTGCCGCCTCGGGCTCTAATGACTTGTTGGAGCCGGTTTGGTATTCCATCCATGATATCTTGGATTGGGGGATATTGTGCCACTCCTCTACCACAGCCGTCTTGAGCTTTTGTCTTTCTGGTCTTTTGAGGTTGTCCCAAATGTGCTCAATTGGGTTAAGATCGGGACTGCGTGCTGGACATGGTAAAACTTGAATTAAGACCTCATTAAGGTACTCTGTGCCAGACCTTGCGGTATGGCAACGTACATGCATTAATCTAAAGTTGTCACCAATGAATGGTGCAAAAGGTGACATGGTCTTGTAGGACTTTTCCCACGTATCTTTGCGCATTTACACTGCCTTTGTCGAACACTATAAGGTTAGTACGAGCCTCATTAGAGATACCTCCCCAAACATTACGGATCCTCCCTGGTAACCCACTGTTTCGGTTGTGGCGCATGGAGCAAACTTTTCATTTTGGCACCTGTAGACACGCTAACATCCATCTGGACCTCTGAAGGCTATTCTGCTCTCATTTGAGAACAGTACGTCCTTTCATTCCTTCACAGACCAGTTAGTATATTCTCGAGCAAAAGCTAGTCTAGCTCTACGGTGTTGTGGGAGAAGTAGTGGGGCACGAGTGGAACGAAAAGCCCTCAGATTCCATTCTGCCAGTCTTTTCCTAATTCTTCGTTCACTCACACTGACATTTCTCAACTCAAAGAGACGCGTACGAACTTCAGTAGCCGTACAAAAGCGATTTGTCAACACTTTGCCGAAAACGAAGCGGCCATCTCGAGCTGAAGTGCTTCGATGTCGGCCTTGACCTGGCCTGTGCGTGTATGAGCCTGTCTCCCGAAATCGTCTGATGGCATCCCATACCGTCGTTCGAGGTACACCGAGTGTACGGGCGATGCGATGTTGGCTCTACCAAGCGTCAGCTAAAGCACCTAGCTGCAGCATTTGCATAGAGGGGCATTTTTTACAGTTACAAATAATAAGCGAACACTGAAAAGTTAAATTAAACAATATTCCCACACTATGGTAGAAAATAACTGAAAATGTTAACACGGGAACACAGCGGCAACAATGTCAAATAACGACTAAATTCCAAAAACCTACCGGTGATACAAAGTTAGGAAACTATTTAAGGGTATAAATGTTTAATCTATTGCTAGAGTACCCACTTGACAAAAAACAAACAGGGCGACGAATGATAGAGGTGGGCGGTTAAATGTGCCGGTGAGTGTAAATTGTATAGATTAGTCTTTTTATTATATTCTAATGGAATACCACAAAATGTTGAATAAAACACACAAGTAATTGGAATATTTATTTTACATAACAATAATAACAGCGAGTACACAATAAAATAGATTAAATAATACTTTTCACAGTAATAATAAGTTTATCACATTTGGAATGCGATTAATAGAATATTTATAATTTTTAGCATATTTCATATGACGTCAGTTTTTTTTACAATTATTTATTCGCCATCTTTTATTTTAGAACTACAATATAGATACAATAGTTTTTTATGAATATTATAACAAAAAAAAAACTTAATTTTTTAAGGAAAATGTGATGAAAGAATTATACAAATCAAGCCAATGGTAAAATTTGTATTTATAATAATAAACCAATATATCAGTTCATTTGCAAATGCTGTAATGACACATTATATTGAAAGGAAAATTAATATTGCTTTTAATATACGATAAACAACACATATACTTTAAAGCTAATATTAGTATTTGATACGGTAATACAAATATTGATTACATTTTGAAAATTATTTCCAAAAATCATAGGTCAATAAATACTTAATTTTACTATTATAATGTATGATATTTATGAATTTTGATTTAAAACAAACATAACAAATTATCTACGAGGCTCTCTGTTATATGAAACTTCTATCGTGCTGACCGTTTTGGTCCCGACGAGCCGGTACAAACATAAAACTTCTTTTTAATAAATTATTTTCTGTACTACATTATACATTTGTAATAACACAAAACATCGATAACCACGAATAACGAAACAAATTTCTCTATACATCGATTCGGGATCCGTTAAATGGTCCATACGAACCGTTTACAAGTTAGTAACACAAACATACAACATTAATAAATCTCCCGCTCTATTAACGGCAACTGTTAATACATTGGTAATAAAGACAACGATGGTTACCGACACCCCTCTCCCCCCTTTTCCTTAAACATTGAACCTGGTCTCTGATCCGTCGGCCAGCATGAGTGTGACAGTCCGTGAGTTGGTCCAGACGAGTCGCGCTAGTCTGGCGGGGTTGAGTCTGGCGAGGTCTGCCATCGGCGCCGTACTGTAACACTTCACGCAACGTGTCTGAGCCGCGCCCAGACCGAACATACCTGGGGGGGAAAGAGTTTAGTAATTTTTGTTGTACTGCATTCGTAAAGTGATAAATAATACACCGTTTGTATCTTGTGTATTTTGTAAAGACGTCAGTTTATCTGACATTAAGAGGTCACAGATTGGACATTTGTAATAAGTTATTTAGAAAAACATTGAAAAATAAAGCAAATTGAAATACTCAGCAGAATAGGAAACAAAGTGTATTTTAAAATTATTTGGCTCTACAACTAAACAACTTAAGATATATATTAAGCTCCTACTCATTTAAGACATACTTCCACCTGGATCCAGCTCCTTTCCTACTCACCTACATTTCACATCTTCTTTTCACAATAATCATATTTTACAATCGCCACTCACCCGCAGTGCTCTGCCAGAAGGACAGCCTGTTGTCCGCGGTGGCGTACGACACGAGGTACCGTCCGTCGGGGCTGAAGGCGCAGGCCGTGACGGGGCCCGCGTGCGCCGCCAACGACTGGCAGCGGGACGCGCGTAACTCGTAGATGGCCAACTGACCGGTGTGACTGCCCACTGTAGAAGGAAAAAATAGGCTACATGGAACAAGTGCGAACATATTTATTAAGTATCATTAGCAAACATTTCTTGTCTTAGAGAATAACCATTGTGTATTAATAACAGACACAGATTACAACAAGATTTGTAACAATATGTGGATAACAGAAAAAGCATACTGTGTAGCATCAAGAACAACGATTCAGAACATTTTATTATCTTCACTTCGCTTTTAAAACCATTACTTCATAATAGAAAATTAACAATAAATAATGTGATAATAATTATTACTAAATCGATTAATGTTAATCGAATGAAACATAATAGTAGTCGAATAAGTCACTAAAACATCCATCAGAGTCGGGGACGCTAAGTAAAACCGCGGCAAGTTCCTAGGATATATTAAACAAAAGAACAAACAAACCAGCTATTCTCCTGGTGGCCGGGCAGTGCGAGACCTGGTTGTAGCGACATACGGCCGGGAACACCTCGCTCAGACCCTTGCTCTTGAGGTGGGACTGATCCACGCAGTGGAGGATTATATCCATCACCTGAAAATAATTATCTCTTGGTAAGGATCATTACATACGATAATATCGAATTCTTAGATTCGAGAAGGCATTGTCAGATTTATTTATAGAGGTGTTTGCAAATGTTGGTTTTAAGGTTTATATTGTAATAGTATAATAAAAGATTTTGTAACTCCCATCGAGTATAGGGGTTATAACAAATAAATAAAAATTCTTCAGCTTTACAATATTACTATAAATAGTTGAGAGTCAAGTCAATATAAAAAAAGAAATTAAATGCTATGTGATTGTCCCCAGAATCCTTTAGTGTACCTCAGGGCGATATTCTGAAACTTACTTTGCTACTTCTTTACATTGATGGTGCTACTAATGTATCTAAAGATATCATTCAATTTAAAGAAACCGTGCAAATTATGAGAAATTATTAATAATAAACCACTGTTATTCACTTAGCACTAACTCATTCAGTTACGAAGATAACACTTCCATTTTGTATTCTCTTAGACCACTCATTATCAATCCCTCAAATGAGCAACTTTATCAAACTTATCACCTAGCAAACTCACCTCCACCAGTAGCTCTGCGACTTCCCCGTGCATCCTCTCTATGAGCAGCTCTATCCCCCGCAATACTTCCGCCCGACCCCGCTGGAGCGCCAGGGCTGCGGGCGGCGGCGGGGCTCCGGCCGGGGCACTCGCGCACCGTGCCACCTCACGGGCCATAGTCGTTATGAAGGCACCCGGCCTGGGGCAAAGGATATTCAGATACAATAAGTTATTGTTTTTAATATTAAATTTATAAAGCCAGCGCATAGATAAGTTATCTTAACTGATAAATTTAAAACTATATTGTAATCTTTAGTAATAAATATTGTATCAGTATTTATGTTTCGTTTCCGATGATAGATGATGATGATGATGATGATGATGATGATGATAATGATGATGATGGTATATGAAGGCAGATGTTTGCTGATTATCCGTATTTTCAAAGCAAGTGAGAAGCGATGGGATCAAGGGATTGTTCATTCGAATGCATTAACAGTTATTGATTGTTTAGTGATTTTCTGTTTGTCTTATTAATGTCAGTTTTTTCTAAATGCTTAGTCTAAAAAAAAACTTTTACTACCTGGCGGTGGCGATGAGAGTGAGCGCGTGTCTCGCGGTGCGACACGAGTCGGCCTGCGGGGTGAGAGGAAGCCCGTACGTCATGGACGGAACCAACTTGTCCGCGTCCGAACACATCTCCAGTAAACCTAATGAAATTAACATAATATAACTTTGTACGACAGAAACAATTATTTTTCATTAAACGCTTGTTTAAAAAAGTTAACCGAGTTATAGTAACGAATCTGAAAAGAAACAAAAATTATAAAGGGATCATATAAAATTCTATACGCACGAAGAAAATAAGGAGATAGATTTAAGGCATTTTAAATAAGCAGAAACAGATAGAGAGACGAAGCTTCTTAGCATTCCATGGATTCACCGTGCGGGTGCCGGGCCCATCGCGTTGCAGGAAAAGGAGCGCAAACAATGCCTGGGACTTGCGACCCAGATGTAGGTTTAAGGGGCCCCTTTACTATGCGCATACACGCTCACCTTCACTGTTCACGCTCCTCTCCCTACCTAACCAAATATCGTAAGAACCTACTAAAGCTGCCCTTGAAATACGTTCCAGAAATGAACTGATGATCGTTCTAGAAAGGCCGAGATCCTTAAATAAATTGTAGAGAGATTTTGCTGTTATACCTCTCGCTCCTACTTCTACAGCGTATTAACGGATAAAAAAAACGAATTTTTCAAAGTTGGATCATAACAAAAAGTATATAGTATGAGCAAAAATAGAACACCAATACTATATCGCATTAAAAATATGATAGAAATCCTCACCAAGTAACACGTGCGACACGTCGAGGTAGGGCTCCCAGACAGCGAAGCCCCGCCCCAGCAGGTCGACGGCGGCGCGGCGCAAGGGGGTGTGCGCGGGGAGGCGGGGGGATCCGGGCGCTAGTAACAGGTGTGTCAGCGCCAGCGACGTCAGGCGAGCCAGGTTGTTGGACGAGCTCAGAGTAAACCCTGGATACCAAACACGGAGGTAAACAATTGATAGTATTAATGAATTATAGCTATTAGTTTTACTGAGAGACTCTCCCTCTTTCTCTCTCTCTTGAATCTGATACAAATATTTATATACCTCTTTCACTTTTTCTAATGCTCGGAGCACTTAGGTGCTATTGAAATAATCACACTTTCGGTAACATGTTATGAACAAACTTTTATATGCCATTGTTAACAATAAGTACCCTAGGGTAAAGAAGGGACTTGTAGTTGATGTTAAAAGCAAAAGAAGAGAGAGGAAATCAGACATAGGTTACGTAGAGGTAGTTAGTTTTCAATTTATACAATATATCTACAATTCAATCAATTCAATATAAGAATAGAAATATTTAATTATTACATTTTTTTCATAATTATACCTTCAACGATAGAACTCTTTCTACTATCTCCGTCTTTGCGACGTTTGTTACCGGCAGCCCCTGAAATAAAAACAAAGGGTGAAATCAAACAAACACAAGCACGGCTAATATAGCTTCAAATCTCAATCATTTTAACCAATCCTTACCCTCGGAAGCAATATCTTGTCCGAACTCAGCTCCAATGACCCCCAGCAGTACCACCGCCGTGGTCTGTTTACGTTTCAATTCAGCAATGGACGATGGCTTCCTGATTATTTCCTCTTCTTCTTCCTCAAACTCTTCTTCTTGCTGAAACGATTTATGAAGATTTTAATATAAACACAAATGTTTTATTTCTTATCGAATCATGGTATTCTTGCTTGTTTATAATTTTCTTTTCTACTCACGTCTTTAGCAATTTTCTCAGCAGGTTCCTTCGGGGTAGCTTGAGGGTTGATACTCTCCGTATGAGTATAGAGAGGAAGATATTGTGCCCAGTTGTCCACCAAAGATTTACGGCCTTTTGGACCCAGTCTAAAAAAAGGATTGAAATTATAAGAAATTTTTAACTACAAATTTGACTTGCAGGTAACACAAAATATACTATAAACTATTTCTAATACAGGACATTAAAGGGACTTTAAATCATCCCAACTGGAATTTCATCATAAAATATATAAAAATATTTGTTAACTCTTAGAACTACTTTCTACTACTTTTATAATAAGTCTAAAGCTTAACTACCTCCAGTCAAATTGGAAAACAAAACCCTAACTTTCATTAAGTCCATCCAGCTCACCTGCCGAGTTCCGCAAGCAACAGCGCTTGTGACGCATCGCGCACCTCTAAGCAGTGATGCTGCCAACGACGAGCGAGCATCTCCACTTGTGGGCGCTTGAAGCTTTTTGCACCTTTAAAGCAAAGTAATAATAATAATAAATATACTTTATTGCACACCAGAAAAACAAATATTTTTTATTTACACGTTACAAATTGAAAATACAATAATTTGGTTATACAAAAAGGCGGCCTTATCGCTAATAAGCAATCTCTACGAGTACCGCCTGGTCTGGCCTAACCATTAGAATAAGGATACGCTGTGGTAGCAGTAAAAGTGTACTTTAATAATTGTAATTATCCATCGATTTAAACGAGACAAATCTTAGTTTTTAGTCTCTTGAATATTATGAATATCATGATGTCAAAAAAGAGAGAATAATATATATTTTCCATTTTTTTTTCCAATTAATCAACCTGATAAAGAATCGGCCGTTGCTGTAATGAGATTTTAATTCGAATTACAAAGTAATTTTTACTTCAGTTATATAACTTACCGGCGGCAACGACCTTGTCAGGCAACAACACACAGTGTAGCGTTGCCAGCAACGACCAGCCTTGCTTGATGTGAGCTTGCTGTGCTGCCAGCTGTTCTTCGCGTTCTTCATCTCCCGCCCACGAGGAAGTGCGGGTGGTTGGTCTGTGTTTGTACCAAGATATGGAAATGTATTTTAGGGTTATAAAAATGGCTTTAAGACTTCGTTCCACATAATTTTAACTTAAATTCTCATTGGTTATTGTCAACTATACTAATATACTTGTAATTGAAAATTGACTTAGCAGTTGTTAGTATAAAAAGAACTATATAAAACAAATGGATCAATTTAGATTTTGACTTAAGAAAGGAGGAATAAAACAATTGATAGGTTGATTTTGCAATAAAAAATAATGGATTTCTTTTCTTACCTATGCAATCTCCTGGCAACTTCTTGCTCCGGCACAAAGCTGGCATTGCTCATAGACATGAGGGTGTTGGCGAGAGCCACGATTGAGAGAAGATGATTCGTGGTGAGAGTAGTGCTGAGCTCCCAGTGTAGTTTGGAGGAGAACAGTCTGTGGGTACATAGAGTTAGAACAGTAATTTCCACCTGAATTTTATGATATTTAGACCATTTTCTTATATGAACTATAATAATAATATTTATATTTTATATATAGTAAATGAATGTACTGGTTCTAATGCTGGAATAATGTAATTTATGTTATGACTGGTCCAAACCTGGTCAATTTCTCCTGTCGCACCAGTTCAGCTGGCAGGTCAGAGGACATAAGGATCGGGTCATCAGGAGCAGACGCGCACGCTTCGGCCCATCCACCCAGCCGCGTTGGCAGCTGCACCGCCATGTGACCATGACGAGATACTACACCGAAGCAAACTGGTACCTGATAGATAGTTTACGTTTCAAAGTTCCATCGAGTTTTTCGAGGGTTTTTGAAAAGGACAGATACTAAGTTTCATGTAAATATTGTTAAATATCTGTAGTTAAATCAGAATCAGAAGTTTTAAGTAATTAGAGTTTCCATTACATCTACTCTAATTACATCACACATAGCGACGAGAAAGGGATCGAAAAGTTTGTGTACATTTTGTTGTGATGTTTTTGAGATATTGTAGATGGGATATCTCATCCACCTCACGACCAGTAAGGTTATATCTTACCATCGGTCGTAGCAATCCAAGTTTGGACTCGCAAACTCTATCCAGATCTGGATCCAAGCCCCAGGCGTGTAGCAACGAGATGAGAATCTGCGCGATCTCCATTGTAGGTGGAGGTTCCGCCAGAGACATATCTCGTGGACGATTACGTTTGCTTGAGTTTTGATCATCTGTAACAAGAGGATATACATTCAACAAAATAAAATAATATTCCAGCGGGTTATACAAGAAAAAATGATAACTATAATTGACATAAAATAACATTTGAATGTTAGAAAGAGATAGAAATATCTGTGTAAGAAAAGGTATAGTTAAATTTACCTTTTTTCATAAAAGTTGGTAAAAAAACATATGCAGTCGTTTATATAAACATAAAAAAACAAAATCTTTTGACTGCTGCTTATATTAGAATTCAATAATTTGTCGTCTTTGGAAATTTACTTCCGTAGACTATCTGGTTGTTTAGAAATCTGCCATTGAGGGATGAAGTTAATATTACGTGACTAACGACCGGAATTAATAATCGATCTACAATTCCAGATATACCTCAACCTTAGATTGCATCCTGCGTGTAATTGGTACGATCATCAGTTCATAGAACCGTATTTTATACCGATATAGGATAGATAGATAGGATAGACATAAAAAATACATTATCCAAATATAATATTTACTAATATTTGAAACAACTCATTTGTATTATTATTTATTTATATAAAAAACTTATTTGAAAAACATCAGTTATAGAGTGAGCAAAAAAGTAATAAGAAAAAAAAAACACACACACACACACATATATATAACATAGTTTTTCTTTATTTTTAGTATATGCATTGATTGTTAATAATAAAAAACTGACCAATAACGAGTCGACTAACGCACAAAGGGTTCCGCAGCCCAAATAAAATGAGGTGAAATCAATCAACATTTAAAAAAAATGTATGAATATGTATGTGCAAACATTTAGACGACCTGTTGGTTTAATGGTTAAGATAAGCCTGGGTTCGATTCCCAGATGAAAAAAAATATTTTATGATCCATATTTTTGTTTCAGATTTGTTTGTGTGTTTTGTTTTGTAATGCAGAAGTTCAGTTTTAAAAAGAGACAGAAGAATCAAAAGAAAATATACATATAGGTTTTTTATTCGACTGCGAACCCTTAAAACTAGCTCCTAACCTAGACCCAGTTATTATTGCACAAAGCGAATGCCAGCTGACCTCCACGACTTATTAACTTAACTAGGAATTCGAATTACATAACCGTTTTTTTACTATCTTTAATATATAGTCAAACTAAACTTAACTAAATATTCAAAGTGAGTTAACATATGTATTTATCTATATTAATAATATTGTAGATAAACTTTTGTTTGCAACGAATAGGCTTAAATAATTACAGAAGAGATTTTAAAAATTCGTTTGCTTGTGGAAACTTACATTATCAGAAAGTAATATAGGTTTTTTTTCCCGGATGTTCCCGCGGAATCGGTGTAAAATACAAACTATTACTGGAACTAATATCTATATATATATATATATATATATATAAGCGATTTACCACTCACTGACTCATCACGAAATCTTCGAAACTATGTGTCTGATTTACTTAAAATTTTACATAGTAACTTCTTTTGTGACGTAGACGCTCACTAAGAACGGATTTTACGGAATTACTATCCCAACGGAAATCAACTTTTTGAATTTCGCTAAGTTTTAAACCTGTTGGAGCTACTAATCCTTAACGCGGGGGTAAGAGTTACCATAGCAACCTAAGTTCACATCCAAATTAATAGTGTGTCCAGTGAAGCGGGAGGGAAGAAGCTAGTCTATTTATATATGTATATATATATATTATTTTTATTTATAACTTCTCCCCTTTGAACCAATACCAGTGACCATTTGTGTACGTCAAATTGAAATGTCAGGACTATTTTGATATCATACTTAACGAAAAAAGCCGATACGGTACGATAAATTACTAACTTTGCACAAACGATACGATGATGGATGGCTTATTACTTTGGGGGCGGATAAAATTGATGGAAAGAGCTAGTTGTTTAGTAAACTAAAATACATTAAGGTAATGTCACTCCTAAACCGGTTCTGTGAGTGATTCATTGATACAAAATGTCCGACATTGAAGCCGTTTCAGGATAATAAAACGAATATAATTATCTTAAACAAAGTAGTCTTATGTAATGACAGGTCCTTAAATATATATAAAGCACACAATGTACCAGTTACTTGACTAATATGTTACATGTGATTTTTTTTAGAGATCTGTAGTAAAATGAGAAATTAAATATTTATAACGGTTTTTTATTGAGCGAAGCCAGTGGAGCGCTCTACTGGAGACTTTTACACATTCTTTGTCACGAATAGGCTCGAAAACTACTTGACGGAAAATTATGAAATTTTAGGTTAGGTGGTGGGTTTAAAAAAAATGAAAAATATCCTGTTTGTTGAGAAATAATTGTCAAAAAACTAATATTTCATTAAAGTCAATGGGAAAAAAATCGCGCGAAAAATTTGCTTTACAACGAAATCTCCTACATTACCGACATTGTCCACAACGATGAGTCATTACACTGGGTTCGCTTCGATCAATATGAAAACGGCTCCCGAGATTTCGCGAGCGCAGCGAGTCGAAATTTAGGGTCTGTTGGCGCCCCTAGTTTATCTAATCAAAGCTTTTTATTTTAATTAGGCATTGCGATTATCAAACCTCAGTCTCAAACTTATTGGCACGATACCAAAGGATTCTATGGACAAGAACCGACAAACAACTCCATATATAATTATATAATATATAATTTATATCCAGCTCTGTAATTAATAATGCGGAACCCATAATTATATTAGTAATTATGACCCCGAATGTGTTTGTAACTAGTCGGACAAATTACCGATAAAATAATTTGAATACATCCGGATAAATATATATAATAATAATAGTTAACAAATATTTAAACACAATAACATATCAATAGTAATCTAATAAAGACGTATTATTTACTCGAAGTCTCTAATTGTAAAAATTATAGTAAATTAAATTCTTAGTTGCGTTGAGTACGTCCGAACGTGTAAATCTTCTAAAACACGCAGACAAAGTCGGGTTGGACGGCTAGTGTTATATAAATACAGGATACCCTTGTCATAATCGACCTTCAATTGGTTATGATCATATATTTTTTCTATAATAACATTATATTATTGTTTCCGGTAAGTTCAAGGTATGTTGTTTAATTGATAATAAATCGATTGATTTTATTGTTATATTTCATACTTCCGCGTAAGAACTATTTAAACTTATAATAAGAATTATGTTACACCGTTACGGAACTAACGTTTTATTGGTATAATAATGTTAATAAAGTTGTAGTCATTTATTTTGACTATCATATGTCAGAAAAGTAACCTATTTATAAATAGTGTTAAGAAATGGTCCGGAACGAACCGCGTACTCGGTCTGATCCGCACCGATGTTCGAAATAATGTATGCATTTATCAGATTAAAATAAAGCTATTGTTTCTAATTAACTTAATGTACAGATTGATTATTAGCACTGAAACTTAAATAAACGAATTGTAATGTCATGTAATGTAGTATAAAAAATAAGATTAAGTTCAAATACATAATTATTTGATTCGGTAGTAAAATTTGTTGTCTTTTTGATCGTCCATTAGTCGAGTGAGGGTCAAAAAGGAGGAAAGAGAGTTTTGAAAAATATGATTAAATATCACAGTGGGAGGGGGGATTGTAGTAAGATATCTTGGCATTTTTTAATATGTATATAATAGTACAGAATAAAAGTGGAATTGAATTAAATTACAACCATATTTAAAATTAATGAAAAAATTTTAATATGTTAGATAAAACCTTTTATAGTAGGACTATTTTCTAAACGAATAAAGGCAATAGACGAACTGCAAAACGCTAGTAGTCTACTCTACTGATATATATGTACATAAGTGATGTATAATAAGCTTTATATCAAACAAATACATTCCAACCGACAGGCGTTAATGCAACTAACTGGTCCAGACCTTCAGATCCGTGCGAAGCGCACCAAGCATGTTCGGTCCGCACCGACCAATCGCACCACAAAAGTTTAATATTATAGCGGTAAATAAAAGTATTTTTATATTGCCAAATGAAAAAATTGTACTTTTCTTTTCTATCCAATAATGTTACAAAAACAAACATATACAAACAAACAATTCATTTACATAAGTATATTATATATATATATATTATTACATACAATTCCTTTATATAAATTGTAATTTATTATGTCCATTATGACCTTTATACTTTATTAATATGAAAAATAAGGATTGCGATATATCCCATTCTTATCCTTATCATCAAGTAACTAGGAACTCTTATCCTATCATAAACTATCACACGTCATCTCAGTTAACTAATATATTAATAAAAGTTAGTGAAGTCTGAGAACCATTTTCAAACTATCAAATATTATATTGTTATATATTTTTCTATATTGAAATTAATCTTATATAGTTTATATTTTATATTTATATTTTATATCAATATAAAGCGTCTTGCATTTTTAAACTTAAGATATAAGTAGACAAGACTTGACATATAAATGCTCAATATATATATTATTTATTGATGTAAGTGTATAAATCTTTTAGATATATAGAATGAAATAAAAAAAAACCGCTATTTTATCCTCAAAGTTTAATACAGAGCTATCTATATATCTATTTCTCTATATATCTAAGTTCATAACATTGTAATATGTAATTTTGGAACACAATTGTTATACATGTAGATAATGTAGTACTTTCTAGACGGCTCGGGTCTCGGTGAATGTCCGTGCAGGGCGCGGCCGGCCTCGCACCGGCGCTGCGCTGCGGTCGGTACACTCTACTCACTTTATAGGGTTTACATTTATTATTATTATATAATAAATAGGTATTGTGCATTCCTTTGGACAAAGAAATATTAAACACAATATATATATACACATATATATAGATATAAAGTTATGTTGGTTTGTTGCAAATAATATTTTAAAAACAGTTAAATTAATATTTTTTAAAAATTTTCAAACTTTTCAATATTACCTCCTACACAGACACACGCACACACTCACACACACAGACACACACGCACACACACACATACAAACATTATAAAAGCACACAGACGTACTTTACGTATACAAGTGTTATCTATTAAAGCACTGATAAATTATACCTATAACATTAAGCACTGAATGAGACTTGTTAGTCTCGTAACAGATTATTGTAATAACGTTGAGAAACATTGATTTATATAAATTAACTATATATTAAATATATATAATATATATATATATATATATATATATATATATATATATATATATATATATATATATATATATATATATATATATATATATATATATATATATTAAAATACTAATTTAATATTATTATTATAAAAAAAAATTACCCACAAATTTTCAAAATCAAAAATGTTTTATACGTATCTATGTTAACTATTTTATCTTCCAAAAAATGCTGAGACAATTTTGATAATATTTCAATAGTTTTGTAGTTTAAAAATATTACAATATATTAATTAATATATTTATTCATATAAAAATGAACATTAAAACAATAATAAAAACACCTGTACGTATATATATATATATATATATATATATATATGTATATATATATATATAATTTGTTTACAAGATCCGCGTGTGTATTTACATGTGGGTATGCGTGTTCCCTCATGACCTATAATACAATAATATTCAATAATAATCATGACATTTTCATTATAAAATAACCAACGGAATATCAGTTTTCAAGACATAAGAAAACTATGAAAAATCAAAATTTTACATTTAAAAAGTTGACAAAATATTTTAATATTATATATATATAATCGAACATTTAATTTTTTTTTTCATTTAAATATGATAATTAAATGTAATTACAATATTAAATGTATCAAGTAGAGACCTTATGACCTTGATGTTAAGAAAGTTGTTATTTGCGGATACGGACCGACATATGAGTCACAAGGATATCAAATTATATATATACTTATAATATCCGGCGACTTTGTCTGTATTAACAATTTATTTATTTTACTAATAAATGAACTGATAATGTGATGATTAATTGTATTATTATTGATTAGTTATTTATTTTATTTTATCACCATATGTAAGTATATAAATGTAACCAGAAAAATAAATATAATATATAATAATAAGAATTACATAAAAAGATGCAGTGATTTTTGAGTTAGACGCGTACAGACAGACAAACTTATAAGATAAAGTCATCAAATCTGAGTCATGTGAAACAGCTAACAGGATATGAGAATACTATTTATCTATATCCTATTATTACAGAAAAAAAAATAATACGTAAAAAATATTTGAATTTCGAATAGTGTTCGTATGTTTTTTTTTTATTACGGACAACTATTTCTTAAATACTTTTTAGAGCATAAAAAGCGTTACAATAAAGCCTCATTCAATTACAACAGTTCAACTATCGCTATTAAATTAGAAAATTTCTTTTAAACTTATCTGCTGTCAAATCTATATTACAAAATTTATTAACCTTATCTGTTATCCGCGTACAAAGATTTTTAATCTGTTCAACCTTTTGGCTGAGTGGAAGTGAATTAGTAGATTAAAAAAAAACCTCCTTTATATAACGTCCTTAGAGTTTATCTAATCTATTCTCGCCTAACATTTAAGTATCTCAATGTTGGTAGCGTTTTTAGACTCGAGTGGAAGTGAATTTATAGATTAAAAAAAATCCTTTATATAACCTCCTTAGAGTTTATTTAATTTGTTCTCACTTACCATAGGTACTTTAATATTGCTAATGCATACTTTAGTGTACCTGATTGGAAGTTTGGCTGAATGGAAGTGAATTCATAGATTTAAAAAAAAACTTATTCATATCATTTAAGTATCTTAATGTTGTTAACACATACATCAGTGTGGCTGAATGGAAGTGAATTAATTTATTAAAAAAAAAAACTCCTTTATATAACCTAATTAATTCTCACGTATCAGTTAATTGTATGAATGTTGGTAACGCATACAGTAATTTGGCTGAATGGAGGTAATTTAATAGATTTAAAAAAATGCTATTATATATATATCCTCATTACAGGTTGTGTTAATATGTTCTCACGTATAATTTAAGTATGTCAATGTTGGTAATACAAAAACATTAATTAATAGAACCAAAGAGTTTTTATCTCTTTTCCACGGAACGAACCTTTTTAGTTTTAATATGACGTTTCATAAGTACTCTATTATATATATATATATATATATATATATATATAAGCGATTTACCACTCACTGACTCATCACGAAATTTCAGAAAATATCTGTCCGATTAACTTAAAATTTTACATAGTTACTTCTTTTGTGACGTAGACGTCCACTAAGGACGGATTTTACGGAATTTCTATCGTAACGGATTTCAACTTTTTGCATTTCGCCAAGTTTTAAACCTGTAGAAACTACACCCTAAACGCGGAGGTAAGAGTTACCATAGCAACGGTTACGATGACAACGGATAATATGACAAAGATTACCGTGGCAACCTAAGTTCACATACAAATTAATAGTGTGCCCAGCGAAGCGGATGGAATAAGTTAGTAATGTATGTATGTAAAATCAATAAATATAGAACTCTGATAGTTAAGAATATTAACGTTACAATTTCGCAATACTTTATTTCGCATTTAGGCAATGGCCTCTTTAAACTATCAAGATTAAATCAGATGTAAAATAAAAGTCACCACCGTATTTGGTATCACCGAAAGAGTACATGTACTTTGATGCCGATCTCATAAACGTGGATTAAATTTAATCTGGGTCTAAAATGATTTTAGTTCGTAGTTTGAGTTATGTCGTTATTATAAACGATATTTTTATAATTAAACTGAGTTTAGCTTTAATAAGTGTGAAACTATAGATATTACATTAAACTATAAATTAACCAGAGTTTAGACCCGAGACTGATTTATTCCACGTTACGTACTCGTAATAAGACCTATTTCCCGCTGATTCGAGCTATACATTGTGTTGCCCGCGACTTTGTCTGTACATCAATGAAATTTAATTATTAACACCGCCATCTATTGGATACTTATAAAACTATAAAGTGTATTAAACCCTTTGTGTAAAAAAAACGTTACATTCTCAGTAATATATATATATATATATATATTAATCGAGATAAAAACTATCCCATCTTTTAAATTGAAACAAACAATAATTATTTACAAAATTTCATTAAAATCGGTTTAGTGATTTCAAAGATTTGCACAAACGAACACCGCGACACGGGATTTATATATATAAAGATAAAGAAAACAGTTTTTTATAGTTAATTTATTTTATGCAATGAATTGTTTTATAAAAAGGAGGTCAGACGTACTGAATGCATAAAAAGTAAGTTAGTGAGTTACATAAATCTAGACATGGCGACTAAGAATATTAATATGTATTGTATACTATTATATATGTACATAAATATAAATATATATATATATATATATATATATATATATATATATATATATATATATATATATATATATATTATGTTGACTAGTTCTGTCCACGACTGTAGCCCGGATTTATGTTTTAAGTAGCCTAAGTTACTATTTCTAACATCAGCTATCTGTTACTGAAAATCCTGTTGATATCGATCAAGCCGTTTCGGAAATTCCGGAACAAACAAACAGACAAACAGAGACAAATTTAAAAAATATATTTAGTAGTACACTATGGGTAGCGGCTTCAATTCCGGAATAAGAGAATACCTGTGTATGTGTATAGAACATTTATTACGTTACTTAACCCACTAGAAATTTTGTACATCGAAAATTCTGGGATCCAAAATCCAAAATCTAGGGCTGTCCAAAACCAGTACAAACCAACTCGTGTTTTATAGGCATAAGTCTGTTTCTTCGTAACGCTTTAATTTCTTATCTACTAAATTAATTATTATGAAATTTTGGATATACATTGTGAGTGAAACAGAAAAGGACATAGGGTTGAAATACTTACATTAAATAAAGAAAATAGAATGATTTTACTCTACAGCACGAGTAAAACAAAAAGCTACCAAATAATTATAAATCAATCTAGTTGTAGAAAGAAATATAATGTACCAATTTATTTATAACATTTACAACATAGTAAAGGCCAATACTTAATTAACCCTTACATTCTTAATAATAAAAAAAGTCGTTAGATATATAGGAATTACATTCGCTAACATACCTCCGGTAGTTCTAATATTTTATTTCACTCCAATATGATATTTACATGTAAGTGAATAAAAACCATATTTCTATAAACATAATTTTATATTAGTCAATGGTATACCCACTTCTATTTACTATACATGCCAATTTTACTGTTATTCTTATATTATTAAGAGCGATTTTACGTTGCGCATGAAATTAACAAATATGGCTCGACTGGTCATTTATTACAACAAATTTAAAACTACCCTCAAACAAAAAATACGTAACTCTTATGACAAGATAATTAAAGACAGTTTTTGCTTGTTTTTTCATTGTTAATAGTATTTTAAAATTGTTAAATGCGTGTCCCCGCCAAGGTCGAATATTAACTTATTATATTATTATCGGCGACCGTGGCTGTGTGAGTGAAAGGTGGTTCCTGTTATAAGCGGAAGCGGATGATGAAGTAATATGTTTTTATTATCCGGTTACACAACTAGTTTATTTATTTAAACTGAATTAGTGTACTCATTCATAGAGAATAGACGATTTGAAGATTTTGTTTAATATATACTTTACTTGCCAATTTGTTTTACGAGGAAGAAATTTAAACGGCCATAGGAGACATCAAAATCCCGGTTAATTAAATAATCAGAAATAGATTTATAAAAAACTGGATACATCATAAAATAATACTAAAAAAGACAAGAAAAAATAAATACAAAATAACAATACCGTCACAAAAAAAAAACACTAAAATATTTAATTTATTATCCGCTTCCGCTTCCTCTTATAACATGACCGTTATTATCAGAGTAAATGTCATAAAGCGGTCAGTAAGTTACAATCGAGGGCAAACAGGTATCAGACAATGAAATTATTTTACAATTAGTAATATTTTTTTTATACGACCTCATAGTATCGTATATATCAAAGGTCGCATTGGACATATATATGTATTTAAAAAATAATAAAGTATGTTTGTTTATGTTTTCACAAGAACATACAAATTGAAAGAAATGTGAAATAAAAGTCACGAACATGGACTCGAACTTGAGACTTTATGAATACCAAATTTTTACGCTGTGGAAACTGAGCCATCGTGTTCTTTGAGAATAGTGGTCGAGTTCGAAAAAGTCCGTTATTTTCAAAATATATTTAAAAATAGAACATTTTTTAACGCTTAATAAACGCTTCATCGTGTAAATTGTACCTGATAGGGCGTAACTCGTAACTTTATGTACGCACAATGGAATTGCATTGCTATGATACATAATGGTACGTAGTTAGTTTATTGATTAGTTAGTTAGTTACTCAGTTAAGTTCTGTATAAGGAAATTGCTAGAATTACTAGTCTTAACCTACGGCTTCGCCTGCTTGGAAGGGAGCTGGAACTAAGATCAGTTACAGTTAGTTAGTTACTTAGTTATTTAGACAGTTTATGTTATATTAAGATTTGAGGACATATTACTAAAATTACTAACCTTTCCTAACGGCTTCGGTTGCTTGGAAGTTAGCAAAAGGTGTTAAAAAAACTAAGATCAGTAATAGTTAGTTAGGTTATTTCATGCTAGCCTTTTGCCAGCGGCTTTTGTCGTTTCGAAAGGAACGAAATGTACTTAGAAACGAAACTAATAACAGAAGTAACAAGGAAAGTTTCTTGCATTAACGCTAACAGGGCCACGGTCACAGATAACTATAGACGGACGCACACACATACCGGGTCATATAAATTTCGCAAGAACAAGAAAACAATAGTGACGTGAGACAGACAGAATTATAACAATGTCTGAATCAAATATAATGTACATTTAATTAATTAATTAATTAATTAAATAAAAAATGCCAGCGATTTCTGCACAAAGAGAACTGTTGCAAAAAACATGTTTTATTTCACATATAGTTAAAATATGTATATTAATGGTATGTTTTATTAGTTATATATTTTTTCGCCGACTTTGCTTACTAATTTACTAATCAATTTAATAAGCGCCATCTATTTGATGATAGTGTGACAAATATATTGATTAAATATTTCGATTGTTGTAGGTCTTATTTTACTGTAGGACAGGCTTACCGATAATTATATATATATAATCGAAAAATGTAGAACTTTTGAAAGCTTTTAGCCTAATTATTAAGGTATAGCTCAAGTAATTAACATCAATTCATACACACACGCCAACCTCATTACACTCTATTTAGATCGCAGTGGGGTAAACATGACCTGGATATGAATGTAAAGAAATATATTTCATACATTTATATATAAAAAAAAATGCTTCTGTAATAAATTATTTGCTTTTAAACTTCAATAAATTAATCTTCTAAGTAATATAAAAAAAAACTACAAAAAAAAAATAAAAAGTCCATATAAATGAAGGTTTTATTATAGAAATTAAAACTTAAAAAAAAAATATTTTGGCCACAAAACAATTGACTCTGTAGATATTACGACAGTGAAGAAATAATTTTTATTGTTTTAAAGGTACGGTCGAGGAGACAGCGATTTTGAAAAATATATATATATATTTTTTTTAATCTTATATTTTTTGAAGGACGCTTCATTTTGATGGCTTCTTGATTTAGTGGCTATATAGTAGACAATTCTTTGTGTGATGAAAATGTTGTTCCAAATCTGGGTGTACTTTGAATCTGTTATTTACACCCGATCATGAAATCCCGAAGTCAGAAATTTAATACTGTTATAAGTAATGGAGGCGATATTTTGTTAGAAAAAAAAAACAAACCTAATTTTTCTCTTTATAATTGTTTATCGTTTTCAATAACTGACTAAAATACATTACATTATATACATACTTTACATGCGTGCGTGCGTGCGTGTTTGTGTGTGTGTTTGTGTGTGTGTGCGTGCGTGTTTGTGTGTGTGTGTGTGTGTTTGTGTGTGTGTGTGGGTGTGTGTGTGTGTGTGTGCGTGCGTGCGTGCGTGCGTGCGTGCGTGCGTGCGTGCGTGCGTGTGTGTGTGTGTGTGTGTGTGAAGACAGCGATCGCGGGCAGATAAGTCGAGATTTCGATAGTGATTATCAAAGCTATACTTATTTAAATCGATAAACTTAAAAACAACTCAAATATCATAATACAAACCCGCTACAGCTCATAAAAACGCCAACACTCAGCCGTACCTCATTCTATTTCGTTATACGTGTAATTGTAGATACTTGAAAGGTCAGCTTACCACGACTCCTAGATAAATGTTGAATCAGGACCAACATATCTTGAGCTGTCGGTTAAGTGCAACATACACATGTATATAGTTTCAAATTGTTCTAAATAAATTCAGGTTAATTTCTTAACAAAAAAAAAATCATACTTCAGGTATAAAATAAAAAAAAAAATCACATATTAATAAAATATATATATATATATATATATATATATATATATATGTATGTGTGTGCGTATACAAACACCCGATATTTTATATTTAAATACACATATAAAAAAAATAATTGATTTTACAAATATATAATTACGCGTGAGATTCCGAATATGTATTTTTTTTCTGGTCAAGGAAAAAACAATTTTAGTTTTAAAAGTTTTTATAAGAGGCCTTAAATCATAATTATTTAACGTAAAAGTAGGTTCGACCTTCTTGATAAATATTTTTAAAAAATTTTTGCTTTATTGCCATATAATAACGCAATACTATCGAGACGGACTTGAACCTGGGACCTCTGGGGTCTTGGGAATCTTATGTTAGGGACTGGATGGTTCAATTGCGAGTATTCCGTAAGGTTAGAAAGGCTCCAGGTTCAAAATCCCACTTAATAAATTACTTATCATATTTAATTATAATACCAAAATTTTATGTCAGTATCTTTAATACTAAATATATATCAGAAACCTATAATTATATTACAGATAAATACTAAGATATACAAGTGGTAATACCACCTGGTCGAACCCACCCACTATTTGTTACAGTGTTTCGAAATAATGTACAGTCTAGACGGACAGAGTCACAGAACAAAATATAGTTATAGTTATTAGATTTAGATTTATTCTTACTATTCGGAAATTAACTAACTAACTAAACTAAGAAACTAAAAAACTAACTAACCAATATGTCCCAATTGCTAATTAGATCAAAAACATTACAAAATCGAGACATGAGACGAATCCAAAAATAACACAAACAATACAAACTCGTGACAAACGGACAAACGGACGTCATATATATCGGGTCACGTTTATCTAGTCTCAATATTGACCTGACAAACATATCAAGCACGGGAAAGACCACCTTATTACTATTAAGATAGAGTTACGTTTCCCTTGAACGACTTGTAATACAAATGTACTGACCTATAATGGGATTTAATTATACTATTATAAACCATAACTTACTAAATATAAGGGCGATTTTCCCATACACATATAACACTGACCCGTATCCTTAATTTATATGGAATTTTGATCCTTAATATTTATTTAAATAAGGTCGATATTGCTATATAATAATAATAAGTATAGAATTACGTATTACGCAGGCCGGTTACATTCGATACCTGTATTTAGGTATCCTATAGTTTAATCCAGTTTGTTTAGTAATTGTATCTAGGTTTCCGGAGAACTAGATGTATTTTAATATAAACAAAGGCCTAATAATAGCCTAATATATATATATATATATATATATATATATATATATATATATATATACATTTGTATGTTTGTCGACCATTAAAAGGCTATGATATAAATTGTTTTATGTTTATTGTTTTTATTACAAAATCACATAATATAAACTGTTAATATATTAAAAGTGACAACACATGATAAATTATTTCATTATAATTATAATTAATTTGTACCTAAATTTCTTGTACTGAAATATTAAATGTACTTAATATTATAATGTAAAAATAACACCATAGTCTTTATCATATTATTATCTATGTATGTTATAGATAATATATAAAAAAGTACATATTTATAAGTTTTTGAATAATATTCTGAATTGAGTAAAACGCATAAAAAATATACATCAGAACGCTAAGTAAGTTGTCGTTGAACTCTTTTGCTTGGACGATGTTTCATCAACTAAGCTCTTATAATAAATAAAAGTAAAATTTCATAATTTATATATTAGATAAAAAAACTACAAATGAAATAATATCTATTGGCTGAATGCACAAAAAAAAAACTTAACACCGAGAATCTAAACTTAGATTCTATTAAAAAAAAAAGAAGAAACTACAAATGGTCGATAAAAGCGTAACTAAAAAAAACTCATAGAGCCAGGACAAAGAACTCAATTGAATAGAACGTTATCCGTCACGCCGTTCAAATTTGGAATGCGTAAACCAATAGACATTTCGCTAATAAATAACATAATATTTATTTATAAAATATTTGAAAATAAGATTAATAGTTGTACCAAAAGCAAAACTGAACATCAATCAAAATTAATATAATCAATTTTATTAGTACCGGTAACCTTTACCTTACGAGTTAGTTTATAGAAATTGTGTCAGAGGATGCAATTATGAGTTTCTTAAATATGGCGACTTCCAATAAAACTCGATTTAAATTAAATCAAAAACCATCACGCTAATGCGATGTTAATACATTCAAAGATTATACTATTCATGATACGTATGATCGTATGTACACATTACGTGTTCTCGTATAACTGTATATTGATTGAATGAGGTGTAATTTATTCGGGAATAGTTATGAAACCTTCTTGGATGCATGGATGTGAACACTGTTATTAAAATGACGTACCGTTCGAAAGCCGGGGGCCGAATTTAAAATTCGAACACGTATCTATCTGTCAAAATTGCCGCGCTTCCTGCACCCTTCCCGTCCTTGAGCGGCCACTTACTTTTTTCAATCGCGTTCCGTTTCACACCACGAGGCGAGCGAGTATAAAAACGGACGGCGACGAAATGAGAGCATTCAGTAGCCCTCGAGCAGTCTACCACAGAAGTGCACGATGAGATTTCTGGTCAGTTGAATTATAACGTGAACAGTGTAGTGTCTTGTGTTGTGCTAACGGATTGTCGATAATGTGTTCTATTTTCGCAGATTGTTGCCGCCGCCGTCCTCGCCTGCGCCGCAGCTGCACCCTCGGGTGCTCTGCTGGCCGGGCCCTACGCCCACGGATTGGGTCTTGGCCACGGATTGGGTCTCGCCCACGGTCTGGGACTCGCCCACGGTGGTCTCGCCGTAGCTCACGGCGCACCCCTCGGACTTGCCCACGCCGGTCTGGCCGTCGGTCACGCCGCTCCCCTTGCCGTCGCACACGCAGTCGCCCCCACCATCCCCCCCGGTGACATCGCCGGAGCCGCCATCGACGCTCACGTAGACGCCGTCGACCACGCCCGCGCCGCCGGAGACGCCGCCCGCGAATACCACGACCAGGCCAGTGAACTCCAGGGACAAGCTTTGAACGCCGCCGAGGACCACGCCTGGCAGGCTGTTGATGCTGCCCAGACCGCCCAAGCTCAGGTTGACGGAGCCGCCGCCGGAGTTGCCCCCAACGTAGCCCGTCAACTGGTCGGTCACGGTGCCGTAGCTCACGCTGCCATCGCCGCCCCAGTCCTGGCTCATGGAGCCTACGCTGCTCCCGCTCTCGCCCACGCCGCTCTGGCCGCTCCAGCTTTGGCCCACGCTGCCTACGCCGCCCCCGCCCTTGCTCACGGAGCATACGCCGGCAGCCATTCCGTGGCGACTTCATCCCTATCCCAGACCCACCCCGCCCCCATCGTCCACGCCCCAGTCGCGTACGCGCATGGCGGTCTCGCCCACGGACTTGCCCACGGTTGGTAAACTGTGATAGATATTTAGCCAAAAAACAAAACTAATACTCATATTTGGAATGTAATTTATATATAAATTTTTGTACAGAAAATAAGAGGCGAGGATGTGTGAATAAACGAAATGGTAACTTATAAAAAAACTTTGTTTTTTTTTTTATTCTACGATCACTCCAAAAAGCTTAGACAAAGGAACATAATGACCATATACGGTAATAAAATAAGTACCAACGCTCCAGTTCCCAGGTCGTTAAAATGTCACAACATATATACAATAAAGATCACTCATGTCAAAGATCAAAGCACGATCTCGGAATCTAATACATATATAATATGTTAATATTAATAAAGGCGCCAGATAAAGAACCTTCTATACTAAGGAAATAAAAAAAAAAACATTAAATTTTCGACGTTATAAAAAACCTTAAAAATATATATTTTTAATCTGCATTACGGAAGTGTAACATGAAGGTTTTTATACTAACTTTTAACGTCGAGTCATGATCATAATATGATCTAATAATTATTAACTCAAGGTTAAAAACGGAGCTTTTCATTTACCTCTATAATTAAACCTTTGACCACTGTTATTAAATAGTTGTAGTAAATTCCTATACAATTTATACAATATAAAGTGCGTACATACACAATACAATTAAAAAAAAAAAAACATTTTACTAAGAAACGTAACTGTTTCTAGTTTCTATAAAATTTCACACAAACACTTCTAAAATCTAAACACATAATGATAGACTTCGCTGTTATAATAATTACGTTATTACAACGCTATCATCAATCATGGTTGCGTGCGTGTTGTGACAGCATTTCCACATCATATGATACATAAAACAACTTGTTAGAACCAAACGTGTAAAATAAACAAAAATATGAACTTGTATAAAAAAACATGAACTGTAATAAATAATATTTACTATTAGGACCTTTTTAAAACAATAATTATATTTTTATAGATTTAGTTGATTTCTAAACGTAATTTGTTTTTCTTCTTATTTGACATTAAACAAGAGAATTGTCACTGTCAAATATATTTCCCGCCATTGAAGAGAGGAAAAAGATTAAAAATAGAAATAAATTTAAGATTTCATTTAACAACATTAAATATATGACCGTTTTGAACGAATGTATTTCTATGTGTGTGTGTGTGTGTGTGTGTGTGTGTGTATTTCTACATTTGTGCATGAGTGTGTATTACAAAAACAATCATTACTATCATTACATTAATAGTATACGCAGACCTTTATTTGAAAGGAGTGGATATCTGTCATAATGTGGTCACAAAGCAACTGGAGGTCTATAATTTAGTATACGCACAGACTAGACCTACATTTGGAATGCAATCTTGTTTGTCTACGTATATTACTACACAATTGAAATTAACTATAGTTTACGTGTAATTTTTAAGCTATAGTTTTAAAATGGTTCGTTCGTTATCTGTTACGCTGATCAAATAAATAATATGTAGATACGCACCAATAACAATTGAGAAAAAAAAATGTTTTGTAGAAGAATGTTGAATGAGTACTAGTTTTCTACAAATTATTGGATAATAGAAAATAATAATTCGCTTTATGTAACTAACTTATTATTGTGATCATCTTGATTGATTGACTGATTGATTCTATTCTAAACTAAAAATACACTAAAATATTTTTTTACCTGAAAGTAAAAGAAATGAAGGTATTGACCAAATTAATTATTATAAATGTATTACACCTTTACGCAAAAATTTATATATACTATACTAATTTATCGGTTCTGTCTGTACATTTAATCAATTCGATATATTTTGTTATATAATGCAATAATTCGAATTTCATTATTTTTACGTCTATCTGTTCGTTTTTTTATCATTCTATTAGTAAAAAACCGTTTGACCGATTTTAGAAGTCTTGAATTATAGGAGCAACCGCGAGCTGAGGCTAGTTATGATTTTATTACATTTTATAAATAAAAAAAGCTGGGAATGCAGTTAAGAGTCCGTAAAGCAAAAGCACATATGAAAGATATTGCAATTATTTTTTATCAGGGGTTTAGTGTTTTGATAACAGATTGAATACTTTGATAAAGTAACAAAATAACGATATAACATAACAAGTTCCCGTGGGAAATTTCAATAGAACAATACTGGTATATATTACAACAAATATCTTTTATATCTGTAGAGTTCGTTGACTTTTTAGGCTATCATTCTATTTTGAGTGTTTTATTCGTTATTCAATTTTAAGCGCTCTATTTGACCCTAAAAATAGACAATTACAGTACTATATTATACTAATATTCTAATAGCCTTTTCACAATTCACTTTGGCTCGGTAGATTAGGATCTCGTAGGACATATTATCATCCTTTCTCCCCAAACCCCCTTTCACTTTTAAGTATCTTTTTCCCCAAACCTCCCCTTTTCCTCCATGTTTCCTAATCTCATGCATACCAAAGGATGGCATATGCATTTTTATTATACGTACATTATGTGGACTGGCTGTCCGTTTTTTACAACAATACTATAGAAATAATTTTTATGATGTATTATTGTATTAATCTAAGGAGTCATATTCTTTACTGTACAGAATACAGATGACAACACTTCTTCAAAATTTAAATTTATTTTTAATATACAAAATTTCGAAATATTTTATTGAATGAAAAAATAAATAAAAAAGGTATGTTTAATTTGAGTTACATTTTAAAAAATCATGTCAATACTTTTTTCGTCTTTTTTTCTAATACATTCTCATACAACTGGCTGACTACACACGGCTTTAACCACTGGAGATGGGATATTGTATAAAAAGAACACACTCTTTTTGCTAAGCTATTTTCCTACAAGTACAATTTCGTCAATGTGTAGTCCGCGGTGCCCAGTATATAATTAAATAACAACGAAGAAAATCTGTACGTTAATTAAATTTTTCATTTTATTATTATGTTTTACATAAACACGTATAAACAGATACTTAAAAATAGTTGTTTTTGTTTGTTTATTCGTCCTTTTGATAAAATTTAGTTTAATAATGTCTTATTGCCTAGGTGAAAAAATGCTTTTTTTTTTCACAAAAAATGTACGAAATCTGTTTAAACTTTATGTCAAGATAGATTTGGTTAACTGGCGATGTTAGAGGGTTAATAAAATCTCTAGCACAAGTTAGTTGTAATATAAAATTAATATTAGACAACAATAAAAAAATACCATTGACATTATAAATAAAATCAAAAACAGATTGTTAGTATATAAACATCAAATGAGGTTTACATAATAAAAAAAATACATAATATTAAGACCTTGTAGCATGAGAGCATCTCTCGAGATGATCTTTTAACGTCACAGCGCATCACTCGGTCACTGACCGCGTCGGGGTCAAGTTCGGACGAAAGCGAAAACTTAAGATACAAATAAATTAGTTTTATTTTTATAGACTCTAATTAATATTTTTTTTGCAGCTGGCACAATTTTGTTTTCGTTGATAATGCTTTTATAAACAAGTAGTATAAAATATAAATCTTACGAGATTATTTTATTAAGAAACCATGTAGAGATGTTTGTTTAAATAGCAGAGTATAACCCAAACATTCATACAAATAACTTCAGGAATACTAAAACATCAAATGATGCAAGGCGTTTATAACAGCGGGGAAATATTTTTTTATCTTACCATAAAGCCACGTTTAGTGAACTGTAAGAAAAAAATCTCGAATAATCTCAAACTCCGAATAAAAAGTTTATATTCTTTCATACTGCTTATTGAAATATCATTTATTTAAAAGCTCATCAATTTGCGCCATTTGCGTCAAATCGCCACGGCAATGTTTGATATTACCAAAACATGTTCCAATAGATTTTATCAAATTTCTTTATTCTTACTACAGTAATTGGATATACTTAAATTATTTTCATTATTAATAATCTCTAACTCTACTAATTATTTTTTTAAATTAAAAAATCAAATTCAAAAGAATAGTTTTTAGAAAATATATATATATGTCGTTATTAAGTATTTTAAATTACGAACAAAAAATAAAGCATTCAGAAGAAACTAAAATACACATTACTCCACACCTTTTCTACTAATTCTAACATTGATTATTTTTTAATTTTAATTCTTAGAATTGTTTAATCAAAATTATAAAGGAAAAATAAAATCTTATTTCAAATTTCGTTAAATAAAAAAAAACATTAAACCGCCAATATAAATAGGTGGCGTCCTTTTTACTACGTTATATATAGTATGTACTTATTCACTTGAGTAGGGTTATATCTCAAAAAATCAAACTAGTTCAAGCGCTAATGTCATGTAATTATGTCAAAATTAGTTTTAACGCCAAATGTCAATGAATGGTTAAAAAAAACAGCTGTTATTAAATACGGAAGCCATTTTGATTTTAAAACTTATATTACGTATTTAATTCTAACAAGTGTAAAGTATCTTGAATCGAAATGATATTATATTTATTTAGAATACTTTAGCTGTCAATTATAACATATTGAATTTATAAAATTTAAAGTGTTATTCAGTGTTGCATGTTGCTTGGTTATAGCACTCCTGAAATAAATAGATTACCTTTATGCGGTAATATTATTTTTATTAATTAATATTCTTTCCTGTATATAATAAACTGTCTTTTATTTTAAAAACTTTATATTTTAGATACAAATAATGTGCTAAAGAGTATTAAAATCAATCCCATGTAGTAAAAAAATAAATTATGAAAATTAAATTATTTTTTCCATTCCTATATTTACCCGCTTTATTTAATGGTCAGAAACATTTAGTTATGACATTCCTAAGAAAATATTGCACACAATAGCTAAGAAATCTATCAATGCTAAAAATTTTGGAATTAGGGAAGTAGTAGGAAATTTATTCCGAGATTAAACTTTGGCAAAATTAAAAACAATTTTATGTCAGAATAATTAATAAGATTTATTTCACCTCTGTCATATGAAGCTGTATAACAATCTGCAAATTCAGAACCTTTTATTCGCCAGAGTACATTAGACATTAGATACAAACATTACCACGCGACTCCATCTTCTTGAACGTTACAGATTTAAACGTTAGAGATTTAAGACTTAAGATCCGATCATTTTGTATTTAAATTTTAGCTTCAATATTTTAATATTATTAAGGCATGAATTACCTTAATACTATTTCAGATACTAATAATATAAGGAGAGAAGATTTGATTGTATGTTAATATGTCCTGGGTAATCTCAGAAATAACTGGACCGATTAAATTAAAATCTTGCACTTTCCGAAATTTTAATTATAAGCAAGCTACATCGGCTACTTATTAACCCGATCTTTTCACGGGATCGAGACCTATGGGAATGTAACCAGTGTATGTCGGAGAAAAAAGCGCTACAGCGCTGTTATTCTTTTAAAATAAACGGGCTTTTTATTGAGACCAATTATAAAATGCGGTCCTTAATGTCAATGCGGGTGGAGTCGCGAGCATCAACTAGTCGATTACATTTTCGCAACTGTGTATGTATATACATTGTTCTATCTGTAGACTATTTAAAAAGTTGTTATTAAAATAAAAATCTTCCAGAACTATTTTCTCGTTCCAAATAAATAAAAAATAGTTAATTAAATTTAACTAGTCCAAACTTTTTTTTTAAATACCTTTTTTATTTTAATAATTAATTATTTCTTACTTTTTTTAACACCATTTTTTTATCGTTTTAATTATTATTTTTTCCATTCTTTAACGGGTAAACACATTAACACAGGTTTTTTTGGTATTTAATAATGAAAATAATAATTTCTTTTGATCGAAATATATATGAGTTCGATATAAAAAGATACGTAAGAACTTTTATATATTTTTATTTTTATTTCAAAATCTTTTTGGATTACTCTCAAACAAATGAGGTTATTAGCAACGAGATTTTATTTGAGTTAGTTGTAGTTAGAACCTTCTCTATGTGTAGGGTTATCAACTATAATAACAAAAGTTACCCTCATCGCCTTATTTTGATATTCCTAGATCACTTTAACGCGCTCGTGCCAGCCTTTTTTAAATAATACTTACTTTAACTGTTTTAGGATAACGTTCTTTAAAAAAAATGGAATCCTTTAGGATTACTTTGTTGTCCATCTACCTGTCTTTCTGTCAAGGCCTTTAATTTCGAGAACACGGGAGATCAATTTGAAATTAAAACCATATACTAAAATAAATAAAACATCTAAATTAACGTAGCAAAAAGATACGAACTTTTATGTCACAAAAAGCGCATATTTCGTCACTATCAAGAAATCTAAATTGATAGGGTAGGTACTTCCTGCTGACCTAGAACTATTAAATTTGACAAATAATATCGTTTTATAGAACGAGAAACAATCTGAAAACTATAAATTTGTAATTAAATTAAAAATGTAGCCTCCAGTATGACGATATTTAAAATTGAAGCTACTAGTTCACGTGAGCTATGAACATATGAAAGGGAAAAATGAAATGTGAATATTTCAAAACATATTTTATTTATTTACTATGCCGCATAAATTATTATTTATAATGAAAATATAAAAAATACCGCCCCCCGCCTGAAGGCTGTTCCCGATTCCATAACTAATTGTAACCTACAAATTTGGACGTAACCCTCGGCGGGCGACTCGCACTTGTCGGATTTCTTGTATTGGAAAATCCTTTATGAAGTCCCAAATAATCAGGTTACGAGCAAGGAGGTTTTATTAAATAAAGTCTATTGGGTAAAAAAATCTCCATGAAAAAAAATACCCTCATCGCTTTATTTTGATACTATTCAATCCATTTAACTCGACCCTGACTTGGTTTTTAATAACAGCTAAATTAAAAGTTTTTTTTTTGACATGGCGTCTACACTAAGTTTTTTAAACCGATAAGCCGGTTTTTAAATATTACATTTTTTATTTGCATTCTTTAAAATACGGAAGTTACAATATATGTAATTATTGAGACAATTTTTTTAAACCTGCTCAAAAAACAGGAATTAATTAGTTAGGATATCACAAGGAAAAGTTATAATATATTTGTCTATAAATTGGGAAAAGAAGAAAATGGAATAGTACTGTCCTAAAATACATCCAAACAGCCAATCAATACAAATATTTACCACAATCGAGACGAGAATTCCGAATTCGAAATTGGATATTAAAAAATTATATTAATAAATACCTTATAAAAATTCGTAAACACGTCCGTATCAAAAACTCATCTTTTCGATACTGATGCTTTTGATGAGAAAATTGCATACTTTTAAATTGATCTTGAAATGTTTAAGACTGACTCACACTCTCGCCGAATGTTTATGAATTTTAATAATTCGCTGAAAATATATATTTTATATTTCGAGCGATTTTGTTTTTAAAATTTATATTTTAACAATATATAAATGTACTTTTTTTATAAAAACATGTTCTTGTAATGTAATAAATATTAAGACAAGTTAATGTATAAAAATTTGGGACATAAATATATGTTTAGACATAATCTATTTACTGACAAGAAAATCTCGGTACATAATAATAATAATTATAATAAAGTACATATTACAATTTTAGATATCGTTTTGTTTAAGTAATTATGTATTTGTTTAATCCCATTGAAATGAAAATAATATTAATATAATTGACTTTTGAAAATTTATACATGTACCTGAAAAACGCAAAAATGTTTTATCAAGGAAAACATAATTTTAATTAATTTATATACTGACATCTATACTATAACACTTATATACGTTTTTTGGTTATATGGGCATGCTCCTATCGCTACAGTAGGATCCAGATCCAAACAGGAATGGTAAATACATTATATACATTTTTATACAAACATTACTTTAGTAAATACAATGTAGTAACAATACCATCTTTTGCAATTTATCTGTGTTTAATTAAAAATACAACTACCGTTGGCGAAGCTCTGAAACGTTTCTAGATCTTGCACGTTTGTAGAAGGGGCCATTAGACTAGTACATTATAATTATGAAACTCAACACTCATGATGAATAAATTAACAACATTTTAATAGTTATATGTAAATAAATATAATAATTTAAACGAGAGTGTGTTAACTATGCGTGGAATGTGGTTCACATTAAACAGATCAATAAAGAGTATAAAAAAAAACGCGTGCTGACATTTAGCAATAAAGGTGTCCGTGTGTTACTTACTGGAAATGCTCTTTTTATTAATCAGTCCGTACCTTTAAAGGTTACCAGATTTTCCATATATGCGATGCCATTAAGAAAATTTACGTACGTAAAACTATAATAATAATAATGAATCAATTTCTTATAAATTGTACAATTTTATTGATAATCCATAAAATTTTATATTTATGTAAATTAAAATGAGGATAAACTTTCAATAAATTAAAAAAAAATGATACAGTAATATATGTACAAAATACCCGTGACGCAGACGGCCATCTTGTATTACAGCTGTCATCAAATATGGCGGCTGTCAAAATGTACTTCCTGCATTCATCCCGCCTCGGGCTTGTTGACGTTTATTTTTATTCATCGTCACAGCGAATAATCCTGTTCTATATAGAAAATATAAAAACGGAATGCGTTGATGAGAGAGCTATCAGTAGCCATTGAGACATCTAGCACAATGAGAGTTCTGGTTAGTTAATTCTTTATTATAATACAAGTGTTTTAAGTGAATTATTTGTTAATTAATATCGTATTATAATTTTTTTTTTCGTACATAGAATGTGGCATAACATTTTTTGCGTTAATTTTTTTTCTGAAGTGACAGCTTTAATAATTTTGAAACTGTCATAACGTTGACAAGTGGTCTGTGACGTTTGTTTTTTTTTAATAACGACATTGTAAATTTTTGACTATTATTTAAATAGTAATGCTTTGTTCTATAAGAAATAATTTTAATTACATCTTTTTTATATTTCGTTATGTGACTAACTAACTGAAGAACGTAAATCTTGACTGTCAAAATAAGATTAGTCAAAATTTAATCTCAAGTTTGTAATTATAATTAATTACGTGTGATATTTTTATTATTTACATAATTATTTTTATACCAATTTAATATCTCGTGTATTTTCAATTTTCGTCTTTTTTTTATAATTAGTATTCATAAAAAAAATGTATTTAAAGTACTGTCTCTATATTATAATTACAACCTTGGGGCTTATTTATTCTAATTGTAATGTACCTAGTCCCACATAACAACATTCCAGACAACAATAGTGCTTTTTGTATTGATTACCTATTGGGATCGGTATGGCGTAGGCGCCATGATGCTTCAGTTCTGGGTTTCTTTTTTATTTTTAAAAAGAAAATGATTTTCCATTATAATATTTAAAGAATATTAATAATTTTCCAGTGTTTTTTACATTCGTTTCATTAAATCGTTAGAAAAATATTTTATATCATGTTTCTGAACGAATCTGAATAGAATAGGTGTTATGAAGACATTAGTTATGGCGGGAATAATATGTCAGTTACGAAAACTTTTAGCGGCGTATAAGAACTTTGAAAATAACAAAATATGATATTTTTTATGATTAAAGTGTTAATTTTATGGTGTTTTTTACTGTTTTCTATTTTCTCTGAGAATATTAATTGAACAATAGTTTCATGTCAGCAATCATGTTCACGGAAAGACGAGATTTAGTTGTAGATTCAAAGATAGGTTAAAAAATACAAAAATTTACTATGTTAAACTAATATTCAATTCAAATCAACTATAAATCGAATAGCCATAGTCTAAACATCAATATTTATTTTACAGATTCTTTCCGCCCTCCTGGCCTGCGCTTCTGCAGCGCCCTCACACTTCGTACCAGTAGCTCTGGCTGCGCTACCAATAGCCGTGCCAACAGTGCCAGCGGGTGATCTGCAAGCAGCTGCCATTAACGCTCAGGTGATTAATTATACTCACTTGTAAATTTATTTATTTATTCAGCTAAAGCTTTATTGCCCGATTTGATATGCTAATTAATCATACAATGCTAATTAGTTATTATTTAAATTAATTTTATATTTTATTCAACAGGTGAAAATCCTTGATCAGGCTCAAGTGGTAGTAGATCAAGCCAGAGAGTTCGCAGAAAAGGCAACGGCTAACTATAATGAAGGAGTTGTTGAAGGCAATGATCTTGCTCAAGAGAAATCTATGGAAACCTTCTGGGCTAACGAAGAGAAGAAATGGCAAGCCCTGAACGAGGCTCAAGTAGCCGCTGCAAAGTTGGAAGGATCCGTTGCCGCTCAAGTTGCTCCTTATGTTGCTGATGAAAGTGCCGCCGCTGTAGCTCCCGGTGTAGCTGCTCCCGTTGAAAGTGTAAAAGCCGATATTAAGAGCGCTGTCGAATCTGCAGTCAAAAGCGAAGATGTATCCGAAATGAAGACCGAAGACAAAGAAAATGTTGAAGTTGCTGCTGCAGATGTTAAAAGCGACATGAAACCTGAAAGCGAAAAGCCAGCAGAAGAGAACAAAGACGCCGCCATCCCTGATGTACAGAAGTTCGGTCTTACTTTACAAGCTTTGAAAACTATCTACCCTGCTCCAGTTGCTGTTGCACCTTCAGTTTTTCCAGCCCCTGTAGTCTACCCGGCATACAGAGGATATCCCCTCTCTGCAGTTCCATACCCTGGTCAATGGCCCTGGCCCCGTTTTCATTAAAAACGCCTGGTGAAGGGTGAATTTTAAGAAAGTAGAAATATAATATTTTTTTAATCACCATCGTTCGTTATTTCTAAAACGTAAGTCTGTCTTGTATATTATATATAAAATAAAAATATAGTAATAATAATTTTGAGAACTCTATGGTTCAGTGCAAACTATAAGAAACTATCCTTGTTAATGCAGTTATCAAAACCTTGCTTGTTTTAATAATTTTTTATTTTAACAATTTAGAGTTCTTAGCTCTTTTACCATATGGTACGACAAACATTCTTGTGGAATTAGAAGTACATGGGATACTTCTAATGTTTACCGACTTTAAATGTTATCAATGAAAAAGAACATATCGTTTTATTAAACACGAAAGGACTACGGGCACTATTACCTTCTACTGAGCAATGGGAAAGCTGTGCTTAGTTTAAACTGTTGAAACGAATAGTTAATTCCAGAAGTATTAATAAAAACGATGTCGTATTCAGTCGTCTGACGTGCTCCTGTGGCATATTAACAGACGTATCTCCTAAAAAAGGTCGTAATTTGTACTCCAAGGGGTTGAAATTTTTTCATCAAAAGAGTGATTATTTCTTTATTTTTCGATCCACACTCTGTAAATGAATGGATTAATTGAGGTCATGTGTAGTATATGGATGATAAATCGAGCTTCAAGTATTGTTTTATTAATCGCGACAGAGTCCTAGTGAAAGACTTCACTTCTTCAGTTTCCTGTCTTTAACAGCTGATATAAAAATTTTATATTCTTCTACAAAGGGAGTGGTGCAATATGTTGTAAGTATCATACTAACATATGGGCTGTTCAAAGTTTTTTGTCAAAATGGTCAATGCTGGTAACAAACACTTTGTATAAAGTAATTATCCTATCCTGTGTTCTTAAACAGATTATTCCGTATTTTCATTTAAAAATATCTTTCAAAATTTATAACGAAATACTCGTAATTATAAATAATAAATTTAAAGAATGTTTAAAATATGTGATGCTTAAATTGTAACAATATTTATGACTGACTAACTACATATAAATAAATTAAAAATGAATTTATAGCATAACTTTAAAAATATTCTCTATAAATATAAAATGTAAAATTCATCAACACGGGCGGAGATTGCAATCTGCGACCTCCGGGATAACTCTTTCTCTAAAAAATTTATAAGAATAATATATTTAATCAATTAGTATGGTTAAAGAAAATAAAAATAATCGATTGGTGTACGCGATCTAGAAAAAAAATTTTTTTTATTAATTATTAATTAATCATGACTATCATTGTGTGTTCCTGAGTTTGTATGTGCATAATACTCAGACATTTGTGTAATAATCTGCTTTGCAAATAAATCAAAATAGTATACTATTCAGCTTTTACACAACCAGTTATTGATGGTAATAGAATCATTTTTAATAACTTACTAAACCTCACCTTTTGTAGATGTTTAAGAAACTATTATTGTAACATCTCAATTCATTTAATTATTTTGCATACTTCAACTTTGTTTATAAACTGCAAATTTGTACATTCCGTCGATGTATTTTAGAAAGAAAGTAGGTTCTAGAGCATTACCTTGAGGCACACCAAACTGGAGCCACTGTTGTGGTTTTATTCTTAACGGACAAATTAACACAGCATATAACTATTCCGTCCTATTATATATTTAAAAGACTGTAGGTGAAAATAACTAATAATTTAATCATAATAATATGTATCAAATCTCCATATTAATATTTTGCAACTGCAGCGTTATCATGTATGAATTCTTAAAACCGTAAGTAACATTGACATTAAAATAGAATTTAAATTGTAGGCGGTGATCAGTAAAACAGGAATATATAATCAATCGTTATCGTTATTTCTAAGGTTATGTTCAACATTAAAAAAAGATTATTTTTTTTAATGTTGATTTTTTTGGAACAAATTAAAAATTTGTAAGTCAATAGTAATTTAGTATGACTTATTTCTAAATAAATGCAATGTACGTTTTAATTTTAAATAGGCATAAGAACCTAATGAATCTATTATAGTTGTTAGATTTCTAATTATAGGTCAATTGGAAAAGCAATCAAACCTGTTTTTGTCTGTTACTAGCAAAACGAAATCTGCTTTAGGTAAAAAAAAATACAGATTCCATCTATAAGAATAAATCATTTAATAAAAAAAACTTTAATAAAAAAAACTAAATCTCGTAAATAATACACTTATTTTTTTTTAATTTCTTTAACTGTTTAAAAAAATTGAGGATAGAAAAAAAAAATAATCTAAGAACGCAGTACGAACGCACCTTTACACACCAATTACACAGCCTTATATATTCCGATCAATAAGGTAACACTATCATAATACAATGTTCAAGTAACTGGTATATTGAATTTTAATAATGATTAGATTATTTGCATATTATAGTGTAATTTAAGTAAATATATATTTAAAATCGTTCTACTTTATTATGTAAAAACTTATTATTTATGGGACCTCTTTTCTGACGCTAATAATAATTTATATTATGAAAAATACCACAATTATTTCGATTAACTGAGAAGTGTTTAATTATATAATATTTTACATAATTGTATTCTTTATATTGTGTGAAATATCTTTTCGTTACCAGAATTAAATAATTGTGATCATTTATTTTACAGATTCCTCCTTTTTACGTTTTGATGTTTTGCAAAAAAAATAGCAAAAGATATTTATTCAAAAACTTAAGAAATACAAACATAAATAAATACATATTATTCCAATTATTTATCGTAATAGAAACTAATAAATATTTTCTAAGACACGCGCCGACGCATACCAGACGCGTCTTAGACTGAACCACGACCACACAACGTGTTTTATACTAGTACTGACATATCACACATATATATATATATACTATGTTAGATATGGCAGTAACAAAATAAGAATATATGAAAGAGAATATATACTAGAGAATGACATGCATGGTAGCTTAATTAGTAGAGAGACGAGACGATTTATCAGAGGTCGTAGATTCGAGTCTTGTCCGTGTCGATGAAGTTTTCAATTATAGAAATTGATTCATTTAAAATAAATGTAAAATTTATTAAGCCTTTAAAAATTGCAGAGCAGGAATAACTACGGTAAGAGTTAAAAATACATTCTATAAGTAATAACTTGTAGGCAAAGATTTTAGCAATATTACTATGTACTTGTTATCACAGTCGGAGTGTAAAACAGAAAGGCGTCAACACATTCGCCAACATCGATTCCGGGAAAGAAACAACTTGTAGGAATTTTGCCTTATTTATGGTATGTGTGCATTCCATAAATTGCTACATTAAACAAAATACCTTTCTATTATTGCTGGTTGGCAATGCGGAAAGATGAAAAGCATGTAACGGGAATGAAATGATGAAAAGCATGTAAGGGTGACCGAAGAAGACAAGAATGGAGTACGTGAAAAATAATAACAAGGACACAAGTCTCCACTGAGATGACGTATGATAAGAGAGTGGAAAGACGCCGAACTAACTAATTGGGGTAGGAGCAGGTAGACGATAAAAATTTTCTTCTACTGATTATGATGTTTTAATGGTTTGGAATGTCCGAGAATTGGGAATCAAATTAATATCCAACTTTTAGTATTCGAGAAACAGCGTTCAAAGTAAACTATCCTCATGCCAATATTAGGAAATTTCTTGGAAATTATGAATACATAGCGATAAATGCTGCTCATGCGATATTACACCATCGACCCGGTCACCTCGTTTTCAGGATCGTGATGAGAATACTTTGCATCGATGAAAGTGAAATTATTATATTTCTTTAATGTAGTTCACATTTACTGGATATTGAGTAAGTAATGCTATTAGGCATGATTTCCGATTATTAAAGAAATATATATTGCCATCAAATTGCATCCTGATTGGTTGATATCATTATGTCGTGATAGACAACCAATCACAACTCTTGAGGGTGCTGTCAAATATTTTAAACTTTAACTATCTAGGAACTGGCCATTACTATGAAGGTGAAACTATAAGAACTAAATTAAATAACTAATTAGTTAATCTAACTGTGACTACCAAAATGTTATATATTCTTTTTGGTCACAAAGCCAAAGTTTATTTTGAATGAATCTTTAAACTATGTTTATAACTTGACTGCACTCGTTGAAATTCGATTCCAATATGTTAAGGCATAAATATATATATATATAATCGGTCGAATCGTTTAAAAGCTAAACGATACCTATTCAATCTACAAACTATGATCTTTTTATATATTTATTATACAAAAAACAATAATACAGTGAATAAAGCATCTAAAACACAATAATCATAATGATAAGATACTTTATATATATAAAATTCCTATCCTTATATATAAAATGGACATGTACAAACATGTAACTGTTTAAAGACTACTTAATATTTATAGAACAGGTGACAGAGTAACTATGCCTTCAGACAAAGCTAAGAGTTTTTAACGAGGATAAAAAAGTAATTCATAATATTTTCTTACGCTAATTTCATATTGGTAAATATGTATTATTTACAAATCTTTTATTAAATACTACCTTTTCCCTGTGACTCTGCCCGCTTTGATTATAAATCTGACAGATTTTTGGAATATTAGTTTACAGCTACATTATTTCAAGACTAACATATTCCATATATTTATAGAAAGTGCGTTTTTATTGAATTTCCAATACTTTCATACATTTTTTGTCCTTTATTTGATTCGACAAATATACATTATTATACCAGAGAGTAACAGAGAGTATCTAAAAGAAAAATACTATACAAATAGTTTATGAAGATTCATAATATGAGATGACCAAAAAGTAATTCAGTTCACAACAACAACAGTAACACAATGATTACAAGGACAACCTTATAATTGACGAGATTCAGAAAAGATCATGACCCCCAAAGCAATGATTACTCTAGACCTTATTATAGTACTACTTCACCTCTTAACGTGACTGCTGTCACATGATAACTCCAAGTGACATAACCCCATTATCCCTTATATGTAATTACCCCCACTAGCCCTCCTCAACCCAGATTTCATAGTTAACAAAATGAACCAGCAGCCGCGTATGAAACGTACTGATCCACGAGGGCATCATGTTTAATTAAAACACGTATTAATCGAGTACTAGACTGTTTCCATTGCCCTCATATCTTCCAAGATGTTGAAATATAAAAACGTCAAGTAAAATATAACAAAATAACCACTAAAATTCACAAAACATCAGAATATCATTATTTCATAAATTAATGTAAACTGTGTCTGGGGAAGAAATATGTTGAAAGAAAAAAAAAATGGTTTCATTCTGGTATATAAAATAATAAGTGCAATGGAAATTAACAAAAAATATCAGAAGAACACAAAAAAAAAAAAATTACTTTATACTTTATAAGGAGGAAATAAGTTAAGAGGAAGAAATTACGACATCTGTAAAAATAAACATTTCTTTTAATGCTAGTCAGTAGAATAATAAGTGTAATGGAATTCACAAAACATGTCTGAAAATAATCCCTTTAATAAAGTGTATAGGGAAGAAATAAGTCAAAAGGAAAAAATGATATTTCTAAAATAAAATTCTATTTTATTTTTAATACTAATGCGTAAAACAATAAGTGTAATGGAAATTCTAAACATAAGAACATCATAATTATATAAACTATTTTAAACTTCATAGGAAAGAAAGTTAAAAGAAAAAAAGACGATAATTAAATATATATATATATATATATATATATATTTAATATTTATAATAATACGTATAATAATATGTATAATGGATATCCGCAAAGCCTAGAGGTCGTCGAGATCGAAATTTGCTGATGAAATAAACCAACCGCGTTACAATACGGGGCGCGGTCTTTACTTTAACATATCATTGGCAAAATGCTCTTATTTTCATATAAAAAATCATTAAAAAAACCTTCAAAAAGAAATTCTTAACGGACAAACATGTTAATAAATAATTACAAACATAAAAAAAAAAAGAAAAAAAAGAAAAAAAAAAAAAAAACAAATTACATTTAAATATATATAACTCCAATCGTATGTTAGAACGACATATTATCAAACATTCCTTAAAAAGAATGTTATAAATAAAACCTACAATGTTATTAAAATAAATGACAACCGTTAACAACCTTCATAAATATTAATTTCATCCTTTTTTGATATTTACATTAAAAGGGAGATCTAAAGCGGTAAAGAACCTTTACGAGATAAATCGATCGCATTCCTTGATATGTTAAAATTTCCACTTTTCCTCATAGCGACATAATACAGATGAAAAAATAATATCTAACCAACATGTATGTGTATGTTGAGAATATTTGAACACTAGTTTTGTCCACGACTCCGTTCGAATTGGAATTTGTTTTTTTCGGTAGGCTGTGATTTGTTAAAGTGAGGCAATTCAACAAATAATTTTAACAATAATTTTATCGAACACTGACAACAAAATAAAGTAAAAAATATAAAAATCAATTATGTTGTTGTTTATTATTTGGCTCTATTCGTTACTAACCCTTCCCCCCCACTTTAAATTATATTTCTCAAACACCTTCTATGTACAGACGACAATCATTTACAGATTTATTATATGTTAAATACGTTTAAGAAATTAAAAAAATTAAATTAATATTAATTGAATTTCTTCAACTCACTGTCGAATTGTAAAAAAAAAAACGTCATAGACATTAGAATGCCAAGACATGGCAATTTTATTTGGTTAATGTTCAATGTATGACAATAAAAAAAAATTCTAGACAACAAATCAATCACATATTATTATGAAGTGTCTGATGTACGTCGTCGGAATCCCTCTATTACACCGATGCGTAACATAACTTTAATTACAAAACAAACACAGAGGAGTTTATTAGTGTTTTGGTACATCCGTTTTTCGCTTAGGTGTAACTCAAAAAAGGAAAGACGGTTAATAAGATTATTTTTTTGTAATATAATTAAAATCTGTTCAGCTATTATAGGTTTGTGTATATATTTTATAATCTGTGTGTGTTCGTTAAATGTAACAATAAAATTAATAAAACTAACTAAAAACTAATTTAAAATAAGAACTTCCGTCTACAATACCACATATCTAATTGGTCAACCTCACCTTGTCTCATGTATCTATCGATATTAGTTTCCTAGAAATAGACCGTGAACAAACATTCAATTATCTTATGTTATTTCAGTATTAAGCGAGAATTCGGACACGTGTACATTTTTTTTATATTATTTATTAGAAAAATATATGTAAATATTATAAATATATAATAATATAATATTATGTTAAATATTATAAGACAATTTTGACAATGCAGTTAGCTTTAAGGCGCCTTTACACCCGATTCGATCCGAGAATAAGGATAATGAAATATCGGATAGTGTAAATGCCCCTTTATTATTAGCTCTTCCACCCAATATACATTTATGGCTATTTTAGATTAGGAACAGAAAAGAAGGCTTTAAAGAAAATAGTACCCTCGTCAGTGCTGACTCTATTTCTTGACTTCGTGGCTAGTTCTCTATACATGTCATGTCATGTCATGTCATGTATATATATATATATATATATATATATATATATATATATATATATATATATATATATATATATATATATATATATATATATATTTTACTCCATATTTTGTAATAAGTTACGTAGAGTATAAAGATTTACTTCATATATATGTTGTTATTATTTTTTAAATATTATTCGATGTAAAAGACATATGACATAATTTTTCTTAATATAGTCATAATTAATAATAAATATATACTTGAAAGGAAACTTGACTGTTCGTAGGAAATATTATTTTTGAGATAACAATAAAAAATGTTTTCACCTATAGTACCTCATTGGTATTTTAATCATGGTTTGTAGGTTTTTTTATTACAAATAAAAAAAAATGCATTTCTAACATTAATAGAGGTACGATTATTGGTATTCCAACCATGGAGGTTACAAATCTTCAAATACTTTAGCATAATTACTCGTTGGTAATAATTGTTTTTTTTTTGTTAACCAACAAAAGCAACTAGGTCAAGACAAATACGAATACGGACATACCGATACGAATTTTATGTTATCTATGATGCAATTTTTACAATTATTAATAAATACACTATTCCTAAAATGGTTATTCTGTACCAGAACATTAAATTATTACAAAAAAAAAAAATCGTAAAATTTCGTAGTGAAAAAAATATAAAATTAAAAATTATATCTCAATATTCAAACATAAAAAAAATTACTAATAAATACAGATAATGGATTGAATAAATGAAAGATTTTTTTTTAGTAAAAAACTAATCAACATTAAAATATAAACAATACGAACACAAAAAAAAATACAAAAAATTATATATATATATATATATATATATATATATATATATATATAATAATAATAATAATAATAATAATTATTATAATAATAAAAGTTCCGTGTATTCGTTATGGTGTGACGGGAGGCTGCACTGGATTTTTTAATTTTAAATATCAAGTGACGTGTGTGTGTGTGTGTGTGTGTGTGTGTGACATTTTTTTTCTTCTCGTTTAACAAAAGCTTCCTGCTCCGCCCAGCCGATCACTATTATCATCTGTATAGAGCTCGGTATGTATAGATATGACATTATGACATATATAAATATATATTTGTTAAATATATTATATATCCAATGGGCGTTAGGTATATTTTATATAATCGACGGAAACCTAATAATACATTACTAATAATATTATTGTTAATACATAGAATGACGTATCATATATATAACATATTATTAAAGATAAGAAAATAATTAAGTTAATATTACAGCTTTAAATAGTTGCATAAAGATATAAAAATATTAAACTATTTTTAAATTAATCCACACAAAATTAAAATTTAGACAATGGCTAGAATGTAAAAATTTACTTAAAATAAAAAAAAATACAATCAAAATCCTCTAAATATGTCAAAGTCAAATTTTACTGAAGGATTCGCAAGTGACAGTTGACACCTCTATTTTTTAATTACATCAAAAATAACAGGTACTTTATCGTACAATGATTACTCGGGAACTTTCAATACCACTGCACCTCGCTATAAAAGACCTGGTCCGCCACCGAACAGCATTCAGTAGCTCTCCAGCAGTCTAACTAAGAAGTGCAAGATGAGATTTCTGGTAAGAATCATCTTATCAGTGATATAATATTCTTATCATTTTATTGTCAAAATCATCGTATATATTTATTTTCTTATCAATGTTTTTTTTTATATTTTCTTAAAAAATTTTAATTTTATATTTTGACTATAGCACGAAAATTGCACGCCAATTTTATTTGCTATAATCTGTGTCTAATTATATTCTAATATTTTTGTAATCTCTGTCTTGTATAATATATTATCTATATATTTTCAAGCCTAAAGATAATCTAGCAAAACCATAGACAATTGACCATCTTTGTAACAATATTAATTTCAATTATTTCTATTTTAAAAGCGTGTTATATTTTAATATATTCAAATTCCGCATCGTATAGCAATTAACGAAATTCGTTCATCCGTTCGTCAAAACCGTGCACAACCTAGAACTTTACAATTACTATTTAACATTACAGTGAAATGTTTCATTTTCGTAATGTCTCACATGTATGGGAATATGCCCCAGATATAAAAAAATACGTATCACAAAATAGACTCTATTATGTCGTAGTATAAGGTTGAAAATATTTAAAAATATTTACTAAAAGATCAATTTAAACTGGTTTCACGGATACGCGTTTTGCATAGTTATTCGTGGTCAAGGTAGCTGATTGCTTAAAACGTACGTACGTGTTTAAAATAATTATGATAACATAACGCACGTACCTAGTGAATCACAGGATAATGTTTCATTGTCAAAATAATTCATAGCGTGGGTAGATAGGAATTTCATCAAACAATAGTAGGTGTTGTACCGATAAGTCACAACTTGCACAACGACAACACCTTGAAAATTAGCAATCCCGAAAAAACATAATTATTTAATATTAAAATTGTAATCACCTTTAAATATCGTTATTATAAGAAAATTACATAATTGTAATTTACGCTGGTATCGATTAAATAATGGCAGGATTCAAAACATCCGGACAAATGATTCTTATTAGTATTCTAGATGTATCGACGGCTTGAAAAGGATGTACCGATACCATTTTCGTATGATTTCATACTGATCACTCCTAATTGGTCTCTAATAGCAATTATATTCAAGGACTCTATACGACCCCGATCAAGAATTGACAGTCATATGAATATATAAATAACATTTCAATTATATTCATGTCCTTTAGATATTAAGTTAAACGTATCTCTTTCCCCAGATCGCTTTCGTCGCCATCCTCGGCTATGCTTCGGCTAGCGCCATCCTCCCCATAGTGGGCGCCAACGCCGGTGACGTCCAGGCCGCGGCCATCGACGCTGCCGTCGCAGCCCAGGACCAGATCCGTGCCGCTGGCGAAGGACAGGCCAGAGCCGCCGAAGCCGCCGTCCAGTTCAACACCGAGGCAGTGCGTCAAGTAGCCGAGAACAACCGCAATCTTCACGAGAGCGCTTACTGGGGCAGTCTCGCCGCTTCCCAGAACTTGGTAGCCGCAGCTCAATCCCAGGCCGCCGCTGTTGACGGTGCAGCAGCCGCTGTCCGCGCCGCATACGCCGGAGCTCCCCTCGGATACGCCCTTCCCTACGCCGCTGCCCCATACGGTCTCGGATACGCCGGTCTCGGCCTCCACGGTATCCATGCTTGGTAATTCCTAATGTAACTAGATAACGAGTGATGTGATTTGGGAGTTGCTCCTGTCCGGGGTTACGTCCGAATCTCGGCTGTTATTGACGGTATTGATGGTAACATTGATCCACCAATAACAGCTCCCGCTCAACCCATACAAAGGATACAGATTGCTCAATGGATTTTCTTAAGGTCTCACTACGTAACTCTCTTTGTACATAAGTGAATCACATGCCATCACTGCCAAAGTGTAAATAAATACACACTTTAACAAAAAAAAAACACGAATTTTTATTTATTTAACCCAACTATTTCAAAGCCTAAGATAAAAATAATACCGATATCTTTAAAATAATTAACGATAAAGCCAATTGGTTGTAATGAAACGAAAATTAATCAACTGAATGAGGTTTCCGATTTCCAAAATTGTTTTAAACACATACGCATATTAATACATAAATATTATTTATTAGAACAATGAATGTTATTTTGATATATAATAGTTAATATCTTGAAAACAGCAAAATAAAAGATTATATTGGTATCTTCTCCAGTAATACTTATAAGTATACTTTGTAGAAGGATTTGTATAGAAAATTAATATATATATATATATATATAAAAGAAAACTACGTAATAAAAGAAATCCTCATAAAAAAATAAACTCCAACAGTTTTGTCCATATTGATATAACATTTAGTTGAAGTAATATTTTATTAATAAATGTATAAATATCTAGTGAAGTGAGAATTTAATCAAACGTTAGATAAATCAAATTAAATCACCTGTTTATTCACTTGCAATGTATAAAATGTAGATAAAAATTTGTTATAAAACCGTTATTAGATACTACTTACATTAAAACTGGGACACGCGATTACATACATTAAGAAAACCAGCACTGGACGGTTATTAATTCAATTAAGCACTATTAATAAGAACTATAAAAAAATTAGTACAGATAATTATTAAAATTGTAGACCTAAGACATACCGATAGAAGGTATCTTGAAATAAATGCACGACTTAAATCTTTAAGAAGTAAAGAATACAAAAAAAATTGTGTTTAACCCCTCAAAATTTTGACCGCTTCGAAACGTTATCGTAAGTGTATTTTAATTAGTACGAGTTTTAATTAACGTCATAATAAATGCTTTATTAACGTATTCTACGATTGGATTTTTATTTGGATTTTGAAGTAAAAATCTTTTAATCTTCGATAAAATTCATAGCATCATGATTATTGTATTATGTAGTAAGTTGTACTGAATTACTTTAGTATATTTTAAAGTTACTGTAAAGATTTTTATTCCAAAGGTCGAAGGCAGAATCTTTACTTCAATTTAATTTCAATTTCGTTTATTGCATTATTCTTATTCATTTATATTGTTGCAGTATTAGCAGATCTATTAGTGTTTGATGTTTACTTACCGTAGTAATACCACATTGGACGAGATATACTTGTTTACTTACAGTGTTAACAGCGCATTGAACGCACTACTCTTGTTTACATACAGTAAATATATTATAAACAACTAACATCGTATTGAAAACACTAATCCTATTTACTTACAGTTTTAACAGCAATGTCCGACATACCTGTAACAGTACAAAACATGTTGTTAGTAAATCCTTGCATGGACCGCAATGACCCGACTTGCCGAAACCAACAAGAAATATTAACGACTATACAAAATGGTAATGAATTATTTTGTTTTCTTTTATATGTAAACTGTTTCTTTTAATATCTTTCTTAACACTAAACCTACCGACAACTCTTGTATACCTGTTCCCACCGCACGCCGTCAAATTGACCGGTAATTAAAAGTTATTTTATTATATAACGCAGGTAATAATGGAAATAACTAAAAGTAAAGAGTGAAGAAAATATTATTTTATTATTAGAATTGTCATGTAGTTTGATCACGATATTATACAAAAGTTTAAGAACGGTCAATTTGACCGATACTTGGTAGGTTTAGTGTTAAATTCGATCGTTTTTTCTAACCAAATCATACATTTTTTATCTTAAGAAGGCACTTAGGAAAAATTAAACTAGATTCAAGGGTCCAAGGGGTAGGTCCGTTAAGAGAAAACAACATGAGGATACATGGAGACAATTTTGACCTATTATTAATTTTTATTTAATTTAGTAATGTTTGGTATGTGAATTAGTATACAAGTATATAGTAGAAAAAAGTCTAGATTAACTAACAACTTCCGCATTAGTTCTATGACGCTCTATATTTACAAGGATTTTATGAGATCTATCTTGAAACATTCAGAGATAGTAATTATATAATGCCATATATTTAAACACATTGAGAGTGCTCACACATACGCAATTTATGTTACAAAAGGATAATAAAATCTGTTTTTTTTGTTGGTTTTATGATACAACTTTCTAATCATTTGTACCAATAAACTTTTCTTCTTCCTTCTGTCTGTTCGTCCATTTGTGATATGAGAAACACTGACCGAATTTAAGTGATTCTTTATGGGATTGGGTGACCGACATGATCCACCTGATGGTAAGTGGTGCCGTTTCCATTCAATTCCTGATTTCTCTGTCAGTTTGAAAACATACTATCAAAATTGCATTTACTTTATAGTTATTTCCTAAAGATAGTCAAGGATTTTACCAGTGACAATTTAATTTTATATAGTCAGAATAATTGCAGCGCGAAATTTGTGAAATTAAATGAGAAATAAAATCGGACGGAACTGCAGACAATAGTTAGTTATAAATGTTCTAACGACTATGTATCTAATGTACTTTTGATTCCCGTTTGGAGTCAAAATAACTTATAACCTTTACCTTAATAACTAATTAAAAAATAACTTATAACCTTTACCTTAAATATTGCTTTACCAGCTGTACCCTACCATGCTTCTCGGTGGCACATTCTGTTTGCATCTGTGCATAATAGCTGTCGATAGTAGAAAAAACAAAACAAAATCTATAAGTGTACAAAACGTTCGAATTTCTAAATTGTTGTCTCGTATTGCAAATACGTTCCATTTTTAAACTCTTCGTTTGAACGCCTCGTCCAACGAGGCGATTATAATTATAAAAAAATGATATAGATAAGGTAATAAAATAAGATAAGATAGACGGGTTGTATATTGTGTCAAAATATGAACTCAATTGGTCAGTAATTTTTAGAGTTTTTGAGGCGTCCACAAACCAACAGTACATTTTTGTATATAGAGATAATTGTAATACCCAAAGGGAGAGAAAATGCACACTTTTGTACCGTGAACGATAAGCGTCTATAGCACGCCTGTATAGTAAGTAAAGTATCAAAAACTAAAACAAAATCTATTTATTTTTTAGACTTAGTACCCTACTCAGCTCACATCGTTTATCCAAGAACTTCAAGACAGGATGCCTATGAAAAGACAAGGTTAAAAAAAAACAATTGGAATTTAGCACATATAAATCCAAAGAAGTTTTTGAAAGGGAAAGATAAAAAACTATTTTTTCCGTTAGTTGTTCCTGCAATAATAGCTGGTACATCAATTATCGTAGCCATAATTGAAAGGACGGGAAAAGATAAGAAAGGATAGAGAAAATTAAATTAATTACAAAATGCTGTTTTATTTATAAGGTTAAGAACGGTACCAAATATAACCTATCCATTTCTCATAATTAGAAAATACGTTAATCGAGATAAAGTTGTCTACCATTCAGATGTTAGTACCGGGATTTTTAACTGTTAAAGAATCACAACAGCACTCCAACACCCGATAAGGATTGATGTTACTTTGGCTAGCTTGAGTACATAGAAATATGTTGCCTACTTATAAATATTCTTAGTACAACACAGATTACCCACAAATAGACAACATTGTCTATTTGCGAATACGCGACATAATTATTTCCTAGTTTGGGAGTTGTTAGAATAAAAACATTGTTATTTTTTTGTTGTTCTGTGGTTAATATGTTAAATATAGCACAAGAGATAGAGACGTATTCTTATAATTTCATACGATAACATTCATCACAATCATGTCGTTAGCGACTAAAATCGGAAACGCCAAAATGTTAAATATCGATTAGATGATGAAAATCATCGATTAAAAATCAAATTCCCTTAGAGATTTTAATTGCTTCTTATAAAATATATACTATTTATTCATACTGCCATTCATACTATATAATGTTTTTGCTATCTTTTTAAATTAAAAGATGAATTCTGAATGAAAGTAATGAAGACAAACATATACAAAATGAAAGTTTTCTACTTCGGTTATTTCTCTCGAATAATCACGGTCACCATTTCTGCCGTCTACATCTAATAAATAAAATAAAATAAAAAAAGCCTTTTATTTCCTGTAAATTTACAATTCTTACAATCTATGCAAGATTTAGTTTGGTTTATCTTTACTTAACTAATTATTTAACTACTACGTCTACATCTACTGTATATAAATTAAGTTTCGTGATGTCAAAGTCTTAATAAAATCTCAGTGTGGGATCAGTCCATTTCAAACCAGTTAATAGATAGATAAGGTAAGATTTATAAGAGCTATAAGAAGTAAAGTCCGTAGATATTTAGCAAATTCTAAATTTAGAAAGTAGTTTAAAAACAAATGCAAGATCGAATTCGGAAACTATATATATTCTAGCAGACCCGGCCACGCGTTGCTGTGACTATGGTTTTTGCTATATTACATTTTAGTAAACAATTTAAGGGGTCACGTTAAGAGAACATCTGTTATAAAAAGATCCATGTTTTTCTACAGTCGATACTTAACAAAATATATAAGTATATTACAAAGTTCTTAGTAAATAACGAGGAACATAAAAATTTACGGATGAGGTAGATAGGGCAGATAGTTTAAAATTTTTAAAATTAAAACAAAAATATTAGTTATTTCAAATTTAAACTACTGATAATTTCAATTTAATTCAGCACTAATCGGTAAACAATATTTTTGGTTAACCTTTCATTAACTAACACAAATAGATTCGACGGTTTTCCTACACGTGAACATGCAAGATATGGTTGCCCATCAGAAAAATCATGGGTTTTATAATTCTAAACCACAAATACAAATAATTACTCAATCCAGTCAACAGATACTGCCTTCTTTTAGAATCGTTTGGAGCTAATTGAAAATTGTAACTGCCAAATAATTTGTAATATAATAATATTGTGACTATGAATTGAAATGAAAACTATCATACTAACTATATGTTTTAAGTTAGGTCAAACTGCACGTGGTGTGTAAATTTTATTTAAATCGGTTAAGTAGTTTAGGAGTCCTTCGTGGACAAACAACGTGACACGTAATCCTTACTATATAATAATGACCTAATTGACTCTGTATGCACGCGCATCACTTAACACCCACAAATCACACAATAATGTGTAATACATCAAAAAAAAGCTATTGAATCAGGCTACAAAATAGGGTGGATGCCAAAGATATACGTGACATTTGACCCTTTCCGGCCCTTTGGGACGGGAAGTTCCCTCGTTTATATATATTAAGATATTAATATTATCGTCATGGAATACGCATGACTCGACAACAACGGCTCGGCAACATATATCCGCAAAATTCGAATTGTCGAGTATTTTCTAAAATTCTAATGGTTTTGAAAGACAAATCGCAGTCGCCTTAATGCCCTCTCTAGCGAAACGTCACTGACACCGGATGCCATTTGAGTTCGTTAAGGTCAATTAAAATGTATCAGTGAAGTCACAGTTCCGTCCGGTCCAGCACAGTGCTCCCATATTTTCTCTGAACGCATCACTGTCAGTCAATGTCAGTGACGACAGTGTTTTCAGTGTGTAAATGATCTTCATAATTTCTTTGGCTAAAATGTTAAAGATATGGTTTGTTAAATTTAATATTGAAACGAAAGTCTCTGTTCCATTTATACTAATACCGTATATTTTTTGCCAATCCAATAAACCACAATATATATTTTTGAGAAATAATCAAATTCTTGTAAATTATTAAGGAAAGCACAAAAGCAATTAAAAATAACTAATAAATTTATCGGTCGATTCGTTAAAGCTGTCAAATAAAACAGTATAAAATTATGGATCGAGCGTGACACCCCGAACTACACAGCTACAGGGAAGGTTATAATAAAAAAAATAAACAAAGTAATTATTCTTTTTAAAGACACTGAGAACACGATGTTAAATATAATTTTATCAATCCGTAAGTAGAATGTAATATTAGTAGACTTCGCCTATTATTATATTAACCGTATAATTTGTGTATTTTTGCAGTAACATTATTAATATTCATACATCATACGAGACAAACTGAGTTTAAAGTGGATAAGTGTTCAAGTAAAGATTGTGGCAAACCATTAATCAACTTTGCTGGCGAAGACGATGCCATCGAAAATGTATTTCTTCAAAATAAAAAAAATAAACCATTAAAATATAAAATTAATGGCACCACAATCGAGTATGTTCCAATACTGGTAAAGTTTAATAAAAACGGTGGTGATATTTTTAGAAATATCAAAAAAATATTAAACAATCAGAATTCTGTTAATAAAAATCGTTATAAGAAACTTCGACATCGTCCACCGAGAGATAAAATACATGGAAAACATTTTTACCACGATATGCCAGATGAATTATTGCTGCTGCCAGTAGTTGAAAGCTCATCAAGTAGTGAAGAGTACTAATCGGTAAAAAAATTTACATTTATTTTGTAGAATTGATTATTTATATTTTATTCGTTTGTTTTAATTTAAATAAAACAGTACACTTAGTAAGTTGAGTAAAGCATACATTCTTTTGGCGGTGAGAGTTTAATGATATCGGCACTTAGATATAAATATGATTTATCACTCGTAACATTTTTTTGATAAAATAAATAAACTTTGTTTTGATAAAATAAATAAAAGAAACTGTGTCATCATTGCTTCGAGCCTGAGGTTCATTTTTGCTCGGGCAAGAGTAGATGTAGCGGCATCGAAGGTTCGAATCGGCGGAGAGATTGGTGAATACATGTTTTTTTGGGATTATAAATAACCAATTAAATTATAACCAACCAATAGAAAGATTCCACTAGAACCGGCTTTTAACTATGCTATTGGATAAGAGACTCTCGAGGAAAAGAGGCCTAGCAAACTGACATTAACGGACTATCTGCGTTGATTTTGCAAATTTTATCAATTTGAAATTTTTGGACAATTAATAAAAATGCTCTAATTAATGTTAGTTATGTACTGTACTTACAAAATAAATATGATTGATTATTTATCTGAATATATAATAAAATATTTTTCTTGTTTTTTTTTTAAACTTTTTGTAATGTTAAACAGCATCTTGTGTAATAACTGACATTGAAGTTATAAAATGAACAGTTAATGACGTAATTAAGTATTAAAAATACCTGATAGAGTATTGTATATAGATTACATATATTGTTGTTGACAATATATGAATTTATAAAAAAAAAACAGATTTATAAAATTTTAATCTAGATTTAAACATTTTTCGAAATGACAGAATTCTCTTGTATTGCGTCTGCTTCAAAAACATAAAAAAACAAAAAATTACTTCAAACTTAAGAATCGGTTAGGCAAATCACAGAAAAACAAAAAAATAAATTAATAAATATAACGCATTAATTATTCAAACATGCAAAAAAATATTTTGCTTACTGGTATGAAACACTTAAATAGATTTTATATTCGAATCAGAGACAAGAAAATTGTTAGAGAAATTAAAATAGTACAAATATGAAAAATCTCATTCTTTTTAAACTATTGCCCCCCCCCCCCCCCTTCTAAGCACATATGCATTCGGATGAACCAGATCTCAGAACATTAAATAACGACTCTTGCTTTAAACCTAAAATAACTAAGTTCAACATCGGCCTCGTCTGTGGTGTTAAATTTTCGACTACAAAGCTTATTCTTAAATAAATAATAAATTCTGGGAAATAACATGGAGTAAATGTGGTCTGTACGGAGTATAATTTAACATTTGAACCCCCGAAGATGTCAAATAGTCCACGGTTCTAGCAGCTCTGAGCGGGCGCGTTATCTTGGTGGAAAAGAATGCTGTGGATGTCGCCCCTTGGATGCTCGCTATTCAACTCCTCGAAAGCTTCGCAGACACCCAAACTTCGCAATATCTACAGCTCAACTAGTAAGTTCTACAATGTTCTAGTGTTATATGTTATACAGGTAAAAACTGCTACTGATCCAGTTGTCCATAAGAACTTCTATAATTTTTTTATTAACACGTTTAAATTTTACTTTTGCATATGAAGAAGGCTAATATCATATTATTAGGACCTAATATTACCTAGTACAGTTGGGCTACTACAAATGTTACCATTGTTCTTGTTTTGGGTGGAACTAAAAAACTAGCTAAATAAATATATTTTGTTAACATTGGTACACAATTTTGCCAAAAAAAATTCTAACATACATTTTTATCCAATCAATAATATGTTATTAGAAGTAATAAAATAATCGTATATTATTAAAGAAAAGCCCAAACGCAATTATAAATTACTAATAAATCTATCGGTCGATTAGTTAAAGTTGGTAAAGAAAACACTATAAAATTATGGATCAAGCGTGACACCCCGAACTACACCGCTACAGGGAAGGTTATCCTAAAAATATTAAATAAAGTTATTATTCTTTTAGCAGACACAGAGAATACGATGTTAAATATAATTTTATCAATTCGTAAGTAGAATGTAATAATATAAAATATGTATTGAATTCGCAAGTTATTATATTAACAATTTTCTTGCAGTAACATTATTAATATTCATACATCATACGAGACAAACTGAGTTTAATGTGGATAAGTGTTCCAACAAGTCTTTATGTTATGACAAACCATTAATCGGTATTGTCGCCAAAGACAATATCACCGAAAATATACTTCGTAAAAATAAAAAAAATAAAACATCAAAGTATAAAATCAATAGAACCATATATGTTCCAATACTTGTGAAGTCTGGTAAAGCTGCCAATAAGAAGGGTGGTGGTGGGTAGTCCTTTTATTATAAAAATAAATTCGACATTAATAAAAAGTATATGAAAAAAATATGTATTGACGATATGATTATTTTGTATTAACACGGTTAAACTATAAAATTGTAAAAATGACTAATTTGAGTTTAGTATTGAAATGAATTTGAACCTCGAGGCTTGTCACAATAAAAAAAACATATTTTTGATGATCTAATACAAATAAAATTGAAAAAAAAAATTGAAAATATTTACAGGAAAACAGTTCTCTATTCATATTTTTTTACTTTAATCAGATTTAAAAATTGTCATTTTAGACACACAAGACATGAATGTATTTATAGATTAAATTGTTAAGAATAATATTGTTGCATTTTTATATTTTAATTGCTATACTTAGGAACGATGCAAAGTCATCCCAAGATTTTCTTCTCAGTATTTTTGTCAATAATTAGGAATAGAAATTAAAAATACCAAATAGGATTCACCGATATTAACACGTGAAGTGATATAAAATTATGGTTCAAGGATAAATACTCAACCTTCAAAAATATTCAAAGAAGATAATAAGAATGTTAAATAATAAACTTAAAGCAAATAAAATATCCTAACTATTACGTACTTTCTTTAATTATTATTGAACGAAGCGAGCGTAGGTAGCGTTATACTGGAGACTTTTTCACATTCTTTGTCACAAATAGGCTCGAAAACTACTTGACGGAAAATTATGACATTTTGCAATAAAAAAAAACACATTAGGCGATGGTTTTTAAAAAAAAAATTGACAAATAAAGACAAAAAAAAATAATTGAAAAATGTCACTTTAAAAAAACTGATATCCCACTATTAAAGTCAAGTCAAACGATGAGTCATTACACTGGGCTCGCTACGCTCAATATGCAAACGGCACGGAGGGTCTGTTGACGCCCCTAGTTTTTAACATTATGAATATCATTAGGCAATTCCAATTAAGAAAACCAGAAACTTTAGTTTAGTAATTATTGCGGGAGTTAGAATTAAAAATTCTGAAAAATATGATTTAAGATTGAAGGTTAACAGGTTACATTTTGAAGGAAACATTTATAAACAAAAAAAAAATGGCTTTTAATTAAGTTTGTTTGTTAAATGTAAAATGTATGTAAACAACATACATCAAATCAAATCAAATCAAATCAAATCAAAAAAACTTTATTTGGATATCACATAAATCAACATGAAACATAAAAATACATTGTAATAGAGGAAACAAAAAAAAAATAATAATAATAAAATAAAATTAACAAAATATCAACTATAGACTGTGACATCCAAAACGGTTGACCACTCAGCATTTACTGGAGTATATTTCTCCAGCGCTGGTTTTCAGTGGCCGCCGTGCCGTGACATAGCCCACACTAGTGACAGTTAAACATAAAATAACCAACAATAAACAAAATAAAATACAATTAAATATATAAGACATCTTTAATTTCACAGTGTAACGAACTTAATTATATCATAATAATAATAATAATACACTGCTTAACTGTAATAGAATAATATTAATAACAAAAATAATTATAGTAATAATAATAGGTGAGTAGCGCTTTATAAATGGGTTCGCAAGTATAGGGTAAGGTGAGTAATTCATATTGTTATATTTATACTTTTAGACTGTAATTATAATTGTAAAATAAGATATATACCTAACATATATTTATAATTTTATTAGTAATATAATAACAAGATACAATAACTGCTGACTGCATTTGCATGTTGAGCAGATGTTTTTTATATTTAGTTTTAAATGCCATCTCCGATTTTAATATGCGCAATGGAGGAGGAAGATTGTTCCAGCAGCTGGAGCCAGCATATTTAAAACTACCACGGAATGCAGCAGTTTTGTGCAAAGGAATGCACAGCATGTTAGTAGCAGCTCTTGTTTTGTGGATCGGATTGTAGTCACTTAACCATTTCAACTTATTATACAAATATATTGGTATCTTATATTTAATTACCCCAAAAAGCAGACATGCTAGATGTAATTGTCTTCTATAGTCCATTTTAAGAATATTTGCAGAATTAAGATAGGAAGTAACATGCGTTCGGGGCGGGATATTAAAACAAAACCTAGCACATGCGTTTTGAACACGTTGGATGAGAGTCTTACTACTCGCAAGCAACCTCGGTCCTATAACAGTGTCAGCGTAATTAAGTTTAGAGAGTACAATCGCCTCACAAAATCTAATTCGTACTTCAGTGGTTAGGTATTTTCGTATACGATATAATAGTTTAAGCCGATAAAAACAATTGCGAACACAATTAATGACGTGTTTTTCAAATCGTAAATGCTCATCTATTATTATACCTAAATTTCGTGCTTCTGTAACACGTTCGATTTGCGAATCATTTATAAATATATTAGGAAGCCTTGATGATATATTTTTTATATGCATATTATTGCCAATAGTTAAAAATTTTGTTTTACTAGGGTTCAGCATTAAATTATTGGACTGTGACCATATGTGTATGCTACTTAAATCCTCATTAAGGTTGTTAACGGCCAAGGCTATGTCATTAAGTTTACAGGAAATATATAATTGTATATCGTCAGCGTAAATATGATAATTGCAAAATTTTATGGTATTAATTATGTCTGCACAATACAGGGAAAAAAGAATAGGGCCTAAGATGGAGCCTTGTGGCACTCCTCTCGTAACATTTTTACGTTCAGACGTGGACTTCGACCCATCCTCATTAGTAATTTCTACTGTTTGAGTTCTGTTCGTAAGATAACTCTGAAACCAAGTGATGCTTTGGGAACTAAAATCATAGAAATGTAATTTTGCAAGAAGTAGTGGAATGTCAATTGAGTCAAAAGCGCGGGTAAAATCTAACAAGACAAGGATTGTGATCTTGCTCTCATCTTGGGCACTCAAAATATCGTCTACAACATTTGTCAGCGCCGTTGTAGTGCTTCTTCTTTTTCTAAAATCTGACTGTAGACAAGGCAGAATATTATTATTTTCAACGAAATCTGACATCTGGTCATAGACAATTTTTTCCAAAACCTTAGAAAGGCAAGGCAAAATACTGATGGGGCGTAAGTCGCTTATTGTTTCTGGGTCATCCTTTTTTGGTATAGGTCTGACAACTGCATTTTGCCAACAATTAGGAAAAGTACCGGTTGTTATGGAATAGTTTATTATGTTTGTGATTGGTTCTATAATATAATTAAGTGATAATAGTAAATATATATCTAGGTTATATATAATTAATGAACAATCTAATTCAGGGTCTTAATATCTAACCGGTAGCAAAGACTCTACATAGAAGAAGGCCGTAGGCTATCCACCAAGAAAACCAATAACAAGCAATAGTATCTGCGGATAATGTCGCGAGGCATAGTTTAATTTTGGACAAAGAAATGGGTCTCAGAATAAATAATGACAATACATATTGATAATCTTACACAATATAACCAAAATCTTTTAATTAATTAATGTTTTCTTAAATTAACAAAACCACAAGTCATTAAAAATAACAATTATTTTACATTCACACATTAACTTTAAAAGAATATTTTCCGACTTTAGGAGATAATAGATGCTATGCAATATATCATCTATGTAAAATAATACAAGTAATAAATTTATTCTTCTTGCAGCACTAGCAGTATAGTATAATATAAATATTAAATAACCACTAGTAGTAATTTCATTTTAAGGTATTAAGACGTTCATTAAAATCAATAAATCATTATGAAACAAGTAAAACAATAGTGTCATTTAAAAGTATTTGCATTTAAGAGTACTCTTTAAAAAATTTAATGTTGGAAAAGATGTTTTAGACTTAAATAAAAAAATCTTACATTTTAATTTGTTATCAAATATATTTTATAAATGACTCAATGTCAAAAAAATTATATTAATAAATGAGTTAAAAGAACTGGTGTTGATTATCTCTTTTTTATGTGGACGTTTATTAAGTGCAATGTATGCCTATTTTGAAACAAGACACTATGATTCTATGATGACAAAGAATGTAATCATAATCTTTGGATTTCAAATAACTGTAACAGTCTGTCTGTTCAGGTGCCATTGGAAAAAAAGTTTGTGAGGAGTTTTGCTGTTGAAAAATTACATTTATTTTTCGAACCAAATTAGATTTCTCTGTTAATTTTAAACTAATAAATGAATTTTCAATTTAACACAGGCATGTCAATAAAACAATGCTCTGAATAAACAAAATAATTAAAATACGGTAACCACGAAATCAGTACTCTTGTTTGATCCCCGAAACCATTACACAAGCTTAGGAACAGGGATGAAAAAAAGATTAAAATTCAAAAGAGTCTTAAAAAAAGTTTGCTGTATTTTGTACAATGTCCAATTTTAAATTATTAATAAGAATAAGATTTAGTTTTAGTAATGGAGACACAAACTACGGTGAATTTTGGTGACTAATGGACAAATGCCATCTTCTCTGGTCAGGTTAATAATAACCCAGAAAATGGTTATATAATTAAGAATCAATTTTGTCAGAGCAGATCTGAATCGTCGAAGTGATTATTTTGAAGGGGTTATTATAACGTTCTGATGAACGGATTAGGATTATTAGATTAGGAAAGGATTATTACCATAATAAAGCCAACAAAAAAGATACAACAGAAATAAAAGTAATGAAACTCGGAGGCAAAAGATTTGTTAAGATTTGTAAACAAGAGAGAGATGTTGTTAGTAAAATAGAAGAATAAGAATTTCTCTTGGAAATTACTACACTTATTTGATATAATCGAACTTTTAGGGACAACTAATTAATTGTAATTTTCAAATTTTACCTATTATGACAACTTTGTGGTAACATAAAAAAAATTATGAAATATTATACAGCAAATGGTAATTATTCAATGATAGAAGCAACGGTATAGGTAAAATGTAAAATTATATGGAGCCTTACTTTTAATTGCAATTGCAATTACGCTTAAGTCAATGGGCAATAAAAAATATAATTTGTCATTATACTACCGTTTATAAAACTGATGTAAAATAGTGCCTCAAAATAAGTGCCTTGACAAACACCGAAAATTTATAAATCAAAACATAAAATTTTGAATACAATAATGATATTGAAGTTTGGTAAGATTATATATTATACGAGTTTTTTATTATTATATTAACCTTAAAGGAAGGTTGTTAACTCACCCTGTCCTTTATTTTGGAGTACTTAACTTAGTATAGGTTAGTGGCCAAGAATCAATCTAAATGCGGTTCTAGTTTCATAGTTATATTGTCAACAATTTTTATGATGGACCGCTAAATATACTGCATACATAAGCGAGGTCAGTATAACCATAGTTGGCAGTGACATAATAGATGGACATAAGAATGTGACGTCACAGGTTAAAACGTTATATAGTCGTTACCAAATTTATATTGAGATTTCAAAAACATCTATGCTCGATTGTTTAAAAGCTTTTTTATTGTTATAAATACAAATACTTATTTTAGTGTTGTCCAATAACGTTTTATCTTCTATGCTTCAGATGCTATATTAATTTCCAATGTAATAAAAAGAATCCTATGTTTATAGCCGAATTGCTCTTTTAGCTTTTAAAAAAACTTAAATATATTGTAAATATTTTTTTCTACACGATAGAGATCACGATTCTTTTACTATTCCACATTTATTATAATCTCAAGTTTAAACATGTGTTAATAACTTATTTTATTTTCAGGATCTTTAGCTATTTTAATAAATTTAGCGTCACAAGCATCTTCAAATGTAATCCCATATATTGATGATTGTTCAGATGAAAATTGTAATCCACCAGTTCTTAAGGAGGAAAAGTACTTGTACACACCAACTTTTGAAGATATAATACCAAACAAACAAATGGTATACGGAAGTTTAAAAACAAAACCGGATTCAACATTAACGGTTATGAGAGACGATAGTAAAAAGAATTCAAAGAAATTTTATAAGAATAAGCTTAAGAAAAATAATAAAAATATATCAACGCCTCATAAAAAATTGGGTCTCCCATTATTTTTGGCGATCGTAGGAGCCGGACAGATAATCGCAGCGATTATTAAACATCACTAAGAAAATATCAAGATCCTTACAAAAATTACACAAACACGGAGAAATCGAAAACTTTACTGGAACGACAAGCCACATGGAGATATTTAATTAATAGTATTAAACAAACTGGAACGTCATTTTAAAAATAAACAGATGCAAAATATTATCTAAATTTTAGATGAAGTGTAAAGAATTTATACAGACCTCGGTATCTAAACGTATAATATAACTGTAACTTATCGCTATGACAATTTTTCTTTAAATTTTTATCTGTTTGTCCGTGGGTTTGTGCGCGCTAATCTATGGAACGGGTTATGCTATTTGAATGCCGTTTTCACGGATTTCTCTTTGTAATTTTCACTTATGATTTACGGTTTTGTGTATTTAAATCGGTCAATTAAAAAAAAAAGGTTGAGTCAATTGAACGATCGATATAATTGAGCGAAGCGAACGAAGTGAGCGGAGCGTTTTACTGGAGACTTTTTACATTCTTTGTCACGAATTGGCTCGAAAACTACTAAACGGAAAATTATGAAACTTTGCAATCAAAAAGACACACATTAGGTGATGGTTCTTATAAAAAAATTTTGAAAAATGTACTCAAAAAAAATATTTTTTTTTTAAATATCATATCAAAAAATTTATATCCCATTGAAATCAATGGGAAACGATGAGTCAATACTCTGGGCTCGCTTCGCTCAATATGCAAACGGCACCCAAGATTTCACGAGCGCAGCGAGTCGAAATTGAGGGTTTGTTGGCGCCCCTAGTTATTATATAACAACTTTTTGGTTAAACTGCCTCAAACTTTAGAAAATCCGTAACCTGCACTAAAAACAAAACACGAGAACGAAGTAATACTAGATAAAAGGATTATTTTAAACTTTATTTTTAAAATCTTCTTAAAATATTGACTCTAAAATTAATTTTCAAATGAAACATCCCAATTTAAAATAATTTATAAACAATGCTATTGAAATAAAAACCAACTTTAATTTCCTAATATCTAGATGAGAAAGTCCATATCAAATTTTTTTACTTCATTGACTCTAGTTGGCCAGTTTCAACGGAGATTCACGGAGATTCAACGACCAAAAAATCCATGGATAATCCAATCATTAATTTAAAGTTTGTTATGATATTCAATTACCTACCAAGCGTGTGTGTGTAAATAAATAAAAATATACTGTAAATGTATGAGTTGTACGAGTGTTATTTTTGTGCGTTACTAAAATGTTATTAAAATTAACATTCATTTCTTATTCTTAATTCAATTAAGCACTTAATTTCAACCATATAACGATTTAGTACAGTTATATTTACTGAAAACAATTATTTTCAATTCCTTATAAAGGAACGTGTGAAATGTTACATTCACTTACGTACTGAAAAGCGATAATAATATGAAAACTACACAATGGATCTAAAACTTATGATTATTGGTAAGTTTTAAACTTATTTTTCTTTTCTATATTCCGTAAATTTCATAAACGCATCAAATATGATAGAATAATAAATACTGGAGGTAATGTAAATATACCGATATCTACACCTACTTAGGGATGGAAATAATGATGGAACCAAATATTCCTAATCTATACATATAATATATATAATAATACGAAACTTATGATATATAATATATATCTATATGGTTATAAGTCCGTTTGTAATTCCAAATTAACAGTTTGTTATTATTACATGCATATTAAAATATATACGGTACCTACATAAAAAAAACAATTTTGAAAAGTCTGTTTGTTCCGGCTATTATGATTTTGACAGGACTATTACTGGCGGATATTAGAACATATTCCGCGTAAATAAATTCGTTTTCACAGCTAGTTATTAAAAAAAAAACTAATATTTCAGTTTTGGCAATTTGGGTGAATGATATTTCTGCTAACGCCAAAGAAACGTCACTTGAATCTACATTGAATTCAAAATGGCTGCCGGATGATTTAAGACGTAGAGGCAATAGCGATAAATCACCAACCGTATATTTAATAATGCTGCAAGGTTCTCCAGCATTTGGATTTGGTAAGGGATATGCAAGGCCGCCTATCCCACAAAAACCGGGTGGAAAAAATAAAATGAAATATAGTAAAAAGTTATCTTTCGGTTTGAATAACAAACCGTATAAACCAAAACCAATATTTCCAAACGATAATTATCCATACAGAAATCACAATTCCTAAAGAACGAGAGAGAGATAGAGATATCATGCCATACCACTCCAATGAACGTAATTTTCGAAACAGAAGTACATAATAGTAAAGAAAAGGATGATATTGAAGAATTATTATTCAACAAATTATAAGCTTAAAATAAAAATAACTAACCGTCTGGTATAATGACCCATTGTAATGTTCCTCTAAAAATCTTAATAAAATAAACATATATTTATAATAGTTAGAAAATTTTATTAATATTATATGTACCCCTATATTTTTTGTGTATATATACGTCTTCTTGTTCTCGTAACGTTAAAAAAAAGGAACAGATTTTGATAATAATTATCAAGAAAACATCAATTAAAACTATCCGTTATAGAATAACGACAATAGTAGTGTTAATTTTAAATATGAAATTGTAATTTTATGTTAGTAAATATGCTACAAGTCGATTTATTAAAAAAAATAAACAAAACCTTTATATTTCATCAAAATCATTAACTTTTTTTAACTTTTCTTATCTTAAAAATAACCCAGAGGTTAATTGATTATTATGAAGCATGTCAGAAATATTAATAAAAAAATAATTTATCATCATCTTCTTGCACTTATCCCAACTTTGGGATCGGCGCATTATTTTTTTCCTCCCATACTCTCCTGTTACTCGTCATCTTTGTACACACTCCCTTCTTCTCCATATCGTCTTTGACGCAATCCATTCATCTTTTCTTCTTCTATCTGTCCATCCCCACACTACCATACCCAGCACTTTTTTGGTCACATGCCTTTTATCTCTCCTCATTACATGCCCATACCATGACAGACGGCTACCTCTATTTTTTTTCTGCCTCTACTCCCAAGCTTCCCCTAATATACTCATTTCTTATTCTATCCTTTCTAGTCACCCCGCACATACATCTTAACATTCCCAATCTTCATTACATGCAAACGCTTTTCACCCATCGCCCAGCACTCAGATCCATAAATAACGACAGGTCAGGTATTTTAGTTTAAAGGGAATTGGGACATCACTTATTGTCCCGGTGACTTGTCGCCATTTCAACCATCCTTTGTTGATTCTATGCTTAACGTCCCCGTGAATATTGCCATCGCTTTGAATCCGGGAACCAAGGTAGCGAAAGTCAGAGCAGACTGGTAACGGTACTCCATCATCCGGTATACACTTCTCTTTCAAAGCCCACCACATCACATTACGGGGAACTCGGCCGAATGCCTCCTCGAGATCATCGGAGATCATCTGCAGGTTCTTGTGTGCTCATCTGTACTTCTCACACAACTGTCGGAGAGAGTATACAGCATCTGTCGCATCCCGACCAGGTATACAACGATCTAGTTCTCTGAGACATCACTCTTGTCTCGCATCCTTTTCACTATCACTTTCTCTCACACTTCCATAGAGACATGAACTTTATACCACGATAAATATTGCAGTCATGTACATCCTTATTTCTATAAATGGGCACTAGGTAATAATTACACCATTCATCAGGCATCACTTCTTCATGCAACAACTTATTGAAAAACAAGGACAGCGACTTATATCCATATTCATTTAACACCTTCCACACTTCCCCTGATATCGTATCCGGCCCTACAGCTTTTCCAATCTTTATACCTTGCACAGCCGCTTTCACTTCATCATCCGTCACTTCTTTCATCTTTTATTTTCAGGCCAATTATTCTAAACTCCACTCCAATTATTTTCTTCATTTATCCATATTTCAAAATATATCTTTCATCTCTCTTTTATGTCCTCATCTCTCATCAACACCTTTCCAGTATTATTATTGTATGCATTTTACATGTATGACATTTCTAGCATTCTTCTCCCTACGCTTTGTTATACGGTAGAGTTCCTAATGACCTTTAGGAAACTCTAGCGACCTATATAACTCCTCTTACACCTCAACTCTAGCGATCACTACAGCTACTTTCGCTCTCTTCTTACATTTTTTATATAGCATTTTCATCTCCTCTTTCATACTTTTATTATCATCCGATACTTCCTGCCATTTCTTAAACGCGTCTTTTTTCTCTTCCAGAATCTTTTGCACATCTCCATTCCACCACCACGTTTCTTTACTTATCATACCTTTTCCTTTGTTTCGCCTAATACATCATTTGACACAGTTCTTATCCATCCCGCCATTTCGTTCCAAGTATCGTTAAAAGATTTTTCTTCTGCACTACTCATATTAGTATTTTTATCTACCACTCTTTTTCAAAATTTACTACCACATTCTTCCCGCTCTAACAAATAATTTTTTTTTAGGTGGGGGTGGTTTCTTGAACATATATGTACGCACTAGATGTTTAATTTCCATAACAAGGAGCCTGTGCTGTTAGACTTCACTTTCACTTAGCAGTACCTTTCAGTTTTTGACGCAATTGATTTTTTTTCTTCTTTATTCATACATCCCACATGCCCATTAAAATCACCCCCCACATACATCATTGTCCGGAACATCCAATATCTTCACAAAATCAAAATCTTCCCAAAATTTTCATAGCAATGATTTTATCACTCACCCTCTTCACCCCCGTCACATACTCTTTATTTCTCATCAAACATAATTTCAACACCATTCCTTTTTCCATCATTCCCGCAATAATAAAACTTGTATTCTTTACCAATTTCTCTCGCTTTTTATCCCTTCCATTTCGTCTCCTGTAAACATGCTGCATATATACCTCCACTCACCAATACCTCCACAATTTCTCTTCCTCTTCCAGTCATCGTACCGACATTCCAACTTTCATATCTCAGTCTTATCCCTTTGTTTCCGGGCTAGCTTGCGGGGCACCGGTATTACCATACTGCTAAAAGATTTGGATTTGTTTTACAGTCGGCCGCCTGCCTGACGCCAACCGTCCTTGGGTAAAATAAATAAATAATTGTAGATACTTTTAACTCTTATAAGAGGGGTCATAAATGAAAGTAAACAAAAAACAATTTTTATTCTGAAGTGCTAAATAAATAAAAAAAAAACTTAAAGTTATGTTTATTGTAGAGGAAAAAATATGTAAAGATTCATTAACTAAATTAAATTACAGGGTCATTAACTAAATACTTATCGTTACTTTATTATAATTTAATGTTAATAATAGAAGAGATTTTGAAACTATCATTCATCTATCCAAACGTCATAATTTCCAGGTCGATAAAACATAAAACGGATAAGATAAAACAATTGTTTACTCTCTTTTTCCTATCGCAAGAGTAAGAGACAGTAGAGATGCGGTCGCTCAAGGAATATTGAGAAATGGTGGAATTGCAGGACACTAGGAAATCCTTTCCTACAACTTGTTGCATATTTAAGTCAGTAGAAAAAAAACTATCACAAAAAATATAAACATATTAAAATTATATACCCTAACAACATATTGTCAGAAGTACCTAAACACTTTATAATCTAAAAACATTTCACAGTCTTACGTTTAATGTCCCAAAATATATTAATTAATAATTATGTGTTTGTATCAACTGCTTTGTGTTTCAAAAATATTTAAAATATTACGCAAATAACACACGGGAATGCTTTGAATCTGCGACCTCTAATAGCGTATCTTCACTGCTCCGCCAACTGAGCTACTCTGTCGCTATTAGACTTTCAATTATTTTTTACACAATGTCATACTATGACATATTAAGAAGATATACACTAATGGATGGCGTCGGTCGTTTTCTTCTCATGTTATTAATAAGACACAAGAAAATAAAGACACTTAAAATACTGGTTGTAACGTACAAGAATATTTCTTACGTCAATTCGTAGTGAATAAATGAAAAAGAAAGGAGACGGAAAGATATTTCCAATCTTTTTCGGTAATTCAATTAAGTAAATTTAAATTTTCGATTGAGTTCAATTATTTTTTACTCAAATTAATTAACTTCAAATCTATATAAAGCCATTTGTATTTTTTTACTTACAGATTAATGTGTCGGCCGGTGTTTGGGAGGAGACATGGTGCTTTGAAAATACCACTATGAATATACATTTGATTATATTTTTTGGTAAGAAATAATTAACTTAAATAATTGTTTAATTTTATGATACTTACATATTTTTGATAAAATATTGAGGTATCGAACGATACGAGACGGCGTCACATTCGTAGGCCTGTCTTTCTGTGAGCATAAAACTCGTTAAACGCGTATTAACTTTTATTAACATTTAAAAAAGGTAATAGATTTTTTAGAATACATCAGATAATAATTATCTACATTATTGACAATAAGAATTTAAGAAGAAAAAAGCATTGGGCTTTTAGCGTAGCGTGGCGACGTCCCTGTACCCCGCAAACAGAGACGCTGTACTTAACCTAATAAAGTTATATTATTTCAGTTTTTGTGATTTGGATCAAATATATTCATACTGCGGATGCTACACGAGAAGTGGAATCCAATACGAAATGGCTGGTAGATAATTACTTAAGAAGAAGCAACGACGGGAAACCACCAAAAATCTACCTATTGGGTTGGGCATCGTTTGGAAGAGAACTTCCTGAAATGTTACCTGATGAAGTCCTACACTTAGTTCCGGGTTTATTCGGAAAATCGGGTAAAGGTAAACGAAATATAAAACATAAAAAATTGAAAAAAAATATCAAATTACGACATAAACAGCGTAAAAATCATGGAAAGCGCCCAGGACCAAAACCGCCAAAACCAAAACCACCAAAAACCACAAAATCGCCCCAATGGGACAGTGGCAGTGGTCAAATTCCGGAATTCCCGAAATTTCGAATTTATGATGAAAGAGCAACGACGAACGACGACGATAGAATTGATTAATAAACATGTTTTTGTGTGAAACTTGTATTTTTTTTAATAAATATAAAATGATGAATTCATAGACACGAGCAGACCTCGAACCTGCTACTTTCAAATACGTTCCATTTTTAAACTCTTCGTCTGAACGCCTCGTGTAAGCGGGAAATGTACATTTATTTATTTATTTATTTATTTATATCTTTTCCACTTTGAATCATTATCAGTGATCACTTGTCACACATTGATAGTTAGAAACCATCTGCGACTCGGGTTGTGTGTCTTGTCAAAATTTGTGCTCAATCGTTGCAGTAATGTTTGAATTTTTAAGACTTATAAAAACCAACAGAACACTTTTATATATAGAGATTATTCCCATAAAGATTAAACGAGGATCCGCCGTCGTGCGCTGCGGGAGTTGAGCTAAGCGCCCTCCCATTTTTTAAAAAATAAAATATAACATTGTATTTATTATGATAGTTTTTTATTTAGTAATATTTACGTGATGTTGCTTATAAGCGTATTTCTAGATTGACGATCTTAAGTCTATGGGAGAAACAGTTTTTTTACCATAATTCCTGAACGTAACGAGATATTTTTATTCTGTTTTTTCTTAAAACATGCCCATTCCACGGCTAGCTGTGCCAATTACTATTCAAATCGGATCAGTAGTTTTTAGCTCAGTTCAATAATAAGTTTTTAAATTAATGCCCTTTTGCAAGGATTGAACATATCGTAAATAAACCCTTTTTTACTTAACTTCATAACTAATACGGCGAGTTCGTTAATTAAAATGCTAAAACATGTATAAGTTCAAATTTCAAAATGGCGTTCGTAATATTGACATACATTGACTGACATTTGATAATATTTGGGCATTAACTTTTTTAAATTAAAATTGATATTACAATTAATTACATTCTCCGCAAGTAATGTCAATGCTGTAGCGGTGAAGGAGTTCTAAAAATTTTGTAATAGTAACTGGAATGTCTGTAAAGAAAGTTTCAAAGGCCTCAAGATCAGAACTGACATATTTATTGTTTATATTTAACTTGAAGTCGCTTTTCTAAGATTGAGCTCTTCCAGTTTCCTCATTAATTACACAGGCACACAAAAAAAAATCATGAACCAGAGGGGAGACCCCATTATATTTTTGGGATCGCTGAAACCGAATATGACAATAAAAACTAATTTTTATTGCCCGTTTTCCCGCTAGCACCCCCTTACTACCTCTTAAAAAATCAAGATAGATGTGTATTTCTACATTTTTTGGGATGCTGAAACCGAAAATTATAACTAAAAATTAATTCAAGACTGAATGAATGAATGTGTATTTGTGTTTTTTGGTATGATGAAACCAAAAGTGAATTTGATATCTCTTTTACTCAATACCCCCCCCTAACCACCCCTTACTGGGGGGTGGGGGCAGTTTCAATTTTGTATAAAATCAAGATGTATTAATAAATTTTAACGATTTACAGTAAATGACATGTTTTTTTAAAACTAGTTTGAGGTTACTATCAGCTCTTATATTAGAAATTCAAATGCTTTATCGATCAGAAGTATCTGCTATATATACATGATTCAATTCTACTCTTAGCGTAACCCAGGAACAACAATCCCAAAAACCTAAGAATAATGGGGTCTCCCCTCTTGTTCATGATTTTTTTTTGTGTTTTTTCCAAGTTGTTTTTATTTTATTATTGTTATTTTGAAATTTCCTACTTATACATAATAATTGGCAACGCTACATTCTTTTTTAAACGATTTAGAAAATAATTTTACATAATTTTTAAACTCTTCACTAGTATTAAATTGACTTTCCGATATAATTTTTCTCTATTTTTATGTAATTTTGCTGTTGCCCATTCACTAAATACTAATGCATCAGTAACAAAGACAGATTTCGCTATGAATACTGATTTCAATAGTTTAATAAAAATATTTTAAAATCATTATACATAATATTAGGGTTTGAATTTTTTAATAATGGAGAATAGCAAAGTGTCATTTTGAATTTGACTTATTCGGTAAGCAGTTACTGGTAAAAAAGTTATTTACTTTTTTAAATTTGATCTCTTATTACTTTTGAAATTAATAAATTGACCACAGTGGTCCAAATCCAGTGTATACATTTGGAAGTTGGAATAATATTAGTGAATATGTTATCAATATAGGTGGCACTAGTGAAGGTGATTCTAGTAGGCTCCATAAACACGTGGAATAATACGTGAAGAAAATAAACTTAAAAACTTGACACTTTATTAAATTATTTTCCAAGATGTTAATATTGAAATCTCCACAAACAATTGGCTGTTTATTTATACTAGATATTTTTAGTAAAACCTCATCCATAATTTGCTCAAATTGTTCAAAGTTAGAAGACGGTGGCCTATAAACGCTTACAATAATGAATTGTTCTAATTCTATTGTAGCTAGTTCAAACTATCCGTTCAACAGAGAGGCTTACTATGTCTTTACGTTCTTTGAATTTTATTTGTTTATTTAAAAGAATTAAAGAGCCACCATGTATGGAATTAACTCTGTTGAACGAACTACCAACCTGGTGGTTATTAAAATTAAACATTATTTCATCACTTTTAAGCCAGTGTTCAGTTACACAAATAAATATTAATATTAAAAGTATTTAAAAATAACTCTATTTCTAAATCTTTATTTCTCATACACTGGAATATTCTGATGCACCAGGTTGATATAATTTACATTATTATTCTTATTACTCACATATATATATATATATTTTTAATAATAATTATTGTGATTGCACATTTCATTTTTTCGGCTAGAGGATATCTCTTTTATCTCAAAATCTAGTTTAAACTAATGTTGTTTGGGATAACTTATAAACTTGCCTTACTTACATCTATATATTGCTCAATAGAAGCAGTTTGTTTAGCCAAATTACTGGCTGTCATGTTAAAAATATACTAGGGGCGCCAACAGACCCTCAATTTCGACTTGCTGCGATTGCGAAATCTCGTAAGCCGTTTGCATATTGAGCAAAGAGAGCTCAGTGTAATGACTCATCGTTGTGGACAGATTTCAGATTAGGCTGACAGTCGTGCCACGATCACCATCAAGCCATCAAATTAGATCTAACCTAATACGACATATATGGGATATCATTTTTCTGATGATTATTTCTAACGACATGACATTTTTCAAAAACTTTTTAAACCATCACCTAATGTGTGTCTTTTTGATTGCAAAATTTCATAATTTTCCGTCGAGTAGTTTTCGAGCCTATTTGTGACAAAGAATGCGAAAAAGTCTCCAGTAGAACGCTCCGCTCGCTACGCCCGCTTCGTTCAATGATAGCGATAAATATCTCTTAATAAATGAAGATATTAGGTCTACAACTTTGCTCCCGCCGTTTTCCAAAAGATGGCGCTAGTAGCCAGTAATAGTTCAAATAAATAAATCACAGTTGTTTTCCATCAGATTTGACATCTATAAATATAGCCTTACATCGATATTAGTTAATTTTTGTTTGCGTCATATAGTTACACTTAATTAAATATGTCAACTTATAAATCGAATTCACGTCATTTGCGGGAGATTTTACTTTTTCATTTCAACATGAAAAAATCGGCGGCTGAGGCTCATCGGGTTATTTCAAGTACTTATGGTGATGATACTATTAGTGAAAGAACGTGTCGCGAGTGGTTCCAGCGCTTTAAAAGCGGTGATTTTGTTGTTGAAGATCGGCATAGCGGTGGCAGAGAAAAAACTTTTGAAGATGATGAACTGGAGGCTTTACTTAATGAAGACTCGTGCCAAACTCAAGAACAGCTAGCAAAATTATTGGGAGTAACTCAGCAAGCAGTATCAAAACGCCTGGAACAGCTGGGGATGATCCAAAAAAAAGGTACTGGGTACCGTATCAGTTGAAACCAAGAGATGTTGAGCGACGTTTATTTGCTTGTGAACAGCTGCTTGAAAGACAAAAACGAAAAGGATTTCTTCATCGTATTGTTACTGGGGACGAAAAATGGGTGCACTACGACAACCCTAAGCGACACACATCATGGGGATTGCCCGGCCACACTCCTACGGCAACACCTCGACTGAATATTCACGGATCAAAGGTCATGTTGTGTATTTGGGATCAGCTTGGCGTAATTTATTATGCTGCTAAAACCTTCTGAAAAAGTTACTGGTGCACTTTATTGAACGCAATTAATGCGTTTGAGTCGGGCATTAAAAGCAGAACGGCCGCAATATGCTGATAGAAACGAAAAAGTAATTTTACAACACGACAATGCTCGACCTCACGTGGCGAAAGTAGTCAAGACGTACCTCGAAACACTGAAATGGGAAATTCTACCTCACCCGCCATACTCTCCAGATGGTGCTCCATCTGATTACCATTTATTTAGGTCGATGGCTCACGGCCTGGCGGGCCAGTGCTTCGATTCTTTTGAAAAATTGAAAGAATGGATCGATTCTTGGATCTTATCAAAGGATGAAGAATTTTTCCGACGTGGGATTCGTTTATTGCCTGAAAGATGGGCCAAAGTAGTGGAAAGTGACGGACAATAGTTTGAAACATAAATAAGATACCATTTTTTTTTTATATAATTTTTAAAATTAAAAAAAAACGGCGGGAGCAAAGTTGTAGACCTAATAGATGATATCTATCATGAATCGGGTTACAATATTTACTAACAGTAGTGTTAGTGTCAATCACATGTTTTTTTTAATATATAAACATAAGTTATATATTAATAAATTAATCTTATATCTAATTTCATTTTCAGTCTGTGGCAAGTTTTTATTATTTTTATATTCGCCCTGTTTGTTTACGTTTATTATGGTTTATCAACTGTTTTGTTTTTTGTCAAGTGGCTACTCTAGCAATAAATTAAACACTTATACCCATAATTCGTTTCCTAATTTTGTGCCACCGACAGGTTTTTGGAATTTAGTCGTTATTTGACATTGTTGCCGTTGTGTTCCCGTGTTTACATTTCCAGTTATTTTCTACCATAGTGTGTAGATATTATTTAATTGAAGTTTCCAGTGTTCGCTTATTGTTTGTAACTGTAAAAAATACCACTCGATGCAACTGGTGCAGCTAGGGCAGTGGCTTTATCTAACGCCAGGTAGAGCCAACGTCGCATCGTCCATACACTCGGTGTACCTCGAACTACGGTACGGAATGCCATCAAACGATTTCGGGAGACAGGCTCATAAACGCGCAGACCACGTCAAGGCCGATATCGATGCACTTCAGCCCGAGATGATCGCGTCGTTATCAGCAACGTGTTGAGAAATTGCTTTTGTACGGCTACTGAAGTTCATACGCGTCTTTTTGAGGTGAGAAATGTCAGTGTGAGTGAACGAACAATTAGGAGAAGACTGGCAGAAAGGAATCTGAGGGCTTTTCGTTCAGCCTTTGCCCCACAACACTGTAGAGATAGACTAGCTTTTGCTCAAGAATTATCTAACTGGTCTGTTTGGGAATGGAAGGACGTACTGTTCTCAGGTGAGAGCAGAATAGCCCTTAGACGTCCAGAAGGACGTCAGCGTATCTACAAGCGCCAAAATGAAAGGTTTGCTCCATGCGCTATAACCGCAACAGTGGGTTACCAGGGAGGATACGTAATGATTTGAGGAGGTATCTCTTATGAGGCTCGTAACCTTGTTGTGTTTGATAAAGGCAGTGAAAATGCTCAAAGATACGTGGAAACTGTCCTACAAGACCATGTCATACTTTTGCACCATTTATTGGTAACAACTTTTGATTAATGCATGATAATGCACTTTGCCATACCGCAAGTTCCGTTATAGAGTACCTTAATAAGGTCGGTATTCAAGTTTTACCGTGGCCGGCACGCAGTCCCGATCTTAACCCAATTGAGTACATTTGGTACAACCTCAAAAGACGTGTTCGAGCAAGAGTACCAGCACCTACGACACTAGGAGAGCTCAAGACGGCTGTGGTAGAGGAGTGGCACCTTATCCCCCAATCAGATATCTAAGATTTTATGGATGGGATGACAAACCAAGCTCCAAGAAGTCATTGGAGCCCAAAGCAGCAACATCCATTATTAATTTTCAATTTTCTTTTTAATCAGACCACTTTTTTCAAAATTGAAATTGTCAACTTTTTATCGAAAATTTTCCTAAAATCGATTTTAGGAATTTACCGTTTATTAAAACCCCTTGTTTGAAGAATTTTGTTTTTTTTTCAAGACCTTAAAGGTAGCTTTCAATGTACCTCTCATAAAATGTGGTCTAAATTTGTCGATTTCTGTAAATTGAAGGAAATACAAGGTGGGCGGTTAATTGTGCCTGTGAGTGTATTACTATTTGGAACAGGGATATCAAGCCTGTCACACAATTTTTTTTTATCTTTTTAGTTTGTTATTGCTACAACTACAACTGACCAATCTCTTTGTCGGTAATGTGTCATTAGTTACATCTATTGTGACTCAAGGGTTTTGAATTGCAGAAGTATCCAACTGAGGAGCGTTGTCAACTAACTCTTCAAACAGGCTATGAGTGTGAAGTGTGGTTGTGTTGTGAGCGGCCTCTTCCAGCTCAGAGATTTTTAGATGGGCATCCCTCACCTCTAGCTCCAGGGCAGTGGTACGACGAAGGGCCTGCTCGCACTCATCAAACCTATCCACTAATAGCTGTAACCTATTACGCTCCTCCTCTATATTATTACATTTAACATGCAACATAGAAGCTGCGATTTATATTATCATTACTCTTTAAAACCTCTAATAGTTCCTTCTTATTAGCATTCCGTTCATTGTTCAGTTGGACACGCAAATCCTTGCTCACCTTTAATTCTTGAAATGCCAGTTGGAGTTTGTTTTCCTCCTGGCGTGATAATCCTCTACGAGTCATCATATTATAATAAAATAAGGGACCGGTGTGACAAACCAAACAAAGAGACTTAAATTAATACATGCAATAACTGCGATTAAAACGACTCAACAGACAGTTGCAGTCACAAATATCACTTGAAATTATTGTGGATTAATTTAGACAGTAAAAGTTTACAACAATAAGTCTTATAAAACACTAATTATTATAAAAATAGATTTAGTACATTACCTATCAACTGTCACTTTTTTTTGACGATTTTGAACTATTATAAACAATTTAAACACTTTACTTATTATGAAATCACTATAAACATACATTAAACAAACGATTTTATTGGAATTAGGCTCAACATAGACAAAATTAAAATTTACATTTATTTTTACAAAGTTAAATTTCGGAACAATTCAAATCAGCTGTTAATTATTATTTTGGTCTGGTCAAAAAAATTAATTATACCTTATAATAAAATAAATAAAATGTTTTTATGCTTCAGGGGTGTTTTTCTACAAAAATAATATGGGTCATGTTATTTGTGGTAAAAATAATAAAATAAAATAAGAAGTAATTGAAATACCAGTCCGGTAAGTAAGAATAAATTTATTGAAAACCATAGTTTTAGTTGTAGCACTAAGTATTAAATACAAATTTTTATGCGTTCAAAATAGAACCACACGGAATCAAATCTGCTTCTGTTATCGTTTCGTCACCTGAGCCATAGTGTACATACTGGCCTTGAATTAAACATCCTTCATCCTTCTATATGTAATCTTGTTCGTCACTTTTAAAATTAAGAATTTATAAATCATATTCCTTCAACACAAATAAAAAAAAATAGCAGTTATGTTATTTTTAATTATTACAAGTCTTATTAATTACACTAACTACCCTGAAATCTCACTAACACACCGTTAAGAGACATTTGAGTAAAGTAAAATTCAATATAACATGTACGAGTGGGTAACACTTTTAGGTAAGAAATAGTCTTAATAAAAAGCATCAAAAAACTTTGCAAAAGTTTCTGGAAAGTCTTTAGAATTTATTATATTTTCTGTTCTCGTTATTTTCTCTATAATTATAGAGTACAGTGGTGCTTTTCTTAACCTTAGTCAAATTATAAGAAGACTTAAATGTATCCCAAATATAACATAATATATTTTTTTTGCAGTATTAGTCTTTATGATAGCGGAGGTGAGGAATTACGAGCAGAATGGACATAACGTCCAACCCGATGATTGGATTGATTCAGAAGAAATAAAACCGTTTGGGAGGAGAGCATTTACAAGTACGAAAAAAGGTAAAACCGCGGGGAGAGGTAAGCTGGGAGTCTTATCGAGACTTGTCGATATCTCCGATGTGAAGATAAAACGTACAAACGATGATACAGAAAGTTTTAAAATATTAAAACGATTGTTAAAAAGTGAAAATATTAAAACGAATGGTAAGAACTGGCCCTTTGACACGTACCCTAACAAGCTGTTACCGGGGAAGCTACTCCCCGAGGGCGTGTTTATAGAAACGAGATGATAAACATAATATTTATATATGTATTAATTGATACACAATAAACGTTTATACAAAATATTTTTGTATTTCAATTACACTGTATAATACATTGTACATATGAAACGACACTAATTGTTACAAAGTAAGTAAGGAGAAGAATCGTTAAAAACTGTAATTATTACTGACATCTTTACCAAATAAAATAAATCAGACCGTATTTGTTTTCATCATATTAAGATACCACTATCTTAAATCCTTGAGAATTTAGAGATTCTTTTAACGATACAATCAACAACTTAAACATAAAATCATAATACAAAAAGCTTATATCATACAAAGTAATCGTATTTTAATTAAAAACCTTGCGTTTTATAAAATTTTTTCGATATTTCATATAATTTATAGCATTGCATTAGTAAAGATTATTTATTTATTTATTTATCTTCAAGCCATATCCCTTGCAGGGTAGGCAGAGACGACGGAGCCCCAAACGCTACGGTCCATGCATACCTCTTTCACCTCGGTCACAGACATCAACCTCTTCATACATACCCTCCGGGGGGTCCTCATGCTTTTTACGTGACCTTCCTCCAGTATCATAGATACTGTGTTTTCGAAGGTCACTTGAGGCCTTCCCCTGTCTCTCTTACAGCTCACTTTTCCTATACAAATCTTTTTTAACATTCTTTCATCACAAATTCGTTCGACGTGCCCAAATCACCTGAGCACGTTCTTCATTCTCACCGTGACATCTTCGCTAGTACCTGTCATTCTGTGGATTTGTTCGTTACGGATTCGGTCAGTTAGACTGACTCCGCATATTCTACGAAGAGATCGCATATCCAAATACAATTTGAACAACCAAGCTGACATAGCGCTATCTTGCTTAACACCCGATTGGATATCAAATCAGGGCGACATGCCAGCTCCTACTCGTACACAGGCTGAGTGATCTCTGTAAAAAGACTTTACAGCCTATAGGAAGGGTCCGCTCACATTGGCTCGGGGCAGTATCTCCCATAATTTCTATCTCACAACCCTGTCAAACGCCTTTTCTAAATTCACAAAAGCACAGTAAACCTTTTGGTTTAGCGCCAAAAACTTTTCCGTGATAATGCGGAGGGAAAAGATCTGATCTACACACCCTCTTCCAGGTCTAAAAACTCCTTGGGCCTCCCACCACAGCCTTTCAGATCTCTCCAGCATTCTTCTCGCTAATATTTTAGCATAAACTTTACCGCCCAAGCTAATCAAACTGATAGCCCTATTTGCTTGCCCTGTCTATCTGTGAACCTTTGCATTTATACCTTTGTATAAATGCAAAGGTATAAATACGATGACTACACCTAACCAATCGTCTGGGACCTCCCCCGATTTCCAGCATAAATTGCAGAAAAACCAGAACAAGTCCAAGACGCGTGGCCCACCATATTCGATCATCTCGGCAGTAACTTTTTTTGCTCCCGCAGCCTTACCACATTTCAAACATCGAATCGCACTCTCTACTTCTTCCCGGAATCTGGACTCTGGACTCAGCATTTCGCTGGTACTAAAGGCCGAGGCGTCCTCACATTCATAAGTCTCCTTGTAGAATTCCGCCCACCGCTGCAAAACGTGTGCTTGCTCTGTTAAAATCACCCCTCTTCGAAAGCACCCCTTTTATTCTACAGGTTACCGAACAACCCTGAGAATCACTAATTTCTCGCCAGAAAAGCTTCACGTTTTCAAGAAAGTTGTTCGTCAACCTTTTATCCCTTTCTCTCTCAGAATTTTCACGCTTCATCTTTATAAGTGCTTTCGTTTTTTGCTTTTGCAGCTTGTAGGCTCTTTTTCTTATCTCTTTCATACTTTTATCCTTACCCGAGGCTTTATAATTCAGCCATGCTTTCTTCTTTAACTCTACAGCGTCTTTCACTTGATCATCCCACCATTCATCGAGCTTTTTACTAAAACCTCTTTTCCTTTTACCACATACTTCAGTCGCTACTTTCATCATACTATTCCTAAAGTTCTGCCAGCATACTTCAACACTTTAATTTCCAGGATCACAGCTTTCAAGCTTCTTGGAAATCCTTTCTTAATATTTCTCTCTGATCGGCGGATCTTGGAGCTTCCAGCTTCTTATGCGATAATTGGACTCCAAGCTAGGACACGTCGTGCTGCTGCGTCAACCTGCAAACAGACCTCTTATTCTAGCAACGACTAGATAATGGTCCGTTCTCAGATCAGCCCCCCTGAACACTCGCGTGTCCAAAACTGAGTTCGAATACGCTGATCCACTAAGAATAAATCAATAATACTTCTTTCTTCCGCTCGTTCCCATGTGTACATGTGAATTTGTTTGTGATCAAACATCGTGTTTGCCACAAACAAATTCCTCTCCTTACAAAAGTCCAAAATAAGCTTTCCAGCCTCATTTACTCTCCTATCACCGTATTTGCCTAGCACTTTCGTAACCACTTCGCGCGGTTCCAACCCATCTATTTATATCTCCACATGCTGTCAACTTTTCATTATCTATGACACTATTTAGAACGTCCCTGACACTCTCCCGAAACTCCTCGAGCTCGCTCACTGGAGCTGAGGATACTGGCGCATACACGGCTAACAAGAATACTCTTGTTATCCCCAGCTTAAAGCGAACCCAAAGAAGCCTCGGGTTGATGGCCTTGTATTCTACCATTGCATTAACCATTCGAGATGACATCAATACGCCTACACCTTGGCAACCTCGCTCACCCTCTGGAACCCCACCCCAGAAAGCGACCCGGTGCCAGGCAAATCGGTCGTATCATTGCCTTTTCGCTTGGTCTCAGACACACAAATAACATCCAGATCTTTGTCATCCATCACATCTAATAATTCATTCATCTTCTGTTCCATTCTTTCTCTTACATTCCACGTAGCTATTTGTAGCTCCGTCCTCCACCTTCCGCCGTTCGGAACATGGCGTGTTGGTTGGCGGTAGAGATTAAAAAAATAAAAAACAATATTGTTCATTGCAGTAACTAAACAATAACCGTAAATAAAAAAAATGTTTACATTGTTATAAAACAATTTTCATTGCTATAAAAATAAAATAATCCAAAGAATATAAAAGAAACCCTTTTTTTCAATTGTCATTTTTCTTAATATATTTTTTAATTGGTAGCACATACACATACACGTTTTGCATAATTTTTAATTAATTCAATTATATTCATATCAGCATAAATAATTTAAGGACATTGCATTTATTACACACGAAATATAATCACGGGGGTTACATGAAGATCGATTAGACATAATACTAATACATGGCGTCGTATTGGCTCTCTGTTTTGGGTAGGAATTTATACATTATACATTTTTATATAAAAAATTACAGGTGGTCGTCTGTCGTGGTATGGACATGTTATGAGGAGGGATGAAAGGTATGTTATGTTTAAGAGTGGTATGGAAGAGGACGGCCGACCAAAGGGGGTTGGATTGTGTGAAAGTCGATATGGACAAGAAGGGAGTGCCTACAGACATGACGAGGAGAGTATGGATGGCAAAAACATACTGCGCCGATTCCAAAATTGAGATAAAGGTAGAAAGATGATTACAATGATGATATTTAAACTTACACACTATAGTGATGTTGTCAATTAGTTCTTGATCAGATTTTAGTAATTTCCTTTCGGATGAAAACAAAGTTCGAAATACTTAATCAGACCAGTTTGTCTATGTATACGTCTGCTTGTTCCCTCATAACATTTAGTTAACTGAAGAAATTTTGATAATAATAATTCAGGAAAACTTCAATAAAAACTATCCGTTACAGAGTAACGACAATAATAGAGTAATGTTAATTTCAATATGAAATTGTAATTTTATTTTAGTAAATATGCTATATATAGGTCGATTTCTTTAAACAAATAATCAAAAACCTGTATATTTCATCAAAATTATTATAGTTTTCAACTTTTCTTAGAAATAATTAAGGAGGATACTTTTAACTCTTCTAAGAGGGGTCATAAAAAAGTAAACAAAACAATTTTTATTCTAAAGTGCTAAATAAATAAAAAGAAGTAAAACGAAAAATTATGTTTATTGTAGAGGATATATATATATGAACTATATACTCATTAATTCATTAACTAAATACTTATCGTTACTTTATTATAATTTAATGTTAATAATGGAATACATTTCGAAACTACCAACTTCATCCATCCTAACGTCATCCTTTCCAGGTCGATTGTTTACTCTCTTTTTCCTATCGCAAGAATAAGAGACAGTAGATGCGGTCGCCCAAGGAATATTGAGAAATAGTGGATATGCAGGAGTCTGAGAAATCCCCTCCAGAAGGGGTGTAAAAAGTCCTACAACTCGTTGCATATTAAAACCAATAAAAAAATTAACAAAAAAAGAAACATAATTATAAAATTACCCTAACAACATATTGTCAGAAGTACCTTTATAATATATTATCAAAAAATATTTCACAGTCTTACGTAACTGTCCCAAAATATATTAATTAATAATTACGTGTTTGTGTTACTGCTTTGTGTTTCAAAAATATTTAAAATATTAAATATTACGCAAATAACACACGGGCATGCGTTGAATCTGCGACCTCTAATAGCGTATCTTCACTGCTCCGCCAACACACAATGTCATATTATGACATATTAAGAAGATATACACTAGTGATGATGTCAGTCGTCTTCTTCTCATGTTATTAATGAGACACAAGAAAATAAAGACACTTAAAATAATAATTGTAACGTACAAAAATAATTCTTACGACAATTCGTAGCGAATAAATGAACGAGACGGAAAGATATTTCCAATCTTTTTCGGTAATTCAATTAAGTAAATTTAATTTCGATTGAGTTCAATTATTTTTTACTCAAATTAATTAACTTCAAATCTATATAAGCCATTTGTATTATTTTACTTACATATTAATGTGTCAGCCGGTGTTTGGGAGGAGACATGGTGCTTTGAAAATACCACCATGAATATACATTTGATTATATTATTTGGTAAGAAAAAATTAACTTAAATAATTACTTAGTTTTATGATACTTACATATTTTTGATAATATATTGAGGTATCGAACGATACGAGACGGCGTCACATTCGTAGGTCTGTCTTTCTGTGAGCATAAAACTCGTTAAACGCGTATTAACTTTTATTAACATTTAAAAACGGTAATAGATTTTTTAGCGAAGTTTTTCATACATCAGATAATAATTATCTACATTATTGACAATAAGAATTAAATAAAAAAAAAACATTGGGCTTTTAGCGTAGCGTGGCGACGTCTCTGTACCCCGCAAACAGAGACGCTGTACTTAACCTAATAAAGTTATATTATTTCAGTTTTTGTGATTTGGATCAAACATATTCATACTGCGGATGCTACACGAGAAGTGGAATCCAATACGAAATGGCTGTTAGATAATTACTTAAGAAGAAGCAACGACAGGAAACCACCAAAAATTTACCTATTGGGTTGGGGATCGTTTGCAAGTAAACTTCCTGGAATGTTCGTTGATGTCCTACCCTTTATGCCGGGTTTATTCGGAAAATCGGGTAAAGGTAAACGAAATATAAAACATAAAAAATTGAAAAAAAATATCAAATTACGACATAAACATCGTAAAAGTCATGGAAAGCGCCCAGGACCAAAACCGCCAAAACCAAAACCAACAAAAACCACAAAATCGCCCCAATGGGACAGTGGCAGTGGTCAAATTCCGGAATTCCCGAAATTTCGAATTTATGATGAAAGAGCAACGACGAACGACGACGATAGAATTGATTAATAAACATGTTTTTGTGTGAAACTTGTATTTTTTTTAATAAATATAAAATGATGAATTCATAGACACGAGCAGACCTCGAACCTGCTACTTTCAAATACTTTCCATTTTTAAACTCTTCGTCTGAACGCCTCGTGTAAGCGGAAAATGTACATTGATAGTTAGAAACCATCTGCGACTCGGGTTGTGTGTCTTGTCAAAATTTGTGCTCAATCGTTGCAGTAATGTTAGAATTTTTGAGACTTACAAAAACCAACAGAACACTTTTATATATAGAGATTATTCCCATAAAGATTAAACGAGCATCCGCCGTCGTACGCTGCGGGAGTTGAGCTAAGCGCCCTCCCATTTTTTAAAAAATAAAATATAACATTGGATTTATTATGATTGTTTTTTATTTAGTAATATTTATGTGATGTTGCTTATAAGCGTATTTCTAGGTTGACGATCTTAAGTCTATGGGAGAAACAGTTTTTTTACCATCATTTCTGAACGTAATGAGATATTTTTATTCTGTTTTTTTTTAAACATGCCCATTCCACTGCTATACAGCTGTGCCAATTACTATTCAAATCGGATCAGTAGTTTTTAGCTCAGTTCAATAATAAGTTTTTAAATTAATGCCCTTTTGCAAGGATTGAACATATCGTAAATAAACCCTTTTTTACTTAACTTCATAACTAATACGGCGAGTTCGTTAATTAAAATGCTAAAACATGTATAAGTTCAAATTTCAAAATGGCGTTCGTAATATTGACATACATTGACTGACATTTGATATTTTTTGGGCATTAACTTTTTTAAATTAAAATTGAAATTACAATGAATTACATTCTTCTTTCTTTCCGATATAATTTTTCTCTATTTTTATGTAATTTTGCTGTTGCCCATTCACTAAATACTAATGCATCAGTAACAAAGACAGATTTCGCTATGAATACTTATTTCAATAGTTTAATAAAAATATTTTAAAAATCATTATACATAATATTAATAGGGTTTGAATTTTTTAATAATGGAGAATAGCAAAGTGTCATTTTGAATTTTACTTATTCGGTAAGCAGTTACTGGTAAAAAAGTTATTTACTTTTTTAAATTTGATCTCTTATTACTTTTGAAATTAATAAATTGACCACAGTGGTCCAAATCCAGTGTATACATTTGGAAGTTGGAATAATATTAGTGAATATGTTATCAATATAGGTGGCACTAGTGAAGGTGATTCTAGTAGGCTCCATAAACACGTGGAATAATACGTGAAGAAAATAAACTTAAAAACTTAACACTTTATTGAAATATTTTCCAAGATGTTATTGAAATCTCCACAAACAATTGGCTGTTTATTTATACTAGATATTTTTAGTAAAACCTCATCCATAATTTGCTCAAATTGTTCAAAGTTAGAAGACGGTGGCCTATAAACGCTTACAATGATGAATTGTTCTAATTCTATTGTAACTAGTCCAAACTATCCGTTCAACAGAGAGGCTTACTATGTCTTTACGTTCTTTGAATTTTATTTGTTTATTTAAAAGAATTAAAGATCCACCATGTATGGAATTAACTCTGTTGAACGAACTACCAACCTGGTGGTTATTAAAATTAAACATTATTTCATCACTTTTAAGCCAGTGTTCAGTTACACAAAAAAATATTAATATTAAAAGTATTTAAAAATAACTCTATTTCTAAATCTTTATTTCTCATACACTGGATATTCTGATGCACCAGGTTGATATAATTTACATTATTATTCTTATTACTCACATATATATATTTTTTTCATAATAATTATTGTGATTGCACATTTCATTTTTTCGGCTAGAGGATATCTCTTTTGTCTCAAAATCTAGTTTAAACTAATGTTGTTTGGGATAACTTATTAACTTGCCTTACTTACATCTATATATTGCTCAATAGAAGCAGTTTGTTTAGCCAAATTACTGGCTGTCATGGTAAAAATATACTAGGGGTGCCAACAGATCATCAATTTCGACTTGCTGCGCTTGCAAAATCTCGTGAGCCGTTTGCATATTGAGCGAAGAGAGCTCAGTGTAATGACTCATCGTTGTGGACAGTTTTCAGACTAGGCTGACAGTCGCGCCACGATCACCATCAAGCCATCAAATTAGACCTAACCTAATACGACATATATGGGATATAATTTTTCTGATGATTATTTCTAAACGACATGACCTTTATTCAAAAACTTTTGTTTTTAAACCATCACCTAATGTGTGTCTTTTTGATTGCAAAATTTCATTATTTTCCGTCAAGTAGTTTTCGAGCCTATTTGTGACAAAGAATGCGAAAAAGTCTCCAGTAGAACGATCAATGATACCCTTTGTTCATTAAAAGAAGAATTCAATACTGAGCCCATTCCCTTTCCAATACTACCACTATACATATAAGTGTCATATACAATATTTGGTTTGAAGGAACTATTACTATTTGGAACAGAGATATCAAGCCTGTCACACATTTTTTTTTTATCTTTTTAGTTTGTTATTGCTACAACAACAACTGACCAACCCCTGTGTCGGTAATGTGTCATTAGTTAAATATATTGTGACTCAAGGGTTTTGAGTTGCAGAGGTATCCAACTGAGGAGCGTTGTCAACTAACTCTTCAAACAGGCTATGAGTGTGAAGTGTGGTTGTGTTGTGAGCGGCCTCTTCCAGCTCAGAGATTTTTAAATGGGCATCTCTCACCTCTAGCTCCAGGGCAGTGGTACGACGAAGGGCCTGCTCGCACTCATCAAACCTATCCACTAATAGCTGTAACCTATTACGCTCCTCCTCTATATTATTACATTTAACATGCAACATAGAAGCTGCGATTTATATTATCATTACTCTTTAAAACCTCTAATAGTTCCTTCTTATTAGCATCCCGTTCATTGTTCAGTTGGACACACAAATCCTTGCTCACCTTTAATCCTTGAAATGCCAGTTGGAGTTTGTTTTCCTCCTGGCGTGAAATTCCTCTACGAATCATCATATTATAATAAAATAAGGGACCGGTGTGACAAACTAAACAAAGAGACTTAAATTATTACATGCATTAACTGCGATTAAAACGACTCAACAGACAGTTGCAGTCACAAATATCACTTGAAATTATTGTGGATTAATTTAGACATTAACAGTTTACAACAATACGACTTATAAAACACTAATTATTATAAAAATAGATTTAGTACATTACCTATCAACTGTCACTTTTTTTTTGACGATTTTGAACTATTATAAACAATTTAAACAGTTTACTTATTATGACATCACTATAAACATACATTAAACAAACGATTTTATTGGAATTAGGCTCAACATAGACAAAATTAAAATTTACATTTATTTTTACAAAGTTAAATTTCGGAACAATTCAAATCAGCTGTTAATTATTATTTTGGTCTGGTCAAAAAAATTAATTATACCTTATAATAAAATAAATAAAATGTTTTTATGCTTCAGGGGTGTTTTTCTACAAAAATAATATGGGTCATGTTATTTGTGGTAAAAATAATAAAATAAAATAAGAAGTAATTGAAATACCAGTCCGGTAAGTAAGAATAAATTTATTGAAAACCATAGTTTTAGTTGTAGCACTAAGTATTAAATACAAATTTTTATGCGTTCCAAATAGAACCACACGGAATCAAATCTGCTTCTGTTATCGTTTCGTCACCTGAGCCATAGTGTACATACTGGCCTTGAATTAAACATCCTTCATCCTTCTATATGTAATCTTGTTCTTCACTTTTAAAATTAAGAATTTATAAATCATATTCCTTCAACACAAATAAAAAAAAATAGCAGTTATGTTATTTTTAATTATTACAAGTCTTATTAATTACACTAACTACCCTGAAATCTCACTAACACACCGTTAAGAGACATTTGAGTAAAGTAAAATTCAATATAACATGTACGAGTGGGTAACACTTTTAGGTAAGAAATAGTCTTAATAAAAAGCATCAAAAAACTTTGCAAAAGTTTCTGGAAAGTCTTTAGAATTTATTATATTTTCTGTTCTCGTTATTTTCTCTATAATTATAGAGTACATTGGTGCTTTTCTTAACCTTAGTCAAATTATAAGAAGACTTAAATGTATCCCAAATATAACATAATATATATTTTTTTTGCAGTATTAGTCTTTATGATAGCGGAGGTGAGGAATTACGAGCAGAATGGACATAACGTCCAACCCGACCATTGGATTGATTCAGAAGAAATAAAACCGTTTGGGAGGAGAGCATTTACAAGTACGAAAAAAGGTAAAACCGCGGGGAGAGGTAAGCTGGGAGTCTTATCGAGACTTGTCGATATCTCCGATGTGAAGATAAAACGTACAAACGATGATACAGACAGTTTTAAAATATTAAAACGATTGTTAAAAAGTGGAAATATTAAAACGAATGGTAAGAACTGGCCCTTTGACACGTGCCCTAACAAGCTGTTACCGGGGAAGCTACTCCCCGAGGGCGTGTTTATAGAAACGAGATGATAAACATAATATTTATATATGTATTAATTGATACACAATAAACGTTTATACAAAATATTTTTGTATTTCAATTACACTGTATAATACATTGTACATATGAAACGACACTAATTGTTACAAAGTAAGTAAGGAGAATCGTTAAAAACTGTAATTATTACTGACATCTTTACCAAATAAAATAAATCAGACCGTATTTGTATCCATCATATTAAGATACCACTATCTTAACTCCTTGAGAATTTAGAGATTCTTTTAACGATACAATCAACAACTTAAACATAAAATCATAATACAAAAAGCTTATATCATACAAAGTAATCGTATTTTAATTAATAACCTTGCGATTTATAAAAATTTTTCGATATTTCATATAATTTATAGCATTGCATTAGTAAAGATTATTTATTTATTTATTTATCTTCAAGCCATATCCCTTGCAGGGTAGGCAGAGACGACGGAGCCCCAAACGCTACGGTCCCTGCATACCTCTTTCACCTCGGTCACAGACATCAACCTCTTCATACATACCTTCCGGGGGGTCCCCATGCTTTTTACGTGACCTTCCTCCAGTATCATAGATACTGTGTTTTCGAAGGTCACTTGAAGCCTTCCCCTGTCTCTCTTACCGCTCACTTTTCCTATACAAATCTTTTTTACCATTCTTTCATCACAAATTCGTTCGACGTGCCCAAACCACCTGAGCACGTTCTTCATTCTCACCGTGACATCTTCAACGTGGTCAACTAGACTGACACCGCATATTCTGTGAAGAAGTCGCTTCTCCACAGCATTCATCTTTCTTACATACTTCTTCTGTTTTACCCACGTTTGGCTGCCGTATAACAGCGTCGGTAGCAAAACAGCATTGTGTACAGCCAAACGTGCAGCTATGTTGAAGTTTCAGCGTCTCAACAATGCAGCCAAAGCACCGTTAACTCTGTTACCGGCAGCAACACGCCTTTCCACATCCATTTTGTATCTTCCGTCTCTGCTAAACATACTTCCCAAATATACCACTTCATTCACTTGTTCTATTATCTTATCTTTCACGTTGATCTTACATTCTGTTCTTTCTTCATTTCTTTCAAATATCAGAACCTTCGTCTTATCTAATTTTATAACACTTACATATTTGAGATAAAATATTGAGGTATCGAACGATACGAGACGACGTCATGTTCGTAGGTCTGTCTCTCTGTGAGCATGTAACTCGTTAAACGCTTATTGACTTTTATGAACGTTTAAATACGGTAATAGATTATGTAAAGAAGTTTTTCATATATCAGATAATAATTATCTACATTATTGACATAAAGAATTAAAGAAAAAAAAGCATTGGGCTTTTAGCGTAGCGTGGCGACGTCCCTGTACCCCGCAAACAGAGACGCTGTACTTAACCTAATAAAGTTATATTATTTCAGTTTTAGTGATTTGGATCAAACATATTCATACTGCGGATGCTAGACAAGAAGTGGAATCCAATACGAAATGGCTGGTAGATAATTTCTTAAGAAGAAGCAACGACAGGAAACCACAAAAAATTTATCTCTTGGGTTGGGGATCGTTTGCAAGACAACTTCCTGGAATGTTCGCTGATGTCCTACCCTTGTTTGAATTATTCGGAAAATCGGGTAAAGGTAAACGAAATATAAAACATAAAAAATTGAAAAAAAATATCAAATTACGACATAAACATCGTAAAAATCATGGAAAGCGCCCAGGACCAAAACCGCCAAAAACGCCAAAACCGCCAAATCAGTTAAAACCATCAAAAACCACAGCATCACCCAGATGGCAGCTAGACAGCAATCATTATGTTACTGTGGACATTCGATTTGGCGAGGAACAAGGAACGACGACTGACGACGATAGAAGTGATTAATAAACATGTTTTCGTGTTAAGCTTGTATTTTGTATTTTGTTAATAAATATAAAATGATAAATTCATCAACGCGAGCGGGACTCGAACCTGCTACTTCTGCGTAATGATATCGGCTTCATAAAATTTGTCATTCTACATTTATCCCAGTGAATGGTGAATAATAAAACATTTTATAAAATATATATTTCTAGTTTCCATTTTTTTTAAATTTGATATCAATAATCTTTATTCGAAACATACTATATGTATGTTTGTTGTATACGTAAAAAGAAAAAAAACATTATATTTTTCATTCGTATTCATCATTTACGTCTGTTTCAAAAACGTCAAAACAAAACAAAACGATACCGATAAAAGTGTGCAAAAAGTTCGAATTTCAAAATTACTGTCCCGCATTTCAAATACTTTCCATTTTTAAACTCTTCTGACTTCTCTTTCTCTTCTTAGTCTGAACCAGTAATGTTATCTACGACCTCTTTGCTTCTATTATCGTTCTGCCAACTGAGCTATCGTATCCATACTGGACTTGACGAATTAAACATCCTCCATCCTTCTATATGTAATCTTGTTCTTCACTTTTAAAATTAAGAATTTATAAATGATACTCCTTCAAATCAAATTTTAAAAAAATAGCAGTTATGTTATTTTTAATTATTACAAGTCAAATTTATTACACTAACTACCTTGAAGTTTTATTAAATATCGTAATTGACTAACACACCGTTAAGTGACATTTGAGTAAACTAAAATTCAATATAACATGTACGAGTGGGTAACACTTTTAGGTAAGAAATAGTCTTAATAAAAAGCATGAAAAAACTTTGCAAAAGTTTCTGGAAAGTCTTGTGTCAAAGTTTCTGGGAAATATTTTGAAAAAGTTTCTGGAAAGTCATAGAGTACATTGATGTTTTTCTTAAATGTGGTTAGATTATAAGAAGACTTTAATGTATCCCAAATATAACATAAGATTTTTTTGCAGTATTAATCTTTATGATAGCGGAGGTGAGGAATTACGAGCAGAATGGACGTAACATCCAACCCGATGATTGGATTGATTCAGAAGAAATGAAACCATTTGGCAGGAGAACATTTACGAGTACGAAAAAAGGTAACACCGCGGGGAGAGGTAAGCTGAGACTCCTGCTGCAAGTTGTTGATCTCTCCAATGTGAAGGTAAAACGTACAAAAGGCTATACAGACAGTTTTAAAATATTAAAACGATTGTTAAAAAGTGGAAATATTAAAACGAATGGTAAGAACTGGCCCTTTGACACGTACCCTCACAAGCTGTTACCGGGGAAGCTACTCCCCGAGGGCGTGTTTATCGAAATGAGATAAATATTATTATGTTTATACATGTATTAATTGATACACAATAAACGTTTATATAAATTATTTTTTTATTTCAATTACACTGTATAATACATTGTACATATGAAACGACACTAATTGTTCCAAAGTAAGTAAGGAGAAGGATCGAAAAAAAAACATGATTATTACTGACATCTTTACCAGATAGAATAAATCAGACCGTATTTGTTTCCATCATATTAACATATCTTTATCTAATCTCCTTGAGAATTTAGACTATCAGAATTAAAACTGATTCTTATTAAGATACAATAAACAACTTAAACATAGAATCATAATACAAAAAGCCCATATCACACAAAGTAATTGTATTTTCATTAAAAACCTTGCGATTTACATATTTTTTTCGATATTTCATATAACTTTAGCATGATATTAGTAGAGATAAAAAATTCTAAAAAAAAAACATAATTTTGTAACAAAAAAATAATTGAAAAAAATCAAAATAAATTGTTTTCATTGTTACAGAGCAATTTTCATTCCATAACAAAAAAAAATAATCAAAAGAATATAAAAGAAACACTTTTTTTAATTGTAATTTTTCTCAATATATTTTTTAATTGGTAGCACGTCACATACACGGTTTGCATAATTTTTAATTAATTCAATTATATTCATATCAGCATAAATAATTTAAGGACATTGCATTTATCACACCCGAAATATAAACACGGGGGTTGCATGAAGATCGATTAGAAATAATATTAATACATGGCGTCGTATTGGCTCTCTGTTTTAGGTAGGAATTTATACATTATACATTTTTATATTAAAAATTTTACAGGTAGTCGTCTGTCGTGGTATGGACATGTTATGAGGAGGGATGAAAGCTATGTTGTAATTAAGAATGTTAGGTATGGAAGAGGACGGCCGACTAAAGGCGGTTGGATTGTGTGAAAGACGATATGGAGAAGAAGGGAGTGTCTACAGACGTGACGGGGAGTTGAGATAAAGGTAGGAAGATGATGACGATTATGATATTTTTAAGCTCGCACATATTATAATGATGTTGTCAATTAGTTCTTGATTAGAATTTTGTAGTTTCCTTTCAGATGAAAGCAAGTTCAAAATACTTAATCAGACCCGTATAGTATAGAGTTTTAATCAAAACTTTAGTATGGAATGAGCCCTTATTTTTTAATAAAAACTAAAAGGTGTTATAAGAACATAAATAATCCCTGTCAACGAGAGATCGCCTACATCTATATTAGTAGATAATAATAATAATAATTTTAATATTACAGCTTTAATAATATTGATAAATTCCATACAAACACGTGATCACGGAGAATCCTTTGCATTTCATGGCCGGATCGATGGAAGCTCATCTAGCGAGGAGGCGAATCATAAAAATGCTCATCGAGAAAAAATGAAGAAATTACATTACATGGAAACAAATACTAAAAAGGAGGAACAAGCGATCGGAAAATATATGAACAGTATTTTAAAAATAATGAAGAAGGATTCCAAGGTTCGAATAAAAGGTTTTTATAAACGATCACAAAACAACGGAAGGGCTTCATACGATATTAATATAATACCGGGATTTTATGGATCGTGAATTATTAAAAATGTTGATTAATTTCATTAAAAAGTACAAAAAAATATGATACCTTTTATTGATACCTAAATATTTGATATCAAATATGATGGAAAAAGTTGAATGTGTCAACGTTTGTTTAATTAGTATTTGTTTATATTTATAAAAATAAAAAGCTTTTCATAAGTTGAAATAGACGTGGATTTTTTTTGCTGTACCCTAATAGTTTTTTTTTTCACAAAACACCGGAAAAAACGCAATTTTCAATAACATTTCATTCTGTAAATATGAATAGTAAGTAGCAAAATGTGAAGGTCTATTTGTCAGTAACCTCTTACTTTATTCAATACTAAATTTCTATGCGAAAGCGGGTGACTAGTGTAATAAGATCTTCGAATTTACACATTAACAATGGACAACAGTTCTATAAGTAATAAAGTATTAAAAATATTACTAATATATACTAAACGCACCAGGCTGTTACATAACGAGTATCGTTGAGAATAAATACAGATAACTTTGATTCTATTAATAAACCCTTATTTGCAGTGTTCTAAAGTTCTCATACAATAAACAGATTTCCAGATTTAAGCTTAATAGTTCTCTTTAATCTTTATAGATGTTAGAGATCAAATACTTTAAATAAACACGTTTAATTTACAAAACGACGGTATTACCAAGCGGCGTTTCCTTCAATCAGATCAACGTGTTCTGACTATTTAGAATAATGCAATAATGTCAAAACCTTAGTAAAATTAAACGTAATATTATATTATACAGAGAAAAAGTTTGATTGTATGTTTGTACGTAATTTCAAAAATTCATTCACCTGTCGAAAGATACATTAAGAGCGAGTGACAGAGAATATTTTTTCTCCCGGTATTACAAAGGGATCAGGACCTGCGCGGGTAAAATACGAGAAATTAGATAACAAGGTGAAACGAAGTACACCCAAAAGAAGTAAATAAACATAAATAAAATCCAAAATCCTCAATACAATGAATCACAAAAAATAACATCGTCAGCAGTAAAAATGTTTAACGACCAATTAAGGCAATTAAGGCAGGCTATTCTGTTTGAAACAAAGATCCATAAAATAATTGTTGAGATAATATGTATATACAATGTCTTTAAGATAAACAACTACTCTTACTTCTAACTTAAGTACATTATACCTAATCCCTAAACGATAGATTTTCACGTTTTTGTGCGCTAAAAACCAAAATGACTGGACTGAATATAAGAAAATATTGTATGATAAAATCTTATTGTCAGAGTCAATATATTATATACTTATTGTTGTCTATATCTTCAATAAACATGTAATGTATTTTGTACATAGTTTATGGTGACACATAACTTAATACTTGGTATAGTGAGTGCATCAGATAAATTCACCAGCACAACTGGACATCTTTGAATTGTAACGTAAACATAATCAAAATGTATACTCGATTTCAAATCATTAAATAGTGTTTGTTATTTTTGACAATCTTTTAAAACTTTTTCTGTTATTTTGTTCTATATAGAATTAGGCTTATTAACATAAAGAGGAAACAGGTGTAATGCCAGTACGTAACCTTGAGGTACGCCAGCGTTAAAGTTAGTGTTTATTTCATTGCTGTTAAGTTATTAGTATTTGTTGTATAATTATATTTCACTGGATTCTTTACAATATATTTGTATATCTGAGTCTACCAAAAGTATTTACTAATTATATAAATTCGAAAAGTTCTTGACTATGATTTTGATATCGTTTATATAATAATTTGTTTATTTGACAAATTTGTATGCTACTTATTGCATATATGTAATTAAACTTATCGAAGTATTTGCGGGTTTATTAAAAATACAACTACATTATTCGATGGATTGAAATTAAATTTAGTATGGTTATAGGTTTTTTAAATAAGTCGTATATAATGCTTTCCACCCCGGAAAGAAACGGATTTTTAACGAAAAAAACGTGTGGTTTATAATTTGGGAAAAGGGGGGGCGGAGGATCCAGACAAAGTCATCATTGTAAATAAAGACACAATCATTAGAATTGAATATCCACTCTAATATCTATTAATTGAAATCGATTAATGTAATGAATTAAATATATAACAAAATATTAATCAATACGAGTTGGACACGAACCTGCGACCTCTATGCGTTCGTTACTTTCGCTCTGTACACTGAGCTATCGTGTCAATGACTACAACATATATAACCGTCTTTGTAGGAACGTAGAACTATTAACGCATTATTTACTAGGTATATAGAACTATATTAAAAGAAAAAACTTACACATGTCCAACTTGAAACAATTAATATAAAAAAACTGTGTTAAAACAATTATTACTGCTTATTTTCCGTTTAATTAACACGTAATAATATTAACATGTCAATTACATGTTCAATTACAATTTAATTATTAAATTATGTTATCAAAGTAATCGTTATAATTGGTATTATAAAAAATATAATTTTTTACAGCTATAAATTACCTAGACGTGGAACTAGAGACAAGTTGAAATTAATCATGGAACTTCACTGGTTGTTACTTTTGGGTAATATTTTTAATATATATAAAATTTTTGAGTGTCTATAACATAATAATTATTTGAGGGTTGTAAAAAAAATATAATTTAATATAATTTCACTACAGTTATTACCATTTTGGTATCGAAATCGTCTCAGGATATTCACAGGACGTCATACGATGTTACTCCCTATGATTATGACAGGGAAAATGCCAATGAGATAACCGTGAATCAGGATAGATTGGATAATGGGAATTGCTGGGAATGTCAGCCGAAAATATGTATAGGGAGAAGCGGTTATAAAAATAGAAACAAGCTATCGAGCAAAACACAAAAGGATAAGAAGAAACAATTAAAAAATATGATAAAATCATTAAAAAATATGGTACCAACATTGATAACACTATTAAATGAGAGGATTTACGGAGGGAGTTTCAGGAAATAAAATAATTAATTGATTTTATACATACATATACATATATATATCTGTATCATAGACATAATTCTATGTTGAGGTGTTTTTAAAATGGTGTTGTATTTTTGATGGGTAGTAGTAAAAATTCATTGAAATAAATATTTGAAAATGGAATTTAATATAGAGTTTTTTTTATTGCCAACCTTTAAAAAGGACTAACAAAGGAACTGAACACACATAAACAAAGAGCACCAATTATATAGAAATGTCGAAAGTTGCATATAAAATTATTAACACTTTGTATTCGCTCAACGATTATGAACTTTATAAATAATGATATAAGGTCTATTTTAATTTAAATATTCTCATTGGGGCTTGTTTACTTGAATCTAGACTACCTTGATGAGGGCGTAGGCTCACAGCGTGAAAAATACGGACAGAAATTACATTGACTTATATTATATGTATGTAATAATAAAAAAAATATGTGACAAAAAAAAAAGTATTATTATTTTTGAGAATCTGAATGAAAAAAAATATTATTGTCAGAATATTTTTTTTAATAGCTAAAAATCTTATTTAAATGTACAAATTTCGGATAAAAATCAGTAGAAGCATTAATTTATGAGTATAATATTAACTAATTATTTCTTTTTCTATGAAAAGGTTTTGCTGCAGAGCTATTTCTCGTACCCAATATAATAATGAAACCTAATAATGGATTTTTTTTTAATACCAATTTATTTTTACATGAAAATAAGCATTTATCAATGGTATATTAAATGCAATACAATTACATATATATATATATATTTATATATATATTTATTTTTATATTCTATAGACTTGTGTGACATAAGTAAAGGTTTTTTGAATTTGAATTTGAATCAGATATATAAAATAAAATAAAAATTTGTCTCGACGCGTCAACCGCCCGTATGTATACAAATATAGATTGAACAAATTATTTATGAATGTAGATCACCTTGGTCTGTAAATATACACCACATAATTAAACTTATTGTGTTCAGTGGTCTGTTTTGTATGGCTTTAAACCACAATTTATTTATATTTAAATATATATTAATGAAATTATTTAAAAAAATGTATATTAAATATACCCTAATTTATTTAACAGTTTGAGGAGATACGTTATCAATATACAGCTGAAAGTTACAAATATTAAAAAAAAATGGTTAATAAATATTCAAATAATTCTGAAAAATGGCATAACAATTATGATATATAAAACTGGTGCCATCTATTGGCGAAGTTACTTTAACTTGGTACTTTGGTTGTTTCATTTTCGTATAGATGGCGCTATTCAAAATATATTACACGAGTACTTATGAGTTAAAATACAATTTATTTTAATATTTATAATCCTTTGGTACATTTGTGATCGTGTATATTCTAAACGAGTTATTTTGTTTTGTTGGTACGATGATTTAAAGTTACACGACGATAGATGGCGCTGTAGTCAAATTATTAATAAATGTTTGACTTCATACAGCGCTAGCATATTATTATCATAGTAATAACACTTACCTTAATAATAGAATGAGGTAAAACCGACCTGAATACTGTTGAAAATGTTTTTTTTGTTATCTCTTTAACATTTCCAAATCTGTACAGGTGTAAAAGAAAATACACTCTGTTTCTAAGAAAATAAGTAAATGTTTTAAAAAACGTATTAATTTATTTTTATAACCTAACTCATAGAAACCTCTTTTTCTTTTTTTTTCTACTAACATGCCGTCTATTTTGGATTTATAGCTATCTCTTTTGTTCATAAGATGTCTAGTTTCTATCTCTTTTTAACAATCCACTTACCTTTCTGTTCCATCTGTCCTTTCAGTTGCTCTGCCTTCGCCTGCAACTTTGTCTGCATTGTTTCGGCTCCTTCCTTCATTTTTGCGAGGATACCTACGGATTTATTATAAATTTATATTTACACTAATAATACATATTATATGGTTCAAAGGAAAAATACATAACAGCTGAAACTGAACTTGAAATATGCCATTATTGAGCTAAGCGTAAGTGAAGCTCTTAACCTTTTGGGAGACCTTTTTTTGTGTATAGTTGTCTCCAGAATGTCACGAGATAACTAGCTAAAAAATTTTCTCATGTATGTTTGAGCCGAACGCAAATGTTATAGCGAAAACAGATTGAAAAAATGTTTAGCCATTCAATAGTTATCAAGAAAAGAACAAATGAGAGGGCCTCAGCTCAACACCCGTCGCGCACGGTTGGCGGATCCTAGTTATATAAGTGTAATTATAATTACCAATAATTACAGAAAAGATAAGTAAGTTTGTCGGTAAGACTCCTAGACCTGTAATACTTCATAATCCTAAGATAGGATGGCAATTGCTTGATCTTATAAATTAAATAAAAAAATAAAAAAAGATAAAATATATATCTCTTAGAAGCTATAAAACAAACCATGTTTATCCTTTTCTTTTAATAGTCGTTCCATATCACCGGCCTTGTCTTTGACGCGTCCAAAGAAATCTATCCGTACGCAGCACACACAGACAATATTTCGTTACACACACATACACACTTTATATAGTTAATTTAATAAATTGCAAGATCAAAATATAAGCTTATTACATATTTTTCTATTTTTTAACTATATCTCACAATTTAATTTCCTCATATTCCCTTACCTCCCCCCCCCCTCCCCAAAATCCTTCTAATCTACACAATGTTTCTTAACATCTATACTAATATGTAAAAATATTTATAATCCTAGTATATATTGTATAAAATAATATCTATACCGGATATCCGCTTCGCAGCATCCGGACTAGCGCTCTGCGTCAGTGCTGCCACCTTCATGTATTCACTAGTTATGAGACCGGCCGCCTGGAATAGAGTATTATCTATAATAGATGAATCTATGGCTCTGTTTTTACATATATATAACTAGCCGTTGTCTGCGACTTCGTCTGCTACCTTATAAATAATTTTTTGTTTCTTTAAAACGATCACTTCAATGAAACGTAAATCTTTCTATCCGTACTGTAAAATATATTTTTTATTTATGAAGATACACTAATTAATCAGAATTTTGTCAATAAATTGAAGAAGTCTCACAGTCTTCTGTCTCATTCGCACACTCATTTTTCGGAGATTTCTAAAAGTTTGCCATTTCTCCTGACAATAACGAACACATAAAAGAAATATTTATCCAATATGGTGCAGTTGTTTGGAAGATATGCCCGTACAAACATTACGATGATACATTTTTATTTATATATATATTATATATGAGTACAGCTCTATTTCATGGAATTTAATGAAAATATAAGTACGGAAAAAAGGGGTAATGTCCAAATATCTCGTAAACTTGTACAAGTCCCTTTTCGATAGAGATATAGATATATAAATTAATAAGTAATGATATAGCTCACCTCAAGACTGGCGGGGCTCATGGCGGAGTACTCTTCACTCAGCAGCTCCACGATCAGACCTTCGATGTCGAAGAACAGGATGTGGCTTTCGGGATCTGAAAGGAACCAGTGGTATAGTCTAGAGCATCTAAAAATAACCAGTTACACTATTTTATTACTATAACTATTTTCTTGACAAAGAGACCATTTATAAAAATATATTAATATCGGCATATTTTACAACTATCTACTTAAAACTTAACTACACCCGCCATATAAGCGGACGATACGACAGCAGGGTTGGCACAAATTACACATCCAAGAACATACATATCGAGTCATACGGACGGCAGAAAAGTCACATACAAACACTATATATTATCTCAGACACGAAAAACCAATTATATTTGTACTTTATGGCTAGGGTTGTCCATTCCTGTCATCACAGATACACTGAGCCAATCACACCAGCATCCGCTAGCTATAGGAAGAATTGTCACAATTACAGACTACGATATAGGGTCATTAAAGAAACAAGACATTTGCCCTGGCACTCTCTAAAGGTACGGTTGTCACAAATTTACAACCAAACGCCGCTTTATATATTACATAGCAGCATCACCACCACAACAAACTTCCACTCTCTACGATCAGGATTATCACAATCACACTCAGCAGATCCTATAGTCGCACTCACCCGCGGGGTTGGATCGGAAACCCTGCACGGTGAGTGGTGCTCTCCTGGCCCGAGCGGGCTCCGCCAGCGGCCCCGCGTGCCCCGCGCGGTCTGCCGCCTGCAGAGCCGCCAGACCTCTTTGAGTCGCAGCACGCATCGCCGTTAGGTTGCGATGGCGGAGACCTCTGGGGGGACGAACATATTACTCCCACACTTAACCTCAATAACCGAACGAATTACTACGAGTACTATATACTATTTATATCCTAATACCGTTCTGCACTCACCGGTTGCATTTATTAGATACATACATACAATGATAGGCCTAAAACTCAATTGTAATCCACATATTTCAAGCATTGTTGTGAATTTAAATTACCTGAAGAAGTGTACGGCGGGGTTGGCGAGTCCCTGTAGGTCTCCTCCTCCGGTGGCGCCCCCCAACTCGTCCGACACCGCTTCATCGCAAGCGCCCAGGACCTCCTCCGCTATCATACCTTAAGGAATACAAAAAATCCTTCATTATACTTAACACGACTAATCTAAAATAATTCTAGTAAAAGCAAGAGTTACTTAAATGAGTTTCTTCAACTTAAGAACTGTCTATTGATTTCTCATACTAAGTTAGGACAGTTTTGGTATGCTATAACATTGGTAAGTTTAAAGCTTAAATTATTGCAATCTCTTGCAGTACCCAATCTAGGAGTGTGAGGGGTAATGATAAGGCAACCTCTTCAATTGCAATACAATGCACCAAACGGTCCAAGAGACCGGTATTGATTAGAACGTAAAAATTCCCTCACCATGCAGCACTCGGTCCAGGTGTCCGGTCTCCATCTGCCAGATGTACACGGTCCCGTCGCTACACCCCACCGCCATAAAATCGTCAGCCGGCCGCCATTTTATGCTCACCACGGGGAACAGGTGGCGAGACGCCAGAGTCACACACTTGCGTTCAGAGAGACCTGGAAATTAATATTTGGGTAAAATTACCTGAATGATGTTAAATTTTAGGTTTAATAATCCCTTTTAAAAACCTTTTCTTTGTTTAATTTATTATATTAGGCAATTATATGTTACCAAAAAAGCAAATGGTACAACTCACTGAGTAAAGTGACGCTGTGGTCGGACGCCACTGAACAGATGCATTTTTGTATGCGGGGCTGAAAATATATTAAAAAAGTTAGTAATTGCCAGGTTCAAATGCCGCTTTTGAGTGGTTTACTCGAAAAATACGGACTATCTCAAGTTAAACAGAGATATGCATTAGTTTCTCGTGAACGGAGATTGAATCTTGGACCCATTATTTTATGCTACACTTATAAATATAAATACTTAATATATTTTTTTATTTTAGTTTATATACTTACACTACAATTCTGGGGCGGTACTATGAGTTGCGTGATCTCTCCCGCGTGCACGCAGAAGCGGTGTAAGAGGGACCCGCTGAAGAGGTCCCACAGACACACCGCGAAGTCTATACCACCGGACACCAGGTGGGACTTGTCGTATCTAGCAATATTTATGTATATAAACCTTCTCTTTATCATCATTACATTACCTTCCACGATCTATCATACGTCGTCTCAGTGAGGACCTGGTTCTTTGCCATATTCTTTTTCATTCACTCCATCCATCCCTATATGTTAAGAGTTTTCTGCGATCTTTTCTCTTGCAATCCTTACAATCATATTTAATACTCTTCTCGTTTTATTCGAATTACTTATATATCACGACAAAAACTATAAACTGTTCCGAATTATCCAAAGGAACATATTATTTAAAAAGGTATCACTCTAAAAAGTATATATATTTCGAATGCCCTTCAATATAAGGCATAAAGGATAAAAAAATATTGGTTTTCATTTTATTCAATAATACATGTTTTGGTGTTTGACACATTAAAACACAAAATAAAAGTTGTAAGTCAAAATCCTTCACCTATAATTAACATGATGCGGATACAGCAGGCAGTTGACCCTACCACTGTGACCCAACAGCAACTGGTGTGGAGGCCAATCTGAAACAATGAGGATATTAAGTGATATTTACTCAAACAAAAGTGATAACTAGTCGAGATTTTATAGATATTTTTTTTATAATATTTAAGTAGGATGACACTTAAACTACTTACTATGTATATTTTTAGAATGTATACATGCTGGTAGTAGTAGATGGTACAGCATTATTGTCATCTGTGTTTATGTGTGTTGTGTGTTAATTAATTATTATATTTTGAACCTTATATCGTAGGCAATAAAGATGATTCTACATTCTAAATAGCCGGTAATAACCAATCTAGGAATAATTTAATATTTGAACCTTATATCTTACTACTAATAAAGTTTATGGTAACCAGCTTAATAGCTAGTAACCACAAGTGAAGCAATGGAACAATTCATTTTGAACCTAATGACCTATGAAATAAGGTTGCATCTTACCATCCAGTTGTTGGTGGTTGCCGTGCAAGAGTTGGAGCTGGACAGTTTGCGTCGCATTCACTATCACTATAGACCCATCCTCCCGACCAACAACCAGGCGGTTAGCGGCCAGTAGATATATTGATGACGTCAGCTTTATTTCTGAAAGAGACGTAGACTTTATAAATAGTTTTCATTTGACATTTTGTATGGTAATTACACAATAAGTGATTATTTATGGATATTGGGTAAAATTGGACGAAATATTATGTCAAATTGCGAGTATTCCAAGAATGACATTTTATTTAAAAAAAAAAGAGATTCTGCTAACGGTATATACAAATATATAAAAATATAGGAATACAAAATAACAGCTCTGAAACCAAAATTATTAAATATAACAAAAAATTATTATATATAATAAAAACGCAGTATAAAAGTTGTTTCTGCATACTTTTTATCAGACAAATTTCAAATGACATATTTTTTTCTTGGATGCATTTCTAATCTCTTGCGGACAAATAGAGAATAAATAACGAGAGAGTCATAACATTTAGTTTAAAAATCCCATTTTCTTATACCTGGTTCATCCGGATGTCCGAATTGATCCAATATCCCAACCGGACTGGGGTTCATTTCAGCCCATGCCATTTCCAGACTTGTTAGCACTATGGGCGCGTGAGCTGATGACAAAGATCAGAAGCCACAGATTAATATCTGACCTTATATATATCATGGTTTATGCACTAGTCGTATTGATAAAACTTACACATAACGTTTTTTGTCTGTGGTATAGCAGCGTCATCCACATTCCATAGAGAAACGACTCCATGTGAATCCCCCCTTAGTAACAGTCGTCTCTGTTTCCCCCCCACTGATGTTAATACGAAACGCATTGCTGGAGGGCAGGATAACAACTGCGATGAAGATAAAAATACATAAATATAAAAAACACAACAATCTTAAATTAAGAAATGAAAAATTTTTAATAACTTAAAAAAAACACCTCTTTTATTACATAAAGAAAAAAAGAACATTCCCCGTCTTCAATTTGTTTCACTTTCACTACGGGAAAGCTGAACCAAGAGAGTCAGCGTTTATTGTTGGATTAATTCTCATAGATTTTGATATGGGTAAAGTTTTTGCAATCAACAAATAACACAACTATAGAATAAATTTTATATTTTGATAGATTTTAAAAGAGAACTCAGAAAGCATGGTTAAACATTTTTGAGGCTTGAAAACTTTTACCCAAGTCTTACAAATCTCTTCATGATTTCTTAACCGTTGGTTAAAAAAGATTTTTTTCTTCCTTCTAATATAAAGACAGTCTATTATCGAAGAAATTTGATATCGTCTTTATTGGTTCAAACTTAACCTATAAAATATCCTACCTTGTTATCTGGATGCGCCAAGGTACTGAACAGCAAAGGGCTATCATGCTCCACCGATGGACCGTGGAAGCCCTTATGGTCTGGCACCGAACTGAAATGTATTTATATTTTATTCTATTTATTAATAAAAAAATTGTAGGTGTTTTAATTTTGTGGTACATTTTGGAATAAGTCATCGTTGATTTAGGATTGTGCCAGGTGTAAAATACTTCCCGTTGAGACCAAAATAAATACCAAATTGCATTGTTTTTAAAGCCAATATCACGAATATCATTTCGCGTGTGTGAGTGTTTTTGTCAACGTAACGGATAAAAAAAAATGGTTTCAAATGATGTGCTAGCAACTAAATACATGGACTAATTGAAACTGAAAATACATGAGTCCAATGTTAACCAAATTCTTGACATATTTGGTACAAATGAAGGCTAGAACAAAAATGAAAGAGAAATTCAACTTCTTTGTCACGATTTGTTGTCTCTGTCTAATTATAAAGCTGGTAACACATATTGTTTCAAAATAATAAATAAAAACATGTAATGCCCGCTTAAGACATTAATCTGATTACCTTGAAATGATTTCAAAGAAGTTTAACTTCTAAATTGAACAACAATGATAACACTAAACATCTTTTTAACTGAAATATCACAAATAAACTATCAGCTAAAATAACTGCGATCTTCTACATTTGCTGATAATGTGTCAGGAAACTGACAAATGTAAGTATAAAATTAACGAAAAAAAATTAAGGGCTCGTCCATCAACCAACGTAAGGTTGAAGAGGGGTGAGGCGTTTCGAAAAATAACTAATAAGAAATGGGGGGAAAATAGTAAGGTGCATCTTTTATACTTTTATAATAGTAAAAACAGTCAGTAAATCTTATGAAACAGAATAAAAATTGAATAATACCTATAGTTAAAGATAATATAAAAAAAGAGACATTATCATTTTACACATCATTTTGGGGGGAGGGGTAAATTTAACCACCATTTAATATCACCGGGGGAGGGGTTAAAAAGTTTGCTCAAAACGTGATTAATGGAGGACCCCCTAATGCAAATTTAAATGCAGATAACTATGTATTTATTACATTATCAGCAAATACAACGACGCTATCAACAAAATACACATACAAAAACTGTGCTGACCTACTGATAGCTCTTCCGCGGAGTTTGCTATAAAAGAAATTACATATTTAACACAAGCTGTTAACCTACTCAGCATATGTAGGGTTCTGAGTTAGTCACTTTTGAGAGAATTATTTATCGTAAGTTCACTAAATGATGAAGACAAAATTTAATTAATATAAAAAAACAATAATATTCGGGAATCGAACCCGTAACCGCAAGTCATAGCAATTTCCGGTCAATTTAATAATTCATCATAGTAAAATTACTTCCTACAAATATCAAATATAATTTTATTTCTTAAATTATAATCATAAATAATATTAAGGTTTGTTTTTTTTAAGACAGTGAACAATAAAACAGGCAATTGTGCTCTGATGATCATCTAATGCTTTAAAATAAATGAATCTGTGTTTTCTGAACGTAGCCTAGCCTTTGATTGTGTGATAATTCGAAAACATGTTGCTAATATTATAAAATATTCTGTAATATTATTTTATCTAAACGAAATTAGAACAGTAACATTATAGCTATAAATAAAGATATCTTACTTTGCCGGTAGTTTATAAAGGTACCCTTTTCCTTCAGTGGACCACACAAGGACCCTATCTGGGGCCAAAAAGTCTCCCGACATCCAACGTTCACCGGACGGTGCTTGGATAGAACATAAGACGGAGAAATCGCCTAAAATAAAATGCATTATCCTATTAAGATTATCAAATACTATTGAATTGTATATATGATATAAAAGAACTTTTGCGACTGACTGATTGAAATCCCTGGAGTTTAACTGTAGGTTTTATTTATAATACGCACGTTTTCTAAGGGAGTTTTGCTAAGTGGAAATAAAGCATTTGTATGTAACAGTAACACATGAAAGCTTATGGAAGGCAAATATCCGCAAAAAAAAATCGTATAAGTAAATTTCTCCTCAATATGAGACTACTTCTCACCGGCGTCATATATCTGGCAGTACTTGGCGCACACGATGAGCACGGTGCGTTGGTTGTACGCGCAGCAGTTGAGGGACAACGCGTTGAGACAACGGATCTGTTTGGATTCGTTCTCGTATATCGGCTCGGATTGCTTGTTCTCATGGCCCAGGAGAGACCATACCTGAGGAATCGTTATTAGTATTATCTGAAAGACTCGTTGGTGTAGTGGCAAAAAAGTGACCAGTTGTCACAAAGAAGTACTGGGTTCAAATCTCAAGTCCTGCAACTTTGTGATTTTTAGTTTCAGAAAATGACTCTTTGGGAGCATTGTTTCATCCCTTATTACAGTAATACCCCGCTTTACGCGAGGGATACGTTCCAAAAAAAATCGCGTTAACTGAAATTCGCGTATAACAAGGTTTATGATTATACATAGTCAAAAATTATTACAAAAAAATACAAATCATTTTAATCAATCACTTAAATTCTAGGACCACTTTATGCAATACATACTCTTATTTTTTACGAAAAAATGCATCTATTGTTGATGACAACATTATATTTATACACACTCTTTCGCGTAATTCGAGGGATTTGAGCGCGAAATTTGCATCCGCGTTATAGTGAAACCGCGTATAACGGGGTCGCGTAAAGCGGAGTATTACTGTACTTAGATGATTTAGGCATCAAAAGTTTGATTCTACTCTTAACAGAATATAATTTTTATTCATACTCAGGAGTTAATTGTTCTCAAATTTCTTGAAAAGAAACTTTAAAGGTAAAACAAATAAATTTAGTAAATAGTGTTATCATATTACCTTGACTGTTCCTGTAATAGATATTGCCAAAACAACATCATCCTTCCTTGAGGACGGTCTTAATACCTGAAAAGGGCATTTATTATATAAGTACCTAGTTGATTATAAATCATGCTATAAATATCCGGTAAAAACTTTCTGGCAGAAGAAGGGTAATGTAAACCACCAGTCACCCTGCCGGTGATTAGAAAACTAATAATTCATATACTTTAGTTTCTTCCAACATACGAATGCATATTTATTTTCGTCTAGAAAAATGTGAGTATATTTTAATAAGATTTTTTTTTGCTGGATAATCAAACCTCGATAAAGTCAATTTAATCATAGAAATTACTACAACAGCACCAGACTGTCGTTATTAATTTAATAACATTGTGTAAATCAATTTAATTCATTGACTTTCATGGTATTAAATTTTAATGACTATCTTATCTAATCAAGACTCAAGTTCCTCTCAACTAATGTATAACTAAGACATAAAATATAAAATATATAGTTCTAAAATATGTTTTTTTTATAAATTTATCTATAGAAAGCTATAAACTTACATGCAGAGCAGAAATCCAATCCGGATTCATCTTGGAGCTTAAAGAGAAGAGGATTTCAAGTGAAAAGGGATCCATTATCAATATCTCAGCGTAGTATCCATTGCAAAAGAGACGAAGGTCTTCACTGTTGCACATATGGTAGGCCTGGTATAATGTATATGTACATTAGAATTCAATATAAAGACTAGTTGTTGCCTCCGACTTTGTTTGCTGCATCATAGACTATTACATCAATTACAACTTTATGTATAAAAAAACTCAATAACCAAAAAAATTGAAGATTATTTATTGAGATAAAAACTATCCTATATTTTAAGTTGGACCAAACAATAGATATATATTCAATTTTATTGAAATCTGTAGTGGTTTCAAAGATTAACACAAATGAACATCATGATATATATTCTTATATATATAAAGATACAATGAAAAATTTGTTAATACAAACAGAATTTGAACCTGAACTTTTTTTTTGAAATTATATATATTTGCAAATACTTTGTGTTATACTTCCGCCATACAAATTAGTACAGCAATTAGGGCATGGAAAAGTAACAATAATAAATCAGAATACTTAAAAAATATATAACAAATATACCTGTATGTTGGTGTGTATTTGTGTAAGCTTAACACTCTCTCTGCACTTGCCGTCAACCAAATCCCAAGTACACATTTCTCCAGCCTCAGATGAACTGACTATGAAGTTGTTATCCTATAATATACCATAGATTTAAACAACAAAAATGGTAAATTAAAGTAAATAAATAAAAAATAATATTTGTTTGTTTTGTTAAGGCTTAATAATAGTATAAATAAAGATGTAAAATAAATTATTTACCTGTATAATAGAAGCTCTAGATAAACAAGTAACAGGAGCTGAATGTCCAACAAGAAGACAACGGGGAGTCATTTTTAATGTTTCGGGTTCAACTTGCCAGATACATATCTGTCCGTCATAACATCCGGTAACCAGTGTCTTCTGATCTCTTGATAGATAGACGGATGATATGCAATGTGTGGGAGCATGTTTGCCCCATAACACTACAGGGACTATGAGATTAGTACCTGGCATTATTGCTACAACATAAATAATGATATATCAAGTTAAATTCTCTATTACTTATACTTGTGTGATTATGTTTAGATAATTATGTACATATTTTCAAGTAAAAAATATTGAGAGTAACAACATTATATAATATTGCGTCTATTTACTGATATGAGTACTGCATAATATAATACATTTTGTCATTTTCATAATAATTAACTAGTATGGTATAATATTGAAACGTCTGATGCTAATAATGTATTAGAAAACATCAATAATAGCTTTAATTAGCGTGAAACAATTTGTTTGTATTAAAATGATAAGTAAAACTAAGCAAGGATAAATTAATTGCTCAAACCTTGTCAGTGTAGAGGCGATATGAATTTAATTATTTTTATTGTGACTCTGACCCATAAAGACGGGTTAATGAAAACTAACTACAATCTTGATAAATTTAACTTCTTATATTTTTTTCGATATATTTCACGCAATACGACAAAAATATAATCAATGAATTGTTGACAGCTGATTGTCACGATTCCTTAATGTCAAAAACCTGAAATCCTGAAACAATTTGTGATGTGCTAAAAAACCGAACTGTCCAATAAGTACGATTTTTTTGTAAGTGATGTCTGCATAAGATTTTTTACGTAATATTCAAACTGTATTCGTAGCATGATATTCGTATAGGTGAGGCATCAATACTCTTTTGAAATATAAAACAAATAAAATATATTTTAATGCAACGTCATTCATGTCATTTATTTATTTAAGAATTGAGAAGTTGTGTTTTAAAAATGGATAAGAAAATGGTTTCGAATACCAAACTAAGATCAAAAGGGAATTTAAAGGAAGAGAAGGTCACCGAGTTAGCCGCTAAGATTGATGAAACAGACGAGATGAAATTAAAAATGTTAGCCGCCCTTGATAAACCAGAACCAGACGATGTCTTATATCCTCCAGAGTTGAATGCACATTTAATTGAACAACTAAAGGTATTAGGTTCAATTTTTATGTTTTTCATCTTTAAACTTGCAAGTGTATCTTATTTTACTACCTTAACCTTTTCTGCTTTAGATAATGACTTGTGAAAACAATCAGCTACGAAAATGTGTTTTTACAAAAGATGAAGAAATAAAAGAACTGAACAAAACTATATCAGATCTTAATCAACGTATACGTGATATCATATCCGGTACGGGACCGGTTATATCATCCAAATCCGTAGGAATCATAAGCGCTAAAATAACTGAACTTTGCAAACAAAATCGTCACTTGGTCGCCGAAGTGGAAGGTTACAAGACAAAAAATTCATCCCTTGAAAGGAAAATTATGCAGCTTGACTTTATAAACAAAGAAAATGAGAAGCTAGAGGTTTGCCTTTGTAAGGAAGACCCAGTAGATGCTACTTCCGATGAACTTAAAGAATTAAATAACAAGCTTACTGTAGTAAACAAAAAATTATATGATAGTAAAAATAGAAATCTCGAACTTAAAAATGATATTCTAACGGCAACAAAGATTTTACAACAGGAGCTCGGCGATAAATTTACCAGTATAAAGGAACTGCAGAATGATTTAGCTGGATGGAAAGGTAGAGCACAACAAATTGTTTTATTGCAAGCTAAAATTAGCGAACTCGAAACAAAATTGAGTGGAAAACCGAAGGATTCGTCTGATTCGAAAAGAAAGGATCAAGGCCAAGTATGTATTTTATATAAACAATCAAAACGAACTTCATATTCGTATTAGCAGAAATGCATAACTGACTAACACGGGACATTAGTTGACAATTACTTGTCGAAAATGGAAAGAAATACTAAAAATGGAAATGCACTTCCAACAATTTTATATTTTGGAACAATTTTATATTATATTTTTAATTAACCATTAATCTATTTAGCTTTCGTTAATTCTATTTTTTTTACCTTTTATAAAATATTTTAATATCCCAAGTGATATCATACTAAGTTCTCCGAAGTTAAGAATGAATTAGCACCCACCATATTAATATGAGTTAAATGTTAATTTTATATATAATTTTTTGTAGATTATACGCGAAATTGAAATGCGAAAAAAGAAAGAAACTGACAAAGCAATGAAAGAATTAGAAATTCTGAAAGAAGAAAATCAGGAATTAAAAAAAAAGTTAGATGGAGGTCGGTGCAGAATAAGAAATTTAGAATGTGATACCATTACTATACGACAAAAGATGCAAACTTTTATGGAAAAAAGCAACCACGATGATCTTCTTATTAATGAACAAAGAGTAGGTCTTTTAAGTGCAAGTTGCGAGGTCTTTAGCTACAGTGTTAATGGTTTATTTTTTTCCAGAACCAGATAAAAACCCTGGAATTATATTATCAAGAAATACTCAAGGAGAATACATCAAAAATGAATAAATTGAACAGTGAGATTGCTGAATATCAAAAAATTATAAAGAATACCGATGCGAAAATTGACGCACTGAGACAACAAGCATCAGAAAAGGCTACAAAAATTGAGGAGTTGAGAGCTCAACTCTTAAGGTATGAGGAATGTTCCTTGCAAAGTGTTTTTTTTACACCGATGAAGACTGCAACTGACAATGAAATAAAGAAATTATCAGATTTAGTTGTAATACTTAATGGACGATTAGATACTGAGCGGTCTAAATGGGAAGAACTAGATACATCTCACAGGAAATTAAAAGAAAAGAAGAAGCGTTTGGAAAGACGAATAGCATCATTGGATGATGAATTGAAAATGTTGAGAGATGCATCGAAAAGAGGATCTAGAACATCTAAAACTTTAATACCAAAAGAACATCAATACGAAGTTCCACAATATGGGATAACGTCTGTATCAAAAAAAACATCATCTCTCTCCGCTTTAGCTGAGAAGCCGAGTGAAACAATTTCATCCGATACTGCAACAGCTGAAGCATACGACACTTTTGATAAGGATGAATTGAAATATAAATTGGAATTAGCAGATGAGAAGCTTAAGATTATGGAAGACAAATTAAAAATGATTGAAGAAGAAAAACAAGATGATTATAATACTTTAACAGAGATGATACAAACTTCCAAGCAATTATTTAACGAAGCATTGGCTGTATTAAAACGAGATAAATGTCAATGTTCCTAATTTTATAATTTTGTTTATTGATTTATTTATTCTAATACATTCTGTTTGGTTTATAATTTTTCGTTTTTATTAACCTTATGGTAGAATCATTGTTATGGTAGAATTCTTATTCGAAATTCAATGACGGCAACATTTTACGCCGCCATTTGTCATTTTTTTGGCATGCGCGTTCGGAGATGATACAGAAATCGTGCTCGTGAGTGTTTTTCTGAAATAAGGTAAATTTGAAACTTTGTTTGTGAAACGTGATACTTGTGCTGCTTTGTGAAACTTAAGTGGAAGTTATTTCAGTGTTGATATTGTGTTTATTGAGTTCACGATGAATAAAACTTGCGCAAGGTGCGAAAAAACAGTTTATCCGACAGAGGAATTGAAATGTTTGGACAAGGTAATTTTCTCTCATATTCATGAAAATATCTTCTATGCATTCGTCGGGCAGAATAATTACGATCTCGTTTTTTTCATCTTCATAAAGTAATTTTATATTTTATTGATATTCTTATTTCAAATTATTTTTCTCTTCATTGTCCTGGCCGGTACATCAATTTAGTTGCCGGACGGTGACTCATTAAATTATAAAAATTAGTGCTGCTATCATTGGTTCATTTTATTACCATATCTGTAATAATACTCGCTTGTAGGTACGCTCTTTAATAAGCAATATAGGTGACCTTGAAACTTATTGGACAATATCTTATGTCACCGACTGGTTGGTTACAAAACTTTTACCGACTTTTCAGTTTAAAAAATATCATCGTAAAATTAACATAAATTTTATCGTGAAGTTATAATCACAAATTAAATTTTGCCCTGATAACAAGTAAGCACATACTGTATTTAACTGATAAGCAATATCTTATCTCTGATAAGAAAAAATAAATAAATTTATGTAATGGTGCAGTGTCTATTTATGCAGCAAAATATAGTTATTATATTCATTAATACCATTTAGAACATACAATTTTGTGCCGATTCTCATTTGTATAATTTTAAGAAAGACAATGAGACAAATGTGAAAAATTTGTATAAAACTACAATCATTAAATTTGTTTTATTTCAAAATTATAGGAAACAAATGAAAGCAACTAATAAAATGTAGCATTGTATTTTTTTACTTAGTCTTTTATTACTATATATTAACTGAAATGACTAATAAACTGAGTCACTGACAAACATTTACATAAAGTCTTCCCGCGAATACAATTGCTGCAAAGCATTCAAATCATTGGTTTAAAATTATAGTTCAAATGTAAATCTTAAAAAATTATGGGCAAATTAAATCACTTAAGTGTATTATAAAATTATTATGACCTAAAGCTTAATATACTCTTGGTTAAAAATATTCTCTAGATAAATATACTGTAATAACACATTGCATATAATCAAGTGTTTATGCAGTTGTGTGTGACTAATTCATTTGTAGTTTGGTTTTCTAGGTCTTGAATTGAACTTTAACAAGGAAACTGCCAATTGCCTATACCTATTGTTGAGCGCTTCCAATTATATCTGTTCAAAACTACAATAGTAATAAAATCACGATTGTTATTATACAGCTGGTATTCTAATAGTCATGATTTTCTTAAATGTGTATAATTTAACACTAGTAAGATTTGGTACTACTACTACCTTTATAGCTAATAGCGGCAAAAATGAAATAGATTGAAGAATTAATATTATTCGCAAGAATTGCTGGGCCCATAAGGAAATACTATAAGGAGACTATGCCAAATTAAATATTATAATGAATACCTGTACCCTGCTTAACTTATGTAAGTCAACCTTACAAACTTCAAAATGAAATTGTTGTCACAGAAAGAAGCATCTTAAAACTCAGACCAATAAATACAACAAGGAACATAGGCATCAGAAAGAAATCTAAAAAAACAGATGCCCTCCAAGATATAAGTGGAGGTGGTCAGGACATCTAGCAAGTTTTATAGACAAGCGATTGACTTGTCACACCATAAAAGGTGACAAGGTAGACAGAGGAAATGCTGGGCGGTTGACATAAGAGATGCAGCAAGAAAGGAGTGGATGACCACTGCTACAAACGAGAATAGATGGAAATCAATGGAGAAGGGTTTTACCTGAAAGGGACTACACATCACAATACAAATACATGAGGAAAAATACCTTGATAAGATATTGTCATGTGTTTTACAATAAACCTATAATTAAAAAAATATATTTAACATAAGAGTTGTAAGCATCATATCTAGCAAAGTGAAGAACTTTTGTACCAGCCACATTTTAAACATTTCTTTTATAATATTAAATTCCTCAGGATTAATGTTTGTTTATAAAGCACCAAATCTACAAAACAAAAATAATACAAGGTGTAAATAAGTTGATAACTTTACTTGCAATTTCACAGTCCTTCATTTATTTTCAATATATATTCATAACTAAAAATAGCATACCTCACTGTTCAAAGTCCATCAAATAAATTAAACCAAGATTATGTACATTACCAAAGACTTTATTTTCTGTATGCTTAAGGTAATTCAGGTTCCATAAATAATTTACTATGAGGATATATGTTATAAATGATGTACAATTTATTTACATAATATATTCAAAGATGCTTATGAAAAGAAATATACAATGACTACTACTATTACTATTTAACATAATGGTGTATATACTATCCTTGGCTTGTTGTAATGTTGGTTAGATGATAAATCTTACATATTATATTATTATATAAAGCTAAATATGGAGTATAATGTACAAACTGTAATGCCTTATGCATATGCCAAAGCAGTATATACAGCCCAATCTCAATATACAAGAAGGGAATTAAAAATATTTCTTATATCAAATATGACATTCCGACGATCACACAGTATTTCAAGGAACTTTCAGAAGCTAGACAACAATATATAGCATATTATTACTATCCTTTTTAACTTGGCAACATTTTATTAATATTAATTTAACATAGTTACTAATCAAATCAGCTTAATCCGTTATAGTGAATGATTTTCACTAACTATATATGAAACACATTTTTATATTAAAAATTGTTTTGTACAGATGTCTGTACAAAATAAGTCCAAATTTGTTGAGGATTATTGCTAATACATTATGTAATGGTTATAAATTGACAAAAGACGTTTGTAAAAGGTTTTTAACAAATGCATTGTAAAGGTCATTTTGTATTAACTCTTGTTGGCAGTTCTTGAGGATTATGTTATATTGAGGTTTGTTATACTAAGGTCACACTATATTAAAAATAAGATTTACTATATACCACAGTTTATAATTGCTAGCCTCTAATTCGTTGAAATAAGGAAATCAACAAAATATGCTATAAAACTAAAATATTATACAACGAAATTCATACATGTTTGATGTCTTTAAAACAAGGAAATATTTTGTAGGTGTTATTAAAAAAGGTAAATAAGTTGTAAATGAAATAAATTATTCATTTAATTACATTTCTAAACGGGTGTTAATAATTGCATGTATTTGCTTCGTTAATTATCCAATGACTGTAAAAAATGTCTACTTGTACTATGTTTAAATAGTTGTTTTTAATATGGTAGAATGTTTTATTGTTAGGACAATAATTAAATAAAAATGTGATGTAATTTTTTAAAGCTTGGAGACACTTTGTCTTTTCAATTTTCAAAACAATTGTTAATTATTATCGAATGCTAAATTCCATATCATCGTACGTCGACGCTTTCCAGATGTCATGTTTAAATCCTGCATGATATTGTGATTATATTTATAACATTAGGCCTGGGGTTACTTTGTGTAACACATGATATGTTGTTAATTTTTATTTTCTAGGTGAAATATAACTTATAAGCAGTAAAATGTATAAATAACAAAACACTTAAGAAATAATTTGTTTTATAAGACGAAAAAAATATGATTCCGGCCAGGATCGAACTGGCGGCCTTCTGCGTGTAAAGCAGATGTGATAACCACTACACCACGGAACCAATTTACTTCATTAAGAAAAGAAAGTACCACAATCGTACACAAAATCTAAAACGAAAGCATATTTAAAATGAACTAATTAATGTTTTTAAAAAACCTTTTTTTTTTTTACTTATTGTACTGTAAAGAAAACGTAAAGTGTAATTTGTTTTTCTTTTTTGCTATTAATTATATCTGCCATTTGATATTGCCGCTAGGTATAACCGTTTCATTCAATCTAGAACGTTCTGTAATTAAATAATAAGGTTTATGTGAGAAAAAAAGCCCGTTAAAATCACGATAAGACTTGTAAGTCTCGAACACGCGATAGAATTCAAGGAATCTTACCAGACTTAATCAAGTGTCATTGAAAACTTTCATTTGCGGAGACATCATAAAACATGCACGTGTGTGCGTGTTCGTTTGCGTGTGTGTGTAACATTTTTCTTTTCCGTTTTTATAATTGGCATGTTATGCGAATAGTTAAAACTAGTTTTAGTACATTTTCAATTATTATGAAAGTTATATTGAGCTCGTGCACAAAGTTATCGTCCAGGTCGGATGTTATACTGGATTTGATATTTATTTCCCGTCATTCCTAACATTTCTAATTATATTTTTTATTCAAGCATTGAAGATTTATGTCTTAGTGAATATGAGTCTAAATATATTTAGTAAATAACTATTTCATATAATTTTTTATACAAATTGCTATATTTTATTATCAAATTTAATACAAATTTTTGTTAACCCTGTAGTTTTCAAATGGAATATTAATTGAAAAAAGAAAAAACTTTTATTCTACACTTTTACTTTCTAGATCTAGATTTTAAACTCAAGTTCAGTGAAACAGAATTTAATCTTCGTGTGATATAGTATAATAATTTAAGGCTTTAGCTTATTTAAAGTTGATATCATATATAATCTCTTTTTATACATAAATGGAGATTTAAAGATGAAATAATAATCTAACAATCAGTCAATTCATCAGTTAGTCAATTCGTCACTGTTAAGAGTATTAATGACAAAGTTTTCGGGGCGTGACGGTATGCTACAGTAGATTTGACAGTCCAATAACTGTGAAGTAAATATTACACAATTTCCTTATACCTTCATTTTGATCTCAGTTTATTAATACTAGTTTTCCATCCTGTATCTACCTGTCTTATATAATGATTTGAAACTCTTCTCTAAATATTATATTGTTGTTGTAGTAATTTTTGTATTTGTCTTAATTATTTATAAATTATCTATATAAATGTTTATGTTCAAAGTTTTAGTAGTCAACATAATAATGTTTCCTTCGCACTAGTTTTTAAAAGGAATTATCCGTGCATATTGAAGGAGTTTTCGTATCACAAATGCCTATAAAATCTTAATATACAATATATAAGCAGACACTTAACATACTCATACTGACAACACAGTGAAAGACTGTTATTCAGCTAGTAATTGGTGGATGGACCCAGCGTCATATTCAGAGTGAAGGAATGATATGAAATATTAAAAATACTGTAGACTCACTATATTAAAAACCCTAACCTACATCACTAATTATGATTAATCATACCATTGTCTCTCCCCAAGGTAACGTTTAATTACGTCTGTCAGCTGACAATGAATGATCAAACACAGCTTATTTACTGGTGCTAATAGAAAATATTTATTTACTAGCTAGTTACCAGTTATTTCTGGTTTCCTCCCCCTCTAGAAATTTCCCGAACACTTAAATTTTTTTACAGATTTTTTTAAATTTCCATGTCCATTATTTGTTTATAATTATCAACTTATTCTTATACAAGTGTAGTTTCCCAAGAAACAAAAACTATTGCTTACTTTGAGTTTCCGTAAACTTCAAGTTCTTAACTGTATTGGTTTTCACATCTTTACTCTGTTACTTTGTTAATATCGTATTAAATATTTGCTGAATCATACATTAGATAATACTTTTTAGCATATTATAAGTAAACTTTGAACTACGTTTAAAGTTTACTTGTACAAGGTAAGATGTGACAAAATTGCACAAGACTAGGTAATAAAATTAAGCACCACTTAAGTCTTACATAAAGATATTAAGTAATAAATATTACTCTTAATTCTGTAACAGTGAAATTTCTCAATAGTGAACCTAATCCAGTAAGACATTTATGCAACGAAATATAATGAACCGTTAAAATGTCTCGTTGTTCAATTTATTTACAACTAGCTCTGCCGCCGACTCCGTTCGGCATTTCTTTTTTTCGGTATGCTACAAAATTGTTGAAATTGAGACAATTCAACAAAAGATTCTTCATATTATTGACTGTACAGCGAAGAAAGTACGATGCCTTTTATAATTGACATATTTTTTTATTGATTGTTTTAAATTAGGTAAACACTAAATTCTAAGCGAACGTAACAACAATATATCGGAGAAAACCGCATTCAAATCGGAAGCCGTTCCAAAGATTACACACACATCCGCGCACTAATTCTGTGCATTAAACAGACAAACACAAAAATTGTTATAGTTATTATTTTGGATTCTATTCGTTATTAAAAACTCCATGTAATTATTTGTATCAAATATGTTCTATGTACAGACAGCGATCAGTTGTAGATTCAGAGGTTATGAGAGCTGTCTCGTATTTTGTTTCCCGATTTTATTTAAACTTCTTTATCCTGTTTAGTAAAACATACATACATATAAATTGCATTAAAAAGGAATTGTCGTCTTTGTAATGTTTGTGTACATCCTCTGTTTTTTCCTTCAAAATGGGGGTAGGAGACCTTGGGACTCTGATATTTAGGCTTTTTAGTTCTTTGGAATGGTAGAAGCGATATTTGTATGGTATGAACTGTAAATTGAACTTTTTGGCAAATGTGTCATAGGTTGGTTATTCTGATATAAATATGTAGCATGTAAAATAAAGAATATTTTCTTTTCAGGACATAATAAGGTAATCAAAAACTAAATCATTCAGACATTTTATTATGTTAACCACTATTTATAATTTATTTCTAATAATTATCAATCGGTTGATTAGGTAATATATATGTTCAATTTTTTTTTTTGTGTCTGTCTATTTTTATACTGTACTTTCGCGTATCAATTTAAGGTTGCTAGCCCAGGTGATATCTAGTTTTAAATGGTAAATTTTAAACAAAAACGACTTATAATTTTTATTTGATAATACTATCACAGAAATATTTATATTATACTAAGTTCGTAATCAATAACTTTACAGGTAAAACCGCGAGCAAAGCTTCTATATAATTTATTGAATATAATATGTAGAAACTAAACGGATGGGTTATATTCTTTTTACCGTATCTATTCGCAACATAATAATACAAAAAAAATAGAAACTATAATTGTCTGTGTGTTTCATATGAAATATCATAAACATATAATTGTAACCTGTAATTTCCTGTTGGAAAACCAACACTAATTAAATACATAGTTATATGTGTCAATTGTGTTTTAATTAAAATTTAATATATTAATAAATCTCTTATCTTTCTGGGTCATTATCAGTATTAAATTGTTTACTAACTATACGGGTTGTTGGTTTGTTTGTTGAATGACGTTGATGTGACGTTCATATGACAGTGCAAAGTTTTCATGATGGTGGAAATTTGTTGTGGCGAATTAAATGCGGCTCATACGGAAACCTCGATTGGGATAGTCTCACAGAAGTTAGAAGAGAGCTGGACGTCCAGTCTCGTCCTTTGTCATCCCTTGGGTATTTGTAATATTTATTAAAGGTGGTGGTAACACACCTGTACCACTCACCACCTCTTAGATGGTTAGGTCATTAACTTACCACTATTACTCAAATGTCAGAACTGTATCAAAATATCTTATATGTGATATTTTATATAATACTATTGTATGGTAGAGTCCTTATCCTTCCAATCTATAATACAGCACAGTGCAATGTTTCTACGCACACAAAATGTTATAATGTTATAGAAAGCAGTATTGCCTGTGCTGACCCGATTACACGACCAGATGGCGCTAAGGTCACACCGAGGTCACTCACACAGTTATTTTTGAATCTATGCTGGTAGTGATGTTTCGTTTGTTTGTAAGATTGCTTAATTTTGTTGTATATCCAGGTATATACAACAAAATTAAGCAATCTAGCTCTAGCTCTATATCCAGGCTTCGCTCTCTTTAAAAAAAAATTGTTGAATTTTGTGTAAGTAACATTAAGAGTACAGAATCAATGGATTCTGTACATATTCTATCGGAACAATTTTGTTTCTAAGAGCTAAATAGAAAACTATTTTTATCCAATCGAGAAAATTTGATCTATAGTTTTTATAGAAAAGAACAAAAAAAACAAATAGAAACAAAATGTTTTATGATATTTAAGAATGTCTGCACTGTTTCAAATCTTTTACCCAAGAAACCATTAATTCTAACTATATACTATTCTCAAAAGTAAACACTTTTTTATATAGTAACAAATTTTACAAAAGTCTTTCTTTTTACATTTATATTAAAAATTAATTTATAATGTACTTGAGACTATTATATTATTTAAAAAAAAATGATTAAAAAAAAAACACGATTTTAAACGTATTTAAACAATTTTCTAACCAATATTATTTTGAAATGTAGTAATATAGTGTTCACATACATGTTCATTTACCCGTAATCTTCTCTCAAACAATAGTTATTTGTTCTAATACAATGATTAAGGATATTGACTCCCTGTCATCTATTTATGCGGCTGACTCATTTGCTATGAAGAAACATGTTGTGAGTAAACTTACGCAAAATATTATTACATAAATGGTATTTTATTTTATATTTTTTCTGTAATATAACATATAAAAAATATTTACATACTGACATGCACAGCCTAAGATATTTTTTTTTCTAGTGCATTGCCTGCTAACACTTTTCCTTTTTGTTTCTTTTACGAAATGATGAAAGGAGGTCATGATGGTTAATATGTTTTTTTAATTAAATGTTAGTTTTGATTTTTTAACGACTTCTGACTTTTAACGTAGTCTAAACAATAATAAATAATTGTTTAAGTAATTTAATTAATATAAACGATTCTCAATTGTAGTAAAAAGTTGGATACGTCCAAACACACTAACTAGGTATAATGTTTATACACAGACAGATTTATATCAGTACTCTACAACCCAAAATTATATATATATATATTGTCTCAAATAAATGGTAACCAAATCCCTATCATGTATAATATCTCGTTCTTAATACCAAGGTACCAACACCTCAACTATTGTCTGTATTGCGCCGGCGCACCTAATTGAAGCATTGTTAACGCTTGCGAACTAGACCAGTGGGTTATTTACTAAAATATGTGTTACAAAAGGTGTTACAAAAGAAAGTCTGTTCTGGAACACATCGTTAATTGAACTATGAAATATTTTTATACGTTGTATAATTGTAATATAATGTATTACTGCCTTCAATTTATTAAAGTTAATTAGCAATAAAGATTGAGTTATTTAGTTATAAATAATGTTTATATTTTTCTTAATATACAGTGGACAAATTGTGACAGCAGCTTTTGCTTAATAACAACTAGGGACGCGAACCGGACCTCGATTTTGACTCGCTGCGCTCGCAAAATAGCAATAAAGATCGGCGAGTTGAGCGAAGCGAGTAATCCATCTTCAATTCAGCGTTCAAAGCTGATACCGACAGGCAAAAAATATAGAATAATCAATTATCTGTATCTGATCTGACTGTAATTTTTTGGTGATTTTTCCTCAACGATATGATTTTTTTTTACTTTTTTTTATAAACGATCGCAATAACCATCGCTATAAATGTCCAAAAATTTCATGAAAGTGAAGCCGTTTTCATGCCGAACCCGGACATGGGATGCAAAAAGTCTAACGTAGAGCGCTTCGCTCAATATAACTGCTAGGAGACAGACTCTACCAAACTAATTAATAATGGTTTTGTTATTTGACAATGACATATATGACATTACACACAAACAACAACGAAACATATATAGATATAGTATATTTAACATTTATTAAGTAATTTATCCATTATCCAATCTACCGAGGGCTGGGCTAACTAGCATACTAACATCGCATAGTGAAAAGGCTTTTAGGCTTTAATTCGATATTTTTGAGGTCAAACAGTGCGCTTAAAATTGGATAATGAAAAAAACTCATTACTCTTTGATGTTTGGTGGCATAATAAAGTCATATATATTTTATCATGATGCAATGTAAAAAAAAAATAAAAAACTAAGTAACAATTTTTTATAAACTATTTATAATGTTAATAACGAATAACTTATGTGATTAGAACAAGCTTAAGAATATATTTCAATTATCATTTATTTTCGATTATTTATTAAGGTTAGTGGCCTCGCGGCCAAGGGATTGTGCAAATAGAGAAATGTGGAACCACCCTTTAAGACTAGAACTGTAACGTTCACAGTATCTACACGTCTATATTATAATATGTGAAGGAAAAACTTTTTACCAATCTCTACGAGGGATTATGACACTTGGTACAGTTAAATTTTAAATAATAATGCATTAGAAATGTATTTATTAAATGAAAAAAAATACACACAATACCAGTTGATTTTGTTGCAAAGAGATATACAACATATCGTTGGCTAAACCGTTGTCAGTGAAACTTATGATCGAAAATTATCCATTGGGAGATAACTAGTTTCATTATATGTAATAACTATTTGACGTGGAAAGTTTTACCACCATAGTTTCATCATATGTACTGTTTTAAAATATCTTAATCTCATCACTCATAATGTTATCCCCAGGTGTGGCACAAGGGTTGCTTCAAATGCCAGGAGTGCGGTATGACGTTGAATATGCGGACCTACAAGGGGTACGGGAAGCTGCCCTACTGTGAATCGTAAGTTTTTTTATTCACTATTTAAATTATGGAAATTATTAAATAAGGATTTCAATCCTGATTAGATTAACGACGATTTTAATTTCTGTTTTAACAAATATCTTTCAAATTAATAATTTATAATTGAGCGTTGTCTGAGACCTGTTAAAGGTGAGGTGTTAAAGGTTGAGGTACACACCTCACTCACGCACACAAACACAATCGTGTGTGTGTGTGTGTGAGATCCATACAAACAAATATTATATATATTGTGTTAAATCTAATGTTAGGAAACTAACACTCATAATATAATTTTAACAAGTGTGTAACTGACCTAATCCTAACTAATATTATACATTGAATGTGTTTGTTACGCTTTCACGCCTTAACTAATCAACGAAATATACGTTTTCAGGGATACAGAAAATGATAGAGTTCCTTATCCCGAAAAAAATAATTAGCAGACGTACTTTGTTTTACCCACACAGCACGACCAACACCGTTCGCAAAACATAGTATGTAAAATAATTTATTGCATTTATATACGCCAGGAAATATATATAACAATACATATAAATATGGTTGTAAAGGATGTTCGTAAACATATGATAATGGATGCGTTAATTAATTGTAATTGAGTGTGTTGTAATTATAGTGCTATTAATCATAAATGTGCAGTCAGCAAGAGAAATAATAAATGCCATCATCCATGTCCATGGCCATAATGCCATCCTTAGAAATACACCCTGTATGAGTCGTGGGAGTGTTTTTGTATGAATCACATGTTGATGTAAGAATTATTTGCATGACACGTTAACTTGTTTGGAATTTAGTGAAGGTCGTTCGTGTATTGAAAATTTTGCACAAGAATTTGCCTGCGGCTTCACTTACGTATTTAACGATTTTAAGGACAATTTTGAATACTCACGTACTATAAATGCGTACCAACTGACAGCGAATTAACGATTTTAGAATATGTATATATATGTAAAAACTGTCAAGGAATTGTCTGTATGTAAAAAGAAAAAAAAGAAAAATACTTTTATACAATATGAACTAATAAGTAAAGACAAAAAAAATATAAAATATATAGGGTTAGGGTCCAAATAAGGTTGACCTCTCATACGTGCATCCGAACTAAGTTATCAGTACATCCTATCCTATATTTTAGAGGTCCCTTTAATTTGTCATCTGCTGTGACGTCACTATTTAACATACAATAAACAACTAAACATCATGTTATTATTTAACACTATGTTTACGCAATGATCAATACAAATCAATGTTAACAGTAATAAATGAAAGTGAAGTTACAAAATGTTATATAGAAATAAAACTAAGCCTTAATTCAATGTAATAAGGACTATTTTAAATCTGAATCATAAAGTAACTTTACTATTGTGTGAAAAAAAATAAGAAGAAAAAATAAACCTTACGGCATTGTAATAAGAACTATAATTATTGTTATTATCTTAAAGTACGTTATTTTGAGTCGAAAATATTTTGGACATATCTAGTTGTCTAAAAGAAATTCAACCTTATCACATAGATATAAGGTGTATTTTAAAATCAAAGAATTCTCAGGTTAATTGTAATGCATAGTGCATACCGTATATTTCAAACTGTTACGTATTATGTCATAGGCTTTATCTGGGTTATGTTTGTTCCGGTAGTGAAACCTAGTGTCGTACGTATAAATGTTTTTTTATATAATTTACCGTTAATAACACTTTTACTTACAGATTTTTTTTATATTATATTTGTGGAATATATAAGATTTTTCTTAAATATTCAGACGATCAATCCCTTATTTCGATTGGTTGAAGTTTATTTTTAATTTAGTGGATGTTTACGATACAAAAAATGTATCGATGTTTATTACGGTATAAATCTACCGGTTTATATTTATTTACGATAAATATAAAATTTCAATTTTATTTAGTTATTTCTAACAGTTCAATTTCAAGATCACTCCATCTTTCACAAGCGATCCTCTACGTACTCGTCCACAATACCTGCTTTGGCTTGTTTTATCTAATCTAATCTAATCTAATTAATATTCCAGGCACGTCCCCAAAGCCAAGCACACAACCATGGCGGAGACGCCGGAGCTGAAGCGGATAGCCGAGAACACCAAGATACAGAGCAACGTCAAGTACCACGCGGACTTCGAGAAGAGCAAGGGGAAGTTCACACAGGTCAGTTGGAAATAATAAGATAAGATTTTCGAAATAATAGAATAAGGATAGAACAATACTATTTCTTAACATGTATTCTAATCCAAATTTTTGATACAACACTAATTCCTGTTTATTTTGGTATCTTTGATATATAATAGTGAATTAAAACAACCACATTACCATATTCCATCTTATCTATATAGGAAAATTCATAAAATTATTTAAGCCGTTTTAAATTATTGGATTAGCGCCATCTGTTGTCACTATTACAAAACTATTCATTTAAAATAAATATAAAACTAAAGATGCATTTGATTTTTAAAGTTTCAACATTTGACAACAATAACACTTTAATTATTGAAAAGAAAAACTATTATAATATAAATAATTAAAAATTTCTTGCAAAACCCCGTATTCAATTTCTGATTGGTCGATGTCGTTATATCCGACCAATCAACACGCCGTAAGCTCTTAAACCATTTTGCAATTTAACGATCCTAGTAATATAATTCTGACCCAAAATCCAGGTCGCGGATGACCCAGAGACCCTGAGGATCAAGATGAACACTAAGATAATAAGCAACGTGGCATACCACGGGGAACTGGAGAAGAAGGCACAGATGGAGAAGCAGAGGCAGATAAACGAGAACGGAGAAATCGTTGGTGAGAATTTATTCTTAATTTTGTGTGTGTGTGTGTGTGTGTAAGCACTTCATCACATTAAATCGATTAAAAAAAATTGAAACATTATTTTTTGCATAAAAAAAAATCACAGCATTTTTCATTCATTACGCACATGTGTTAAAATTACATGTTTAACTCCAGGTCATTGACTAAATATTATTATTTAATATTAAATAATAATATAATATATATATGTATATGAATTGCAATTGTTCTAGTAGAAACAATTATTATTATTACCTTCATAATCTATAAGAACAGTTATAATTATCCTGTCATTGTGATTAACCGTCCATCATATGAATATCTAATGTTTTGTTTGTTTGTCATCGCGTAACAATTATTATCTGACTCAGAATAAAACTGTTTACAAGAAAACTATTCATTCATGAATACTTTAATTACATCATACATTACACTCATTTTGTGCGAAATCCATAAAAATCCATCCTGGCCATAGACGTGACAACGAACGACAACTACCACCAACAAATCGAGACATACGCTACTGAGATGCTACCCCCGAGCCTCCCCCAGAAGAACCACTACCAGACACCGACGCAATCCCGCTACGAGTACCAACCCTTCTACCCAAAGTATGAGGACTACCCGAAGAACGCGAACTACCAGAACCAGAATTATCAGAACCAGAACTTTGGTAATCAAAACCAGAACTTCGGTAATCAAAACCAGAACTTTGGGAACCAGAAGATTGGTAGGATACAGGATTATGATCCTCTGAGCGACGGACCCAGGGCGGTACCAAACACGCAGAGAGCGTCAGCAACCCTGATCTATAACAGCTCCAACGACAAGAGAGGTGAGTATGGAGTAGATAGGACTTGTAAACTAATACATGATATTTTAGTCGCAGGTTCGAGTCCTGGTGTTAATTTTAAAAAAAATCTAGTATAAAATTATACTGTGCATTTCTATTCATAAACTTTCACCGTTTTAATTATTTTATTTTTCAACACAGGTAACATTTTTTTTTGTATATTTTGTGCTTCACTGTGCTCTAAGTGTGGTGTTGGTTCATACATCATCTTATCATCATCACGTTGTTGTTTCTTATATATAAGTTGATAAAGGTGCTATTAAATGTATATCAGAATTTAAATTCCTTTTTTTTCTCTGTATATTTGTCTGGTAACAAATAGCACAATTTCTTCTTTAATTATATTATAATATTAGTATAGCTTATATTTTAGTTCATAATGTTCTGGCCATCGTATTCCAGGAGCCCAGCAGTCCCAGGCGTCCCAGGCGCGTCCCATCGGACGGGTCACTGACCTCGACCCGCTGGCCGCGGACCACGCTGATGTACATCACCAACGACATACGCACCAGAACCAGGTACACACACTCATAGACAAATATACATAAACAGGCACACGCAGGCGCACACCCACCCGCACACGCTCACGTACAAGCACGCACGAACGCACGCACACACACACGCACGCACACATACACACGCACATACATCCATTCGCACAGAAGGGAAAAGAGACAAGTTAGCTAGTTACACACAGAGAGAAAGAGAGAGAGAAGGTATAATAAACAATTATAGATAGATAGATAGACTATAGATATATTTATAGAGCAAACACAATATTACTTAACACAGAAACACTCAGGTCTATCAACATTATATAAATATACAAAGATATGTATAAAAATAGACAGTGTGCGTACACAGCTACAGCTATACCTTGTTATACCGTTATAATAAAATGATTAATGTTGTAATATTTTTAGAGAGTTTACATCGCCATGTACGACTACGAAGCGAACGACAGCGACGAAGTGAGTGTGTTTAATATATAAGTCATTACATTCAAATTGTACTATTTTCCGGTTACCGAGACGCTGTTTAGCGAATAAAATATTATAAACCTTCAAAAGGATCAGAAATGCTTTAATAGACTACAACCTTTCTAAAAAATACTATGATATAATGTTACCGCAAGTTAACTTATAAACGTAATTAATAATACAATTTTTTAACAGGTATCATTCCGCGAGGGCGACTACATCTCCAACGTGACCTGCATCGACGAGGGGTGGATGACGGGGCAGGTGTTACGCACGGGGCTCACCGGCATGCTCCCCGCCAACTACGTGGAGCTGGCGCCGCAGGGGTACAACTAATCACCGTCACAACTGTACACGACTGTATATGACTGTATACAATTATACACGACTCTATACGACTGTAGATGACTACATACGACTGTATATGACTGCCGCCACCCTCGTCGAACCAACATTGCAAGACTATTTATAATTCACTAATTGCCTAACAGATTGCACAGATGCATTTTTTTTCAAAGTACCCTCATACTTTTTAGTACCAGTTAAATTTATCTGTGGTAAATTTTTATGTGTGCACACACACACACACACACACACATACGCAAATCTTATGAGCACTTATGAAAATTATAATATTTGTTACCGAATATACATTTTTATATAACAGTAGTTGAATCGTGTAATTATATGCTTTATCCAGGTTGTGGGTAACTGTCAATTACTTTGTATACAGTATACTATTATATATATATATAAATATATTCCGTTGTCCGTGTGTTCAGTTTATGTAAGCCACAAATTGTTTTGTATTTTAAAATATTAGGTGAGAATCATTTGTATTATCTCTTAAGGTCACTTTTATTTAACTAATAAAATTATAATGTTTATTTGATAGGAACATATGTATCTCACATAGTAAAGTATTATTTCTATGGACCAAGATCAAATTGCATTTTATGTTCATTCCACACTTTTTTTTATAATTGAAACTTTGTTTTACCTTGAGATTATGCTTTGGCTACTTAAATTATTTTAAAAAGTTTTTTTTTTTAAATAAAATATGATTATTTTAAAATATTTTAATATAATAAGTACCTGGTGACATCGCAGGTCGCAATGTAAATACGCTAGAGATAAATATTAAAACTGTATTTTTATATACATTTATTAAGTATAAAAACTTTGATAAGCATAATATAGAGCACATTATTTAAGACATTCCTTACATTTTGATTTGCCAATAGTTTAATGCTTACACGTGTAGGTTTATTTTATTTATTATATATCAACTAATCTGAAGAGATTTAGTTGTTTTTGTTGTACTATTAACATCACAAACTAAGGGACATTTTAATGAAAATATTTTTAACTCTGTTTTATTGTCTACTCGGACTGTTATTTTAATTTGAGGCAGTGCCTTGATAAATGTCTCTACTCACTTGTATAAGGACGGTGTTAACGACTCGCTGTTAGTGCCTTTGATATTTAATAAAAATTAAAGCAATTTTGATGTTTTATTTATTATATACACAACATTTTATTAATACACTGTATAGTAGTTATATAACTACCATAGAGTGGAACATTTGGAAGTATTTTTTTTATAATTCATACGTCATAAATAAATTATTTCCATGTTCATAAAAATACCTGAAATAGACGATCAGTTGTAACAAGAGGAGCTTGTGTTCGTTATTTATTAGAAGTATAGCTCCTCTAGGCTGGGATTAAAAACTAAGATAAGTAAGAGATCTAGTACAATATCAGAACAAACTTATTAAATGTAAAAAAATACCTTTTCGAAACATTACATTTGCTGTTAAAAATTGGTGCAATTTATAATCTGAGATTTTTTACGATATAAATTTAAGCAATGATACTCCCGGGCGCTGATCAGTATATTTATAGTAAGTATGTAACAAATACACGCCCGCTTTACCAATTATTCGGTTATAAAAAGTGCGAACTGTTTCAACAAACTTAACTTAAAGTCTTATATTAATATATTTTTTAATGTTCAAAAGCATTTATATATCAGCGGATATTACATAATTCCCTATAGTTCTTAAAATGATGCATTGTGGACGTGAAGCTCTCGGTGAAGGCGTCATGACATATTATTAAATTTAATTTAAGGTTGAAATACGTTTTTCAAAAAGTAATGTAAAACAAGAACACTGAGTTCTCAGGTCTGAAGTTTGGACATTGAAAAAAATTATTGTATATGTTTTCGTTAATTGATTTCGTTAATCGATTACAATTTTTTATATCACATTTAAAATTACACGCGAGTTTCAACGAGACTTTTAGATAGGACCGCGTTAGGAATATACTATTTTGTACGTAAAACCACCACATTTATCTTAAGCCTCGAAGAGAATGTTTCGAAAAAATAACTTTAATTCGGAATGGGTTACATTGAGCTAAAAACTAAGTTTTGAACTCTGAGTTCTTTCTTTATATTTTATTTTTATCGTTTATTTAACATTGATCATATGATTTCTACTAAACTTTAATAATATTTTATTACTTCTCTCAATAAAGTATAAATCCTACTGCCTGTTCTAACGCTTTTTTACTTTATTTATAGCATTTGGTGACGAATATATTGTATCTGTTTATTTTTAGAGATTATGTAATTGTTGACTTTTTTTAGATTTTGAACTATTTGTTTTTTAACAATATCTAAAATTGAATTCTCAAAATTATTTTTTGCTGTTTGTTTCATTGTAGCTGGGTAAGGAATGTAAGACAGAAAACATGTTGAGACGCTTTTTAGGGGTCTCAAAGAGTGGAAGGTCTAGAATCTGATTATGAACTATTATTAGATTCTGAAATTGTGTTCTTATTTGCGATAAACAATCTTTTATCTAAAATAAAACTATCAAAAACTTTAATATATTTATTGGCTACACAATACTAAACTACACAATTCATGCATTTACAATAATTGTAATAACATAACTAATACTCCATATCCGCCGTCTCCGGCACCGCTGAGGCACTGATGACGTCACTAATTAAAAATAATTATATAAGATATTTTAAATTATCATATTTCAAACAATCTCGCTTTTAAAATAAACACTAATTAACAACATTAATTATAAACTTGGAGTGTCAAATGATAATCTAAGAGCAAGTTACATATAATGACAAGCGGATAAAAAAATATCTAGGAACAATTAACTTAATACAACAAAATTGCACAAAATGGATATTTCTAACATTTTTTTAATGAATTTTGAATGTTCAGAAACAATTACATATATTGTTATATTAATGTGTTTTATTCCTCTAACATGACTTATCTAATCTTATCATTACACGTGAAGCTTTAAATATTACTTCTACAACTACAAAACACTCCAATGTTAATATATAATGAATGAGGTGAGTTAGTCACAAATCTTAATAATAAAATGGCCCCTTTTTAGGTATTTCTTATTAAATAATTCATATTTTTAAAATGAACTTGACAAGTATATTTAGACACACTATATACTAAATACATTGTATATTATATTGACAGTGAACAAATCAGTTATACTGACGTTGAATAAGCAAAATAGTACATATTTAATTGGACAAAATCGTTTCACAACGAAGGCAGGTCAAGGTGCAAACCCTTGTCACAAAATAGTGATAAAAGCTTCTTAACTGTTATCAGATATAAATATAATTCACATTTAAGGCACTTATTCAATTCAATAATCTTGGTCTCTTCTGTTTTCTCCAATTAATAGTAATATATTTCTTTTTGTTCTTTTCTTCATTGTTTCAAATCCTTGATAGTAGTGTTTGTCTTGATCGAGTATTTTTCTAATCTGCAATACAAACATAATTAATAATTGTTATCTGTAAGTTCAGTACATTTGTACCCCTAGTGTACTGACCAGGCGCACAACAGCAGTGCGTCGTGTTCCGTGGCCAGGGTGTAGGTGGAGTTGTCCGGGAGGTGCCGCACCAGCTCGTCGGTGAGCCGCACGCGGGTTCCGTTGGGTCCCGACACCAACACCGTCTCGCATTCCTGGAGACAATGGTACTAACATGATTAAAAAATTACTTATATCAAAAGCAAAAGTTTAATTTTGCTTAAAAACTCTCGTTTGGAACTACCAGTCAGATTTCAAAATTTCTGTCCTATTGTTGTATATACTATACATACCACAAATGTAACAGACATGTTTATAATGTATTTTTTTAGATTCGATGAATAGTTTCGAGTTTTGTAACGCCTTTGTTTATTCCATGTAGTACAATACTATACCGGCGCGGGTCTGGCCAGCTCTCGGAGCCGCTGCAGCAGCTCGTGCGCGCGACACGCGTGCAGATACACGGCGCTGTACACGGCGCCGCCCGACGGACACACGTACAGCGTCAGGCGCGGCTCGATGCGTCTGGGGGGAGGGGGTCATAAAGGATAAGTGTGAAGTAAATATTATACCTACGTTTTGTATACTAATTAATTTTTTTACAGATTTTTCTTTTAACTTCAATAGAGCTGAAAAAATTTTAATATCCAAATTTTTATTAGAGATTGCTGTCGGATCAAAATTATAATTATAATTTCAATGACCAAATCTTAAAAATAATGAACCTTGTATAAATTAATGTTCTTTTCAAATGTATTTGATGATAAAATTATAATTCACGTTACTCACTTGGCGTGTAGGGCGTTGTAGAGACGGATGCCGTCCGCCAGACCACAGATCTGGATGATGTCATCACGGGACAGTCTGCACAAAAGAACAATAAAATAAAAAAAATACTAAAATCCGAAAATCTAATTCTCGATATAATAGGAACGAGAAACAAAAAATGATACACCTAATAGACAATTACTGTAGTCTATGAATACAGACTACAATGTAAACAGATGAAAAACATTACGACCATTTTGAAAATGAGGTAAAATTGGTAAATGGGATAAAAGGTGAATAAACGAAACTTGTGATTTCAATAGTTTATACAAACCTGAGCAGATCCGCTCCAGAAAAGTTGGTGAATGTGAGCATGTGCTGGTTGAAGCGGTGCCGCGCGAGCCACGACTGCGTCTCGGACGCACTCGCGTCCTTGGACAGACCTTGGTTCTGGGGATTGTATACATTATTAGTTGGTTATATCCTAAATAACCATTTTTTATAATTACAAAGACCAGCTAAACTTATAGTTAATTTAAAAAATATAATATGGTAGGTCGTTTGCTTATAGACAATGTGTATGCACTAAAATATTGATATTTTTTTATTATGCCGTACCAAGGATAACTGGGTAGTTTTATAAATTAGTTTGCATATCAAAAATATTGTTTTATTACCACTCAAATGAAACCAGATTAAAACGAAAGATATTATTTAAGTATTCATAAAATATTACTATTCTATATATTCTATTCTATTACAATGAGGTTTTGCAACTATTCCTTTATCTCTAAATAAAAAACCACCAATCATTACCTTGTCTGGTTCCTCGGCAGGCTGTGGTAGGTCTGGTAGGATGGCACCAGGAGAGTGACACGGAGGACTGCTGGCCTTCACGTCAGTTCTGAGGAATTATATTATATTAATATTCTATTATTGTTTTTTATATTGCTATTGGCTTGGCAAAGCTGCATCAGTTGATTGTGCTTTGCCAAACAGATCTATTCACTGTTTAATATATATATATTTCTCAAGATCATACAAAGATACCCGGTACTGCTATATCAGAATATCTTTGATATATATATATTAGTAATATTTTACAATTATAATAGTGATTTTAAATATATATGTATTTTAAAATCACTGAGAAATCAAATTGGAGACTTACTCTTCACAGTAGAGTGGTTTCATTTGGCCGTTTGTAGGAAAATTAGCTGAAAATAAAATAAAAAATTCTATATAATACATATTACTGTAAACAAATGTTTAATTGGATTATATTATAATATTAGGAGTAAATACTGAAATGAATGATGATAGGGATGTGAATGAGATGTAGGAAAGGGATAGAGGATATGGATAATGGAGGTTTAATTTAAACATCCCTCATACTCACAGGGCTGCGATAATACTGGCTTGTTCACTAAAATTGGACTCGTACTCGCTTTTGGTGTGATACTGCAACAACATTATACATTGTTAACAATAACTAAGAACAATAAAGAATATACTTATATTTACTTTTAGATCTTAATGTATACTTAATATTTAAATTTAATAAATATATATATATTTTTATTCTGTTTATAGTAAATTTAGTAACTATTTTCTTAGGAAATAAATTATTTCTATAGAAAAAAACACTTTGGTGTTAATAAAAGCACTGTTATATACCTCAAATATTTATTTTTATGTTTTGGTATAGATCTGTAAAGTAAAGTGTATTGATGACAAAATATTCATATTACTTCAAGCACAGTGAGGCCGTATTGATTCAAGCGTTTTATCATTCACTTGACATAACTTGGTTACATGTTTAACTCAAATTGAGCACTAATCATTTAATCTATGATCTTTGCAAAATGTTGTATTATTATATGAGAACAATATATAAATAACATTTTCATCAAAATATAATAAAAAATTGATAATTTTTCTTATACAAGTTTATTGTTATAGTCAAGTTATTATGGGAAAATAAATTATTTCCAACTTTTTTTGTAAAAAGTAAACAAAAAAAAGAAATTATGATCAGTCAAATTATCACATTATTTTTCCAACCACATTTGAGGAGATCATTTTATTAAAGTACTCACTATCTTTTAAAGAACCAAAAACATTAAATCAGTGACTCGAGTAAAATTAAAGTTAGAAGTACAAATGATTATTATTAGTAACCAGTGTTAACTGGTCCTTAATACTTATTTTCAGTCACCAGCAGACAGGCAGACTGTATTTATTTATTTTTATTTCACTTATGTATTCTAGCCTTAATATATTGTTCTCAGAATAAAAATAGTAGAATTTAAAAAAAAAATTGTTCTCTTATTATGTTATTGTAAAAATATATTATAATGTTATTGTTTTCTTGGAAACCTATTAAATAGAAATCTAGGCCAAGTAAATAGATACTTCTCGAGACTAAAGATTTATGTTATTACGATACAGAGTACTTCACTAATACGGTATCATAACATGAGTAATCATTAATCCTCTTGGAATATTCTATTAATAGAATCTAACAGTTTGAAGAACAGTTCAAAAATATTTATAAAGAATGTACTTTTAAATACAACTTCGAAAGAAATGTTCTCCAATATGTAAGGTAAATAAAATATATTAAATATTTACGCTAAACGCGATCTTCCAGGTTTCACTATAACGTTAGCGGCTCTTAGCCGCCTCGCCAATTCCTTATAAGTTTCAGGGTCTGCGTCAATCTCCACCTCAGTTTTGAGGAGAGAGAATTTCATACGCCACCCATGGGCTTCAACACCGTGCACCAGTCGAGCACGCAGTACAACCCCGCGCCCCACTTGCCTAGCACTCAGTCTCTGCTCGAGAACGAGCATAATCCTCGTCAGCTATAGTCCTGTCTAGTTAAATTGAAGAAGAGGAAAGCGCCAGATCCGATACGATATACCGCGCCTCCGACAACCACCATAGCTGGACCACGAACCACTTTATCAACCATTGGTTACGTTTAAACTGTTTTTAAAAAAAACAACTGTTTAAATCGTTCACTTGTCCAACATTATTTCAATATCTATCGCGGGCGTAACACTCGGTCCACTTTTCAATTCGCAATGGAAGTGCGTTTTGCAAAAATCACACCGAATTAACAACTACAAGATAACACCGGTTTAAAAGCGGTTGTCGAAATTTAGTTTTATCAATGTAAATAATAACGAAAAATAGAAACAACGGAGTACACGAAGGAACCCAAACGACTGAGTAGAATGATCGCTGATTGGTCGCGAGTGAAGCGCGTTTGTCGATTGGATCAAAACCGGTTAGAATTGGTTATTATAGGCCGCGGCCGGCTCGCGTTGGTGCATCGGACTACGTCATAGCAATAGTGCGGGGACACCGCTCTACTTTTATAAATATAACTAGATTTATTCGATATTATTAATATAGAACTAAATAAAATTTACAGCCCAACTGTTTATATCAGAAGATATTATTAGCTTAAAGCGCTTACTGCCACTATTACGTTAGACATATCGGCATCTAACCGAATAATGGATAGCTGCTATGCAGTTTTGGTCAATTGAGTATCAATTTATGGTTAACTGAAATAATCCGGTTCTAGTTAACACATTGAATTTATCGCTTGTTCAGAATCATCTAGGGTATCGAACATCACTAGAATTAGCGTTAACATTTTATAATAGGGACAGTAAGTTGACCTTAGACAACATAATAAATTGTAATTTTAAATAATAATATATATTTTTACGTATTCAGATGTAATATTTATACATATTACATCTGAATACGTATGAATTGGTGTTGAAATTATCATAATTACAATAATTGTTTTGCATGATTATTACATTGTAATGAGCAAACATTGAATACTATATATAGTATTCCTGGATAAGTTTTTTGCTGGAGATTTTTTAATTTATCTATTTTGCGAGTCCTTGAAACATACAGATAAAATTGTATATATTTTTTTCGTCGATATCATTAATATCTAATCATTTATGTTAACATATAAAAATATGTCGTGTATTTTTTAAGTTTCATATATTTTTCCTCTACACGGAAAAATACGCTGCATACAAAACCATGACCTATGCCACAAATTCTGAACGTTTTGACCTATGCTACTAATTGAGAGTACTTAACTCCTCGTGTCAAGAATAATTTAACAAATGACCGGCATGTGATTTCAGAGGGGTGAGAAACATTATTTGGTTTTAACCGGTGCAAACCAGATTTCTTAGACGTTTATTTTGTCTGTGTAGATGATTTAAATCGAGTATAAGTTCGTAAAAAGTAAATTTACTTTTCAATCTTTGTAGATGTTACGTTAACGGATTTTTTAATCAGAAAACCTAATTAATTGATCCATTTATTATGGAATATTAACCGTATAGTTTGACCCTGAAAATAGTGAGTTAAAACTGTCCACCAATAACCAGCTCGCTAACAGCCTTTTCACTATGCGATCTTAGTGTGCTAGTTGACCTAGCGCTTGGTAAGTTTAATAATGGAATGGCTGCATTATAAAAATTATATTGTGAAGCAGTTCGACTGCATAATATTTCATTACAGATTATTCACAGTAACCCGTAACGACACACATACTGAGAGTCAACGAACTGAACTGAACTGTAAATAGGTTATTAGCTGCGAATAGTTGTAACAGTTACCAGAACTAGAATATATATCGATATATTACATCACTATGTGTTGGATGTATCCATTTCTTTATATTTGAAACGTGATAAACAATTTTAAAAAATTAATAAAATCTTTTGGATAACAAGAACGCGTTAAAAAGGTTTTATTTAATTAAAATGAAACCAATGAACACTTAATTTTTACCGGTATTTACCGGTTTTTGTAATGGATAAATGGAGGCGTGTAAAATAAAGCAAAACAATTGAAACGGTGATACGATAAGACCTCTCGTAAATAACAGCCCAAAACTACTCCAAACAGGATCTGCTCCGAGGAAGCAGAAATGAACCGCTGCTCTAAATATAGCTTAGAGCTACTATTATACAAACGGTACGGGATGTCCGTCTGAATATCGTATATTGTTACGAAAATAAAACTAAACATGTGAGGTTATTTATGAATAGATAATTACATATATAATGAAGATATAACTGATGTACATAATTAACTGAGTATCTTACACTTATCAGGACATGAAGAAAATATGTAAGCTTACAAAATGGCTGTCTATTTTTTTTAATTTCATCAATGCCGAAGATCAGAGGAAAAGTGAATATCCTATCGAGTACAATGATGCTAGTTAAAAATATCTTCTCTTTATTCCGCACACAATGTAAGATCATACCACGAGAGACATCCCAATTGAATAACAAGGGCTCAATTGAACGACTGTATGTTAATTTATTTACAGGGCTCGGCCAGTGAGCTGAATGATGCAAGACATGAACTTGCGTTCTATTTTTAAATCTACTAGTGACGTGGATGTGTTATCGATATCATAATACCGATTATTTTAAATATAATTGTTTTTTTTTTCTAATAAATGTTAAGTTTTTATTTTATCATACAATTTATATAATTTATCTAATATTTATGTAATTTGATTAATCATTTAAAACTATATATTTTTAAACATAACAAAGCACAAAAACCTAAATAAAAGAGGCTTTATATACATCCTTCTTGATATTTATTCACGAATACAAGTACGACGTGAAAAACAATCACGTTTCAATTGGCGATAGTTGGAATTGAAAGGGAATTGACTTTCATTAGTAATGCAAATGAAAACGAAATCATAACAACATGCCAACACTGTATTGTTCTACTCTGAGTAGTTAGTACTCGAGATCTATACATTTGAATTATCTGGGGTTTATTTATAAATATATATATTATAATTAATTGTTTTTGTATGATGATAACAATAATTTTTTTTATTCTTATCTGTTGTTTTATTTGTCTATGTAGATATAACAGTGTTTAGAAAAAAAAATACTTTAAGGTACTTAGGTAATATATAAAATTCTTAAAGGAATAAGTGAGTTTGTGTTGGTTGCTATGGGAACCTTTACAGTGTACTTATAAAGTAATTACTGATATAGTAATATTAAATGACAATCTCGTGACTGACTTGCCAATGGCATAATTAGTTATTTGGAGATTGATCTTAATATTAATATAAGAAACATTCCACTTTAATACAAAATGATATTCTAAATAGAGTTCTCAGGTAGAATTTATTTAATTCTATTTTAAGCTGGATTCTCCTAAAATATTCATATTACAGCTAATAATTCGCAGGTCATTATTTGATATGCACACACATCGGTGTCTAAGCTTCTATTTATTTTGCTCTCAGGCGTCTATTCCAAAGATCTAGTAATGAGATAAGATGAAATTTATATATGTAATAACAGAGAATTCAAAAAAATCAAAATGTCTTTCAGGGACTGATGAGGGCGAAGACCCGTTAGATAACAAATTAAGAAAATTCGGTTAAACCTCTTTTTCCTCGTATCGTTCTATTACAATTACCAAAATACAGTTCATTTTACCATTAAACATGGGTACAAAAAATCTGTTTTATTAATAGTATCTATCAATTAATCAAATTGTTTACAAACACGTGATAAATTTATTTGAAAATTTAACATAAATCAATTTCTCTAGAACATTCAATTGATACAATTAACATCATGGCGTGACGGACAAATTACTACCCGTGTAATGAACGACTGACAGATGGAAATTATATATCATCTGTAGGAATTTAAATTACAATAAATCATTTAATTATAGACTTGATTAATTTGTCTGTACGTGATATTTTTATACAGACAGTAAATAACTACGTATTATTGTTAGCGATTTGTCTGCTGCTTCATTACTTAAATTATTATAAACACCGCCATCTATTGGAAACTAATAGAACTTAAGTGAAATCCTTTTTGTATAATTAGCACAAGCACAAACGAACATTGTGACACGGGAATTATATATATATATATATATATATATATATATATATATTCTAGTAGTAAGTCTGTAAAGTTATGAACACACATTGGTATAGATCTATATCTATACCAATGTGTGTTCATAACTACAATATCTATATATTTTCCATGCGTTTGCATAATTACATCCCATCGTGGACTGTATAGTCTCGTTTATCTAAAGTACATACAATTAAACTGTAAGTACGTCCGCATTATTAAAGACAATGTTGCGAATAAATTACACAACCTACCAGTATTATGGCAGTAATAAAATTATATTGTATATCTGTACAGATAATAATAACCGGTAACTGATTGCATCGACATTACGATTTTTTATACGTCACTATTTCTTAAGTTACTTGGATTTGAATTTCGAATTAGGAATATGATTTTCATTGATACGTTTCTTTGAGATTGTAATAGTTTAAAAACATGTTCGGAAGTCTCTGAAAATTTACTAACATTTATATGTGTTAATATATTTCGTATTTAAAGTCTATTTATCGAAAGTTTCTCATACTCATACATATTCCGGTGAAGGAATGTGGGGATGTAAGTAGATGTATTTACTTCTCCAGGATCGGATTTGGAGCTGGGCAGGTCTGGCTAATGACTTTTTTTAAACTGATATTTTTAAAATCTTTAGACACAATAAAGAATTTAAAAAGAAAAATCCAAATTTTAATGACACTTATTTTAATGTGTAATTTGTACCCATGAGTTAAAGAGAAATTAAATAAGTTAAAAAAAAAACCAAAAATGGTATATTTTTGCAATTGCCCCAGAGCCTCCAGAGTTCCAAATCCAGTCCTGCTTCTAGCCATGTACTTTCAAGCACCTTTTTATCACCATAAAATAACTTCATTAGCATCGCTGCAATTAAGTACGGATAATAAAAACTATAACGGTACTATTTTAATACTACTTGTGTCTGCGACTCTGTTCGAGCTGAATTTATTTTTACATACTGTAACTATACAGTTATCTAAAGTTTCATACAATTCAACGAAACATATTCTTAATTATATTTTCATGGAAAATAAAGGTTTACCTACGGAGCAATTTTTAAACATTATGGACCTTTTTTTATTATTTGTTGGCCAAGTTAAATAAGAGTTTCAGAGATTAGCGCAGACAAACAAACAAAAATTCTAAAATATTTTTCTGATCGTTACTAAAGCTTAACGATTCCTGTATATCTTCTATGTACAGACACCTATCAGATTCAGATTTATTGTATGTATAGATAGAATTTTTTTTAGTTTATATAATGAGTATTCTAGAAAATGTTGAAAATTACATTAAAAAGCCTCAAAAATGCTTTGACCATAATTGCTTGAATTATTATGCATATGTTGTACATATTATGTTTCATAAAGCATAATTTATCTATATATACTGTATGTATGTTTGTGTTGCTGTTACGAATAGGCTCCATAACTACTGGACCGATTTAAAAAATTCTTTCATCTAACAAAGTCTACATTATTAGCGATTAAAGTAAACTACTTTATATCTCGATATCCCCATGGGATAGGAAAAGGAAACTACAGAATATTGGCTTTTATATTACCCCCTTAAAACAAAAAGAATTTTCTAGACCAGTAAAATAATGCATACACTCCTTATGTACGCCGCCTTGTATCAACCAAACGTAGTCGCGGCAAACAGCTATATTATATATCAAATTATAAATCTTAAGTTTTCTTTATATTAAAACTTTCTATTACGACATTTCAAATTCTGTTGCTGGTTGCCGCTGACGTGAATTCACGTCATTTCAAAATCTATAATACCTGGTTTTATACTTTTAATTCTCCCCTTGACGATACAAGTAACAAAAAATATTTATTTCAAAATATTTCGACAATCAACCCCAGTATAAAATAATGTTAAAATTTTGTTGATAAAAACTGATTTTTTGAAAGAGATATGTATCCTTATATGAAAATAATGTACATATAACGAAATAATTCTATTTACGTATAGAATTGAATTACATATTTAATAGAGAAAAATATATATACATATCTATACAAAGGTAATTTATTTTTTAATATAATATAATTAACATATAAATGTGTTCTATTGGTTTTTGTAAGTCTCAAAAATTCAAACATTACTGCAAGGATTAAGCATAAATTTTGACAAGACACACAACCCGAGTCGTAGATAGTTTCTAACTATCAATGTACATTTCCCGCTTACACGAGGCGTTCAGACGAAGAGTTTAAAAATGGAACGTATTTGAAATGAGGGAGAATAATTTTGAAATTCGAACGTTTTGAGCATATATTTTCTTATGTTTTAATATATAATATAGATAGATTATATTATACTTACCTTAAATTATACTTATATTTGTTAATAATAATAATACTCACCATAGCTCCGGTGAATACGGTGGAGAAGTGGTAACGAGAGACGGCGGCGGCATCAGAGCGTCGTTTGACAACTGATGGAATTAAAAATACTATATTAGATTAAATAGTTGTTTATATTTATTATTATTTTTATATTACTTTATATAATTATAGATATAATTCGAAACTTATAATATTTTTAGGAGCCCCGTGGCGGGAAAATATTACACTTTTTCCTGTTATTAATACATATTGTTTGAATGTACTTAATATTTTACAAATATATATTTCATTTAAGAATATATTTTTGCACAAAAACCAACCAGACACTACCCGCGGAGGGCAAAAAAGTTTTTGTTTTATCACGGTTATGAGGACGCAAAAGATGATTTGGCCTTTAGATAGATCTTATAACCCAACCTCAATGACAATCACTCCATCCAAGTGAATCAATGAATCAATAGAATAGATGGAGATTTCAATTGAACAGTACTCCATCGAAAACAGAGTACGGGGTCCAACCCCACCCCACGTACATCAAAGAAGAAACGGAGTCCAACTCTACCCCACCAGACATCAAAGAATTATTAACTCGTCAACCATGAATCCCCAACCCCTTGTACATCGAAATAAATACAGAAAATGGGGTCCAACCCGGACATCAAAGAAAAATAATTCGTCAACCCCCAACCCCCGCCCTCGCCCCCTCGTACCGCAGTGAGCACAGTGGCGTCACACCCTGGCTGGTATCTCTCCATCTCCCCCCGGGGTCGTCTCAACACCCTCTCCCGGTCCTGCTTGTGTTTGCGGTCAGCACCCTTCAGCTTGAACACCTGTGGGGGGAACATTATAAATTATCTATGATATACTTAATAGAATAAAAAATATAACACAGACGCTGTGTTTATAGATAATTTAAAATATTAATATCATTAACGTTTCAATTTTCAAAACACTTATTATAACTTTACTTCTGTCGATAAAAGTAGAATAAATGGTGAAGTAATATTTTTTTTAGTAAAATCTTTGGTTATTTTGTATACAGTTTTCTTTTTATATTATTTCGATAATTTTTCTCTTTCTATTTATTAAAATTATATAACCTTTTTTCATATATTCTTAATAATATATAATAATCGCAGTATATTATATATCGGTACATTAAATACATTAATATTAGAAATATAATAATAAATATAATAGAAAAAAAAACAGTAAAAGCATATTTGGCATCAATTCTTTTTTTAAAACAATGCTCTTATAATATTATTAGTATAATATAATATCTTATTATGGTACAATTTAATCTAAGAGTGTCCACTATACAGTGTTCTTCATTAATATAAAAAGAACATCCTGTAGAGCGTGTATAATGCATACAGGATGTTCTTCGTACCTTGATCTGACAGGCGGCGGCGTGCAGCGTCCTGTCGTCGTGCAGAGTCTCCACCTGTATGCGGAAGGGCACGCCCTTCTCTCCGCCGTGCTTCTTGGCCGTGAACTCCGTGGATATACAGTTCACCTGAGAAACGAACAGATGGATATAAATTTAATTTCACTATATTGTATGAGTTATGTTTCAGAACTTCATTGCATGCTTCGACTTTCTCCTTCTTCATGATGAAGTATTGTACGTCTTTGGGAGGAATATTATTGACACAAACGTCTAAAATATCCACATTTTAGCTTCAATTAAGTTACAACTGAAGCTTAAGTTCTAAATTATAAATTTGATAACCTATTTAGTAGAAATGGTGTACAACATTACAAGACACTTAAACAATGGCTTTATCAGTAATTCCAGTATTACCTTGACGTAGACCCCAACGTCCTGCGTGGGGTCCCACTGCACGTGTAGTTGGTTGCGCGCCGCTGGTTGCTCCACCCGCGACACCCCGTACGACAGAGGCACGTCCACCTACACAGACACACACTATATTTTATAGCCCATATTATAGCGGCAGCTAGAGTAGGTTTCATATATGCAATAATAATAATACGCAGCACACACACACGGACACGAAGGCAAACAACAACCACACGCATGTATACACGCATGCGCGCACGCACACATACACACACACACACACACACGCCATAAAGGTAAAAGTATGCACGAATAATCAATATAAAAATAAAGATATATACGAATATTTATATATATATATATACATATATATATATATTAAATAGGTATATACTATAAATACTATAACACTATTAACAGTTCTGTTAATCAATATTTATTTATTTTAGCCAATTTTTATTTAAATGTTAACTTGAAGAAAACAAAATACGATTTTATTATAATATGGTAAATTTAATGACAAAATGTATAAATTATTATCAAAATCAGTTCAGTACCTCCAGTATCCTCTCCCCAGGTCTCTCCAGGTGCCACTGTGCTATCTGCTCCCTCTCCATGTACTGAAGGCGACGCTCGTGGAAACATATCTTGATTATACTCTATGAAAATATTGACATTTTTAATATTATGGTTAAAACTTGGGGGTAGGTTGTACCTTTACAACTGAGTCATTACGTCACATGATAAATGTAACATTATAACAATTTCTCAATCACAATTTTAATTCACATATAATAATAAAATAATAGATGCTATAGTATGTTTTCATCAGATGAAAAAAAAATTACACATAAACAGGTGTTCCGAGTGGGGGGGTCATAGGGATCCTAAATATCCCTCAAAATCGTACTTACTATACAATCATCCTTACAAATTTGTAATAATTTATTTGTAGTACTAATTTAATTTAATTTTTAGCTATGGGGAGACGGGGTGTTAATACAGTAATTCCCCTTACAAGACGGTAGATTCGTTCCGCGTTATAGGAAAACGCGTTGTAGGAATATTCTTGTATAATGCGCTAATTTGACTGTTTACCGTGTTATGTACAAATAATTAACATTTAATTTTTCTTATTAAAGGCGGTTTAAAGTAAATATTAAGAAAGAACTTACTTAAATAAAATTTAGACTTAATTTTATTTAATTTTATAGCAACACAATGTGCAAAAAGTAAGCGAAATTGTTTATGAATTGTAAAAAAAATATATAAATTTCATAGTATAAATATAACGTAGAAAATATGGGGGAAAACACGTGTTATACGAGAGACTGAAATCGCGTTATAAGAGTACTGTGTTATAGGGGGAATTAATGTACAAGTTAAATATTTATACTGTATTTTTTTTATGATCCCCCAAAACCTTTTGCTACCGCGCCTGCTCATAAGCACAATACACGTTTGTACGTGACAAAAATAAACAAAACCATATCCAATAAGGTTTAATATATATAAGTAATACCTTTAGTATCTTCCCCTTGTAGTGTGAGAGGTCTCCCAGCTTCTTCAGCTTGATCTCGTAGGGCTGTCCCTGGTTGAGGTACGTGAGGGTCTCCTCGTTCTGCTTGGTGGCTATGGAAGTGGCCGCCGCCAGCACGTACTGGAACCTGGTATTATAATAAATAATTTAAATTCTTGTATAGCAATAAGCGTTACTGATTTTTAGAGTTCAAAAAATGTTTGTAAATCTGTACCACACATTCTTTCTATTTATAGATATATATGTCGGAGTCCGTCATGAGTACGGACGCTAAACGAGAGGCAAGTGGTGGCACCACCGTCGCGATGACGTCATCACGTGAATATTTCGTGCTACAATGTATGACCCTGACTTAATAACGATGCTGAATTGATATATATAAATGTCCCTGTTTTTGTAGTCATATATACTAAACTAATAATCATATCAAAAATTGTCTACTATATTTTTATATGGTGTATGAACAAACAGACAGAAACATAGAAAAATAAAAAGATTGATTAATTTTACACTGCAATTATGCCACCAAGTATATAGTATACCTGTTCTCGTCCTTGAAGCTGGAGTCTGGTCTGGGCGAGTGGAGGAACCCGTCCAGCGAGTTCACGGGAGAACACATCAGCAGACCTGCGCCTGTAACAAACATACATACAAATATTCATACAAACATACATACATACATATAAATTAATTATTTAAATCTATCTTATAATTGTAAAATTTCCTATAAAATAAAAAACAAATAATTACCGCGATTTTCAAAGGTTATATAAAAAAAATATAACATGAGTATATGAACCTGTATCCCCCGGTACATAGAGGGGAATCTGTCAACTGAGCTATTGTGTCTATGTACAGAGACGATTTAAAAATTATTGCACTTTTTTATAGATAGACTAATTCTTCACCATTATTAATGGGCATAAAAAACGTACCTTTATTTTCCTGTGTGGGGGGAGAGTGATAGCCATTGATTGGCATTATCACTGGCATCGACTGGCACTGCATGCTCTCGGGACTGTTGGCTGAAAACATTACTTATTATTTTGGAGAAAGATTACATCAAAGGAATTTAAACTTTAAAATCTAGCATACAGAGTGCAAATTTAAAATTATTAGTTACATTACATTTGTGTCTTATAAATAAATCACACAAATGATAACTAAATATAGAATAAAAAATTATTCGTAGGTATTATAGAACTCTATTTGTTATTTCTTTCAGGTTGCTCATATTACGATAATTATTGATTCTCCTATTTCAGAGTTACTTCGCTAATTGAACAGTTTAGTTTGAAAGTGGCCGTACAACATTTGTAACTTAAGCAGTAAGATTATTAGTATCCTATACGTATCTTTTTATTTTCATTAAAACGCGAACCTCTAAACATATGTCAATTTGAAAATAAATGGTGTTAGGCCAATGAATGCAAAATTCATCGAGACGATTCGTTCAAAGGTTACTGTAAAATATTTTTTATACTATATTTATTTTTAATTTAAATTATTTTGACTTAGTTTTTTAATGTATTTTTTTTTAAACACGAATCAAGGCTCGAACCTGCGATTTCCAATGTGTCCTTGGTAACTTAGATAAACTTACAGTATAGCTCTATACGACATTGTCTTTACAAAATGGAAACGTATTTTAGAACTAAATATATATTTATTATATACTATTATTTCTATACTTACATTGTGTATTCATCATGCCGTTATGTTGGCAGCCCTCGTCCATAGCCTCGCGGTTATCCACCGCCATGTTGGTTATCTACAAATATATTTTATTATAAATTTAAATAACAAAAATACTAATTTAATAAATGATAATATTGAACTGTGGGTATTTTGTTATAGCTCTGAATATAGATGAACTTTAGCATTGAGGAGCATTAGCAGTTCATAAACTTGTCGCAACCGGGAACCCAACCCGCTAATATGATAGGGTTGACTCAAAATACATATAATAGTATTAAGTTTTCAAATACCATATGAATGTAAGAACTGGAATATAAAATTAGAAAAAAGGTTTATTGATCTAAGTGAAAAAAGGGAATGCAATGAGAATGAAATAATTTTGTCATTTTATATCTAAATATCTAAAAAAAGCATTTATTTTGTATTAGAACATCAAAAAAAAATTTGGTTCATGTAAATGGAACTGATACAGTTTTTACCTCCAGACTACCAAGTGACCACTATAAATAAGAAACAATTTCAATATTACCATATAGTACACAGTTAATAATAATTATTTTACATACATATATTGTAGTTCACAAAATTATCAAGAGATGACGCTGATTAAACTACCCTCCAACTATCATTAAAATTTTTTACCTGTTAGACTATTTGTCTATGAGAAAAGTAAAAGCAAAATAGTAATATTTCGAATGCCAATTGGCATCAAATAAAAATAAACTATTCTCTAGCAGTATTACAACGTTTTCTTTGTTTATATATGGTAGAAAAACTCCAAACAACATTTTGAAATTATTTTTATATTTTTTGAATTTTATTTTATAGAAAAAAAATACCTTTTAACTCTCAATTTATTTCCTGATGTCGATCAGTTTTGATACTTGTAACGCTCTCGTGTATTCCACAGACGATATATAGCAGTAGGTATATATATAGTGTACCTGTCTGTCGTCGGTGCGTCTGTTGGGCCAGGTTCGTCGTGGGGGGGAGAGCACGTTCCCGGTGGGAGAGGGAGCCTCTTGCTTGAACACCGCCAGAGACGGCAGAGATAGTAAGGCCTCGCTGGAGATATATGAACATTAATGTTATATAATTTTGCTATTTTTATTTTACTTAAGAATATAAGGCTGGTAGAATAGGATAATCTTTATGTATAGAGTTTAAATTCTTGATATTAGTAGAAATAATAAAATCAAGATTAAATTTACTTAGAACTTAAATTAAAACTTAATTGTACTGTATGTTATGACTAAAACCTACTTCATAGACAGCTCCCCGGGTAGATCCAGGTCGAGGTCATTCACCTGCCAGCCAGGTGATAAATGCGAGGAGGAGGAGCTGGTGCCGCTCCCTCCCATGTCCAGGTTTGCTAGAGAAAGAAGACTATGAGATTTTGCATTATAGCCAATCCAAAGATACGATATACACAAGATTTTTTACGAAGCCTTTGAAACCTTTCAAGTCACTCATCATTTCCATTTACCCAATGACTTGAACGTATCTGACTTGTAGGTATACATTTCTTGATAAATACAAATTTGGCTACTTATCGTTAATATAAATAATATATTACTATTATATATAAATAAATTCATATATAATAATGATAACCTGACTAAGGTGTCATCCAAAAATAACAAATCTAAAAAGAATTACACATTTAGTATGAGTTATGTAATATTATATTATTGCAAAATTATCGTTGGTTAAAAAAAAACATACATTTTGATATAGAGGAAGTATTATCAGCGCCATTTTGTTTATACAATATATATAACCTATTTGAACTTAGGTCTTAATAAGAACTGGTTACATTTCATTGGTCGTGATAAGGGTGAGACGGACACTCAGAATAATTATTAGATAAGCTTGGACTATATATATGACCCAGTATCATTTGAACTAATTTGAACATGGCAACATTATTTTATATACTTTTTTAATTCTAATAATACTATAATGAAGAAATATATTTATTTGTTTCTTTTAAATAGAAGTTTTTATTATATTTGAAAAAAAATATATATTAAAAATATAATTTGAAACTACCGTACGTATAAGATACTAAAGCAATTTAAAAAATGTAAAAGTTGTCATTTGTTCATCGATTTTTTTAATTTTGACATTTAGATTTTTCGCGCTTTTAAGTCTAACAAAGATGTCACGGTGACAGGAAGAAACACTGCTATAAAAATACAGCGCCATCTATTGAACCTTAAACAAAACTAGGAAACAAAAACTAAAGTAAGAAATACTTAGTTGCAGCAACAGTAACCGCTGATTTTTGGTAACTTGGTGTAATTTCTTAGATAATTTTAGATAATTAATTTAAAACAAAAGACTGATCCGTAAAAGGGTTATGGCTCAATATACCTTCTATCTATAATAAGAGCCATGCAGAATAACGTAAATATCTTACTCTTGGGACTCCAATATCATTTTCTTATCAATTAAACTTTGACCGTAGCCGAGATTGGAGTTAATTACAACTAGTAATAACCAATATATCGTCTTGGTTTCTTATTATATACTAATTGTGTAGTAATAAGCGATAATTGAACACGATGCAGAAACATGCAATCGTTTTAAGAGAAAATTAAATTGAAGAAAATAAATGTGAACTAGTGACTGTAGTCAATGGCTGACATTAACTGTTACCTATACAATAAAACCTACTTTATATAAAACTCTTTACTTAAGTTATTAAGTCGAGTAACGCTTGGTCATTCAGGCTAGTCTTAATTATCCGAACACACTGCATCACGTACTCCATTCATGTCCTTCTTTGGTATCTCCCTTCATAGCATTCCGTGACCATGCCATACAAAAGTTTACTTCTCATCCCGTCTGTTACCGTTTTCTTTCAAACTCTCTCTTAGATACTCATTTCCTACTTTATCCTTTTTGTCACGCCTCGTATCCATCACGATTGAAATACATATATATAAATAGAACCGTCATAAACATGGTCATAACTTGAACCTGCAACCTAGGATACCTTCCCTATCCCCTGAGATAGGGAAGGTATATATATTCGCAAGTTCAAAACGTACCCATAACGAAACATAAAGAGACTAACACTGCAATAGAAAATTTCAATTATAGTCTTAAATAGTGTAATTTGGCACTAAAAATAACAATAAAGACAGACCTAGACAATAATAAAAATAATTACCATACGCATTGTAGGTTAGGCTGGCGAACGCATGCGCGCCAAACTCAGCGAACCTTCTCCCTTCCCTGGCCTCCCTCGCCGCAAATTGTAAAACCGCAGCAGCTGACACGCGGTCAGAGTTCAATGTATCCTCCACCATGGCGATCTAGTTCTATAATCTCAATAATAGATGGCGTTGGTTGTAATTTTTCAAATTTCGAATAAAATGCCGCTTTAATCTTCCCTCATTGTCAGAACACGCAGCAACATTTTAGGGTCCATATGTATTTATCTGTCAGCTTACGTTTGTTTTTTAATATTTTTGATACGTCAAACGATAATGTCATTTTAGTACATTTAACGGGTTTTTTATTTCACTGCAAAATTTTTAAATGTTGAATTATATCGTGATTTTTATATTTAAAAAATATTATTAATGAATATACACTGCACTATTCTTATTAAAATAAAATGAAAGAACAATTAAAATCATAATAAAGAAGCTAAGTATACTTTATAAGTGTAATATCTAAAACCTAACTAATAAAATTATATTCATAGTAAAGTTTATTTAGCGCTACTGTTATCTTTTTACAATTCATTTATCTTTTATTATATAAACAAAGAGTTAATGTTCTAATATTAAAAAAATACTTCATAACGTAAAACAGTTGTCAAGTTAAAGATGGCGGTAAAGTTTTACGTAAGTTGACAAGGACACTAAAAGGAACGTTTGTATCTGCAGACTGGCACAGATACAAAAATATGACGTCATAGATCAATAATAAATAAATCAGTGTCGGTTCGGACATGGTGCGATCACGGGTTAAATGTGAAATTACTACCGGATTACAATATGTTTTTATCATCCGATAATTAAATCATTTATTAAAAATTGAATAATTTTATATCAATATTATTTTTTAATTAATTTAGGGATTATAATATATGATAGTTGATTGAGGATTGCTACATTGCTCCCAAGAAAATTAAAATATTGTAACTATGAAGGCGATTTTTTGTAAAGGTATTCATTGCCTTGGTTGTAAAGGAAAAAAAAATAATTACAAATTAAATTTATGATGTGTCAGTAAATTAGAAAATTTAACTTTCTAAAAAGGAATAGAGATAAGGAATCATTTTCAAAGCGTTCGTGGATAAACTAAGTTAGAGAAACACTTATCTGAATACTAATTATTGATCTAACAAGTTTTAGAAACGGCCAACATTTTACAATTCAAGTGATAAGTAGAATTTAAACATATTACCTATATACCAAAAATCGCTTTGATAATAGAACTCAATATCTCATTGGTCAAACATTAACCTTTCTGATTGGTTATGATAGACAGCCAATCACAACTCAGGTCAATGCTGTCCAAACATTCTTAATATAAATATACGTTCAGAAACCTGTTCAGAAATCAACTAATCAAAAATTAATTTAAAAAAATCATATAATTAAAAAGAAACTTAAATAGCAAAGCATCACTTCACGTAAACAAAAATGCTTTAATTATATATCAAATATGAACAAAAAGTAGGAATAGTGCAATGTATTAATATAATATGATATATATATAATAATTATCAGTCGTCTCGTCTTACATTGTACATGTCACACCACAAATATAAATTCGTGTGCTTCCACCAGATACTGATACATACCACACAGAGCATCGCGTTTTAAATAAGTTTTATTATTTACTTTATTTTATCTCAAGTTAATGTAAATAATATTATTTTATCTATATTTTAATCAAGATTAAACCGGTGGTTTATTTGTTTTTTACGTCATAAATTTTACTTGATGTTTTTCATCTTACAGTAGCTGTGTGATATTTTTCACCATATATTAATATAAAACAAATACTTGTTAAACACTTTATAATACGTGTACATATGAATTTATTAAAGAGATGGCAGCACTGAAACCTAAACTATCTGAAGTTTGAGTTCGAAAGAGGTAGATGTTTTTTTATATATATTTATTAAAAGAAATTAAGCACAGCATGTCTAACATGTTTAAAAAAAACATATATGAATTCCTTTTTTTATAAAACCAATATTAATTTGTAGTTACCAAATTGACAGTAGGTTTGTGACACATGAAAAGAAATTGACAGCTAAAGAATCTTATCATCTGTCATTTCAAATGTTATGTCAACCACAAAAACGTTAATAGATATTTAATAGCAAAGAAAATATTTTTCAGCCGTTGAAAAACCGAACGAATGATATATATTATTTTAATTATCCGATTTGTTTGTTTGTTGAAATAATTGTGATAAGTGTGATTTATTCTCAAGCGACGGTAGTTATACTGATATAAACGATCTGGCCGGATCATCCGGTCAGGCGACACTAATTGAATATTGTCAGACCATACGGCTACCTCCGTCGAGTCGGCCTTCATGCAAGAATAGACGATGTTATATATCCGGGTAGGATAAAATGTGGAACGTGTGTGATAGGCTTTAATTAATTTAACGAAGTTATAGGCTTTATTAGTTTAAGGAAATTGAATCTAACTTGAGGATAATGCAGCCATTTCATTATCCAATCTACTAAGCGCTAGGTCAACTAACATACCGAAAAAACTGTAAATGAGATGTTGGCCAATTTGTGTATGGTGGACACTTTTAAAACGCCATTTCGGAATTAAATGGTACACTTAAAAATGGGGCATGATATATACATATAAAAAATATGTTATTACATATTTATCAAGACTAAAATAAACGTCCGGGGTACTGAAGTTGAGTTTTTATTTCTTCAAGTTCTTCTATTCTTCTATCTTAGTTATAAGAAAATATACTGTAGATGATTTTTACTAGTACTTAATACATTTATATATATATTACCTAAAATGTAAATAATAATAATAATCAATTGATAAATAAACACGATACGTAACACACGATAATTGAACAGAGCACGTTCAAGAATTAGCTCTAATTGAATTATTTAGTATTTCTAGTTTTGGTTATTTTTATTTTTCACAAATCACGATTATGGTTAATAACGTAAATAGGATGAAACCAATATACATGACGTTTGTGACGTCACGTTCAGGCAAAAATACAAAATGATTATTTATCCACCGAACTTGAATAGAATAAACTATTCATATTAATAATGCAATTTTAATTTAATTTACCAGATTATAGGAGTATACGAGGTATTTAGTCTCTTACTGTCGTGTGACGTCACGCTCAGGTAGAACACAAAATGAAACCAACGTTGGTTTAAACAATAATTATGTTGAATACACGGGATGCCATCTCTTGTATGTTGAATGAAGGTAGTAAGTACTAAGATTTTAGATAACTATTTTATGCTGCCTGTACTTCTAATTCATTAATTATTATCAACAACAACCTAAACTTTTAGGAACATTAGTCAAATAATTAATGACTAAAATAATAAACTAGATTTTTCCATACACATCATTCAGAGTTTTTATTATATATATTTTACGGAGTCTAAAGTTGCCTTCCAACTGACGATGAAAAAACCTTCGAAATCTATTAATCTGTCACAAATATAACTCTAAATATATACAAACAGAGACAGAAAAAAAAAGTTTGTTAAATAGAAAATATTAAATGTTATAAAACATTTTCAAGTAAAAAATTTCAATTAAAAAAATTGACGGTTATTTAAAATTACTATAAAGTTGAAAAAAATATGTTTAACTAAAATATAATCCAAAATTTTATTACTTTTAAGATAAAATTGTTATTATTACATATATTCCGAGAATAATAAAACAATTGTAAATCGCAGACGGGTATTACACGAATCATATTGTAAATACAATAAATGAAGCAACTACAACTAATGTAGGAATTTTATAAACGAAATAATAATTAATTTTCTTTGTATGTAGGTATAGTATATTAATTATTTATTTGTAATAGTACTTTCTGTTATAGTATTATTATATTTTAGGGTAGTTTAATAATTGTTATAATATATTTTATTCAATAGTATCAATTTTTTAACATGTAAATAATATGTTGGTTATAAATATATAAAGATTTTTCATCTTTTAACCAACAGAACGCAAAATATATTCTAATAGAAAAATTACGATTTTGTCATCTTACTCGTTAAAGGCATTAATTAATTAATTTAAATATAAACAAAACCACGGCAAAAAATAGTTAAGTATACTGTGCCAAGATGTCTGCCGATTTATTTAATCTGTGATAATAACGCGGGAAATATTTATCACATTTGCAAATAAGATAAAAGATTCTTATAATTAATTGTTGTCGGTTATTCAGTTTTATGATTGTTTAAATATTTAACGGTTTCTAAGTTAATAGTGATTTGGGTGTGAGTATTTTGTTCAGAATAACAAAAAAAATTTTTTTTAGAGTTATTTAAAAATGTTGGCTGGTAATAAAAAAAATATAATTTTAACTTTAATTTGACATTAATAAAAACTTATTCTCCTAAGGTATTTTTTTAGTTATTTTTAGGTTAATAAATATAATTAAATATTATTATGTAAAACATATTAAAAGAGATATTATTGTAGTAACTATACTAACATGTTCCAATTAGAACTACTGTTTGTCCAGGTGTCCAAAAAACTGGCGAGAACCAGTAAAATAAATATGATTTGTCGATACATGTAACGATAAAATTAAATCACACTTATACAATTTTATTTTTATAGAATAACAACAAAAAAAAAATTTACGTCAATAATTTTTTCGCCGTAACAACTGATACTTCATGGAATATTTGGTCATGACATTTTGACATATTAGGACCTTTTGACCTTCGTATGAGAAAAAAAAAACATTTTTTTTGTCGTTCTAGTTGATATTTATTAGCATGTATATGTGACAAAATATAAATAACTAACTAAAGTTTTATAAGGATAGGAGGTTTTTTTGCTCTTTCACACCAAAAATATTGAACAGATTTTAATAAAATTTCACAGTTTTATAACTGAATATGAATATATAATTTATGAGGATATTGTATTAATTATCCAAAACATCAAGTATGACGGATAAAATGTGTGCTTTCTCAGCGTGCAGAGTTATTAAAAAAAAAGTTGTTAGATGGAGCTGGTACTCTTAATTGAACTTCTATAGGAGTTTAAAGAGGATGAAAAACTATAGCAAAACTCCTGAAAAAAATGGTGAAAAACTATATTAAAATTTTTGAAAGACTATAAAAAACTATATGAAAGTTCTTGAAGAAATTGCTACTTAAAAATAAACCAAAATTAAAAAAAAAATGTACGTAAACTTGGTATTTAACTCTGGATAGAATGTTGCATTTATGAGAAATATTCTATTATGAAAATAAATATTTAATAATTATTCATTCTATCCAGAGTTATTAGTATTACTATCGGTATGAACTTAAAAAAACTGTTTACTAAAGTAATAAATGCAACCCCCCGGGAGAGATATTATATATTTTTTCTAAAATATAATATAAAGTAATTTCACAATTTAGATATTTTTTTTATAAATAGATTAAAATCTTTGTACTTAGAAACAACAATGTGAAGTAGTGGAATTCAAATTGACATAGTCAAACATAGTGGACAAGTCAAATTGACATAGTCTATGGAATAAGTGCTTATTATAATAAGATGTTTGATATATAGGCCAAGGAGAGTATATAGTAATAGTATTATTAAATTTATATTTTATAATCAACTTCATTATATTTGTTCCAATATAATCACTTGATATAAGACAAACGAAGAGAATAAGATATAAACAGAAGAGTAGAAATAGTCGATCTTTACATATATATATATATATATATATATATATATATATATATATATATTATGTTTGTCCCGAGTTCGACGATGTTTATAACATAAAGAATGTACAAATTAATTATACCTCAAATTGACTTAATGATAAAAATATTTAACATACATTATTATCTTTTAATTTAAAGTCGTGTCAAAGATCTTGATAATGTGTCGATTTATCTCAGAGTTGGAGCGAGATAAGAGACGCTGTTAGATGTATACTCTCTAATACTTTAATAAAACTATTTTATATTACATTTTAAATACTTTTCAGTTATTGTGTTCAGACGAGACAGACAGACAGATTATTTTTGATAGATATCTTATAAAAATCCTATATATATATATATATATATATATATATATATATATATATATATATATATATATATATATATATATATATATATATATAGTAATTTAGAAATAAATAACCAAGCATCCCCAGTAACCGATCCGTAACTTTTTTTTGCTCAATATTAAAACATAATAAATAATAAATGCGCGTGCGCACCAAACGTTCAAATCACGACATAATGCAACATCAACCTGTGATAATAATTTAATTGCACTAAACACTTATCACTATACAGAGGTCACTAAGTTCACTAAACATCACTAAACTCACTGTGTAATGAACGGGGCGTGCTGCTTGTTATACGCACCGCCTGATACTGGTTATAATATTAAATTATTATTTGGTATTGTCAATATTGATAATCGTTTTAATGTCTTCATCGAATGACACACACACACACACACACACACAAACACACACACATATATACATATATATTTATGTCCATTGATATGATATAATTTATCATATCGTATTTCTAGTCCCAGGTTCCAGTCTCGGTTGCGTCGAAGATTTTATAATTGTATTTTTATTTTATTTTTTTTTAATTTAAAATATAATGGTACATGTGTTTTAACTGTCATTATATATTAATAAAAAGTATTCATTAAAATAAAAATAAAATGATGTATATTTGACCGAAGGACGAATTTGCTGAGCGTAGCGAAGCGTTTGTCCGAAGGATTACGTTTCCAGTAGATAGGCCCATTCTGCTATTTTTCCGTATGTATTTCAGTATGTTTGTTCCGGTGTAGCCGGCGTATTTTTCATCTTTCCGTCACGAGAATCGGCATTTGAGCCCTTTTTTTGCTTGGGCGAAAAATTTCAAAATGGCGGATTTTTGATCCGTACCACAAAAACGGACTTTGCGGTAGCTAGCAGGCTGAAATTTCGTCTAAGTATTCTCTGCCGAAATCTAAGGTGTTTTTTGTTTCATCCCCTATCCATCCCCGTTTCCCAACATTGTCTCATCCCCTAACGTACTGAGGTCTACTTGCCCCGCGATTCTATCCACGTATGATAAAGGCAACTGGACATGACATGTTTGAAACGCAGATAATAATTAGTGCAGAAATACTGATGATGCGGTAAGAAATTATACAGCAGAGCAAGCAAGCACAAAGAATATCTCATATCCGACTAATACTAAAGATTAGACGAACAAACTCTAGATCATTGAAATATTAATATATATAATAAAATATGCACACATCTTTATATTTATCTCTGACAAATAGCTTAGTTCCTTTAAAGATTGGTTAATTGTTACAATAATTAGACTTAATTGATCAATTTATATAAATATAATAACAATTTCGTATCAAACGAACAGATAAATGTTTATTATTATATTATTGTTATTGTGAGAGAAAGAAAGAAGATATTCTTGTTACACGGTGTCCATTTTATAATAAGGCCCGTAGCATGAGTTGGATATGTGTATTAGACGGATTCTATGTTTGGTCAGTAAAAATATAACTAAATTTATTTTATCAATTGGTTGGGATTACAATAACTCTCCTAATTAGAATCAGATTTTTTGGTATTCAATGGATTGACAAACGAATATTTCAACACTTTTAGTTACATTTAGTCGATTTTGAACCTTAAAACTATCAAAATAAAGCTCAAGTTCCTATCAAACCGAATTTTGATAAAATAAGCTATTTTTCGGCTATTAACAATTAAAAGTGTCAACCCCCTTTACGGAGACGGATATTTCGGGGGTTGTGGGGAGTTTGAATCCCCCCAAAATATATATGAAACATTTGGTTTCACACTAATACTTCATTATGTCTTACTGATAATATCAACTTATTAAAACCAATAATTCATATATTTTGGTAAATGAAATTATTCATAATAAATTGCCCAAATCTATCAATGGGTTACTTTAAACGCATTCTTGTATCCAAAAATAGGGATTAAATCGACGGAAGAGAGACTTAGCGGTAACCAACTTACTTTCAATTTGGCTTATTTTTGCATCCGTTCGAAATGGACAGACAAGACAAACACATTGACAGATATCCACTTTTAATTATCTAGAGTATCTCAAAATTTACTGTCTCTTAATATCGTGGAGAGAAAACTAATTAACTTTGGAAAATGGAGAGAAGAGAAGAGGAGTAATAAGGGATGGGAAAATATTTCTTACCTGAAAAATACTGACTTTTGTACTTTCATCAACTTTTCAACCTCGTGTATTAAAAATCCCTTAATAGTTAATTTCTACTTCATAAAGAAAGAAAAACTAAACTCGTCAAATGACCAAGGTAGTTCCGCCCTCTAAGACATCGCTGTGATAGAAATGATGTAGCTATGTTTGGAAAAGTGAGAAAGCGAGCACCCGAAACCCCCCCAACCCTTCCCTTTGTCTCCATGTTTACTAGACTCCGTCATCCCTCCCCATACTCCTTTTTACTTCAGCATATGGCGATAGCACCACCTTTCATCTGCTCGTTCGATATCCATAAAAAAAATGTCGACTTTTATAATTAAATATATTAACGGCTCATTCATACCAAATTTATAATAATGTAGCCTTAGGGTTGACTGAAGTAAAAGTCATTGCTAATTACCATCAGCTAGGAGAAAAAACGAGCACAGAAACACAGTAATTAAAAGTAGTTGTTTATGTCACGCACATTATATGCATATGTGCGAAAGAGACAGACTATATCATAATTACTAGCAACAATGTGACGTCATAACATTGCTTATTCACTCATACTGTATAAGATATGTTACAGTGTGTGTGTTTACCGACTTCAGATAACCAATCAGAATAAAGTAACTTGAAGGTTCCAAAAGGCTCTACTGCTTAACATAAGATGAAATACTTTATAAATACAATATATACTTACCCATAATTTTCTTCGGTGGCATCTTCCTTTGTTCCTTTTCCTCCAACTCCTCCCGCCGCATCATCTTCCCCTCCCCCTGCCACTTGCGCTTCCTACCCTCCTTCTCCTCGAAATACATCCCCAAGTCCTCTGAACCTACTAGAGTCAACTTCACAGAAGACTCCCAAGTGAAGTCCTCCTTGCGAGCCTCATGCATAATATAGTCTTTGGAATCACATAAAAATTCCATCACAATCGGGCCATCGCCCGCACAACACTATAGTCACTGAATGAATGATGATCTGATGACTGAACGACTGAACGGCCAGCTGGTTAGAAGAGGACGAAGAATGAATTGTACAGCTTTTTGATACCGGTTGTCTCTCTCTGCCTGTGCCGCTGGAGGAGTTGGTTCTCGATTTTCAGAAGCATGTTGGTACTAGAGCGACAGAGGTGATACTGCACGTGTGGTACTCCGGGGAATGTTTTCTTTGTGAAGCGGTTGCCAATCAAATATGTTGGTTGACAGCTGAGAATGGCCTCCATGTGGCCTCTTTTGAGGTTCTGTTCTAGGTTTGCGCGATTATGCGACGGTCTCGGGAGGCGCTTTCACTACGGCTCCTGAAAAAGTTAAATAATATTTATGATTATCATATTTTTTTTACGATTTTCCAGAGGCAGTAGATTCAAATCCTACCCATGTAGATAACATTTTAATTACATATCTATTAAAAAAAATAAACTTAAGAAAAATCTCTTTGATTCGAAACTTTTTGTATATTTATTTATTAAATGAAAATTATAAAAAATATATTTCATTCAGTCTAATTTAAAACGGTGAGATAATCAAAATGATATACATATATATTTAAATAAATAAAAAAAAACATTGAAATTAAATCAAAATCAACAAACTGCGTACTTGAGAGCCACCGAATAAATTAAATTAATTTCTAATTTCAATGTTATTCAAATACGCGTAATAGGACCCTTTGATATAAGATATTATGATCACAGATAAGATAAACTAGAAGTGCTAAGTGACGATTTTATTGTCATGATTATAATTATTATTTGTAGCAGTAAAAATGTTACATTAACAAAAAAAACAATATCGTATGAAACCTCATTTTATTAATTCTCTGTCAGATGTCGAACAAATATGTCCATATTGCATCGACAAAATAAAAAAAAACTTACAGTAGGAAAAAAAAACAAGATTCACACATTTAAGTATTTAGAATCGAATAAGAAAATCCAAGAATAATTATTTAATTATGAAAAAAATATATACTTACTATATGTAAAATTTTTTTGTATAAAAAAAAAAAACAAAAAAAACAATTTTAATAAAGAGATAATATAATTAACAACTGCAATTTTAAATGGATTAAAACCTCTTTTTATAAAAAAAATATAGATTAAAAAAAAATACTTTTAACTAAATGACTACCTACTTACTGCCTTATTTATTATATTTTTATTCTCTGTCAGATGATTTCGTATCTCGTCTGTATGTAGGTCGCTGTTTATGGCTGTGACACAGATTTTTATAATGTTGAATCAACAAAATTTTATATTATAATAATAAATAATAACTTCACGAACAAACATTTTTTTTTCCTGACCGATCAATTATAATATATTTTTAAGTACCAAAAAAGGCGATTGCTGGTATTTTTTGGATATTAATAGATTTTTAATAAATAAAAAAGTAATAGTAGTAAAATAATAAAACTGAAAAAAACCTACGTTTTAATATATTTTAAAAACATATAAAAATTTTGTGCCCAAAAACTTATAACTTAAACAATATATATATAATATTTATAGAAGAAATAGTAAGTTACTAAATACTTACTACTTTGGATTGGTAGAAAAATTAAAAAATATAATAGAAAAAAAAAAAGAAAATATATAAAAATACAATATCAAATTTCACTCCGTTAATATAACCTCACCTTAAAAAAAAAGTCCTATAGCCCACAAAAAAATAATCACTTCACAATGTCCTATGACCGCATATATCAGTAGACGGCAGCCATTTTGGCGAAAATCCACTTAAGTACCTCCATGACCCGTCCACCGCACTGCCGGAGGGACATTACTAATCAACCATTTTCGGCGAATCTCCTTCCGCGGTATTAGCTCTGTGTGCGAAGTATTCAGACTCTATTGCTAAATTGGTAGCAAGACGGTCAAATGAATAAATAGTGAAGATTGTTGTTAATTCACCGACCAATGGCGGGCTGGTAGGCAAGATTGGTCCATTTGCAGCAGGGTCACGCAATTGTTGGGTCAAGACAACGCTTAAGGTTCTGTACATCGTGGGACTTTGGGGATTTGGCATTCGAATTCTTTAAAATATCTTCGGGTGTCTTCAGATTTATTTTATAAGAGTTTTATTATCAACAATTTGGTTAATTGTATAAGTCGATTAAAGACAAAAAAATATTTTTTTGATTTAATTAGAAAAAAGATATTTTGTATTTTACTTCTTTCGATTTATTTTTAAATATTGTCTTTGGACTTCGATTTTTGAGAGTCCTTACAATTTGCCTAATTAGGTTGAGCCACTGGAGTAAAAAATGGGACATTTTGGACAATTTGAAACTGCTTTTAAACGAAATTTCGACGTCCACCGATCCCAAGATAACTCCAAATCGAGAATTTAAATATGGCGGACCCACCGCGACAATTAGAGACAATCACTTTAAATGAGAAGCGTGTAACCGTCGTTCTTTTAATTGATATTTATTGAACACAATTAAAGTTATTTTCGCGATCATTTTGTTCAGCGAATTTTATTGAGACGAGAGAACATGAAGACACACATCTACACATCTAATATACTAAAACTGAAGATGAAAAACTGATTTTTTTTAAGTCAGACGATTTTGTTGGCATAAGTATCAGATATGATGTGTGCTTAAAAAAAACATTAAAATATTAGAAGTGTATGCAAAAAAAATGTCAAAAAATAATGCCGTTGTCACCATATGTAGTTCTGAACTAATACTCCAAACATAACGACTTTTCGTAGTCCAAGCAGACTTTTTAGTGGTCAATCAAAATATCGACTTGTAACAACTAGTAAGATAAATCCAAGAACCCCTAAAAGGGAAGATTAATATCCATTAAAACTTGGACGAAACTTTTAAGCTATGGAGTGAAGTTTGGATTCTGAAACTATTGGATAAACTATGTATTATTTCTGATCACGCAGTATGTTGATATCAGTTTACATCAAGGAAATATCATGATGACGTAAAATCTTAGTTATAAAACATTTCTTATCAAACAACCTAAAGGCGGTGTAGAATTTGATAATTTAAATAACGAAATAGTTCTTCAGTGTTGCCAAATGAAGTTCAAAAACTCACCATTAATATTTACAGCGAAACAAATCCTCAGTCAGTCAAGGTACATCGAGTGGCCAAAGGAAATCTTCATTACCAACATGAATATATTGCGGAGTGTTTCCATTAAAATTCGTTTGAGAACGAGCTGAGGGGTGACGTTTGTCTCTCTCTGTTATTGGTTCGAACTAGTTCTATCCTGCTCTGATTGTGGAGTGCTGCAAGTTTCTGAAAAAAAAACCATTTTGTTATGAAGATATTTATAATTTTAATATTCGAATATTTCATTTAAAAATTAAATGAAATAGATTCTTAAAATAATATTTATAAAACACAACGAGTCTTAGTAAGCGATTTTAAAGTAGTTTCATTCTGTCACGTTTTTAACTTAATCATACAAAATATATAATTAAATAATAGTCTTAATCAACATATCCGTTATAAATCGAAGACAATTAATCTTGTGTACGATTGACTCTTCGATTTATGAAGATTAATTAATAATACAGTTTTTAATGAGGAGTTTAGATGGTAGGTATTTAAAAATGAAATACACTGCATGGTTACAATAACATATATTGTTTTTCTCCTTGGAACACAAAAATTATTATTCCATATGATCAATAAATTAATATAAGATTTTGACATTAAATAAACATAGACAAAATTTTTTATTATTTAAGTGATAACTGATAACTTTATATATATATATATATGAAAATATGAAACACTAGTTCTGTGAACAGTAGATCCGTGGAGAAGAGCCAGCCGTAAATACTCTTAAGTATGAAAATAGTCTGTTAGTTTTTAAATTTTCGATTCGGACAAAATTATTTCAATTACTCTATAAAACAGCTTTACACAAACATTGTAGCGGACATATTTTCATTTACATTTCAGTGACACTTAAAAAAACACCTTTGACAATATTCATACTATTTCAAATTTAAGTTTTAATGAATACATACTCCAGAGAAAAATATTCTGGACTTTACAGGACATTTGAATCGTTATCTCGCAAAACTTTACCACGTGAGGAAGACACTTGTTTCACAATTACCTACAAGCAAACCAATTTATATTGTGATATACAAAATTAGTCCTTAATGCACTGTAATAGGGATGTCAAGTGATCTTTTCAAGTATGGTCCGTTTAAGTAGGATTTATTACAGCGGGTTCGAACCGGTGCTTGTGAGACTTGGGCGGTATTAGGTACTGGTAAGACATCATGCAAGAAATACAATTAAAAAAAAAAACTAAATTTGCAAATAAATTTTGATAAGTACTTTGAATTTTAAACAAAACATATCCACATCCTTTCATACTTGATTTATATAAATATAACTTAACACGATTATTTTTCCAAACGTTGATATTATTAATAATTTGCCACATCTTATTTTAATATAGCAACACCGAAAATAAAAACTCACCAAAAAGCATCAAACGCGGGAATGTAAACGTCGGCCATTTTGTAACATCTTTTATACTTTATATTTCGTGATAGTCAACTTGTCGCGTTCAAATCTAAAGAGACTCTGTACTGCATAATGTGATATTGCCCGAATGAGGGGGACGCACAATTGGTGCATTACAATGACCTATCAAGTAGACTTGATTTTTAGGCCAATTTTATATCAAAGGACATAATATAAATCTAAAACTATATCTCACGGAATAGTCATAGTAAAAATCACGAGATTAAATACTTTTTGAGGAAACTAATCGCTTAACATCTATTATATTTCAAGTGAGTCGCAGTTTTATTATTATAATACACATAAGGTATTACCGTCATTTATTTGCAGATAAAATATGCAGCTTGTTATAACATTATTGCTTTTAAAATATGTATAAATATGTATAATATAATATATACATATATCACACGTGTAATTAACTACGTGGGTATGTATACATTTTAGGGAAAAACGTTGTAAAACAAATTTACAAAGTTGTCATACAAATCTCCCTCTGCAAAGTCGGTTAAGAATGTATTTTTTCGATATCACTATACTTGTTGATTGTCGCTCTTGATCATGATTGACAATTAGGACATCGTTGAGTTACTACAATATGGATATGGTAAAATATAGTCATTACCAACATATTTATTTACCTTTTTTATTTTTAAGTCTTTACTACTAAGGCGACCCAAAACACAAAGGGATTTGAAAAAATGCATGGACACTTACAAAAACACTTTTTTCTTATGGCATTAATGACTATTGTAACAAATAAAGTAATGTCGCGGGCATGACGAATGTTTTAATGAATTAATTCCGTATAATTTACTAATTATTTGATATTTTAAACGATCCAAGAAGAAACTGTTTGTTTATCGTACAAAATATCAAATAAATAACCATAACTGAAGAACTTTTTCGACGAACTGTCAGAGAGAGAAGAGAAAAACAAAATGGCAGAAAGATCATAAAATATAAAGATAGAATACACAAATAAATAAATCAACAAAATCGGGTGCATCAATATTATAACTCTCGACTAATAAAATTACAATAAAAAAAATCGATTTACGCATATTAAAATATTAAATCCTAAATAAAGCAGGAAATATTTTAAAATACCGCATGGAATATCTATAATTCGTAGCTCCATGTTCCGTACGTTATTGTACATAACATTGTGATATATTGACTTCAGCAATGAAATCATCAAACAGCTCAAGGGCGACCCATTCAGAGAATTTTAGACTTGAATCAAATAATCATTCGAATAGAGTCTGGATGGGCGTGTTGATAATTAAAATAAACTATGTCGATACTGTCATTGCTTCATATTATTAATGTGAAAATAATTTAAAAAATCTGTAATCCTGGTACAACTTTTCTGATTGGTTGATGACGACAGATCACAGCCAATCACAGCCCTTAAAAGTGCTGTCAATGTCGTGTCATGTCTGCTTTAAATTTTTAACGATTTCTTTTAGAAAACGGATAGGTAGGTACTTGAATAATATTCACAACAAACTGAATTAGAAATTATCTAGAAGTTTTTTTAGGTATAAAAATTCATATAAAATAAATAAAATAGCAATGCGATTTATGCAAATTGCTACATTAAAAAAGTTACTACAGCGACAGTTACTTAACAGCTTTATTTAAAAATTTAAAAAATGTGACAAATACCATTGTAATTGTGTTTGTGTTAAATAATGTCTAAAGTAAGCAATAACTTCTAGCTATACTACCGTTATTATTTTAGATATAATGGATATGAAGTATGTTTCTTCTTTTCTCCATAATGAACGATTTCTATCTACAGTCGCATTTATACTATCAATATCTGATTATTTCGTTTATCTTTCAAACAAAATTAATAATCGATCTACGATCCGAGATTTGTATGAATTTCCACATCCAGTATATTTTTAAAAAAAAAGATTGAATGATAAACGAGCAGACGGTCCATCTAAGTGCATATGTTATAGTTACCCTTACTTAAGAATGTCGAAGGTGTGTAAGAGATTAGGCTTACAAGAGGGGGGGGGGGGGACTGTGGACATAATTATTAATTTGGGACCCTTCGAAATAAAAATGAATTATGTAAAGAAATAATGATAGCGGTCATCAGTAATTCAGTAATAAAAAACAAATTAAAAGATAATAAAAATATTTATTATATCAAAAAAAATTACAAAAAAAAAACTCAAAATAAATGTTATAAAAACCCCGTAAACACTTCGAAGTGATGATTCAATGAATTTATATTTTGCAACTGCGCCACAGATTTCAATGCTCCGTATTGGTCGTTATTAATACAGAAGAAAATACATTTCATACGAGCGTGCACTAAAGCCATAGAACACATAACGCAAGGTTCTTTCAACATATAAATAGTATATCCAGTGCATAAATACGGGCCTTCTTTGCTTCCCTTATTTTCACAAACGCTCTTCAAACCAAATCTTACATCAAATTTGTTTTTTAAGTATGACAACAAATTTTCAGGGATATCAGTATTCCAGACGCCGCCATTTTGGGTTTTCGATACATTGTCTATGGCTATCATGGCTGAATGTTGTAGGGGATGAAATTGTCTATTATCAAACGCTATAGTAATAATACTGTTAATATTTGGGTCAACAACAATTCCGACATTAATATTATCAAATATATCACAGTTTACATCGTCCTTGGTATTAATGGAATACCATTTAGCAATTTCAAAAACTATTTCCATGTACTGTCTATGTGTATACAGTTCGCGATCAGTAAAATATTCATCACTGACGAGCTTCTCCCAATTCAGATTGGGATGAAAATTGCACGACCAATATTTTTTTGCTTCTTGAAATTGTTTATTGACTTTAGGTGCAAGAAACGGCACCTCCAATTCCTGAAAATAATCAAATATATCTTTTAATTCTCCCACATTATTCTCTATGTATTCTTGTATTGATTCATTGTTGAGATAATTTGTTGGACACAATATTATGTTTTGACGTTTCACTCGTTTCAAATGTTGTAATTCTTTAAGTGGTATTTTCTCATTTAAACACGCAACTGCTTTAGATATGTCCTTAACATTTCCTATGTGGCCGACGTAAACTTTTATTAATTGCATGGGCCGAGTGAACTCATCACTAATGATGGGAGTTAAATTTTTATTTGATGTTTTTATCCGTTCAATCCATATGTCTATGGTGTCCGCCAAAATGTTGGAACTGACAAACCTTTGTTTTTTTAGCGGTGGTTCAATTTCAGATGCCATTTCATATCCTTTTCTTGATTTCTTGCTGAAAAGAGAATACCACTATTTGATGACACACTAATATTGCACTCACAGATGATCAAAATTAAATAAGTTGTTGTTATACCGAATTAATCTACATGTTAAGACATTACTTTTAGAATCTTATTAGAGTTTGTATTTAAAGTTTAAATTAGGTTTTACAAAAACATTTTGTTCTAAGGAAGATTAACATACATGATTTACATGATATTTATTATATTAATATATTAATTATATAATTACACTTTTCATGTTTGTATGGATAATGTTTAACTTTGTGTAAAAATAATAACAGTTACAAGTTCTAAAATAAATGTTTATGGGGTAAATATAATAATTGGGGCTTGACAGTATTTGGTATTGTCTTCTTGGTTATAATTAGTGTATAATTATAATATTGCTTTTGGTGTAAATATATTTATGTCCTGTCCTGTTTCCATGTCAACAAAATGTTATTAAATATCAGATTTTAGAAAGGTTTTACAATTAAAATACGTCAGACGATAAGGGGTTAATATAATAAGAAAACCGATAGATAGTTGTTGACAGTACTGATAATTATATGGACTTAAATATTCAAGAGAAATAAAATATTATATCAAATACGCAATAAGAGGTTGCACGCGGCATCAGAGAGAATTAATCGCATAACCGATTCGTTTCAGTGATAAATTAAGCCTAAATAACAATAAATGTATATTTAATCGGAAAAATACCTTCTCGGATTGTTCCAACGTAAAGTTTTCGACGGTCCTGAGGCTGGAAAATTCAGTCCCCAAACTAATATAGTGTTTCTTTAATATTCGTAACACCAAATAAAGGGTTTATAGAGAAAATTGTAAAGTACAAACTAAAACTTGCTTGCCACACAAGTTAAATAATACAAAAAGCAGCCATTCAACAGAATGCGAATTGCTTTCAATTACAAAACGTGGCTTATCACTGACGTTTATACAAATATAACAAGTCTGGCTTGTGATTGGTTAAAATTATAGTAAGTTACTCACTTGACCAATGAATATGAAGAAATAATTTTATTTATAAATTTAGAAAACAAATAATTTAATTCCACGCATTTTACTTTAATTTTCCTGTAAATATAAGACTTACATTTTATTTAAATATATTGCAATTAGTTAATTTGGTACTTAAATAATACATTAGTAATTTCATAACAATACTTTCTGTAAAAATATTAAAAGCATTATATGCTGCATTAATTGACAATTCAATTAGGCTTAATTAAATGTAATTAGGTACTAAAATGTATTGATTAAGACATCATTTAAAGGTATTTTTCTCATATTTATTTTTGTCAAATACGTAATTTTATTTGTTTATCGATATATTATTTACTAAGTAGTAATTTCTATATAATTGTTTCGTGACCCGTATATGATCTTTATAAGATAACAAATTAAGATCATATTATTGGATCATCAAGTTCCCTGAAGCAATCAACGGAAACCTTCTTCAATTTTATTATTTATATATATATAATTTCAGGTGCGATTAATTCGGTTATGGATTGTTTGAATTTAACATTAAGATAAGAGAATAAGATTAAAAAGCAGTTTAAAGTATGATATAATGATTTATTTTAAAAGTGGTTATTATTTTACATGGTTATATAAAATACAATGTTATGAAACGTATTGTCAAGGTGCAGTATGTAAAATTATTATGAATATTGAAGTAGTATTGTTTTTATTTTTCCAGGCTGTTGTACCACGCCTGGCACGTTTGAGAGGCAATCTCACAAAGCGCGGACACTGATTGGCTGGTGGAGTCGTACTCTGTGAACATTGTAATAATGCATTACTAATAATATAATACTTAACAAAATATCTTAAAATGTAGTTATAATACTATAAAATTATTTTTATCTATTAATTACAATATATTATTATTGATGTTAAATGAATAGGTATAATATATACTTATAATAAATTTGTAACGAGACGAAATCTGTACATAATATTTTCTGCGAATTTATTATTATTGAAAACGTATAAAAAGATGTTGACTCATTGTCTAACTGTTCGTATGTTCGCATATTACGCAAATACTCAGACGAATTTTGCTAAAATTTCATCTGGTGGAAGTTTATTATATAAATAAATACTTTAATTCATTTCACTTCACAAAGGTCATTGGGCACAATCGTTTCTGTCCGCCGTGGGTTTTTTTTTCATACAATTTGCCCATTGACCTTTCATCAATTCCATGAAAAAACACAAAAAACTGTTGGATTATAATTGCGATGAAACAAAAAAAAGGATTCTTATAAGTGTTAGAGGATCTCTTATATATAAAAGGATCATAATTTCTTTCTTAAATCCCCATTAATATGGGGATTCGGTATAGAGTGAAACAGCTGCTTCCTCTGCTGTCAGAGTTGAAGAAGGTTTTAAAAATGTTATTTAACTCACCAACATTGTTCCTTTTGCCAAATATGGAGCCGTTGAAGGGTAGCTTTTTATAATTTGCTTCACTCAAAGCGACCAAACACACGACGAGAAGGAAGACAATAATGGCACGCATTTTTATATCTAAGAAATATTTGATAATTATAATATAATTTTATTATGTTTTCAAAAATAAAATAAAATAATAAAATACACTCTTAATCATTTCGCCAGAAAAATATTGTAATATGAATACGATAATATTTATTAAAGTATTTTATTCTACACCTACTAACATTACCAAATTTGAAAATTTTTTTTTGGAGATATGTTTGTCGGTCAATCACGGAAAAATCATAAAAAAAGTTTGTATGGAATCTTACATTCAGATGCAAAATGCCGTAGAAAAGGAAGAAAGAACTATCCCTGAAAAGTGAGTTACCCGTAGAAAACACTGAGCACAATTCATCAAGGCTACAAAGGATACTGTGGGCGAGTGAATCCTTAATATATATAAAAGGATAATAGACACTTTGGTGCATAGCCCAAACTTTTGGGAGTAGGAACATATTTTTTCTAAACATAGGATCTACTAGATTCCACTACTACTAAATACAAAAAAAAAATGTAGTTATTCAAAGATCGTATCCAAAATTACGTGTAAGAAAGACGACAAAAGCAGACCACACTAGTATAAATGTTAATAACAATGTTTTTATACGTATTATTCGAATTCGAATGTTACAGCTATTGTCACAATTGTGTATAGAAAAAACTTTAGGATATTCTTTTTACTTTGTGTCCCATCACAAAGTAAAAAGTATATCGTTAGATTGACTTACTTATTGTGATAGACTTGATCCCGAAGCTGGAAGCGAACTGATACAAACATAAAATTTTCATCCCATTTTATACTAAAGCAAGAATCAATAACTAATGTAATAAATAATTTCTATCGACGCAAATTATCTTAGAATTGTGTTATCCGAGACATTTACTAGGAGATTCGTTTATAATTGAGTTTGTTTTGAAATTTTCTCCCGTCTATTAAATACTTGGGACGTTTCAGTAAAATAATAATGCCTCCTTTTGATCATTTATTATATTATTTGTACACAATTACAGAAGTAATGAAATAAAAAAATATTAAATTTTTAAGGTCATTTTGTAATTATAGTTTATTTTATTTCAATACTCCTATATTTTACTCTTGTAGAGGAAAAAATATTTGTTTTTATATAATTATAATGGTTGATATAAATACCACAGTGATGTTGTATCACTTGGATAATTTTTAAGAATAAGCAATATATTTATTAAAAACAGAAAAGATGAAATGTTATTAAATTTTTATTCCTTTTTGATGACGTCACGGGAACATGGATTCTAATTATCGTTTTTAACTTTATTTTTTATCCACCTTTATCATCCTTTTACTACATTAATTAGCTAAGCATGAACAGAAATCCTTAAAAGTATGCATAATAATATTATTGATAATTCTTCCGTGCGCGCAAAATACTCCAACTATCCCTGTAATAAATTTATCAATATATTTTTTTTGTATTAAATCACTCATTGAAAGACTTTTCTTTAGTATCGTTCCTTCTCACAAACAATATATTTATAATTCAGAATTGTAATTTAGCTTCTTGCCACTAAATGTACTTAATATTAAAATAATGTATTAAGTAATAACTACGTATATGTGATTGGTATGTTTTATTTATTAGCGATTTTAAAATATTAAATATATATATATTTCTATTCTCCGAAAGTGTTTTAAAGTTTAACAGAAAAAAAAACACTTAAGGTTGTTCTTTCATTTAATTCAATTTGATTAAGCAGAAGTCGAATGCGATGCCGTCTCCAAACCAAAGGTTCACTATTCGTATTCACAAAGTTTTTTACTACTTATATTTTATTCAAATTAAGAAAAACTAACAGATAACTAATACATTTTTGTATATTACAAGTACTGACTATTAAGTTTCAATAGAAAAAAAAAATACTGAAAAAGTTGGCACTTACAGATATATAAACATTACATTTTTTTTTGGGCATCACAAATCGGTTATTTCAGTTTCAATTATTTCTAGTTTATAAAAGTTATAATAATTATATAATAAATTAAATCAACCAAATGACCATGGGCCAGAAGGAGCACAATTATTAATTGTCATTACGTATATAAGAACTACACGCTATAAACAAGAGATAAGGTTCCCCTACCACATGCGACAAATTGAACACTTGAAACATTCAATATATGCACTAACGAAGTTTTGATCCCTGGAGCTTTAGCCCTATCAATATGCGGTCACTATCCAATAATCCAATAATTGAGTGGACGTACCATGTCCTAATTCGTTGCTATAAAATGGCGGGAAAATCATTCCAAATATCAGTTGACATCTCGTCTTCAGTGCTACCAGATACAAAAAAATTGAAAATTAAAGGTCTGTTTTATATTATTTCATATAATTATTTATTACGTTAAAATAAAAGTGGATTATCTATTCATATGGTATTGGAGCTATACTCTTTCTGAGTTGAATATAATATATCTGTAATGTATTTTTTTATATTATGTTAATCATAATTACCTTTTTTCAGATGTTCGGTGTATTTACGAGGCTCACCATTGTATTGGCTGTTTTGGCCATTCTTCTTTGTATGGTGGACATCAGCTACGCTAATTATAAGAACGCACCAATGAATGGCATCATGTTTGGCAAGAGAGGACCAACTGGTATACAATTTCTCTCATAAAAAATGTTTAGTTAAAGTAGAAATATGTACCTTTTTTCAAAGTTGTATTTCCATTTTTCCATCCTTATATTTATTACACGACTAATCAGAACGAATGTATGAAACCTTTCTTAAATTGATTAAGTTTATTAACCAATTTTTTTAACTACTATTATAGAGTACGATTCTCGGGGGAAGACCTTCACTGCACTCTGTGAGATCGCAACAGAAGCATGTCAAGCTTGGTTTCCATCTCAAGAAAATAAGTAAATTCTTCGAAAAGATAAACAAATAACCTTTATTGTATTTCATATCTATGTAATCCGTGTACTCTCTGTAACATGCTTAAGATATGTATTAATTATGGTAGAGTAGTGAATTTTTTTAATTTTTTTTTTTCATATAAATAGTAATTTTCGTTACATGAAATCAATAAAACGTATTAAAATCTAAATAAATTGTATTATTTTTACATAAAACGAATCGTGTTTGACCTACATAAGTAAAAGTAAACTGTTTAAAACAAATGGCAACACCTGTGAACTTTAATAAAGAATTTCAAATCTACCTTATTTTTAAAAAGGATTTTCAAAGTTCTGACCTCCTGGTGAAATAACGATATAATTAAACTGATAAAACTATTATAATATACTTTTTACAACACTTCAAAATGACTACAAAGGAATTTTATACGAAGGTAAATTTCATGTTTTATTTAGTTTTTAATTGTATTATGTAGCTTTATAAATTTGAATTTAGAATTCATAAACAATAAAAAGTTTTTTTGCCCTCCGTAAAGATAACACGGCCAGACAGAAGCATGTCAAGCTTGGTTTCCATCTCAAGAAAATAAGTAAATTCTTCGGAAAAATAAACAAATAACCTTTAATGTACTTCAAATCTATGTAATTCGTGTACTCTCATATAACTCAGGCTTAAGATATGTATTAATTATCGTAGGGTAGTGAAATAAAAACCATTTTTTTTTACATAAATAGTAAATGTCATTTATGAAATCAATAAAACGATTTAAAATCTAAACTAGGGGCGCCATCACACCCTAAATTACGACTCGCTGCGCTCGTGAAATCTCGGATGCCGTTTGTATATTGAACGAAGCGAGCCCAGTGTAATGACTCATCGTTTCCCATTGTCTCCAATGGGATATCAGATTTTTGACGATTATTCCTTAACGACATAACATTTTTCTATTTTTTTTTATAAAAACCATCTCCTAATATGTGTCTTTTTGATTGCAAAATTTCATAATTTTCCGTCAAGTAGTTTTCGAGCCTATTCGTGACAAAGAATGTGAAAAAGTCTCCAGTAGAATGTGCTGCTCGCTTCGCTCAATAAATTGTATTATTTTTACGTAAAACGAATCGTGTTTGTCCTACATAAGTAAAAGTAAACTGTTTAAAACAAGTGGCAACACACCTGTGAACTTTAAAAGATAACTTACAGAGTTAAAACTCACAATAATATGTATTGTTTATAAAGAAGATTTTTTTTCGCTTAGCCATTTTTAATTTATTTCCACCCGGAAATAATGAAATTCCCACGAAAGGAAAATTACCACTTCCATCTTTTGTTTCTCGTCGCAAAGTATTGATAAAATTAGTTTTTCTGACACATGTCAATAACATTGCCGATTGCAGTGACGTTTCGCAATTCCCATCAGAAATATAAAGAATTTCAAATCTACCTTATTTCTAAAATGGATTTTCAAAGTTCTGACCTCGTGGTGAAATAACGAAATAATTAAACTGTTAAAACTATTATAATATATTTTTAACAACACTCCAAAATGACTACAAAGGAACTTTATACGAAGGTAAATTTCATGTTTTATTTTGTTTTTAATTGTATTATGTGGCTTCGTAAATTTGAATTTAGAATTCATAAACAATAAAAAGTTTTTATTGCCCTCCGTAAAGATAACACGGCCAGTATTATAATTCGGAAAGATCCTAATCACTCTCACTATCTATGTCAGATGCATGTAATAATGTTAATTCATTTGTTTTTACAGTATTTTAATTATCCATTAACACATAATTAATTCATAACTACTACTATTATGATATAAAAAATCAAGTATTCACAGTAAAATGGGTCAAGTGACACTTGTAAATTTTTAATGCCTTAATTAAAACTTTTTTAATGTTTTGTTTGTGAATAGATTATTAAAAAATAAACATCATTTCAATTCCAATACAATCTTATTGGGTACTGATTAGAAGCAATGTTTTATTGTTTAAATTATGTAAATATTATAATATTGTTAGTCTAAGTAAAATAATACACAAACATTTAAATGCAGCTAAGGCAATTATACATTTTATTATTATTATAATTTAAAAAAAGTATTTATTTATGATAATTTAACTGAAATATACCAAAGTTAAAACTTGGCTGTGTGATTAAACAGCTTTAGCCATGTCTTAGCAGGATTTATATTATAATGAACATAATCTAAGATTGTTATATTTCTTTTAAAAAGAGCAACTGTTCAGTTTCTGGCCGGCTCTTCTCAACAGAGCAGCATTCCGAGCCAGTGGTAGCTTACTTACGACCTGACTACACTGACCTTTTTTGTATTGTAATAATTGACGATTCAAAAGTGTGTGTAAATGCCTAATTGAATAAAGATATTTTGAACTTTGAATTTTTTGTAAAAACATTATATTACCAATTACCAATCACATTTTTGAATAAATATTTAAGAAAAATGTTTGAAAGTCATTCTTGTTTTGACAGACAATAATTATGTAACAACAAGAAACAATTCATTTTATAATCAATATTTCAGAAACAATCATATTTATTTTTAAAACTTTTCATTAATTTATTATAAAATAGTGTTTATGATAAAAAACAAATATATATTACTTTGACTTCCAAAGGAAACATGAAATTCTTTAATGGCTGTAAAACCTCATAAAATATGTTAATAATAGACAAAGTCGGTGTATAAACCTTACTGTATTTATAATCCCATGTCTGAGTGCAAATGAAGCCTAGAAAAAAACAGAGTTGTTATAGATGTAGTAAAAATGTATTTGTTCTAATTTGATGTGAAGACATGACTAAGTAGACATAAATACGGTTAATTTAATTAACTAGGATTAGTCTGGAGGTGTGTTTGTGTACATCAATCGTAGAAATACCCATATTATTATATGATAGAAAATTGTTATAATAATATATATATAGACTTTTTCTTTACTAAATATGAGATTTTTGTTTGTAGCTGAAATGTATGCATTTTTCTCTACAAATATCACTTGACACGGTTCAAAGCTGCCGTCACCTGTGGAGATGTAAAATACTAAATATCATGTATAAAGCTAAAATTATAACAAATTTTTTCACAAATTATAAAAGTATTTACTTTGTACTTAATCCTGTGTTAGTATTAGTTCAATGTTAATACATACTGTATTACATTATTTTAACCAACTTGGCATGTTACAATAGACCTAATAGTAAGGATTCGTAATTAAAAAATAATTTCCTTTTTATTATATTGGCATCATTGATGAAAATTATATTTAAATTTGGAATGTTAACCAACGAGGATGTTATTATAAAAAGTATTTATATTTCAATAAGTGTCATTTTTTTTTTTTTTTTTAAACTCTTTCCTTTTCGTAATTGAACATGGAACTAGGTTCAAGGTTTTTCCGTTAGACAAAAGGATATTCGTCATTCGGTTATATATATATGATAACATATCAACAATGATGCAATTTATACGCAAATATTGCTAATAGGTAAATAATAGAATTTGGTAACTTTATAGTTTATTATTTTTTACTGATCTTATGATATATCATATTTATATATCTATAGCTTATGTTTCTGTTATTTGTATTAATTTTGTATCCATTAATTTGATTCGTAAAAAAATAAGCGTTATTTTATAACTGACAGACTAAAAATGTTTCGGAGCAAAAAGTATCTAATATAGTAAGTAATAGAGTGTAAACTATAACTATATAAAATTTCATCAAACTTAGCACAGTACTTGGCCAAGAACCAATAAACAGAAAAATGGACAAAAATTTAAAAAAAAAATTATGTTTTAGTATATACATACTAGGGACGCCATCGCCACCTTTGAAGCAACATTGATTTTGTGTTCTCCTGAATGTGACGTCACAGTTCAAGCGAGAAGAGCGGAATAAATAGTAGCTAATATGATAAATGGTTTAGTCTGAAGTCTGAAAGGATTAATATTTCCTGTGTAGGCGGAACATAGAAAATATATAATAAATAATAAATTATTATGAATGGCAATAGCTGTACCTTGTCCATACAACATACTTGGAAGCCATTCCTATAAAGCTCGTATAGGAATATTTTTAAAGTATTATACAAAATATTCTTGAAATAAAAATAAGCTTATTTTGATAAATTTAACTTAAATTAGAAATATGACCTTTTGGTTAAATTACCGTAAAACTTATTAGTTTATATTTTTGTATACTTTAAGCAGCCTATACTTTTTATGTGTTGCCTGAAAGTGACGTCACAAACGTTTATGTTGGTTTCAACGTATTTTAGTTATGTTTTTTTTAGTATGTATTAAAGCCTGAACTGAAAACATTTTGAAGTTTATGTTACATTTACTTCAGACAACAATTATCATTTTTTACTTATTGCCAAATTATATATAATATTGAGTGTGCGCAAATATTTGTATATATATTGAATGAAAAAATATGTTATTTTTAATATAATTTACAATAGGAAGTGATATGATATAATGATATGATAATATGTATGGTATGGATTTAGTGATATTACTGGATATGAGCAAGATTTAAATGACCATAAGAGCCATTTCATTATCCAATCTATCAAGCGCTAAGTCAAGTAGCGTACTAACATCGTATAGTGAGAAGTTAGTGATCTGTTACCCTGTGATTGGTGGAGACTTAACTAGTTATTGATATCAAATAGAGCGCTTAAAATAGACAATGAAACCCCATTACTTTATGAACCAGAGGTAGGTTGATCTTGAGTGAATTAGTCTTATTAAAAATACACAATAATTATAATAATAATTGTAAAATGGAATATTGATTGCAGTATTGATAATGCTGTTGATAAGGGTATATGTGATTATGTTTTATTTGTTGAACATCCAATATGACGTATATCCAATCTATACTAATATTATAAGATTTGATGATCGTCCACATATGTTGGGTAACCCTAGAAACAGTACTTTGTATCTTATCCCAATATTACAACGGAATCGGGTTTTACACAGCTAAAATTGTTGTGAGTAAAAAGCGTACTTAATAGCAATATATATATAAAGTCCTAATCTCTTAATACTATGAATAATAAAAGATAATATCACAAGTAAATATTTGACCAGTGTAAGTCAAGTCAAAGGACAAAGAATGTATTAACTAATTCTGTTAGACAAAATTTTTCTATAGTTCATTATTTTAAATATATTAAGCGATCTTTTATACTATTCGGTTAAATGTTTATGAAATAATTTATTTATATAAAAAATAGGTGTATGGAGTTGGTGTCCAAAAAGGTTGACCTCCTAAATATATCGGAAGTCTTGATTTTCAGGGGTCTCCTCAATACATCGTTTAATTTAATTATATTGACATTATAAAAAACAGATATTCCAAATATTCAGAGAGTTAGATAGAGGCCCTCGATAGAATTCAATCACGCATAACTTGTACAGCTTCACGTGCTGTCGATAATTCTATTTCCATCTTACCGAACGTTACAAAATCCGGATCATTTTATTGATACAGTGGAGGAAAAGCTGGATTTTGATTGGTTATTGATATAGGGATGTTTCAATGTACTTTTCATTTAATTTAAAAAATAATTAATACATAATAATATTAAATTCAAAGATATAAGAATGAAATAATTAAATTTAGCAGGAGTAGGTATCATATTCTGTCCGAAATGTTACATTTTCGAGGGTTGTTCTTAATGGGCCTTCTATAATTCCCTTGCCAGTTTTTATAGTAATAATTTTAAATTATGTAATTCATGATATTTCTATTATATATAAATTGATCTCCTCTATTTTTAAGTATGATATAGTGTCATAAGCCTTTCATCAGTATCAAATCGAACAAAACTCATTTGGTCAGTGACCCCGCCGATAGTAGTATTCCACTTTCCTATTCTTCCAGGGTGCCCGAATATGGGTGGAGCATCCGGACTTTGTGTGGGAGGGAGCCACGGTGACCAGCGACTACCGCTCCGGAGTCCTCATCGTACAGACAGACCAGGCCGGGGAACTGCGACAGATAAAGGTGAGATACGTTTTATCCATGGACATCTTTGTAGATGGAGGAATAGGATATAGAGAGAAGAAGCAGGAGTTGGGATCCAACTTTTAAAGGAGAAAGAGTGCTGTTAGGATAGACTTTTGATGAAGGAGCTGAACTCTGGAGGTTAGATGGTATAACGTACTTATTACAAAAGACCTATGTATACATGTAGTACATTTTTTTGTGCACACACACAGACACACGCACACCAAATAAAAATGTTCTATAAATGAATACTAATTTAACTATAAATAAAATAATAGATTACAGATGAGAGCAAGATGCCTCCACTGCGGAACCCGTCGCTACTCATCGGACAGAACGACCTCACGACGCTATCCTACCTTCACGAGCCCGCCGTACTACATAACCTTAAAGTCAGGTAAATAATGATCACTGTATCATCATCATCATCTTCATCATCATCATCACCACCACCATCTTCATCATCAAGTTCTTAGCCCAATTTTTTAAATGATAATATGTCATTTCTATCATACATCATCTCAGTGAAGACATCTTTGTCATATTATCTTCCACATGTCTTCTTCGATCACCTCTCCTCTAACAATCCATAATAATATGTAATGCGTATTGATAATTTCGTCTAACTAAAATAATAAAGTACCTCTGTGTCTAAATATATACGTGTATAATACACTTGTGTAAATATTCGATATCGCACACATATAATAATAACAATAATTACAAACACACATAGCGTCGTACCTACATTTATATTTTTGATATAACATTCAGTCTGAAGGGCCTCTGAGAGTAGTGTTTTAGTTAAAAATTATGTTTCTATAAAACATATTCAGTCTGAAGGGCCTCTGAAATAGACGATTATTCGCTCGAAATAAATCTATATCTACACAAAATATAATTATTACAACTAGTGACCCGCCCCGTCTTGTCCCAGCAATTAAATGAAAAAATACTAAATATAAATATTCAGTTTATTTTCTTTACCTGTTTGTTTGTTTATTTTATAAGATGCCTCTATCTTCAGTGGTTTCTGTCAAATTGAAAGCGACATTTTTATTGAGATATCATAGAAAACTATCCGAATACCCATTTATTTTTGGTAAAAATATTTATTTCAATAGTACTGTATTCTCTTAATATTTTTTTTTTAACGTAAAACAAGGAGAGTCGTTATTTTTGCAATTTTTTTGACTGATTTAAATATAATAAACAAAATTTTAATTTATAAAATCGGGTAAGCTCTTTCAAAGCGCGCACAAAGACAAAAATATTTTCTTGGATTTTGTCTTTTCTAAGTTATGATGTTTTATGTACAGGGCGAGCAAGATATAGTCAATACTAAAACTGTGCTCTAAATACTCCTTAATACTGAGTCGAAGATATCAAAAAATATTAAATAATTTTGACTTTACAATCAAAACAAAACAGAGGAAATTTAATTGAAAGATTATTTATATCAGTATAAAGGAACATCACCTTATGTAACTGACCACAAGAAACGCTTAGACAAATGCGGTTAAAAATTCTAAGGATTATATAGATTTGTGTGTCTGTGTGTGTTTGTGTGTGTGTCAAGTGTCAGTACGCCTATTAGTGGTGTCCGGCTGGATTATGTTCTAACCGCAATATTAACAAGTGTCGATGTTCGACCTAGTATTACTACATGGTACGAACGGACATTGGCGTATCGATTTTTTAAATACTTATACCGGAATCTGACTTCATAAGTGCAGTGTATGCCTAATTGAAATACTTTGGATCTTGATTTTGCATACTTACTCAGTAATTATGCAAACTATCGTATACGTTTTTCTTTACAAAATCCATATACATTTTTCTTTACAAAATTCATACTTTTGTAATTTTATTGTAAATATGGTATATCTTATATATGTGTACTGTAACTATTATGATTTTATGTTTTCAGGAGTGATAAAATTTTCCGCTACCTGTATCGACTCTGACATTAATCTGTAACCACCAAAACTGAAATTTATTTAAATTTTCACAGATTCTGCGAAAGGAATGCCATTTACACGTATTGCGGCATCGTGCTGGTGGCTATCAACCCTTACTATGATTTGCCTATCTACGGTAAGACAATAGTAATTTACATTTCTATATACATTTTTATTTTTGTATGGGTTTTATTGTTGATTATCTTATAAATAAAACTTGCTATACATTATTCTCCAGGTGATGACACGATCATGGCGTACCGTGGGCAGTCCATGGGTGACCTTGACCCTCATATATTTGCTGTCTCCGAGGAAGCGTACACCAAGATGGAGAGGGAGAGAAGGGATCAGAGTATTATTGGTGAGATAATTATTGTTATTATAATGTTTTATGACAAAAAATTATTTGATAATTTCCGTCAATTTGTAACAGCTAAAATAAATAAAATATTTTTTTATTGCTACTAACCAATGTTTGATTCATTTAAGTTATTTAATAAAATATATATAAAAAAACTTTAATAAATCAAATCATTTTGGCTTTTATTATATTCCGTTAAAGACATTATGTATTAAACTTATATATATTTCCCAGTGAGCGGTGAATCAGGTGCCGGCAAAACTGTATCAGCTAAATACGCCATGCGTTACTTCGCTGCCGTTGGAGGCAATGCTACCGAAACTCATGTGGAAAGAAAAGTACTGGCTTCTAGCCCGATTATGGAGGTAAATACAATCAAAAAGTGTTTGGTCTTCTGAGTAGACCGTGGTCTTTTCAGTAGATTCCGTAAGATTTTCATACTACTTTAATACATAAAATGTGTAAATTTAATGAAATATATTTCAGGCAATAGGTAATGCAAAAACTACACGCAACGACAATTCCTCCCGCTTCGGTAAATTTATTGAGATCCACTTCGACGAGATGTACCGGATATCCGGGGCCAGTATGCGGACTTACCTTCTAGAGAAGTCCAGGGTAGTGTATCAGAGCTGCGGGGAGCGAAACTATCACATCTTCTATCAACTGTGCGCTGCTAAGCACATCATGCCGGATTTAAAACTGGGTTAGTTATTAATATTTCTACTGTTTTACTTGGATTCGTCCGTGCCCTTAAAAAAGGCGTAGTTGAAAATAATACTCATTTTGCAGTAACAAAATTTTTATTATTGCAAAACTACAAAATCCGTTAAGAACTAATATTTTTATAATATTTTTTTACTAAATTTCATTGAAGTATTAATTGTACTGTGAAAAGGAAACAGATAAATTAACATACCGAACCTTTCTCATGTATTATATTAGTTAGGTATTCATTCAGTTTCGATTCCTGATCTATGGTGGCCCATATGCTTGATGTAGAAACTTGAATATTATCCAATATGGGATAGTTTTCTACTTCAAATCCTTAATTCTAAGTACTGCATTATTATTAATAATTATTATTTTTTACAGACCATCAAGACAGCTTCCACTACCTGAATCAGGGAGGCAGTCCCGAAATAGATGGGGTCAACGACCTCAAGGCGTTTCACGAAACACGGAACGCCCTTACCACTTTGGGTAACTTAATTTAAGAAATACTTCGAATATACACATATATAATCATAATAAATGCTTATTTATACTTATACCAAAGTAGACAATAATGTTAGGAAAAAAAAGAAAGTTTTTTTTCAACCAAATATATGAAATTATCTTGTAAATTTATATTTCTTTTAATTTAAATATTTATATAATATGTAATCTCCAGGCGTGTCGGAGTCGGAACAACAGAACATGTTCACTGTGCTGGCGGCCATCTTGCATCTCGGGAACGTACAATTCGAGACGGACGACGACACCGACGACGACGGCGCCTACATTGACGTTAGTTATTCATTTATTACTATATAGAACTATAATAACTGAATGTTGCACTTTGAAAGTACATATTATATAGATTAACTGTAGTATGAAAGAACTTGTGGGACATTAATGGTAGACTTTGTATAATATTACCAGGTATAATATAATTTTAGTATGTTAAAAGAAAATTAACTGACAATTCTTTTTTTTTTTTTGACAGATAAATGACCCTCACATAATAACGGTGTGTACTTTACTGGGTATCTCCAAACCGGAAATATCAAGATGGCTGACACACAAACGGATAGCTTCCGCCCACGAGGTCATTGTATCCAGGATGGATCTAGAGAGAGCCTCCTTCGCGAGGGACGCCTTGGCCAAGAGAATGTATGGAGAGCTGTTCGCTTGGCTCGTGCGAGCCGTCAACAGAGCGTTGGACACTGGACACACCAGGAAGCACTTTATAGGTATGTAGAATTTAAAAAAATATTAGTAGTTTAAGTTTAAAATAAAGTCTCTTCTGAAGAAACTCTTCAAAGTAATTGGAGGATTAATTTTTAAAGTAAATGTTAAATCCGCCGGTTTCACATTCTCAAGCCTCTATTTTTATCTTTAAATATGGATAATGATGTACGGTTATCTCCCCTTAACATGGTACTCTTATAACGCGTTTTCATATAACGCGATTTCAGTCCCTCGTATAACACGTGTTTTCCCCCATATAACGAAGGCATTTCCAGTTTTATTTCTATACTATGTAATTTATAATTTTTTTTTTACAGTTCATAATTAATTTTGTTTACCTTTGCACATTTTGTTGTTATAAAATTAAATAAAAATTAATTTTCCTTCATATTCTATTTAAAACGCCTTTAACGAGAAAAGTTAAACGTGAATTATTTGTACATAACGCGTGATATTGTCATGTGTGCGTTATACAAGAATATTCGTACAACGTGTTTTCCTATAACGCGGAACGAATCTACCGTGTTATAGGGGGGATAATGTACTTATAACTTCTAATTTGGACTAAGACAGAAAATTTGTGACCTCTACCAGTCTGTCGTCTTCGCTCTTCTTATTGAGTTATTCAACAAATTGAATCTATCATTCTCACTCGAGGGAGAAGGATAGTTGATTAATCATATTTGTTATCATATGGTCATTTTTGATATTTCCCAGGTGTGCTGGACATTTACGGCTTCGAGACCTTCGAGATCAACTCGTTCGAGCAGTTCTGCATCAACTACGCCAACGAGAAGCTGCAGCAGCAGTTCAACTCGCACGTCTTCAAGTTGGAACAGGACGAGTACATTAAGGTTGGTGACAGAATCAAGTATAACAGATTTATATTGTTTGATATTTTTTATTTATTTAATTCAAGCAAAAATAGATATAAAAATAATTATATTTTCTAATAACTATAGTTTGATTCAATGAGTTACAAAATGGCCCTTTGGGTCAGTTTTGTTGAATTTAGTTGAGCAAAATCCTAGTTAAACTTTATAATATTCTCCAATATAAATTTTCTTTTCTAAAGCCTTTCAATGTTGTCTACACAAGCCTTAAATTTGTATTAAAAAACAGGAGCAAATCTCGTGGAAGATGATAGACTTCTACGACAACCAGCCGTGCATCGACCTCATCGAGGACAGGCTGGGCGTGCTGGCGCTGCTGGACGAGGAGTGCCGCGTGCCGCGCGGCTCCGACCACGGCCTCGTCGCCAAGCTGCACGACAAGTGCGACAAGTACCCCCACTTCATGAAGCCGAGGTTCGGCAACGCCGGTGAGTGTACTGCTGCTCTACCTGCTGCTTTATCTGCTCTATCTGCTGCTTTAACTTGTACTCTACCTAATACTCTACCTGCGACCCTGCCTGGGCCACCAACTAATGAGATCTTTACCATCACAATATTTGTACAAACTCAGTACATTTATACTTTTATTGTAGATCATAGAATATTATTCACATTTTTCTTACTATTCAACTAAAAATTTCATCTCATTTCGTTTAGTAATTGAGGTGTAGTACAGTAATCCAAAACAGTACAGTAAACCCTATAACACGGCAGATTCGTTCCGCGTTATAGGAAAACTCGTTGTATGAATATTCTTGTATAACGCGCTCATGTGACCGTATAACGCGTTATGTACAAATAATTCACGTTTAGTGTTTTTCGTTAAAGTTAACCACCTTTAAATGGAATATTATGAAAGAACTTAATTGAATTATTTTTTACTTAATTACATTTTATTTTATAACACAACGTGCAAAGGTCAGCGAAATTAATTATGAACTGTAAAAAATAATTATAAATGTCATAGTATAGATATATAAGGTGGGTAATCCCTGTGTTATATGAGGGAAAACACGTACTATACGAGGGGCTGAAATCACGTTATATGAAAACGCATTATAAGAGTACCGCTTTATAGGGAGGGACTGCTGTATAATTATAAAATATAATTACGTCTTCAATTTGCTACGTACTATGTATAGATGGCGCAAGTTTCGATATATTTTTTAAATTTTATCTGTTTACTCATACCTGATCTTGATATTTGATGTATATGATACTTGCTGAGGAAAATTCGCTAGATACGACAATAGAAATACTGGTTTACTACAATTACAATAAATTAAAAAAAATAAATAAGGATAGTTAAAATATCATGTGTGAAGTCGCCTACAACAGCTAGTATATAATATATATGTAAATAATACTAATAATTAGCCATTTGTTAAGATCACATAATATATGGTATCAAATAACACATCGACCCGCTGAAGTATAACAGCTGCGTGTTCTTTATAGAATCATTTCGAACATCATGTTGTTCTTAAATAAGTATTTTTACGGTGAGTAATTAAATAAATAGTTAAATTTATTTATTATATTATTATATTTCATAGAATATACATTGAAAATTTGCTGGTAAGAACCAAATTTCAAATTGTCATTTAGACTGATATTTTTTTTTATTAAAATAAATCTAAATTAAGTTTAATTATATACTTATCAATATAGGTTTATTTTCTGGATGTGTAAGAGTTATGAAATACCTTTTTTGTTTTCTCTTAATAACAGAACGCCCTCTGTTGTTTGAAACTTTAAATAAGTTTTTATTATATTAGTGATAAATCCTTAATGTAACATTGTTCTCAGACATTATTGGGGAAAGACAAGAAATATATCTTGTTTTAAATATATTACTTACTGTTTCCATTACAAACTATCATGTAGTTCTTAGATAGACTAGGATGAAATTAATAATCAATCCCCAATTTGAGTTTGAAGTCGACCTTACATTGTTTTTTACAAATTTATTCCTTTGATCGACAGCAAGACATTAATAACTCAAATACGGACTACATTTTCAATTTTAAAAGAGAAAGAATTCTTTAGAATGAATTTTTAAAATTTAAAGTCACATGTTGTTTCAAACAGCTCTGTTTTATTAGTTGATCTGTTTCAATAAACATGTTAAACAAAGCTGTTACTTGTAAACAACCTTTGTAATATAAATCTATTAAATATAGCAAATAAAAATATATATACATATAAAGGAAATTGAAGTGTCTGTTTGTAATTTCAAATTAACAGCTTTTCACTAAAGACATGAAAGTATATACGATATCTACATAATAAAGACAATTTTTGTTTGGTCCGTTCACTCTCGGAAACGGCTGGACCGATTTTGACAGGACTTTCACCAGCGGATAGCGAATGTTACAAGGAATAACTTATTCTACTTTTATATTAAAAACATATTCGCAGAAGTCGTGGACACAACTAGTGATAATAATACCTATCTGTTAACAGCATTCATAATCAAGCACTTCGCTGACAACGTCGAATATCAATGCGGGGGGTTCCTCGAGAAGAACCGCGACACGGTGCTGGAGGAGCAGATGGAGTGTATCAAGACGGCGACCTCGTGTCGTCTCATCCACGTGATATTCGCGGAGGCGGCCGTCGACCACTCCGCCACGCTGCCGCCGCCGTCGCGGAGGAAGGCCACGCCCACTATGGCGCTCACCAGCCTCACTGTGAGATACATACTATTATTAATTCTATATAAATCTCTTTTAAGGATTATCACTGGTACCATAGTAATTTGGACTTATTTTTGACCCTGCCGTAAAATATGTACTATTTATATATGTGTAACATACATTTTTGTATTAAAAGATTATTTAAAATTGATCATTAAGTATGTTATTGATGAATGCAGAAATACATATAAATGATCGCCAAGTCTTTAGTTGATGAAACGATGGATCGATTGTTAAAGAGTTGGCTAGAAATTTCAATGTTCGTAGGTTCTATTAAAATACTTAAATCCACTTACTCATTTTATTTCAGCAACCTCCCCGACGTGCGTCCGGACAGAAACAAACAGTTGGCTCACAGTTCCGTGCGTCCTTGTCTGCTTTAATGGCGACGCTGTCCGCCACAACACCGCACTACGTACGATGCATCAAACCCAACGACACCAAGCAGGCCTTCCAGTTCGACGCCGCCAGGGCTGTCAACCAGCTGCGGTGAGTAATATAACGGTGGTGACAACCGTATCAGTAAACAGTGTATTATATGGCCGTGACAACCCTGTTATTAGGGATGGTTCATAAACTATATAATGACAATGATTATAATAATGAGGAATGGTTTAATGACAACCCTGCCGTTGCAAATTAATATCAATTTTGTTCCAGAGCGTGTGGTGTATTGGAGACCATAAGGATATCGTCAGCTGGTTTTCCATCGAGGTGGTTGTATCAAGATTTCTTCCAGAGGTAAATATAAATATAATTCAACATTTACCAATTTATAAAAGCTTTTACAATACCGTTTAATTTCAGATACCGTCTGCTGTGTTTATTCAAAGAGATCGATCGCTCCAACATCAAGGCGACTTGCTCCAGGATATTGGAAAAACACTTGAAAGATCCCGATAAATTTCAGTTCGGTGCTACCAAGATATTTTTTAGAGCAGGACAGGTAAATGATTAGTTTTTTTTTTACGTGGAACTTCTTTGGAACCGTTGTGATTTGAAATTCGATGTAACACAAAATACAACACGATAAAGAAACAAACACATAAACGTGTAGGAGGGAATATGATAGGAGACATATTGCCCACTGCTGTTAGGATAGTCAAAGATGTCTGACTGATAGGATGTATCATATTATCGTACCCCTATCTATACATAAAAGAAAAGTTAATTAATAATATCACCCTGGTATTGCTATTTTTATAAATGTTTCTTAATTCTATGATTCTATGGGTCTAGTGGCGTCACTAGACATGCACTGCTTAGTTGAAGGTATCGGGCTCGATTCCCACAGGGAACAGTTATGTGTGTAATCCATACGTTGTTATTCTGTATCATGTATATTCTGTATTTTGTATATTTATTGTAAAAAAACTTCACTATTTCTTAATTTTTCTTTTATAAATAATCCAAAAACATTCAAGGTTTAATGTTAATATTGAAGGTTTTAATAAATACTAGATTTATTAAGGTCCGTATCATCGCAGGTGGCGTACCTTGAAAAGGTCCGAGCCGACCTCCAGCGGCTGTATTGCGTGCGAGTACAGAGCTGCGTGCGAGGGTTCCTCGCCAGGAGGCGATACGCACGACTCACGCACGCACTGAGAGGGATACAGGCACGGGGGAGGGGGTACCTCGTACGACGGTGAGTGAAAGGGGAAGGGCGAGGGTGTTTGGATGTGTGTGAATACATACGTGTCCTTGCGTGAGTGCGTGCTTGGCTGCGTATGCACGCACGCGTACACATGCAAATATATATATCGGTATGTTATTGATATTGCAAGCTTTATCTCAACTTTATCTCACTTCATCCACCAGAAAGGTGCAGGAGATCCGTCGTAACCGTGCTGCAGTGCGCATCCAGAAGTCAGTCCGCGGTTGGTTGTGCCGCCGTCAGTACCGGCGTCTGCGGCGGCTGGCCGTGGGGCTCCAGGCCCTCGCCCGCGGGCACCTCGCGCGAAGACTCTACAGGAACAAGAAGATACTTAAAGCTGTTAGCATATTATTATTATACTTTACATTCATGCTATACTTAGATGCTAAAATGTTTGATGTAATTTTAGGCTTACCAATTATGATATACGGCAAATATAATTTCCAACTAAATCTGGAATCCAATCTTAAAAAAATATTAGATAAAGTATTTTGTCTCAATTTTACCTTGATATGGGTTGAATTTTCAAAAGCTCTTCCTTAATATTCATTAACGTTATAAAAGAAAGTCTGGTCTGACACTTACCGTCCCTTCTCTAAACAAATAGATATGTAAGTATATGTATGTAAAAATAGTCCCAGATATTAACTTTAGAATAATATCAGTGATAACGCTCCTAAATTAATATTAGCGTGCATTTGGTCAGTTAATATAAGGTTAAAAAAGAGTATTGCTCCCATAGAAAAGGAGGTGTGGTCTAGTTACATATTAATTTTTCATCCTCAGACTGAACAAAATGTAGTTTTAATTATACGAATAAAGGTAATATTTATGTATACAAGGAAACGTTTATTTAAAAGTCGTTTGTTTCAGACCATCGGTATACAACGCTTCGCCCGCGGCTATCTCGTTAGACAGAAAGTCAGGAAGCGCAGGCGACAGATCATCATATGTCAAGCAGCGGTATGTATTATACTATGACGTCATACAAAATGTATAATATAGAATGCTCTTATGACGTAATTAGATTGATTTTAATTCTACTTTATTTGCAATATTTTTAATATTTCAAACTATTTAAAGGAATGTTAAAAACTTTTAAGTATTTAATGAATTAATGTATTGTAATGATGACTGATATGTGATAGCATTAAGGAAGCAATAATTTGAAATGAAGGTTGAGTTAAAAGGTATATATCTATTGGTATGATAATACCCCATCTCCCCTCCCCCCAGATTCGTCGCTGGCTGGCCCGCCGGCGGTACAAGGCGCTCCGCATCGAGGCTCGCAGTCTCGACCATGTCAAGTCCCTCAACAAGGGTCTGGAGAACAAGATCATCAGCCTGCAGCAGAGGCTCAACGACGAGCTCACCAAGACACGCGCCCTGGGACCGCTACAGGCGCAGGTGGCGGAGCTACGGTGAGACAGAATAACGTATATATGTATAAATTCCCGTGTCACGATGTTCGTTTGCGCTAATCTTTAAAATCACTGAGTTTTTGTAGATATCAATTGTTTGGTCCAACTTAAAAGATTTATTAGTTTGTATCCTAATATTTTTTTCCATACAATAAGGGTTCAATTCATTTTTAATTTCTATAAGATTCCAAAAGATGGCGGTACTAAGAATAAAATTTTAATTGATGTAAAATAGTCTTAGAAGCAAATGACGTCATTGGCAAAACCTAGTAGTAAATCAAAGTATAAAACAACAAAACGGGATACGTCATTAAAAATGCAGTTACAAATACATAGAGTAGAGTAAATATATATATACAGTGCTTATTTTAGTAACGTTATAACGAAACGAATATAACGTTATAACGAATGGATACAGATCCATAGAAGAGAAAGAAAAACTGACAATGGAACTTTCTTTTATGGTTATAATTAGGCATTATTATAATTTTAGTGAAGCCAATTTTTCCATAAAAATATAATTAACTTATAGATGTTTAGATAAATATTGTTTAGATTTAATTATAATTTTATTTTATTTTATTTTTATTAAAATTATCAGAATAACTACATTTTATAACGTTTGAAGTTAAAATTCTTATATATTTTTTTGTTCCAGATCTAAACTAGAGAATCATAAAGCACTGACAATAGAGGCCAAAGCGCTCAAAGTGGATATTGTCTCCAAAGACAATGTTCTTAATAAATTGCGAGCGGAGCTAGCGACGGAGAAGGACACGAACAAACGTCTCCTGGAAGAGAAGAAGACGATAGAAGTACAATATAAGAAGGATAAAGCAGACTTTGAAGTGGAGAGTGAGAAGCTGTCCAATGAATTGAGAACTACCAAAGAACACTACACCATGCTTATCACAGGTCAGTCTTAAATTGATATCTTTATATAAATTACCTCTGTTTTCCATTGATATGTCTTGACAGATTTTGATAGTTTTCTGGGTACCTGATTTCGACGTCTAGGATCAAAAAACTTTTTTTTAATTTTTTGACCATTTTTTTACATATTCTTTCAGAGTTTAGTTCATTAGTTTATTTAGTTCATATTTTATAAATAATAATAACTTTTTATTTACTGACTGTTGCATAAATATCATTAGTTTTTAAAGACATTGTTTTTTTAATCTGTCGTATAGTCACTATATATTTTATGTTTTTCTCTTAATGACTTAAGTCTGTTAATATGGAATATAGTTTAAATATTAACTTTTTACGCGTGGTTTAATAATATCAAGTATTATTAAACCACGCGTAAAAAGTTGGGAGCTATATATACAAATAGCTATATACAAAGGGGAAATAAATATTGTCTTTCTTTGTTATTTAAAGACGGTTACTTAGTGGGAGTTTTATTTTTAAACAATGTAAATACATTGATTTTTTGATGATACCATATTGTATGATTTTTTTATCAAAAATTACAAGCCGCAAGTTCTCTTAAAGACTTGCAAAAATAGTCCGAGGAGATTTTATTTGGGGGAGTCTTTGATTCAGATGGCTCCATCTAAAGATGTCTGCAACAGGCAAGTCTGCTATGAGTACAGCTACTTTCTAAAAATTCAGATATCTTTAGAAATAATTAAGTATTATCACCGGGTCAGCCAATAATTTGAGTATTTTTGAAAAATATTCCTGGAAATTGGAGTTATTAGTGTATAGTATGGCGTTTCTGAACTCTAATTCTGCCAATTAGTATACCTCTGGAGTTAGATGACAAATTAACCACACAAATTGGCAAACACACCTCGACCTCGTCGGCATATATATATATATATATATATATATATATATATATATATTAGGGTACATCGAAAAAACTGAAAAATGGCGGCTACCCCCTAAAATGAAAGTACTTTTGAAATAAAAATTTTCTATGGATATCAAAAAATTTTTAAAAAATATCTAGAGGGCGCGCGGGTCACTCAAAAATGCCATTTTTTTCGTGTTTTTTTAGATTTCACCCTGGTAAAACCTATTGAAATGTATCAAAAATTCCCATATTTGGATATGTTGTGCCCAGATAGACACTCTTTCGAAAACTATAATGGTTGACCATATTTTATTGGCCATTTTGTCGAGAATAATCGTCGAATGTCGTTTATTTAAATTAAATAATTATATTATTTTTGATTATTAATTGCTAATCATAAAATTTAAGAAAAAAAAACAAGTATGACACATGAAATCTATTGGAAATTTTGCGTAGAACACGAAAATAGTGGGAAAATTGGTCAGGAATAAAAGGCAAACGATAAAAAATGTGTTTTTCTAAATGGTTTATACTGTTGATATCGTTGATATAACATCGGAATAGACTAGTTTCGAACCCAGGCCTCAGCCCAGGCAGTCGTAAGTTTGAAGCATGGTGGAATCGCCGATCTAACCCATTCCGACACAGTAAAATATATATATATATATATAGTTTTTAGGAAACAAAATTTTTATTGTTACCCGATAAACATTAATTATTTCGCATAATCGTAATGTTATGATATAAAGATATGATTAGATACCGGTATCATTAAATGTAGATTGATACAATGTGTTTTGATTATAATATATATTATAATAAATTTGGAATAACGTGTAACAGAACCTAACAAATATAGATCAAAGTGATTACAAAATAATCGCCATGTTGTTTTCGTAGCCATTATTTTCCGTAATACATCGGTGGGTGTTTCTATAAGTGTAGTTATTTTTATATAACCTCCATGGTCATGCCCCCCGAGGTTGTGGTTAAAGAGGCTGATGAAGCTTCAAAAATTATTGACATCTGGTCCAAAGAGTTCGAATTGAGGGCACAGTTTTGGAAAGGTTTGGTTGATTGGTTATTATTTTTAATTAAGTATATTATTAATCATAATAATAATTGAATATTAAACTTTAATCACACAAACAATGTGGTTTATTTAATAAATAAATATTGTGAAATTTTTTTCTTGTTATGACAATTAATATACAATAAAAAGATGTGTGTGTGTGTGTGTGTTTGTATACATGTGTGTGTTTCTCCACGGTTGGTCGTTAGTCTTAGTATTACATACAGCTTTTGGGAGACAACGGTACACTTGACGTGGTATATTTGGTGGGTGCCTTCGCTCTTTTCTTTAGTATCATCATTGACCTGCCCTAAAGCCTGCCTAAATGTTGAGTTTCACGATGTGTCAATCTCTTATACTGCTGCATTCCCCTATTACCTCAGTGGAGCCTTCACTATATTATTTTTCACGCACTACATCGATGTCTTCTTCGGCCTCTATTCTTTTAATTTTCTTTTTAGTTTATTATAGTGAAATGTTACTTAAATAAAACTAAACGTATTTTATTGTTAATTTTTTTGTTATAGAACGTGATAAACAGCACGAAGATGAGAAGAGAGCGCTGTGCCTCGAACTGGAGACAGAGAGACAGAGTCGACAGAAGATGCTGTCCTCGCAGTATGAGATGCAAGAGAGAATTGATAATTTACAAAGGTATGTTTATATATAAATAAGCCATGTATCGTGAAATAAAACGTTAAAAAAAATTATACTTCTAGCACTTTCCGTTTACATTAAATAATTTTTCGCAATAAAATAGTTATAATATTTATTTATGGTAAGCAGAGTACCAGCTCCCAAGGAACACAGGAGGTCTTTATCGGACGCCAGCACCAACTCGCAGCAAGAGACCACAGTCGAGGATGTATGTATACATATTACATGCCGTATATACTATGGTATTCCAATAACCATGTAATAACACATGATGGTTACATTTAGTAAATTATTTAGGTTATTACCTAATTTCTTAATTGCCCAGTGTTACAAATTAAAAAACATGTATGTTCTAAATTTAAATTGAATCTCCCAGGACTTCGGGTACGGGTCCGTGCGGTCGGTGGAGACGTCCCGCCCCGCGCTGGAGGCCGTCAACTGGTCCGCGGGGACACACAACGGACCCATGCCGGTCAGTCACATGATGTTTATGTTAATTGGCAGTTAATAAGCATTTCATTTTTTATCATCGGTCACACTGAATGACTTTTGTGATTCAATAAAAATATTAATTAGTAAAAATACACATATACATAGATCCACATACGGAGCGTATACGAATTCCGTAACGATCTTTGGGATATTTATTGTGCCGTAATAAAAGAGTGGAGAGATAAAATTGTTATTGATGAAAAACATTTTAAATTTATCTTATTTATTATGTAAATAAGTACTTTTTGAATGAAACACGAGCAAACAGGAAATGAGAGTTTCGTTTATCTATTTAAATTAAATCACATTGTCTCCAGATGGCAGACGCTGGTCTGGTGCTCCGCATGCAGACCAGAATATCAGTTCTGCAGAGCGAACTGTCCAGGACCAGCAAGAGAGCCGCCGACCTGGAAGATAGACTGGCCAGTACGTGTATTATACGTACTATGATTTAGTTCAGAATATATTAAAACATTATCACTGTTTTAAGGACATACTTATCAAAATAACTTCCCTTGTGTGTGTTTAGATTTTTTTTTTATCAACATGTCCACTGAATTAACTATTATAATGATCTATCCACCAGATCGTCTGATGGCGCCATCTAGCACCAGCAGCAGTCATCCAGATAGCGACCGCTTCAGGGTCGAGGAGTTGGAGATGGAGAATAAGAAGCTCAGAGAACAACTCGACAGACTTCGATCCACCGACTCATCGATATCACGGGAGGTCATCGGTAAGTTTAGTGACATTGACAACCATTGTATAATAAAAAGAAATTCAAGATATCTTTATACAAGTAGACGCACTTTTGAATTATTACATTAATAAGGCGACTGCAGTCAGTCCGTGAGTAAACGACCACCGGAATGCGGCTCTGCTTAGAGGAGTCAGAAACTCAACAGTTGCTCTTTTTAAATGAAATTTAACAAATAGATGTATATTATAATATCAACCCTGCGTATGAGTCAACAACCTAAGTTTCACACATTTTGATCAAATAAAAACTATTGATAATATTATATTATAATAACATTTATTTAATTTATACACTTTTAATTCTAAAATGAAAACTGAGAAATGGAAGTGTGGAAATATATGACATCTTAAATTTTGAACTTTAAATTTAAAAGTAATAGTGCGATTGCTGCTCCAGGAACGAAGATTTTTCTTCAACTCCGCATGTAATACGGAATGAAATTTGTATAATTAAAATTTTTCAAGACAAGTAATCTAAAGGAACGGATTACATCATAAACGGAATTTTTGTTGGCGTAATTTTTTTTTTGTATTTTATTTGCACTCTATACTGACGTTTGCGCTTTCCATACTCTTTTGCCTCTGAACACATGGTTTCACGTGGTCTCTCTTTAATTTAAATAGTATTTTAAATAGTATACGCTTAAACCACAAGTACAATAAACGAAAGCAAACAGTAATCATCAAGTTCTACAATTTTATCAACTTTCTTTTCTACATCTGTATTAGTCATATCTGCTGCAGTTTTCATTTTCTAAAACTGAATTGCAATAATAAAGCAATATTTACGTGTGATCTATCTAACACAAGAACACAAATAACAAAATTCACGTGTCTCTACAACTGTGTGTGTGTTGAGGTTATATGATAAAAGAGACAGGGACAGAGAGAGAGAGAGATAGAGAGACATACACGTGTGCACACGCACACGTACACACGCACTCACGCACACAGCATACGTCATTTCGCTACGTGCTGTTTTCTAATAATTCCCACTACCCGTAAACCGCGTTCGGGATCTACATTCCAATATTTTTTTATTATATATGTATATATAATATTATTCCAGAGCAACTGAGCGCCATGCAGAGTGAGCTGGACCGACGTCGCGATGAGTGCATTCAACTGAAGAGCGTCCTCACACACCAGGTACAATACTACTGTAACTGTGTTAAATTTCATTAATCACTACTATAATAATTAACGCCTTGATAATTATAACAACTCGATTATAGAGTTCTAAGAATAGTTCTCTTACTGTAGGTTAGTTCTTCTATATATATATATATATATATATATATATATATATATATATATATATATATATATATATATATATATATATATATATATTATATAACATTACTGAAAATATTCTCAATAATTTGCAATAATTTTTTTATTGTAATCAAATGGTCTAACTATTCTTATAAAAATATTATTATTAAGTTACAATTAAATATAGATATCATGGAGGCGGCAAATGTTCTTCTGCTCTGAGAATAACATAAAATGTAGAAACCGATTAAAGCGCCATCTAGCAAATTATTAATTATAAAATTAAACCACCCAAATACTCGAAGATAATATATAAATCATCAATCAGTTCAGTATAAAACACACGAACCGAAGAATTATATGTATATATAGCCTTATAAGGTTATGATATATTTATTTATGTATGTGAAGATAAAACGTGTATATATTGGTATGTCAAGAATGTCTCAAAATAAAATGAATGTTGACATTCATACTAAAGAAGACGACCGAATAATATTTTTTATCCTTATCTCGACTAATATTTTATCTTATTGGTATCAACTTATGAGTTTATCGAGGCTACGTGTGTAAGGTTATAAAAAATAATAAAAAAAAAGAAAAAAAGTAATATATCATTACTTTAGGTTTATTGATAGTATAAACTAAAATATTACTACTATTGAGGTGACGTTTCCTAGAAAATAATCATTTATAGGTAAATCTCATAATTTTGAATTCGTTTCAATAAATTAAATTTACACACACACTGACGCACACACACACACAAACACAAACAGTATCAATATACACACATATGGGCAGAGAAGTGAAACATTTTTTTTTATCATTCCAAAATCAAACATTTGTTGTGAAAACATGTCAGTTGTCAGTCGTTTTTACAATCTCATACAAGGTTACGGTATACGATGTTTTAAAAATTTTTAAATAAATATTAAACCTAAAATACATTATATAAAAGTTTTGTGATGAACGAAGTGGTCTTATCAAATGCGGTCTTTGTTAAGACCTTATATATGGAAGATCTAAATATGAAAATACTTGAAAGGGACAAGGTATGAAATAGTGTTCAAACAAAGTAACGAACAAATATGTAAAGGTTGCAGGTTCGAATCCTGTCGTTGATATTTTTTTCTATATTATAAATATATAAATCAAAATACAATATATTTATTAAATTTATAATTTTAAACAGAAACCATGGTTCCAAGCTTTGAAGAGCGTCGTGAGTAATCTTGATACTTGATGTCTGTTTCGACATTTCTTTTTTAGAATTATTTATTATTGTTTTTGTTATCTTGATACTTGATTTTTTTAGGTTAATTTATTAATATTTTTGTTGGGCGTTTCTATTAGTTTTATTGATTTGTATATTTATTTATTAATTATTTTTATTTTCTTACGCTTTCCGTGGCACGTGCATGGTATATATTATTTTTTTTTAATTATTAAAATGTTATAATAATAGTATGTTATAATAATTTGAACCTTATTAACACAGACCGTAAACCTAAAGTCGCTCGCGACGTCCAACTACGGGTCGGATGTGGACATCATCAACGAGGACGGTGAGCTGGCCACTGCGTATCAAGCACAGAAGGGCATCAATAGGTAAGATTCTAGGATAAAATAAATATTTAATACCCAAGACTTATCCATAGTAATGTCATGAATTATAATTATGTTATAATTCTATTAAAAATATTTTTCTCAATATTGTATAAAATTGATTTTTTTTTAAATTTAGAATCTTAAAATTTATAGTGACGTCACGAATGCTTAGATAAAATGAATATTTTATTTTTTTTAAGCGAATTGCTAAAACGAATATTTAATTTTTAGACAATTACAAGAAGAACTATCCGCTGAGAAGAAATTCTACTCGGAACATATATCGAAAACGAAACAAGAAATCGAAAAACTGAGAGACGAGAATGAGAAGTACCAGAAGTGAGTACACTGTTCGTTTTATATTTAATAAGAGACCGTCCTAAAATCACAAATTTTAACATAACTTCGACATATTTTAGTTCTGTTAAGAATTAATGAATGAACGAATGAATGAACGAGTGAATGAATGAAAGGACGAATGAATGTGTGATTGAGTGAATGAGTCATTCATTTAAAGGTGGACACAAAAAAATATTACCACAGTTATAAGTATAGGACACAGTAATGTTCTCTTCCAGCCCTCGAGATGAAAATATGAAGGAATCACAAATTAGAAGATGGAATTATTTCGATATATCAGGAAACACATTAAAAACTACATTATGCAGCGACAATGTTTTTATAAACGTATTTCTAAGCATTTTTAATATATTTTCAATTTAGGTATAAGTTTCAAAACTGACTGTTTGACTAGAATTATATTATACGAATAAGATAATTTTTTTAGTATATTACAATTGACTATAATGTTTTTTAGAGCAACTAGACTTTAGACTATAATGTTTTATTTGTATAAAAGCTGCTAAAGTCACCACAATAACTTTTTTGAAAGCTACATGCCACATTAACCACAATAGCTTTTTTGAAAGCTACTTGCCACAGTAACCCCAATAGCTTTTTTGAAAGCTACTTGCCACAGTAACCACAATAGCTTTTTTGAAAGCTACCTGCTAAAATCATCATAACAGCTTTTTTGAAAGCTACCTGCCAAAGTACCCTAATAGCTTTTTTGAAAGCTACCTGCCAAAGTCAACACATTAGCTTTTTTGAAAGCTACCTGCCAAAATCAACAAATTAGCATTTTTGTGAGCTACCTGCCAAAGTACCCTAATAGCTTTTTTGAAAGCTACCTGCCAAAGTCAACACATTAGCTTTTTTGAAAGCTAACTGCCAAAGTCAACACATTAGCTTTTTTGAAAGCTACCTGCCAAAGTCAACACATTAGCTTTTTTGAGAGCTACCTGCCAAAATCAACAAATTAGCATTTTTGTGAGCTACCTGCCAAAGTACCCTAATAGCTTTTTTGAAAGCTACCTGCCAAAGTCAACACATTAGCTTTTTTGAAAGCTAACTGCCAAAGTCAACACATTAGCTTTTTTGAAAGCTACCTGCCAAAGTCAACACATTAGCTTTTTTGAGAGCTACCTGCCAAAATCACCATAACAGCTTCTTTGAAAGCTACCTGCCAAAGTCACCACAATAGCTTTTTTGATACCTACCTGCCATAGTAACCACAATAGCTTTTTTGAAAGCTACCTGCCAAAATCACCATAACAGCTTTTATGAAAGCTACCTGCAAAGTCTTTCGAATAGCTTTTTTGAAAGCTACCTAGCAAATTCATCATAATGGCTTTTTTGAAAGCTACCGGACAAAGTCACCACAATAGTTTTTCTGAGAGCTACTTGCTAAAGTCACGACTACAGCTTTTTTGAAAGCTACCTGCCAATGTCGTCATAATAGCTTTATTTAAAACTACCTCCCGAAGTCACTGAATAGCTTTTTTAGAAGATTACTTACAAAAGTCACATCTTTGTCAATTTAATGCAGAATCGTCATAGCAGTCGGTAATGTCAGATAAATATATCTAGCATGTCCTAATACAAATCAAAATTATTGAATCTTCTCACACAGGAATTACTGAATTACTGAATTGAAAAGTATAGAAAAAAAACAAACAATGTAGTTGAAAGTTACTATTATTACTATGACAACGACCGTAGTGGTAATAATTTTTACCAGACGATCATATACAACCGGCTGGTAATTAAATACAGTATCACCAGATGACATAATAAAATTAACTTTGTTCGAAGGTTGCTCAGCGCTGACCTGAGTCAGGAGCCAAAGAATAAAAGCCAGGAGTACGTTCAGAATGAGATAATACGACTGGCCTCCGAGAACATGGCGATACAGGTTAGTGACGTCATTGCAACACAATGAAGGAAAGGTTAAGGTTATTCTAGTATAGCTGAATATAAATTTCCATCTATTTTTTTTTATCATACTAATATTATGGGAAAGTTTTTGTGAAAATAATTCTTAAATTTTAACTTAATTCCTATAAAGCAGAAATCAGATGTATGCTCTTGGACTATATTAATAAATTGATTTAATTTAAACAGGAAAGAGTTGACAAGTTATCTGAGAGTTGCCGACGATACAAGAACCAGATACGGTTGTTAGTCAACAAGCTAAAGGAAGCCGGCATTGAAGATGTTCAAGATATACTTGAAGGAAATGGTAAATATATTTCTATTTCTTATATAGGATGTTTTGTTTTATTAAGTCAGTAAAGGTATTACATACTGTCTTAGGATTTTTTTCTGTCAATCATATTCTTATGAACTTTGTCTAAAATGTGACATTAAAAAAAATTGATAATAAACATTTGCATTTGGAATGAACGGTTTGTATGGAATATCTTAGTAGTAAGGTTTGAAGGTTAATAATTAATTACAATTTTCAGAGACAATAGTATCACAAACAACTTCAACGAATCAAGAAATAACTCCAGTTATACGAAAGAAAGAGATAGAGTATCTCGGCATGTTTGAGTATAAACTACAGGATCAAGGGATCATCATTAAGAAACTGGTCACTGGTAAGGCTTTTTTCATTTATACATTGATTTTTTTATGATGAAAGAGTATGTTTAACTCATCAATCTGCTTCACACTTATTTGATGGGTTTGAACTAAATTATCTAATAGTACATTTTCTTACACAGATTATACACAATTTAATAACACTACTTGCTATCACTAAACCACTTAGCTGAGAATTTATTAACAACCTTGGTATTAAATTACATCGCGGTAGTGTCATCCCTAATTTTAAGACTGCTTTATACAAATGCCCGTGTCAATTCCAGAGCTGAAGCCTGCTATTAAATTACATCTTGGTAGTGTCAACCCTAATTCTAGGGCTCTAATTCTAATTCTCGGGCTGCTAATTACAAATGCCTGTCTCAACCCCCAGAGCTGAAGCCTCGAGTGGCGGTGACCTTGCTTCCGGGTCTGCCCGCCTACATCCTGTTCATGATGCTGCGCCACACGGACCACGTGGACGATGAGCCTAAGATGCACCAGCTGATGAGGGCCATTCGCATAGGGGTCAGAAAGATACTCAAGAAGAGGGCGGACAGCGTCGAGTACAACGCGCTGTGGCTCGCTAATATGCTGAGGTAAGCGCTGTTTTCTCTTTATTATGCACCTGCTATTGAGTAGTAATACTCGTCAAAGAAGATATGGAAATTAGGTAAAAATATTGCTTTTCTATTGCCAAACCACATATTTTAAACGTTCTCTACACTTATAAGTCATATTATGCTTAATTAATTCTTGATATAATTACTTCTTCTTGATTTAATTCTTGATATTAATAGAATACTGTACCGTTGCTTACGCAACTAAGCTATCGTTGAAGTCGATTACTAAATTGAATCCTCAATTTAGTAATCGACTACTAAATTGAGGATTCAATATGTCGTATACATGTCGTTACCATTATATTATTTCGTTCATCGTTAATTGAACCTTGACCCTTGACCCTTTGGTCCACAGATTGTTGAACAACCTCCGCCAGTACAGCGGTGACGCCTGCTACCAGCCCAATAACACGCCGAGGCAGAACCAACAGAGCCTTCGTATCTTTGACCTGTCAGAGTACCGACAGGTGCTCAGCGATATCGCCATCTCCATCTTCCAAGGTAGGAAAACCAAACTTTATAATAAAAGTTTATTTATTATAGCATTCGGTGGTATTCGAGAGCAATTGCACATTAATGTACAGGTACGAAGAGTTACAGATGCGTTAGCATCCATGACAAGTAGAGAAATATAGGAGATAGCACACAAAAATAGGGCTTTAGGAATTCTCTTTGATAAGGCCGTGACATAGTCATTGATTGCACTTGGTATAATACCACCTGCTTATAGAAGATATTATAGATACGAAGGCTCAACACGTAAGCTCTAAAGAAGTGATAACAAATTTTTAATTTTTTATCTGTCGATTGATTAAGAGGCTCATTAACTCTTATCTACCATATACCGTATATTTTGTACAAAAAAACCATATGAATGTAGGTCTCATCAACCTGTTGGAGCGTCAGCTGGAGCGTCTGATAGTGCCGGCCATCCTGGAGTACGAGGAGATCAGCGGGCTGTCGGGTGCGGCCGCGCCCCGCGCGCCCCCCGCGCCCTCCGCCGGGCCCGCGCGTCTTAAACACGAGCTGGCCGCCACCAGGGACACGCTCCGTCTGCACGCAGTCGACCCCGCACTCACCGTTGTCATCTTCAAACAGGTGAGGTCGAAAGGTCTTACTGTGCTGGTTTTATATTGGCTAGTTTCAGATCGAGTTTTTGTGGGGGTCTATGTATTCTGGTTTTTGGTTGGCTATTCTTTCTTGAATGCCGGACTCTGTTAGGCTATTCTAGCGATTTTTTGTAGTGAATTTGGTTCGGACGACTTAGCGGCAACTTTTAATTTTTATTGCCGTTAAAACATTATACAAAAGGAATAGAAATACTTCAGCAATATTTAATATTACCCAAAAAAATGACTATAAAACGGACAACAGTTTAATTGCACAATTTTTCTCTCAGCTCTTCTACTTCATCTGCGCGTACAGTCTGAACCAGCTGCTGTTGCGTAAGGACCTCTGCTGCTGGGCCAAGGGACTGCAGATACGGTTCAACATCTCACATCTGGAGAACTGGATTAAGGAGCACTTGGCAGAGTACGGACAGAAGAGCGTAAGTAATTTTTTTATATATACAAGTTATTAGTAATATTTGGGAATTATATATATACACATTACTTTAATGTTACATTTAAATAAAAAGAAATGATTTAAGCATCAATACTAGAAATAAATATATTAACATCAGATATGTAGAATCTTTATTTCGTTTTGTTAAAAAAAATGTCAGTCGCTCCTATGTTATATAAACTACCTGTTCTAAATGTGATCAATATAAGTCTAGCCATTTAGTGAGGAACTGGTAACAAGCGAGCGATGTTTTCTTTCTATCCGTATACAGATGGAGGAGATCCTGAGTGTGTTGAAGCCCATCACTCAGGCAGTGCAGCTGCTGCAGGCGCGCAAGTCGATGGCCGACGTCGGCAGCACCGTCGATATGTGCGCCGACCTCTCCGCCATGCAAGTGTGCAAGGTACGAACACACACACACAAACACACGAGCACGCACGCACGCACACACACACACACACAAACACACGAGCACGCACGCACGCACACACACACACACACACACACACACACACACACACACACACACACACACACACACACACACACACACACACACACACACACACACACACACACACACACACACACACACACACACACACACGCACACAAAGCAAACGTATAAACCGCATTAGCAGATATTAGCGTTTGCGATGACATGTGATATAATAAAATAATTGCTAAATAACTCAATAGAAATAATAATATTAATAACCTATCGATTTTGATACCATATAATTAATTTCTAACTATTCTTAATAAAAGAAATAATATTTATTTGTAACAGCATCTAATAAACTATCTGCTCCACAATCTGTATCCCCAGATCCTCAACATGTACACCCCGGCCGAGGAGTACGAGGTGAAGGTGACGCGGGAGTTCATCCACGAGATACAGAAACTGATGCAGGAGCGAGGCGGACCCAACGCCACCAACGTACCGGTACGGCTGTCTCTTTCTGTTATATTTTAAAATAAAATTGTAATAAACTTAAATTTTCAAATCAAGATAACATTAACATTGCAGTCTAACCAATATTCAAATAATTGTTTCATAATAACATTCAATATAACGAATTCAAATTTCAACCTCAATTTTGGATAGAGAGACTATCCCTCTCTCTCTCTTTCTGTTAAGATTTACATAAAAATTCCACAAGTGTATAAATAAAAAAATATCTAACAAAACTTAATAAACTTCCAGCAAAGTCTCCTAATGGATACAAAGATGATATACGCGGTGCAGTTCCACTACAGCCCGTCCGCCATCCGCCTCGAGGACATAGAGGTGCCGGAGGTGCTGGAGCTGGAGGGACTCCTTACCAAGATATAGGTGAATACCGCCTCGGTGGTTTAATAGTAAAATGCCAGTTGTATCGTGGGTTCGAATACCAGGTCGTTGCTACTCGTGTGTGTGTTTTGTAATTAATAAAAATCGTCGTTTTAAATATCATGGCTGGTAGTAGCTTCACTTCTTAAAAATAGGATGTTAATAATTATTTTAGGTACTTAGCAAAAAAAAAACTTGTAAATACTATGGTAAAAATTATTTTAAGAACTTCAAAAATAAAAATATTTAAAGAAGTTTAAAAAAGTCTTGTTCTAACTCTGATAAAATTTAAATTATAGTTGTATGTAATAAACGTTTGTTATTTTCTTCAAGGTCTCACAGGATTTCATCGTTTACGTGGACACTGTAAGAGAAGATTTTATGAAGAAAACTTATATTTACAAAAAAATGTTACATTTATAATTCCCTGACTCAACATTCTTTTCTGTTATTGCCATATATTCTTTTATATAAAAGTATGTGTGCCATTCTTTATTTATATCATGTTTTTATGATTTTTTTTTATTTATTTTCATATACATATATTATTGGTACTTAATTCGGATCGTTGCTCATAAATGCTCAGTTATTATTTATAATTGTTATCAAATTGACGTCAATTTGATGGTTGAAATTTATTTGAAAAAAAATATTTTATTTAGTGATAATTAGAATCACCTAGCCTTAATAAAATAGACCAAACTACGTTAAACATAGAGTTCAATTTTGCACTATATATATATTTATAAAAATATTACATAGAAAAATATATGCTTGCGATTATATATATGTATATAATCCCAGGTGTATTTATAAGTATTCATCAAACAATTAGTATATAGTTGAATAATTATTGCAATAAATAATTATAATATGTATTATATATAGTTATTTATTAGCGAAAATTTTTGTTCCTTTTTTATTTATTGTTAAATGAAAGTAAACAACGATTTGTTCCTACGTTCCTTTATTTATCTTTTTCTTTTATCTTTTATTGTTTTTATGATAACAGATGTAGGAATAGTGTTAAAGCTAGTAAAAATATTCTTTACGCCATAGAATAATCAACGAAATAATTATATTTTTTTTCTATTTTGTTTTTGTACTTAATTTATTATTTATATTTTTATTATTATGTTAAAATATTATACAAAAGATATTAAAATATCATTAATATTTAACATTCTAAAATTATATTCAATTTTATTATTAAAATTGGCCAAAACGAACATTCCATAAGTTAAATCTTCCATTTTGTATTTATGTGTAGCCTGTATTGGCATAATATATTTAATTTAATAAATGTTACCAATAATAAAGTGTTGCTAGCGTTAATAAATCATTTATATATCGTTAATGTTACCATTGTTAGGTGCTAAGCAAAGTATTGAGTGGATTAATTTTTTTTAAAAAAAAAGCTATTTCTATTGTTTTTAATGATGATCCGTAAAAGAAATTATTAATTTGTTTTCTATTTTTTTTTACTTTCAATAATTTGTATCAATATTCTTGTAATAATGGATTTAATTTGTATTTATTTTATTCATTATAATAATAACTTCATTATAACACACGTCCTTGATATATATATATATATATATATATATATATATATATATATATATATTATTAAGTGTGATTTCGTCAATTTCTTGACTTGTTAGTATTATAATTATAATATATGTATTAGTTGTTCTGTTAGACTATATACATATGGACCCATGTACTTAGAACTGTGTTAATATATGCAATGTAATTGCAGAAGAAACTGTTAAATTAGAAAAAATATAATCAACATATTATATGATGTTAAAATTAAATCTTACAATCTGTTAATAATATAGATTTGAAGTGAAATCAATTTGAAATAATTTAAAAATAATCGATTAATTTACTCGGTTGACAAATTGGTATTGATGCTTCTAAAGTTATTTCGTGTTTATTAATGTTCAACATTAAGCAATAAAAAGCATATCCTTGTTATATGTTATAGTATTCCCTTATATTTCATTATATTTCTGTATATGTCTTGACGCTATCAGCTGCTATTTATTTCTTTGCTATCGTTTTAGGTGATGTCATAATAACGGGATTTAATTTTAAGCTCGATATTCGTACTTTTATCATGACAAGTGCTTTTTTTATATTTATTTATCGTATAATAATACGATTTTTTGTTTATAATAATTTTTAATCGCGTGCTAATTTATATATGACTATCAATATCAGTTTCTGAACTTTACGATTGATAATGTTCAGTATGTTAAGCAATCTCAGCGCTGTCCCACAATGGATGGGTGACCGCTCCAAGGTTAGTTTTTATCCGGCTTTGTTTTTGTTGCATTATCAAAACGCAATGATTTACATTTGTTAAATATATTTGTGTGCTGTGAGCGTTACATTCCTTATAGTTTAATAATAATTTATTATTAGAACAATATATTATGTTGTAAAAGCTGGAGAATAAAATATGTTAGTAATTAGTGTTTCATTTTATCCTTGTCCTTCCCTTTCTAATATTACTAAAGCTCAAGTTATACTGGACATGAAATAACGCAACATGGACTTTATACTTTAATACAAAACAAATGTCACTAAACAATACAATATTATACACGAATTATTTTTGTACCGGGCTCCCACTTGTACATGAAACCGCTACGCACTTTCTGGACAATATTACTAACGACGGACGGTTTTTTGCTAATCGACTCCATGGATGTGTAATAGACTATGTTTGTGGATGGATCGCAGCTCAGGCTTTCGGCGGATTTCCTTCTAGAAACATCCGTACCGGTGGAGGAAGCTCTTGTAAGCGTTTTGGTGGTACTTTCAGTAACTCTTCTATTATCACGGTTGATGATACCAGCACAGCTGTGGAATTTTGAAAACTTGTCGTGAACTCGATGCTCTAGATCCACGTGGAGACTGAGTTGACGCCTGGAATAAAATATATTAAGCTACGATTATATTTCCAAATAATGTAATATATAATAAAGCAGAATAGTTTATTTTTATGACATTTTGAACTAAACTACTACTGGGATATCATTTTTTTTTTGCTTTTGGTAACCTGATTCTCTGAGAAGGTACGATATACCGTCTCATTACAATCTTACAACCAGTAATAGAAAGAGCCTTCTAAATAAAAATAGCCAAATTTGGAGGTTTTCTAAAAAAACCACCAAATTTGGCCACCTTTCTCGTTTCATTAGTTCTAAAATATACTCCCGACTTTGTAACTATTTAGAAAACATCTAATAAGAATTTGAGTGAAGGGAAAAAATTTCGTCAAACCTAAAATCAAAATTCTCTCCACAAAGCTGACATCTGACTGGTAACTGTGACATGTTCGAAGTAACCTCCGATTCCAAAGACGTGGTAAATTTGCTTCCACGTTTCGGTTGCAAATTCACGCAACTAGACATCATTTTATCGGAATCAGTTTTTTGGTTGGAACTGAATTCAGACTTGGATATATCGGATTCTGTCTTCGTATTGCGATGAAGGGTCTCTAGGTTGGATTCAGAGTATTTATTCTTTTTTATTTCAGCAATTATTTGTTCCGGATCCGTAATCTTGTCGAAGAATGAAACTATTTTCTTTAATTTATCTTCAGGGACCTCGGACTTCGGTAACTCTGGATCCGTTTGGGTGTTACTCGCAATTTTGTTGGAAAACCTGAAGAAATTACAATGTTATCTAACATTAGGTTAAGAGATGTTAACATTTGATTTGAATGATTTAAAGCAAACCTGGTTGTGGAGGGCATAGATGTTATATTAGCGTTCAATTTGCTTATACCGATATGTTCATTTTCGTGTACAGTTTTATCGTATTCCCTGTTAAAACCCTCATGACAGTAATGGCACATATACTTTCTATCCGGAAAGTGGCAAAGGTTGAGGTGATCATTGTAATTGATTATCCCTGAAAGCAATTCATTTTATGTACGATTTAAACCGCGAAAATGAGTTGACCCTTGTGTTGTCAACTCTTAACAGTTTTCAAAACCCTTAAATATTTGTTTCACATTTCTCTCTTCAAAAAAGGAAAAATAATTCAAATTTCTAAAAAATTGGTTCAGCATTCAAAAAATATAAATGTAATTCATCCTATTATTTGTTACTGGAACACTGTAAATTCTTACCATAGGAAATCATTTTACATCCAACAATAGGACATTGCCGCGCGGTGGTATCCATCAGACAATTCCTCTGAACTGACTGCACATACGATAAAATGACAGGGCTCTTAGCGTCCCTTAGAGCAATCTCTGAATGTATCTTTTTCGGACGTCGAAGTCTTCTAAAACGAAGACCTCGTCTCCTTCTTTTCTCATATCTATTTGTTATATTATTATCACTCGCTGCATAAGCGCGGTCTGTTGGTAGAACGTAAGTATAATTCCGTTCATGCCTAATCCCTAAAATCCGTTGTATAAAACTCTGGAAGCGAGTTAATTTCCTCTTCTCATTTATCATCAAATATGGCACAGGATGAGGGTTATGTGGATATTCGTATTCTTTTTCGTTAATAGATATGTTTTCTTTGGAATCCTGTGTCGATTCATCTTTTATTTTAGAGATTGTGGTCTTGGATTTGTCTATTTCTGACGAGGAGGTTTGGTATTGGTTGAAGTTAAGGTCCTTTATGACAGCTGTGGCTACGGATCTTTCAGTTTCATATCGTATTGACACATCTCCGCTGGATAACTCAGTTGTGCCGGCACATGCATCTGTTTTGGTTCTTCTGGACCTCTTGCGCCTGAAAGTCTTGGTTTCATCGTCATTAATGCAATCCTGTCCCTGTATTGTGTAAGTATCTGGGAGCAGACCAATGACGCTGGCGTCATATATTTGGAATAGTTTCTTTAGACATTTATATTTAGCCTTGAGAACTTCGTGTTTCTTTTTTGGGACCCATTTAACAATGTCGTCCCCCGTTTCATTTCTTTCTGGTATACTCGTAAGCGTCGGCTGTTTGCTATACATTGATATATGATATTTCTTAGCGATTTTACAAATAATTTTGACTATAAAATATATGAAGATGCTTACGAATACTTCGTAATTTTGATACAGTATCATAACTGATACGATCCGCTAATAAATTTTGTTTTATATAAAAAATATACACTTTCAATTAAACCGTGCATATTGTAGTGACATTTTTGATTCTAATGACTTTCTATTTTTGATATTAAAATTTTAAGATATGCCAGTACTTTTATTTTAAAATCTCATAATCTTTAGATTGTTGATGTATTGGTTTATAAAAAAAAAACCCTTTATTTTTTGTGGTATATATAAATACTACAAAAATAAAAGTATCAGAATAAATAATTATATATTAAGTAATAATAAGAATTTTTAGTTCTTGTTTTCATCGACCATTATGGCATTTTTCATTGGCAGGTCTCAACTTATTGACTTAATTTTAAGATGTTTTAAATATATGAATGTGGATGTTTGTTTCATCTTTCACAATTTATCTCTTTATTTATTACGAACTATTACTACTAACTGGCTTTTCCCCTCCAACAAAAATCATCTACCATCACATTTTAAACATTTAATCATCACATTAAATGTTTAAAAAAATCTTAACTTTATACATTGATAGTAATTGGTACAAACCAATATTTTTATTTTATATAAATACGTATGTTTGTTTTAGGAAAAATCATCTTATATTTTGACTCAGTAAATTACCTAAAACCACACCAAGTTCGATCTGTCACCAAAATCATGTTTTTTTCCGAATGAATTTATCATTGTATAAAGTGTCTAATGCGTTGACTTATACAAGCTATAATCACACCAATTTTCATCTAAATGTATTTAATAATTGTGTGTTGCGCAAACATACAGACGGCAACATATACATAACCAAATATATACTTATTATAAAATCATTTGTTCTGACTAGATTTCAACATGCATTCAAAACTACTAAGTCTAAGAAACTCAAATTTGTAAATTGGTTTCTTTTTCAGGTTCACTCAGATTTAATTATCTTCCATAGGATTTAATAAGAGATACAAGTTGCATGAAACTCTGATATTTTATTAATTATCTCCATAAAATTTCTTTTTTATCTCTTTTATTGAACATATTTTTAATGCCTAACTTTTATGTAGAGAAGAAATTACGGTAATTCTACTTGCAGTCAAAGTAACTTAATAAAGTAGTTCATTATTTTATAACTGACTGACTGACTTTTTAATGATTATGATACTATTGTTGTACTTATTATACATAAATTATATTAAATAGTTTTTGTACGTGATGTTTTTCTAAACAACACCATTATACTATGTAATAGCTGCACTAGATAATATAATAACTGCTGACAATAATTTTTATCTCTGCTGAAAAATTAATATTTACAAAACTCATTTGAACGAAATAAGGTTAATAAAATAATAGTTTAGATTTCCTTGTTACATTTAAAAATGTATTACCTAAAAATTAAGGTCTACAAATTTGTTACATATGTAGATATTTTTATTTACAACTTATTGAATTTGTTTTTGATATCACATATTTTATTATCAACTAATTGCTGTTTCTCTGCTCCGAGTGGAATATAGAACACGTAGAAAATGACCTAGAGTAATTTTTGTGTCGAAAAAAGGATAGTTCGAAAAGCGCTAGAAAAATAGAGAGATGGAATTAGAGATAGAAGATTTTTTTAACAACAGAGCGAATACGCTGTCAAAGCTTGTTAATATTAAAACTATGTTTAAATGTTGATAAGGCTTTGAAGTATAAAAATATTCAAGCATATTTTATGGTCTATGTTGTTCGTAAAATATTTATTTATATTAAAGTGATTATGTATTAAATTTATTTTTTAGAATAGCAAATGTAATTTGTTGTCTTTCGAAGTCCATTCAGTTCCAGTTCCAAAATGTTTTCGAATCCTAGTCATGTGTTGTTTTATTTCATTTCATCATCAATCTATCATCAATTACATCAATTATAAAAAGTTGAGTTGAAATTGAGTTTCAGAATAAATTATGTTATTTGAAATCTTTGTTTAGAACGAATTTTGAAGTCACAAACAGATGGCGCTAATAATGCGAAAAAGTCTCAAACAAAACCGTTTTGAAGATTTTTTTTGGCGATACTCAAATTAAATATTACTAACTCATTTACTCATATTATTATATTATGTACGTGATTATAGTAAAATACACACACCATACAATGTATTCGACATTGAAGAGCAAGAATACAGATTTTTACCAGTAGTTGCTATTCCTGTACCAATACTTCCTACTCCTAGCATGATTTTTGTAATATCCACATTTTTTTGTATATTTTAATGACTTTGTAATATTGTTAGTGTATTGTTTATTATTAATAAAAAGAGAATACAGAAGAATAAAAAACATAATAATAGTGAAAGAAAAATCGGTTACATCGCTAAAAGCGATATCTGGCAATCTTACGATTGAAGATATGCTGTGATAATACCTTATTCATACTTCAGTTATTTTAAAAATAAGAAGCTTAATCAGCTTAATTATTTTATCGACGTTAAGATTAAGGTAACGTGAGCAAATAATTAAATATTTCCTATTGAATACAAATTAAATAAAATATGATATCAATCTATTAGAGGTTTTATGGATGTATGTATGTATGTTAGTGTGTATGTAAATATGTTTTCACACAACAATATCACTGTTAATATCTAAAACCAAATTACCACGATTTACGTCACGAGATAACAAATCTTCTAAATAATAAAATTAAAACATTTATTTAATATATGGTGAGAAATGAAGAAATGTAAACTTTTAAATTAACTGTCGTTAGCGTCTCCATCTGCCCCCTCTCGCACTCAGACTCAAAGCATATTCCATGTATCATTTGGAATGTATAAACATTTAGTAATTTCTCGTGAAAATGAGAGAATTTCATGGAATTAAGAGTCAATCATATTCATATCCTTGAGTTAATAGCAATCATATTCTTCAATAATTCATCTGCGAGTTAATAATAGCACTAATTATTTTGGAAGTCTAATTAACAGATCCCAGCTAACAAGAGTTTGTACGGGACAACTACCCCTTCTTTTTTAGATACTAAAGTACCTATCAGAAAATGGGATATTAGTTTGCAAAAGCAACAATATTGTCACATAATGATGACACATAGTAAGATCTAAAATAAGCAAATAGATCTCACTTTTACACACTGCTGGTCTTGTACAAATGTTTTATCTAATCACGGTCTAAAGTGGTTTGGTTTAACATAATTTCTTATTATAAACGATGGTTCAACTGCCTCTAAATGTAACGTAACGAGCGTGCGGTGGAGCGTTGCCGCCGGTAAAACCAACGCACTGTAATCAGTTGCGCGCTTGGGATCTCAAGTCCCTCTCCCACCGTCGGATCAGGGATTGGTGAGCTGTCCAGAGTGTGGCCCAGATACTTCATTTGAGCCTTCACCACCACCTTCAAACCCTGGATGGAGATGGACACCGGCGAATGCCGTGAAATAGGACGGCCTCCGTTTTTATGACAGAGACCTCCAGTAGCAGGCCTATTCGGTCTGCTACCAACGTATGATAGGCTATTAAATATCTCCCTTACTGGAAGATTCATAAAATTAAAAATGTTTGAGTATCAAATCATTTATTATTATTATATGAGGTCATTTCATGCAAAGTGTTATCCATGTCTCCAAAAGACCAAAAGAATTCACTCCGATTCGGGTTTAGTTTCGGGCATCAGGGACTGACTGACTCTCTGACCCCATCAAACGTATTACGAGATCACATCAGAATTAAGAAACCTTAATGTTATTGACAACAGACCTAAGATCATATAAACAACGTACAAAAATATTAAAGTGATAACACGTTTATTTGTTGAAACTGCAGTCAATCTTTTTCAAGAGACGTGTTCTAGTATTTACACACAGTTAAAGCCAAAAAAAATTGAATAATTCTCAAAATAAAGTTGTTAATAAAATAACACTAATTTAAACAAGTTATCTTTTAAAACATTGATTATTAAATTTCATTCAATTGATGCAGGCGACCATCTTGGTTAACACTAATGAGATGGCGTTATCCCCTTATCTTCAATACAGTAATAATGAAAAGTAGATTACATAAACATTTTCCTCAAAACAAAATAGATTATGTCTTTAGTGGAATATTTCAAAAATTTACAATTTATATAAATTTCAATTTTTGCAACAATAATATATCGACAATAGTAGTATTCAGGTTATTTCTTTTCCTAACCTTTTATTACTTATAAAACATAAATTAGGAGGTAAAATTATCTACAAGATAATTCGTTCTTAAGAATAAACATTTATATTGTGTAAAGTTATACTTATTAAACTATTTAGCTGTGCGACATAAAATAATACGTTAAAATACTTTAGAATTTTAGTATAGATAATACGAATGCCTACCACGTGCCGATCTAATTACACGATTTTTTTATCATATTATAATACCTCGAATAAAATAATTTAGATAAAAGTATTATATCATTTTTCCTAAAACGTGACAATTTTAATAAAATAAATAATTTATCTTGAATAATTTTGAATTTATATAAATACTCTGAATGTTACTTATAGTATGTAAGTTTTCCATATTATAATGCAGCTGATCTGATTTTAATTTAAAAGTAACCATTTTCCTTAAACGAATTTCTTTACGAATTACAAAATCATGAGACACTATTTTTTTTATTAGTTGAATGCTATTTTCATTATTTATTAAAGATATCTAAAACAAGTTTGAATAACAATTTTATGTTATTAGTTTTATATAGTTCACTTATTTACTTCAGTTATGTACAAGCTTTATATACTAGTCTTATTTACTTGCCTTATATAGTAGATTTATGTGCCTTTGTATCAGTCTTATGGACTATGCTTATTTACTAGTACTTCACGTACAGCCTTATTTGTTTATTGATTTTTATATAAACACTTTATTGTACATAATCTACAATATACATATAAAAAAACAGAACAGTCCATTTATTGACACATACAATTATATAAGTATAATAGTGACTTCTTACAGACAACCCTGAAGTGGCTGTAGTTGGTACATCAAGTAAAATAAATGATATACATACATACTATACATGTTATACAATAATATATACACAGACATTCTAACTTTACCTATACTAATTCTATATCATAATGAATACTATTATGAACTATACTTTACTATACATACTATAACTATAAAACACCTAAATATTTTAATATTGTAAATACTAAAGGGATAAAAAGTGGTTCTCAAGACGTCTTTTAAATATATATCTTAAGAACATTTTATCTCAAACAGTAGTGCATTGCATAGTTTCAAAAAAGGTCTATAAGATATAGAAGAGTATTAGAATGAAAAAGACTTTTGTAAGGCAGAATAAGACAATGAATGTTGAGTTATACAATAAGCCATTTGAGCTGCAGTAGCTGTGTTGTGATGTGATCAACCTCCTTTAAACCGAATATAAATCTTATGCAGACATTTTGTATGCGTTCGAAAATCGTGGTACCTAAAATTCTTACAAAACCGCTAAACCTTACGGTAGTACCATAAAATAATATTAAGGGAATGAGATCGTAATTTAATTTAATAGTTGATGATGTTTGCCAAAGATTGAGAATGATGACTTGCACGGATTTATCGCACGACCGTCAACTCACAGCAGTCGTTAACAGCTTGAAGATTACAATTGAGATATTCAATAGCTTTGGTGATGTCATTAACAGTCTCAGTAAATATAAATATAATATAATATAAATCAAGTCATCAGTATTAAAGTGGAAAAATAAGAGATTACTTGACGAGTTTAAAAAAAATAAAGTACAATAATGGGGAGAGAACATAACCTTGCGGAACACCGGCTCTGAGACTACAAACATGAAGTTTTTTTTTTTTCAATCCGTATTCATTGCTATTAAGATAGGAACCAAGCCATTCGACAACATTAATACCAATATTCAGAAAATTTAACATAGCTAGGACAAGATCAATATAGACGAAGTTAAAAGCATGAGAAAAATATGAGAGAACCATGACAATATTTGGCTGGTTGTTTATTTTTAACCTCGTTGCACACTTTAGTGATTGCTGTTACAATGGTAAAAAAGAGGCTTCGGAAAAAAGTTGCGAAGAACCTATGCAGTATGACATGGAGCGATATCGTCATGAAGAAACCAAGAGTTAATTAAACCTTTTGTCAACAAATGTTAGAGACGGTCCTACCAAGCTATAGTTTTGTATTGACATTTGTTTATTTTAGCTTTTTCTTGTTTGATATTATTAATTCGATCTTCTCTACTAGATACCCAAATTAGAGTAAGATAGAACGAACGCAGTAACATTTTTAAATAATGTTGATTAAAATATGGAAATAGATTTAATTTCTACACTACAGGTTTAAACAAAACGTGGATTTAATCGAATCACTAATCAGGCATTTTATATTATAAACAATGGTTTTATAATTAAACTGAGTCTAAAAGTACTTACCTAACCATCATTATTTAAAACTATAGAAATATGTTAATTAACCAGATCTTAGGCCTGAGAACAATATTAATCCACGTTTTGTAATTATAGTATTGATTTTGCTAAAATAACTTATTAAAATAACTTAAACAAAGGACGCTGTACTAACAAAAGACTGTATCCTCAGCTGTTGTCTTTGGAATAATATATTTAATTACGTCATGAGATATTCTCTTCAAGTTACTGACAAAATATTTTAAATGACTTCAGTTGACAAATTATAATTCACAAGATGGACGGGTAATAGCATTATTTCAATGTTACTGAGATACTACAAGTAGGTGTGGACATTTCGGGTGATCGTAAAATTTGGTCTAAAGTGCTATGATAATTAAGGGACTGTTATAAGTATATTTAAATTTTAAGTGCACTATTTGATCTCTATAGTAGTGAGTTAAAGATCTATCCAATCCCTAGGTGCTTTTGGTGCACTAACAGCCTTTGTACTATGCTATATTAGTGTGCTACTCGTAGTTAACCTAGCGCGCGTTAGGTCCACAAGAATTCACCCGATTTGGATTTGGTTTCTGGAGTCATTTGTCTTGGTGAGTCAGTTTCGACCTGTTTATCTTTCCAACACCATCAACGAGACCCTACACTCTCTAACGAGATCACAATAGAATTGAGACTTCCCAATAGTGGACAATAGATTAGATAAATATCTTCTTCATTACAAGACACCTTATGTTGACAGTTGAATATCTCAGAAATTTGGTATTTACATAAATCTTTGTTTTGTATATTCGGATCGATACGACATGCGTACTTTCCCGTTCTTTTTGCGAGATTCCCCGGGTCTTGCATGAGCTCGTGGGCGGCAGTGATCAGTGACTCGCACGCTTTTTTGATCTCTTCCATAAAAAAATCGTACTTTATTGCTATTTATAATCGGTTCATCCGTAAAGGAAGAGGTATACCGGTTGTTTCTATTATCTTTTTTTTTTTTAAAGATAGATTATCAGTCTAAATGTCAATTTAGTAAATAAGTTGTTACATTTTTTAATAAATATTAGTTATTTTAAATGTTGAGTTATATTTAATTAATTAGTTCGACTAACTTATTATTTACATTTTTATAGTATTGAGTACGTATATACATAAAAATAAATAAGAAATGTTGGTTTCACATAACCTTATAAATAATAATACCTGCCAAATAATATCGTTTAAATTACATTTGTGAAATTATAATACCGCGTATAATATTGTTTAGATAAAAGTTATTATTATTTAAATAATACTCTGATATTACTAATATAGTATACTTGTTAGTTTTTTCAAATATTCATATAATCTGAAAAACTATTAAAAAACTAATTTGACAGAGGGATCGGTTATCCCGAGGTTAGACAGCCGCGTCCTCTGCGATGTGACTATTGTTTCACGAGTGATGACACGATTTTTTTTATTGATTAAATGTATATATATATATATATATATATATATATATATATATATATATACTACTTTTACTAATTAAAGTTTATGTGTATATATATACACATAAACTTTAACTAGTAACAAGACAACATGTCACCTATCTGTAATATATACCTATCCAGGACAGTGATAGAGTCAAGAATGTTAATGTGTGCGTGCACGTGTGGCTATACTACACATAAATGTGTATGTAAGAAACAAGCATTAAACCTTTTGGGTTAATTATTAAGAACGTTAACCGACAACTTAACAACCTAAATATCGAGATAAAGGGTAAATACATTTAAGTACCATATATACCCTGTCTTTTCTTGCATCAAGTGCACTTGTTTGTTCATCCAAAAGCTGACCTCAATAGTAGCGGTCAGTTGTAAATAATAGGTAATTAGGTATATGTATTTTTCTCTGTTAGTTGTTGTAAATGTAATTTGTATGTAAATATTACTCATTCTTGTATCCAAAGTTTATTGTAAAACTAAGGATTATGTTAACGACTGTCTATGGAGAATTATAGAGTTGCTAATAGTTTTGCATGGCTATTAGTATTCAAAATACAATCCGGCTATAAGTGTAGACGAGCTGTCTTAAAAATTATTTTTTCCACATTGTCTTATGCAAGTTTGAAGGCGTGGCTAATATGTATAATTACGCCGAATTATAGCTTCTATTAATAAGAGTCTCTGGACTAATCATTGGAAGGAAATGAAAGCCGCCCTTTCATTTCCTTCCAATGATTCCAGTGACTATTTGTACCAAACTCTGTGGTACCTGGAGGCAGATCGCGGCCTTGGTTTGATGCATGATCGTGGCTACATCAGCCGGCAAATTCCAGATGGACTAATGTGTTATGTGTTAGTCACTAAGAATCCAAATTCTAGAGTTCTGAAGAGGGAATATAATGGTTCTGATTCTTCAAACGCCAAATCCCTAAAGTAAAGTTTGGGGTTCACATGGCAAAGTACTGTCCGCCCAGCATGCACAAGTTATGGACGCTTTCTAAAGATTTACTGGGAAACTTTTTCCAACCGTCTTTACTGACATTGCATGCCAGAAATAGCGCTCAAGTCCAGACAGCAAAAGAGAAAGCCGATGTCTTGGGCACTCTTTTGGCCTCAAACTCAACTTTTGATAACCAAGGGATGACAGCACCTACTATCCCGCGGTGTCAGAGCTCAATGCCGAAAATATTTTTTTTTCGCCAAAAAACCAGACGACAGTCTCCATTTTCCTTTGACGTTCAAAGGTCGAGTGGCCCGGATGATATTTAATTTCCCCAATGGTGCTAATTTCTTTCGGCACTCCTAACTTATAGGTGTAATCTCGATCTCATAAAAACGTGCCCTTGTCCATCCGACCCCTGAAAAAAGGTGATAGCGGGGACCCAGCTAACTACAGACGTGTAGCCATTACCTCTCTTCTTTTTGAAATAATGTAGAGCTTCATCAAAAATAGCTACCAACGTACCTCGAGAATTGCCAGTTGATCAATGATAGACAATATGGCTTTCACCACGGTCAATCGTCTGGTGACCTTTTATTATATCTTACGCACTGCTGGGCAGCGGTTATTGAAAGCAAAAGACTCTCCAGTTAGTCTGGATATGGCAAAAGGATAGGATAGGATAGCATTGTACCATTACAAGGAGCTTCTTTCGAAGCTTCCTTTCTGAGCTTCCCGAGGGTTTATGTAAGTGGATCACCATCTTTCTCACTGGGCGGAGGATCTAGGTCGTTCTTAAAGGTTTTTGCTCGGACCTCAAGCCCGTAAACGGTGGTGTACCCCGAGGCTGTGTGATATCCCCAACTCTGTTCCTCTTGCACATCAATGATGTGTTGGATATTTTTAACATACATTGTTATGCGATTGACAGCACTGGGATAATGTATGTCCCAGCCGTGAGGGGCTTTCTCTGTACATGGTTTACGAGCGCTAAAAGAAAGTTGAGTCGTCTATAAAAATCTCCCTGGGGATCGTCTCAGTATGGAGTGAACTGAATCCTTCAGTTTAATCCCCAGACACAAATTTGCGTTTACCATTAAGAAAAAACGCATTTGTCGTATAGTCGTTCTTCAAGATCACTCGCGAATAACAGAATGCTGGGCCTCAACATTTCGAGCGACTCTTAGTTTGTTGGTAATCTCGGGAATAAAGCCAAGTTGGCCTTGAGGAAATTGGAAGTGATCAATAAAGCGAGACAGAATTTTAAACCTGGTCAAAGACTTGCGCCCTATGAGGCGCAGGTCCAGCAACACATGGAGTACTGTTCTCTTCTCGTCTCATGGTCCGGATCACACCAATATCAGCTTCTACATTTTGACCGCTTACAACGGAGAGCCGTTCAGATTATAGGGAATCCGGTGCTCTGTGAACAGCTGGACTCTTTGGCATTGCATAGAGACTTAGCTTCCTTATGTGACTTCTACTGCATTTATAACGGAATGTTCTGAAGAGCTATTTGAACTGACTCCCGCACCTGCATATTCATCACTGCACAGCACGTCACCGCCTTGATTACCATCCGTACCACCTGGATGATCTTCTACTGAGCGATTTCCAAGGAAGTTTTTTCCACTGATCCACTACTAAGATGTGGATTCCTTTGGCGGTTTTCCCAGATCGATACGACATGAGTACCTTCAGAAAAGGCGTATACATCCTCCTACAAAGCCGACAACGTTCATGTGAGTCCTTGGATGTTGCAAAAGTTCGTGGGCGACGGTGATCACATATTATCTATTATCGTTTGCCCTCCTCTAACATATATATAAATATATATTATTTTATATATATCGTTGACCATATACCTACCGAACAGGAAAAATTCTGATTGCATGATATGAACAGCACTATATTCATTTATATTCTAATTTCTTGTTCTTATTCTTAGAAATGGATTTAATCACACACTCACACATACAGAGAGAACATACCCATGTGTAATATATTTAGATTACAAAAAAATATAGTTTTTATTCAATTCCGATTTTTATTAAAAAATAATATAAAATATCGCTATTCTTTAATTTTCAAGGACAATATATTTAATTTAAATACGTATCTAATCGATTGGAAGTTTATTATTTTTTATATTGAGGGGGTTTACTTCGATAAGAAAGATAAATTTTATTGTATGACGAATAATCCAAATAATTTTAACACTTATCATAATAAAGAATCTCTGTTACGGGGATGGGGGAATTTTATAAAAATACTTGGAATAATTAGTAATGTCACAAAATCTATATATACCTATATATTCTAACTTGTTCCCTCCCGCTTCACTGGGAAAACTATTAATTTGGATGTGAACTTAGGTTGCTATGGTAACCGTTGGTATAGTAACTCTTACTCACGCGTTAAGTGTATAGCTCCTACTGGTTTAAAACTTGGCGAAATGCAAGAAATTGAAAACCTTTAGGATAGGAATTCTGTAAAATCCGTTCTTAGTGATCGTCTACGTCACAAAAGAAGTAACAATGTAAAATTTTAAGTTAATCGGACAGATAGTTTCGGGGATTTCGTGATGAGTTAGATAGTAGTTATATATACATATATATAGACGAGGGAACTTCCCGGCCCGAAGGGCCGGAAAGGGTCAAATGTCAAGTATAAGGTTGGCACCCACCCTATTTTGTAGCCTGATTCAATAGCTTTTTTTTTATGTATTACACATTATTGTGTGATTTGTGGGTGATAAGTGATGCGCGTGCATACAGAGTCAATTAGGTCATTATTATATAGTAAGGATTCTCGAAACGTGTTTATAATTTTTTTTATACTTCCTTATCACTTGTAAACATTTCTCTCTCTTTATTTGTCCTCCAAATACGCGTAAACAACCTGCAGAGAGTAGGTATAGACAAATTACATTAACGTTTGTAGAATAGAATATCAGTATATAGATATATATATCAGTATATAGATATATATATCAGTATATAGATATATATATCAGTATATAAATATATATATCAGTATATAGATATATATATTTGACGTAACGCTACCTTATACTGTCGCTTTGAATGTAAGTAGAATCGACAAGGAGCGTTTGGAATTTGTCAAGCAAGAAGCTACAACTACTGAATCTGTATATTTCTTCTTGAAGCATATCTTTCTCCAATCTTTAATCTTAGAAAATATTTATAATTTTTAGATTAGTTTATTTTTTATCTGTTAATGATAAGCTATAATCGGTTTCGTGTTAGTGATTGTGAAACTGTTAAACGATTTAAGTTCGTATTCACACAATGCGATTATTTTATTTAGACTATGATTTTTAAATTAAAAATTGTTATAATTAAATTTACTAAAATTAAATACATAATATGTTAAGTAGAAAAACAAAATTAATCTAAATGTGGTAAAATTTATATATTGTGAATGTAATGTGTCATGATAAATATTTTATTGTTATATATAATAATATATATTATGTTATATTTATTATTATATTATATGATTGTGGTTATATATCTGGATTTATTTATTTTTTAACTTTTTTGGAAGTTTTTTTTTTGCACGCCTACTCTCTCATGTACATTCTAAGATTGGCTGGTAGAGCCTTTTGTGCATTTTATTGTATATTGTGCAATGAAGAATAAAATAAATAAATAAATATATGTAGGTATATCTTTGAGTCTGCTCCGGTCTTAATTTATAACTGATAATAGCTATCCTTCATTATTTAATATGTTGTTGTAACCTAGGCTTTTACAACTAATATTAAACCGCCCATTTATTACTTACAATAAAATAACCTTCATTGGAAAGTATGACTATAACGTTAGCTGTTGCGTCGTCTGTTTATGTGTTTAAGGATTAATTTCGCAAACATTCACCGCTGGGACGGTGAGGGCTGTCTATCAGTTATATTTATAATAAATCAACCTAGCTATACATGTGACTCCGCTCGCTGAACACAAACTAAGATTTCTGACAGTACATTGATAACTGTCAAGGAACTGTCAAAATTGTTATAAAAAAATCCACCATTTAATTTCTATATTTTGTATTAGATTTTTTTTTACATAAATATTTTTTTGTACTTTTGATATTTATATATTGATATTTTTTAGAATTCTGACACTTACGTACATAATAAAAAAAAAAATGATGATCATTTTTACATGCAGCAATTGATTCTATTTATTATTTGTATAAGTATACTTATAGACATCAAATATAACATACTGACAGAAGTACATATAAAAATAATACTTAATGGTTGGATAAATAAATAAATAACGTTAATATCGTAAGCAGGACTCGAACTATATCGATCTCTGGGTGACGGGAAATATGAACAAAGTATATTCATAGAAATTAAGTCAATAGTTCTAACATGTTTATGTCAGTTAATCAATCATACATTAGGGTTCCTTTAAATATATATATATATATATATATATAGGATTCAAAAAAATAATTGTTCAATACACTTGATAAAATTTATCACATATAAAAAAGTATTTTAATAATACGATAAAAAAAAATCTTATAATTGCGATATCGTCATTTGCATACAAAATATAATATTATTTTTCACAGCCCTGTTTAACAAAAGTAATATCACAATAACAGTTGAACACTCTGTATCGTCTCGGACGGACGCTTTTCATTTCATTATACTGTGGGATATGTTTTAAGAAAATCAGCGGAAAATCATTAAAACTATACATGAGGTAAGAAATGGAAAAATATCACTACGTATATTTTAATGTTATTTTTAATTCTTATTTTGTGTGGTTTTTATTATATTTAATCGTACAATGTCTTAATCTTTAATCTGGTTATTTTATGGTTTAATCGGACGTTTTGTTGTCCAATCTATCGTACGCCAAGCAACTAGCGTACTTACAATTAGTATGCTAGTTGACCTAGCGTACGGTAAATTATATTAGTGAAAACGCAAATAGTGAGCTGTTGTAGGTTGTGATTTGACACCTCACTGTTTTTAGGGTCAAATAGCAAGCTCAAAATGGATAATGGGAGCATTAACGGAATGTATATTGTTTTAGGCTTAGCCTAGGACAGTTAGAATTAGATTATAAAACCGTCATTTATAATACGAAATTATGTCAAACGTGGATTAAAGATTAAGTGTTAAACCACGTTTTGTTATAAGTAAGAAGATAAATACTTATATTTCTTACTCGGAGCTAAAAAACCTCTAAATCACTTAATCTTTTACTTTTATTACTATTGAAATAGACTTAAAATTATCGTTATATTACTAATAATTTATTCCAATCCCGCTTCGAAATTTAATGCTTTGATAATCAGATATTATATCTTACCTTTGTAGATACTGAGTTTGATAATTATAACTGTTTAATATAACGTATCAGTATGTACGTCTCATTGTTTTGAACAAATCTCCTAAACCAATAATAGTAAGTCAGTCCTTGTTCCTTCATTTTGGTCTGGGAGTGCCGGTTCAATATAAATAAAGATATAAAATGTAATATATTTCAATAAATATTTTTGCTACAACCAGGCATGGAACCCGGGAACTACAAACAATATACCTTGTCATTTGATTATTTTTTTTTCTTTTAGTATAAGTTCTACTTAATATATTCAACATGGGTTAGTACCATCCCCTAAAGATCGGGGTAAAATACTTAAAACATGAACTACCAGTCATCTGCTTACTTGTAAAATAAATTATGAACATAACAATTATAAAAGTTTTATATTACTATTAATATTGATTACATTTTAATGAATTCTAAATATAATAATAAACGATATAGAAAAGACGGTTTCCTAACAACACATAACTCGAGAAGTGCGGGACTGATTTTTATGGTATTTGATTTGTTGGATTTCTCTCCGATTATCGGAATAAATATTAAAAACAATGAAATCACTTGGTAAATTATTAATTAATTGTTCTTACCACTGTTAATAAAAAGACAAGGTGCTTGAATTAGAAAAATTAACCATTCCTTTTTTTATATAGTTTTACTTAAACGTCTTTCTGACACGCCATTGTGATTTTTATACTTTTATTGATTTTTATTTCTGTATTGACATAATAAAAAACTAAACCTATTTTTTGTATTATTAAATTTAAAAAGATTGGTTAGGTAAAATGACATTTTTTGACCTTAAGCAATCAGAAGATTCAGAATACTCATAGATAATAATAATTCATTATAATTATATTATTATCGCAAAATATTATATCTGATTATAATTAATTTTAATTATAAATTAAATCAGATCTTTTGTTCTAAATTTTGACAAGAGTGACTTATCTTTATTTATTGATTGATTGGATTTTAAGATAAAGTACTGTAAACAAAAAAGACTAACACATTGTTATTAAAACAAAGTAAGGAAAAATATAAAATAAATTGTTTTTAATGTATAATACTTATTGTAATAAAACATGGATACTTTATATAATGTTTATAAGTTATTAGAGCAAGTTTGTTAGAGTTAAGAGGAATAAATATTATCAAAAAATATTTTGATTTATTGTTTGAGTTACGTAGGATGCTAAGCATTGTTGAAATAATTTGGTGCATTTTGTATTATAACATAACTAATTGTCCCAAAAACAGGAAAAACCAAATAGCAATGGCAATAATATAATTATCTTTACATATAAATAAAATTGAAGTGTCTGTTTGTAATTCCTAATGTTTACTGAATGTATATGAATGTGTATACGGTATTAACATTTTTTTTAAAGTTCTCTGTCTATCTTTCTGTCTGTTCCGGCTAATCTCTCAAACAACTGGACCGATTTTAAACGACTTTCACTGGTGGATAGCTAATGTTATAAGGAGTAAATTAGGGTACTTTTATTAAAATATATATATATTCCTCGCTCACAAATTCGTAGGCACAGCTAGTTATATAATAAAAATTGCTCACATTACAATATTTATAGCTAGAAATGCAAGCTAGTTTTAAATAAATACTAAAAATATATCAGTTACAATTTTGATATTTGAATAATTTAATTTTTCAGTTCAAGACCTTCTGTTAAATTGAAGTTATCAAAAAGGATTAAAGGATCTGTTCACGTATCATCTCAGAGATATCGCTTATCAGTGCAGAATTTTTTTTATCTGATTTACTGTTGTAATATTTATTAATCTAGTTCATAAGATATTTGACACATTTTTACCTCAAATGGAGTTGTTGTATGTTCATCTGTATTTATATATGTATGTCCCAAATTTAAACTGATGTGATGAGTGGAGTTTTTAATGGAAAGCCTTATTGAGTTTGATTTTTGGTGGAAATTAAGAAGCTCAGCTCAGACTATACTAATTGGAAATAGTGTTGAGAATTTTAATATTTGTTTTTCTATTACAATATATACAAACTTCTTATAGTTGTTTATGAGCTAAAAACAGAAATAATTGAAATTTATCAAACGTGATTTCATTGTTTAGTAGATAAGTGTGTTTGCGTGATGTAGCAAAATATTTATACAAATAATCAGATATAGGATTTAAGCTATAAGGGCGAGGTAGGACCATTGTTTGTTGTTTTGGCTTTTTTTTTTTACTATTTTTGTATATATAATACAAAAAATAGAAGATTACTAAATTAAAACTGAAACTATACATAAATAAACATATTTAATATTCAAACTGCGAATCAAATGTTATTATTCTTATGACGTTTAAAAACTAGTCAATTAGGAGGAAGAGGCAAATTACACTTTTGTATCTTGAGGAAAATACTTTTAATACTTTGAATAATTTTAATATCTTATAGATAAGGAGAACAGTAGAAGATTTTTTAATATACCCGACTACGAAGGAATTATGAAAATATTATTATTGTTTTTTTTAAGTCTTAATATTCAAGGTCAAAATATATCTAACAAAATAGAAGTTTAAAATGCAATCACATTTATCTTGTATCTTTATCTTAATTAGCATAAAAACGTTTATTTTTTTTTAAAGATATGATAATATATCTTTAGAATACCTACTTTTGAATACACAAAATATTTATCATATTTATTTTAATTGTCATTTCATAATACCTATTTCTTAAATGCGTTTGTAGAATTTATGTATTTTTACATTAATTAGAATTAGTGTTTAGTTCGTCTAAATTGTAGTAATTTTTTTGTTTTTTGCTAACATTGCTAACAGTATAGAAGGAAAGGTTCCGAGGATTCAAAAACAACTTAAGTAACAGTCAGTGTCTTTTTGTTCTCTGGCGACAAATACTAGATGGGCAGTTATCTCCACAGGAATATTATACCTTGTCGGGATAAAAAAGCTATCCTAACCATTCATGTATATGGTCTTTTATAAGGTTATGTTTTACCTTATATATGCAATAAAAATCATATAATCCATCCTGTATATTTTGCATGTTTCAAGGACAAACATCTAAACATCAACAAAACAAATTTTACATATATAACGAATAATAATGTTCCGTCGTGTCGTAGAATTAGAATAGAATAGAAGTAGAATTTTATATAACACGCTTTTAGTTCGGACAAACCTTTGCGTAAAAAGGTAAATCGCTACAAAATTACCATTAATTACTAAGTGTTTGCTGATTATGATTATAGCCAAAATGGGGAAACGTTAAGATTTCAGTTCCACAGACCCGACCAGAAATAAGACTAATAAGACACCAGAAATAAAATTAAGCGTCCGTTGCCATGTGACTTCCCCCATTTTGCTTGACCTTTTCCATTTAAAACTTGCTTTTCAAACTGCGACAAATATTTTTCTCACAAACTTCTAGAAAAGTTTCTATTCTATGAGATACTAATTGTATAACTCTGGTATATTTCTTTAAAAGAATAATGAAAGAATATTTAATAAAATTTAAATTAATTTTTTCATACAATTTATTGTTATTGAGACGATTTACATAAAAATAAAGATATTTATTAAGTAATCAATTTATTTGTATACAATGCAAATGCAGACATTTGTATATACATATTAATACACGAATGTGGTCGAATAAATGTTATATAATATTATAATATTATTCAAAATTATTATATAATAGATTGAAAATACTAACAGATCCGGAATTTAAATAATATGCAAATACTGTCTAAAACGAGATTCTAAGGTTGTATATACTCATTAATCAAATAAACACATTTTAAATAACTAGACTTTTGATTTTAGAATAGGACTAGCTGATTCCCGTTGGCTTCGCTATGCACACTATTAATTTGGATGTGATTTTAGACTTCTTGTATTGACATAATGTTTAATTTCTATTTTATATTTAGTGTAATTTTTAAAAATTTTAAATAGAGAAATATAATGCCAGTCAGAGAATTTCACATAACCTATACTGTGTATTGGAATGCGTTCGCGTTATATAATGTGGCGGGATCCCCAGTAGGCCTAAATCACGAAGAAATTGCCAGCTTATAACTAAGGACAAATTTTGAATTTTTTCATTTATTTATTTTTCGTATATATCAAATTCAATTTCGTAGTCTATTTATATTTTTACGTCATTGATTTTTATTTATGGCAAATTTTTAATTTTCAAATTTCAACTCTTTGCACCCCCCCCCCCCCCCCCGTCAACCTCATCTAAACTATGGTTACCATGGTAACTTTTGCCATAGCATCCGTTGTCATCGTAATCATTGCTATGATAACCGTTGCTATTGTAACTGTTGCTATAGTAACTCTTACTTCCATCTATGTACACACTCATCATGAAACGTCTGTAGCTATGAGGCCGATTGACTTGAAATTTGTTGAAATCCGTCGGGATAGGAATTCCGTAAAATCCGTTCTTAGTGAACGTCTACGTCACAAAAGAAGTAACTATGTAAAATTTTAAGTTAATCGGACGGATAGTTTTAGAGATTTCGTGATGAGTCAGTGAGTGATAAATCGCTTATATATATATATAGATTATAAATAAATATATATAGCGATTTTGTCTCCTCCCTATTTTTCCTACCTTCAGGTTCACCCCCTGTTTCTCCTGTCATTGTGAAAAAGCTGTTAGTGACCTGTACTACTGGATTAGCTATTTTTGGGAAATAGTGCGCTTACAATTTATTTATGATATGGGTCAATACTTCTAAACAACTTAGTGAATTGGGGTCAAACACAATAACTATATTTGTCATTGCATAATGTCGATTCAAAGATAACTTGGATGATATCCGATAAAACGACATTCAGTTAACTGATAAGTTTCTACTGATAGTTTTATGGATTAATATACAATTTAAAATACTAATGTGTAGTAATTAAATTATTTAAAGTTAATTAATGTTTTAATAGAATAATTATTAACGACTAACGATGGTATAAATTTGACGTGTATGTTTGTTTCATCATATCTCCGAAATTGATGTACCGGTGTGATTGTGTGTTGATCTATTTTGGTGGAAAAAACAGTCGTCTCCAAAACGTCCGTCTCGTAAATATTAGTGACAGTATCTGAGGCAATATTATGTTACGTTTAAGATAATTAAAGTAGGTAATACGTATTAAAATCATTATTACATAAAGTATAAATTTATTATTTATTAGATTAAAATATGAAATAGAATTTTAGATGAGAATATTCTTTCATCTTTTTTTGGTTAAATAATTTTTCTTTTTTAATTTCGAAAATTTAGAAATTTTTCAACAGTCGAGTTTTGATTTTTAATCTTACTAAATGATTTAATTTCATTATTAATTATTTTCCTCATCTATATATATAATGTTTTGTTGGTTTGTGTACGAACACTCAAAATTTTGTTGTTTTGTTTTGATGTTTTAGAAACAGACGCAATACTAGCTGACGTCTATTTCTCACAGATTCAACTGAGAAGCGTGGCAGGGCACAGCTATTTTTTTTTTTTTTTTTATGTTAGAGGAGGGCAAACGAGCTGGCGGGTCACGGATGGACGTGATCACCGCCGCCCATGAACTCTTGCAACATCCGAGGATTTACAAGAGTGTTGCCGGCCTTGTAGGTAGGAATAAACGCCTTTTTTGAAGGTACCCATGTCGTACCGATCTGGAAATACCGCCGAAGGGATTTCGTTCCACATTCGAGTGGTACGTGGAAAAAATGTCCTTGAGAACCGCACAGTGGAGGATCGCCACGCATCCAGGTGGTAAGGATGGTATTGGAGGCGATGGCGCGCTGTGCGGTGATGAAATTCGGCGGCAGGCATCAGATCGAATAGTTCTTCGGAACACTCCCCGTTGTAAATGCGGTAGAAGACGCACAAAGAAGCCACGTCTCTACGCAATGCCAAAGAGTCCAGCCGTTCGCAGAACACCGGGTCCCCGACAATTCGAACGGCTCTCCGTTGTACGCGGTCAAATGGTAGAAGCTGATATTGGGGTGATCCGGACCAGAGATGAGAACAGTACTCCATGTGTGGCCGGACCTGCGCCTTATAGAGCGCAAGTCTTTGGCCAGGTTTGAAGTACTGCCTCGCTCTATTGATCACTCTCAATTTCATCGAGGCCAACTTGGCCTTGCTCTCCACATGACCACGAAACTGACAGTCGCTCGAGAAATGTCGAGACCCAGTATTCTGATACTTGGCGAGGCAATGTGGGGAGTGCTCTCGAAGAGCGGTGATACGACAAATGGGGTTTTCTTAGTGGTGAACGCGCAAACCTGTGTCTTTAGGGGATTGAACTGAACGTGGTTCAGTTCACCCCACTCAGAGACCATCCCCAGGGAGGTTTCTATTGAAGACACAAGTTTCTTTCGGCACTCGTCGACGTTTCCCGAGTGAGACCTGCACGGCCGGAATATACCGCATCCACAGTACTGTCATCCGCATAACAATGTATGTTGGAGATATCCAACATATCATTGATGTGCAGGAGGAACAGAGTTGGGGATAGCACGCAGCCTTGGGGTACACCAGCGTTCACGGGCTTGGGGTCCGAGCAAAAACCGTCGAGAACGACCTGTATGCTCCGCCCAGTGAGGAAGCTGGTGATCCACTTGCATAAACTCTCGGGAAGCCCATAGGAAGGTAGCTTCGAAAGAAGCCCCTTGTGCCATACACGATCGAAGGCTTTCGCCATATCCAGACTAACTGCCAGACCCTCTCCCTTGCTTTCAATAACAGCTGCCCAACGGTGTGTAAGATACAACAGAAGATCACCAGCCGATCGACCATGGCGAAAGTCATATTGCCGGTCATTGACCAACTGGTGATCCTCGAGGTAGGTTAGGAGCTGTTTATTGATAATGCTCTAAATTACTTTGGAGAGCAGAGAGGTAATGGCGATAGGTCTGTAGTTAGCTGGTTCCGAGCTATCACCTTTTTTAGGGATCGGATGGACAAGGGCACGCTTCCATGTGACCGGGACTACGCCTTTAAGGTAGGAGTACCGAAATAGACGCGTTAGCACTGGAGTCAACTCAGGGGCACACGTTCGTAGCACCAATGGAGAAATGCCATCCGGCCCACTCGACTTATGAACGTCCAAGGAAAATAGAGACTGCCTAATAGTTTTCTGCCGAAAAACTATTTCCGGCATTGAGCTCTGACACCGCGGGATGATAGGCGGTGTCTTCCCCTGGTCGTCCAAAGTCGAGTTGGAGGCGAAAAGAGTGCCCAAGAGATCGGCTTTCTCTTTTGCCGTGTGGGCCAGAGAGTCATTCCCCATGTGCAACGGCGGTAGGGACGGCTGGCTAAAGTTTCCCAGAGTGGCCTTTGAAAGCGCCCAGAATTTGCGCGTGCCAGGCGGATACTTTGCCAGCTGATCCCCAATTTGGACGACATGCTTGAACTACGCTCTAGCGATTTGCCGTTTGAAGAATCTGGAGGCACGATTATATTTCCTCTTCAGAACTCTAGAGTTCGGATCCTTAGTGACTAACGCATTGACCCAAGCTTGATAAGCCTGCCGTTTGCCAGCTGCTGCAGCCCTGACAGACGCATCAAACCAAGGCCGCGATCTGCCACCAAGTGGTACCACAGAGCTTGGTACAAATAGTTCCATGCCCTGTAGTAGTAGTCACATCAAATATAAAGTAAGCACACAAAAATACCAAAGAGTTCAGTCAATTTACGATGTAATTTTTTGTAAAAAAACAAGTATTTTTTGTGGGTTATTAGTTCTGGTATACATTAATTAATCTACATATTATATTTGTGATAATATACAGTATAAATTAATTTAGAAGTATTATAAAATTATAAGTTATATGCAATGGAATAAACTTATTTAAATTAGACATAGGAATAATAAAAAACTAAAATCGTCATTAGATTATCAACTAGGGGCGCTAGCAGTCCATCTATTTCGGCTCGTTGCGCTCGCAAAATCTCGGGTGCCGTTTTGCATATTGAGGTAGCGAGCCTAGTGTAATGACTCATCGTTTTCCATTGATTTCAATGGGATATCAGATTTTTGACGATTATTCCTTAACGACAGAACATTTTTCTATTATTTTTTTATAAAAACCATCTCCTAATATGTGTCTCTTTGATTGCAAAATTTCATAATTTTCCTTCTAGTAGTTTTCGAGCCTATTCGTGACAAAGAATGTGAAAAAGTCTTCAGTAGAGTGCTCCGATCGCTTCGCTCAAAAAAGCATACTAATGTAAATAATACAGTTTTTAATTAAATTTAAAAGTTAACTTTACGCACAACCTAAGTACATCGTAACAGCTGTCGATGGTGACCTCCAATTTGACCTTATCTAGAGGTTAAATATACGTTATAAAGAACAGAAATTTAACAAGTACGCCATTTAATATAAAATATTTATCTAAATGTATGATAATTAATTAATAATATTCATTATAATTATTATTTTATATATTTCTTGTAATTTGGTATTATTGTAATGGCATTTGGGTGGTACAGTAATTATTTATTATATAATTAATTGGTAATTAAATTATTTAAATTTATTATGAACTATATAATAATTTAATATATAAATACATTTTTATACCATTGCAGTATTATTTAAGATGTTGTAGTTTTCTAATAAAAGTAATTTGATATAAAATATATTGCTTTAAAAATATATGTTAAATGTTTTTATATAATCTAAGTAAATTAATGAATAATTAATGAGACTATGTGATTTCTCTTTTAGGTGGATCATCTTAAAACCTGTTACAGTAAGATAAGTGCAATCTGAAATTAAAATGATTCTATAGAAGTGTGTTAAGTGTTTTATACTCAAGTGTGTTAAATAAGTGTTTTTAAAATGGCGACTGAAGAAATTCGGAAGAGGAATCAGGTAATTATTATTATTAATACTTTATAATAATAATAATAATAAAATATTTAGTAAAATACTAGCAGTAAAGGCGTGTTAAAAATAAAATATTCTTTATATGATTAATTGAAATTTCTTTGACAGTTTTGTCTGTCTGTTCGAAAATACGTTTTTCTAACCAATGCTTTTTTTAATGTTGGTACATTATACATTATTTCTTTGTGTGCTAATATTTTAGTGATAGATTAAAAGATGTACAATTTTGAACTTACTATCAATGGGTATTTTGTAACGGTCAAGTTGAAACCTAACATTTAATTCTCAATTGATTCGCTCTACTGTATTCGAATAATTAATTTTCATAATAAAACTCTTAGCCCTGTGCTAATAATATGTCAAAATATGACACTCGAAGTTCATTCCTCTATTTTCCTTATCAAATCTTATGGCCATAAGAGCTCTTAGATCGGGAAAATATTATTTCACAGATCAGTTTTCATTAAAAAATATTCCTAATTATGGATATGTAAGTATATGTTCCACATATATTTATTTGAAGAATAGGACACAAGTCTAATATTATAATGAATTAGTTCTTGTAAATATATACCTAAATAGCAACGCGTGTAACATTATTATGATAATTTTATTAAGTCTACCGTCTGCTCTGTTATGTTATAAAGTTACTTTAAAACATAAAACATACCATAAAATGTTATTACAGCTCTTGGAACAGATAATTACACTTACAGAATGTTATTTTATGTTTGGTTATATTTTCACTTGATTCACTTTTACATAAACGAAATAACACCAGCGATAATCTTTTGAAACGTTTTAATGGTTTCCTTACAACTTCCAACACGATAAGGAATTTAATCGCAATCAAGTGACACACGCCGACTAAGACTACCGTTTATTATATTTACAAACAATACTATTTATTTACAAATATTAATTGTCAATAATACACATATTTAATATATAAAATAGGTATATTGAGAAGTAGTTTGTACTTATCAATATTTAGATGAGCTTGCACTAACTATATTTAAATGTGATCGTTTTAATGTTTGTTACACTTTTCCAGAAATCCAATGGATTAGAAATGGGTGATGTACAGAAAAAAGAAAATAGTAACGGAGATGTAAGTAATAATAATATTAATAAAGATATATTTAAAAAAATATACGTATTTGTGTAAGAAAATAACTAATATATTATAAAATGTTATGGATTTGCGTAAAAATATATATTATTGTAGCAGTTCAAAATAAAATATAATAGTAATTACGATAAATGCATCAAAATAACTATCTTGTAATATTTTTTCTAAGTTGTTAGTTAATACACTGACCGACAAATAAATCTAAATTCACATATTGAAGCAAGGTTTATGATAAAAAACTAGTTACCTTTCACTTTGATTCCTTTCACCGCCATTGTTAAAATCTTGTGAATTATTTTAAATGTATCCTTGTGAGTGCAACGTTTAAGTATTTATAGTCTAAAGTTTGTATAATGTGTACGCCTTTTATATATATAGTTTTTATATATCAGTAAAGTTTTTTATATCAATATACGTATTTTTATTATATTCTATTTCAGATAACTCACGAACTGCTGGACTATGAACCCAGCGGGTGGTTTGAAGTCACCATGTCAAAAATGGGTAACTCAACAGAAGACTTCATAAAGAATCACAGCTCAGCCATGAAAACTATATCTATTTTCGCTCTCAACGGTCTAATCATTGGTTTCTTTTTTGCCTGCTTGTATTACTGGTTGAGTTATAGTGAGTATGAAGCACTTTATAGTATCTATTATTTGTTGTTTGAGTTATTTCACTAAAATACTGTTCATATCGCCGTTTCAGGTACGGAGCCTCTCGAATTATGTTATGGATTCGGTAGTTTGATAGCGTTATTGACTATTGTATATTTCTTCATCATTTATTTCCTGATTGTAAAAAGATTCTTCGGTAAATGGTTTAGAAGAACAGTATGGACTAAAGTTGAAAATGTTTCGTCGTATTTATGGAAAATTTGGTGAGTTTTATGATATTAAGTAAATATATTTAATTAATTGGCTTGTTATATATTGTTAGCATTTAGACGCTATAAAGATTAATCTTTTTCAGGTTGTTCAAATGGTGTTTTTGTATAGCCTTGCTACTGGCTATAGGGTTTTTCTTATACTGGGACACCAAAGATGCACCGCAGAGACTGACGTCATTACTTGGACTATCTTTTTTATTGGTTTTAGGTAAGAAAATTTAGACTTTATATTTTGTATATTGATTTAATGTTTAAACTATTTTAAGTTGTTCATTATATTACGACTATTCGTAATATAATGAACAACTGATGTTATACCTCCCAGATATTAAATTTAACCACTATTCTTACTAAAATTAAGACATTATTTAACTTCAATGGTCTTTTATTGTAACATTAATAATTTACATTAATTATGAAACACCCTTCTTACTGAAAGATAATATTAATTCTAATTTTAGAACCTATGATTTTTTTGTTAATAGATATTATTTAAAGGAATTGTGATTGTAAAAATAACTACATTGTTAGTATAGCTAACATATTTTTGTCTATTTTTTCGTAGGTTTCGTATTCTCTCTACACCCTGGTCGGATAAACTGGCGTTGTGTGTGTGTCGGACTTCTGGTGCAGTTCGTCTTTGGAGTGATCTTTATCCGCTGGGACACCGGCAGATCTGCGCTCCGGTGCTTCTCCGATAAAGTGAGGATAATCATTGCGAAGCGAAGCGAAGCTCTTAATCGTTTGGGAAACTTCTTTTTGAAGCAACATCACATAAAAACTACTGAACCGATTTGAATAAAAATTGGCAGAGCTGTAGAAATTGGGAATGGGCATGTTTAAAAAAAACAGAATAAAATGTCTCATTCCGTTCAGAAATTATGGTCAAAAAACTGAGGGAGCTCAGCTCAACTCCCGCAGCGCACGGCGGCGAATCCTAGTATAATTCACTTTACGATAGTATCCAGTTACATTTATAAAAATATACGCATCACGCATTGTCTTACTTCGATATTATATATATTTGCATATCAATATATTTCGTCATAAAAGAGTCGTAGAGGTTTACGCAAAAGTGACATCATACTATCATAATTACATTACGTAATACAGGTTTAAATAAAATCTGCATTTAAATATTTTGTCTGTACGTATTTCATATTGTGACTATGCGTTAAGATAAAGTTTTAAACCTACAAATCCTTTATTTAACTCTCTACATATAGAAAAAGACAATCAGAACTAACTAACACAGTTATAATGTTTTTTACGTCACTATTATGTCAAAAAGATGTCAAATGATAACATGAATATATAATAGTAATAGTTCATATCTCCAATTCCTGCACTGCATGAGAATGCTTGCGTCAGTCTGATGTTATTATGACATAAAAGTATTTACTTAGTAATAGATAAATAAAAATGAATAATTTCTCTCAATTTACTCATGGGCACTGGATCTTCGATTTTTTTTTAAGATTTAAATATTTCCAGATCTCAACTTTCTTAAGTTACGGAGTGGAAGGTGCTGCGTTCGTTTTCGGGGAACTTCTCGTTAGGAACGAACAAGTTTTTGCGTTTACTGTAAGTGTACCTTTAAGTGGACAGTTAAGTTGATTACATAAAATATTTACTAATTTGTCGGAACATTGAAACATGTAAATAATTCCTTTTAACGGCAATAAATATGAAAGTATTTATTATTATAAAAAATATTTTCTCTTCTTCACCAGAACCTACCAGTGATATTCTTCTTCAGTATGTTAGTGGAGGTGATGTTCTTTTGGGGCGCACTCCACTGGTTCTGCCTTAAGCTAGGACGACTGCTTCAAAGTGCTACTAATACCACAGTCTGCGAGAGTATGATTGCCATTGGCAACGTTTTCTTGGGCAATGTGAGTATGAAATAAGAATTAGCTAAAATAGTACTTATTTTACCTTTTCAAAGATTCAAGCCATTACTATTTTCTATACATCGTGTTCAGCTCATATTCTTAAAGCACTTTTTACTTTTAGACGGAGTCGCTACTCTTAATAAAGCCGTACATGTCCGTATTAACAGCCTCCGAGCTGCATGTTGTGATGTCGTCCGGCTTTGCGACTGTTTCTGGTAAGCAACAAATGACTTCGTGACGTAATAAAATAATTACAGATCCATTCATAATTTAAATATAAATTTGGGCATATCTCTCACTTACATCGATTTTTACTGTTCACATGTTTGGTTTTAAATATGAAATATGCTAGTTAAATGACTTTGTTTGGATGTAAATGAGATATCATAATAACATAAAAGTTTTAACTAGTTATTTATTGTTACTTTTTAGTATAGTTTAAGAAACATTAAAATAGTAATAATACTCATAATCATATTTATTACGAACTGAATATCGTTTTCATTATCGAAATAACTGTATGAATAAAAGATATTTTACTTTACATATAACTGTTGTTGTATACTAGTTGTAACTGTGTTACAACATTATTCCAGGTAGTTTATCGACTAGTTATCGTTCAGATCAGAGTTCCTCTAATATCTATAATATTCTTAATTTCACATATAATCACAAAATATGACTTACAGGCACAATGCTAGCAGCGTACATCGGTTTTGGAGCAGAGCCAGCCCATCTAGTGACGGCTAGCGTTATGTCCGCTCCCGCCGCGCTGTGCTACTCTAAACTGCTCTACCCGGAGACCAAGCGGTCTCTCACCACCGTCGACAACATACCACCAGTCGAGAGGTCCCACTTACATCATCACACCTTTTTAATTCAACAATTTTTGACCATTAAACTTACAAAATACTTTTATCCGAAGGCAGGACCAATCAGCACTAGCAGCGGCGACTCGCGGTGCAACCAACGGTATCTCGCTTATCTTGAACATTATCGCGAACCTGATAGCCTTCGTTGCCTTCATATCGTTTCTTAATGGCTTCCTGGGTTACTGCGGTGGCTTGCTCGGTAACCCGGATATCAACTTGGAGTGGATATTCGGCAAGATATTCATACCACTTAGCTGGTTGATGGGTGAGTTGAACTTTAGAGTTAACAGGTAAATTTTAATTGAAATCTAATACGAGCTATATTAAAGCTGGCTGAAAAGTCGATGTATACATACCCTTAAAAAAGACCATATAGCTAATAAAGCTGTGTTTCGTTTTGTGAGTAAATGGAGATAACCTTATTTATCCGTAACCAGTGATTAAATTGAGGTCATGAATTTTTCTAAATAATAAATTTTCTTATTCCCCATTACTATAATCAAGTTGTTCATATACGTTACATTTAAAACTATAGGAGTGCCGTGGGAAGAATGCGAGCTGGTAGGTTCGCTGATCGGACTCAAAACCGTAGTCAACGAGTTCGTAGCGTACCAGCGTATGGGGGAGATGAAGAAAGAAGGCTTGTTATCCGTACGTATCTAGAAATAGCCTCAAGTAAGCCCCACACACGCCACTAACAAGCTCCTTCTCCGCAGCCTCGTGCTGAGCTGATCGCCACATACTCGCTGTGTGGATTCACAAACCCCTCCTCTGCCGGCATCATGATAGGGGCCATGGCCTCCATGGCGCCTAACCAGAGAGAGACATTGTCCTCCGTAAGAAATACGTTTCTTGTTTTATTTACTTTATAAAAGTCAAATACAAAAGAATAAAAACTCAATTACTTTTTGCCTAAAAATAATCTAAGGAGTAAATCGATGTGTTATTGTTAATAAATGTTATAATCAAAATCTTTAAAATTAATTAGTATCTTAAATTGTTTTACCAGTTGGCTTTGAGAGCATTTTGCGCTGGGTGTGCTATATGCTTCATGACGGCGTGTATAGCGGGTAAGTTATTGAATATTTTTATATTAACAAAATCATTATAATGTCTAATAAATAGCCAAGTGTTAAAGGATTTATTTAAATCATTATACAGTATAACTTCTCAAAATGTATACTCTATTGGTGGCGCGTCTGATACGATCGCATTATCAATAGTTAAAAGTTTAATTTATACATAAATCTTTTATGAATATCAATGTAAGCTAAATGTCATTTTTTGTACACAACTGACACAGTTATAAATTACAAAACCTGCAAACAAAATGAGTAATGACTACTTACCATCATTACATCCATATATAGTACTTCCATCCAAAACTTGTCAGAAAAAGTGACACGGGTCATATAAAAGTTACTCAACTGTTATGTCAAAACTGACGTAAAATGCTGTCATCATAATGACATATTATGTATTATTTATATAACTAGTGTCATAATAATTACTAAAAAGTTATTGTTTGAAGTGATTATAATGAAAATTTTGTTTCAGGTATCCTAATACCAGAGGATTCCTTCGGCAATTCCATATAGGATTAGTGACAAGTGAAAACTCGTTTTAAATTTAACTTTGTGATACTTATTTTTTTACCAAAAGATAGACTATAGATAAATGTATATAGATGAAATAAAATAAAATATTTTGTGTTATAAGTTAGGATATTTAATATTTAAAGTAAGTGATTTTTTATTTAATAATAATTGTGTATGGCGAGACAGTATTAGGATATATATTTTTAATGATAATAAAAAATATGTTATAAATAATAGTATCTATTTTCAATAATATAATATATACCTACAAAATTTAATAAATTTTCATGATTCGCATTTTTTTTGTATTTACCACATTATATTTTTGTTCTTTCAGTTGTTATTTACTACCATCTTCCATCAAAGAGTTTTAACAGATTCAAGTTGAACCAACATATATGAAAAAATATTAAGACACTATAAGTACATATTGTTAATACAAAACTAACTTATTCCCGGCTTAAGATTTACTTATATATTAATAAATCCATAATATATGTATAATACAGTAATACCTCGCTTTACGCGACCCCGTTATACGCGGTTTCACTATAACGCGGATGCAAATTTCGCGCTCAAATGCCTCGAATTACGCGAAAGAGTGTGTATAAATATAATTTAGTCATCAACAATAGATGTATTTTTCCGTAAAAAATAAGAGTATGTATTGCATAAAGTGTTCCTAGAATTAAAGTGATTGATTAAAATGATTTGTATTTTTTTGTAATAATTTTTGACTATGTTTAATCATAAACCTCGTTGTATCCCTCGCGTAAAGCGGGATATTACAGTATTCTACTATCTTTCAAATTTATGTATGCGTAAGCTTCTGGGAGTATTTGTTCTTCTCTTAAACAGAAACTTATAAATGAAATTTTACAATAACAAAGCTCATATAAGCCGAAACACACAGAAAAAACTTTAAAATTTGTTTTTTTTTGTACCTAAGTACCGCATATATTTTCATATGCATTTAATGAAAAGCTGTTAATGTGGAATTACAAACAGATAATTCAATTTTATATATATATATAGATTGTGTTTATAAAAAAATATAGAGATATTTGATAAGTATGTTTAAAAAATTCGCCCAACAGCAGGCGTTTTTGGTCTAAACGGCAAAAAATTAAGAATTACATGATTATAATTTATGTATGTCGTAAAAATTTTTGTTAGTTTTACAAAAAGTCAACAATAGTGTGTGTATATATTTTATATAAGTCATTCTTGCCAATATAAATACAATAAAACCCGATATCTTAAGTCCATAGCAAATTTGTCTGTAACATATTGATAAAGAAAATACTGTTATCGCTTCTCATACGTAAAGTACATAAAATTTACTTTTTACCCTAGTTTGAACAAATATTTTTAAAGTTATGACGTTAAAAGTAAGAGAACACAATTAAAATTGTGTTTGGAAAAGATAAATAGGCTGACAGTTGCGGGTAAATTTATGATTTACCATCCGATGTGAAATTAACAGCGAGTAAAGCCGCGAAAAAAGGTAGTATTAAATAAATAGAAATCAAATAGCTGAAGTAGTAAGTCAGCCAAGTTTCTGTTGGCAACTATTCATCAACGATAAGTGTTTAAACCTGTGTTGGTATTAGAAAAAATAAATTTATTTTTTTAGGTCATTTTATATGTATATATTAATTTATTAATCTTATTCGTATCTAATTGGAATAGGTAACAGACCTAATGGATAAAGTTTATAAAAGCAAAGTTTCTGGACATGTAGTTAAGACTGAAAATGCATGTTCACGTTGTATGATCACAGTTGGGTTAGTCATAATACATAAAGTACTTGTTGAGATAAAAGTAAATCTTATTCTGAATGACTATTAGTATAAACTTCAGTTCGTTCAGAAAATTTTAGTTTTTGAATTATTTTTTTGTCCTTAAAAATTTATTTAGATCCTTAATTTGAACATTTATAAATAGGTACTTCAGAATATTTGGTAGTTTCACTAGGGGGCAATTTTAAAAATTCCTCATCAACAAATTCGTGCAGGTCAGATAGTTTTTTTATCTTTACCTTTATCTTTATAATATATAAGTGAAATAGGGATTAAAAACAAATAAAACACGTTTAAAATAATGATTATAATTCCATTAACATTAAATGCATCTGATGGCAAATCATTAAAACAATACCAATAACGATTCAATCAATCAATATAATAAAAAAAACAATATAATTTGTGTAGTAATAGATTATATCAAATGTACAGACGCTCACAAAAATCATATACATTTTTATATATATCCAAAATAGTATGTGCTTCAATGTTATTCAAAATATATTATTTTTGACTAGTATTATTGATATATAATCCAACTTTTAACCTACTTCATAGTGTACATATTTTAACATTTTTATTATTATAAAAAAAAATTAAAAAAAATCAATACTGCAATCGGAGATTAAAAGTCAGATAATACATAATTTATTAACAACACTTCTGTGATCGGCTGTACCCGTTACAAACTTAAATATAATAACATGCACGCCAAAACGGTGTCTATTGCATCAAAACGGCATAACTAACATTATATCAAGCTTCAAACTTATATTTCAATGAAAAAATATCAACGGCATAGTGATTTAACTAAACTTCCACCGGTTTCTTGGGAGACAGATTAAAATAAAAAAAAAAACAAAATTAGTTGTCAATTTTTGATATCAACTTTCATCATCCCACCAGAAACCGGGGGGTAACCTTTGATGATTCATATATATACCTCGATTTAATATAATATAGTATGTGCCAATATATCTTTTAGTTAAATCACTCCAACGCCTATGCCTTAAATTACTTCTTAAAAATAATGTTTATTTAAAAAAAATCAAGTTACACATCAAATGGTCTATCGACGAGGTATTTTCTTTGTTTTGAGCTTATCTTAATAATCTACTTCTTTTTTTTTGTTAATCATCTGTTTGTTTCTTGACTGTTGTGTGGAGCTGAAACGAAATGAGATATAATGTTATGACATTCATAAATAATACTCATTGTTTAAAAGTAATTAATTAGATTTAGTATAATTTTGTATAGTCTATGTCAACAGTAGAATAATAGCTTTAAAATAATTTACAGCTAAAATTCAAATTGCGTTTCTAGTGGTGAGAACAGTCATCCAGCACTGCTATAATAATAGCACAAGGAATGAGGAAGTTTCTGTATGTGTGTTTGTGTATGTGTAAGTATGGTTGTGAGTATCTCGGTGTCTCTGTGAATGTGGAGGGAGACACTTACACACATTTGCAGACACAAATCGGGAATGGATGTAAGTGTCTCTGCCTGTGTGTGTGCACTTGTATGTGTGTCACCTGGTGAATCTAAGACATGGAGGATAACGGCAACGGCGGGCCGCCCACCTGTGTGTAATAGTCTGTGTGTGCGTATCTGCACGTGTATGTATGTGTGCGTCACCTGGTGAATCTACGACATGGAGGAGCACGGCAGCGGCGGGGATCCCATCTGTGTGAGGACGCGGTCCAGCCACTGCAGCGGACCGTTCAGGTGCAACTCGATCCAGCACGGCGTTGATGTTACCGTCTGACGGCTGCAATTATAATAGTAATGAACTGATAACTTTTAACGAATTTAACGGTGCAGTTATGTGATATTTGTTTTATACTTATGCAAATGTCTGAACAACTATATTTTTAAGTTACAAGAAAGCAAATATTTTACTAGTAAGACATTAATTCTACAAAAAGGGAAAGCAACATTTATGTAGTAATTACAGCTAGGCTCTCAAATATAACCGTCATTATTATATTTATGTAATTCCCATTACCGGTACTCCGCCCCCCACCCCTTAACGAAGCTCATCCGGATGGTACACATGCGTGTCAGCTGGAACACCGCCTCGAAGCCCTGCGATACCGATTGTGATAAGAGAGCCGCGAACTCTTGATTGTTGAAGATTTTAAGGTTGCATCCTGAGAACAAGCAATATGTTAGAAAAATATAACAATATATAAAGGCTAAAGAGGTTTTGGTTTTTAGATACAAAGGACTGCTAGGTTCTTTATGCACTACACATGACTTGGTTCTTTATGACTACATGTGAATAAAAAGCTTTATAAAACATGCAACAACATTTAATGGAACGAAATAATCACCTCAATGTCTCTAACGATTTCTTCATTAGGGAAATTACCAGTAGTTCATTGTATATCTTTTCTGTTAATAATAGTTATAAACACATTACCCGGTGGTATTTTACAGACGGTGGCGGGATGCCAGCCGTACCGCTGGTTACAGTTGGGACTCTGAACGAATATTGACGAATCGCTCAGACATTCCGCGAAAACCTCGCCTGGAATAAGAACACTTATATAGTACATACATACATACATACATATGCAATATCGCGACTTTGGATCAATCGATCATAAGCTTTGAATAATGTTTCAAGTAACACATTTGTGTGAGACAGAATTGAGTACAGCTAGTACGTATACAGTACGCTCACCTCCGATATAGTAGAGTCGCACTCCCTTCCCGATGTGCCGCCTCGTCTGCTCCACCACCTCGTTGCGGTTCACGTTGGAGAGGAGACCCAAACAGAAGCTGTGTGTTTGTAAACATATATTAATGTATATATGGTATAATACATAATGGTGGTCAAAATATTCCTGAGTGGATTCAATCAGTTGTCGGATTTATAAGTACGGTAATAAATAGGACAATATTTAATCAGTTATTTTGTTCCCCCTCTGGATTCTAGAATTTTATGATGCCATTTAAGTACATACATCTACATGTTGATCAAATATTATAATATTTAATATTTTTATCAGAAGCGTCGAATTAATCTGATTAATATAGATACTCCTAGATCACATACAATATTTTGGATATCTGGCGAATATTGGATGATGATACAGTATATAGAGGTAACAAAAATTTTAATACAACTAACGGTATTGAACTACTTCAATATTCTTATAACACTTTGCTTCGATAATAAATCTTCGATTGAAAATAGACGAGCCATGGTAATAAATGCTTTAAAAAAAAGTTTTTTGATGTCACATTTTTTGAGAAATACTTTAAAGTATACACAAAAAAAAAGTTATAGAATCTGTAACATTCAAAATGGAGGAGCCATGACGTAAGATATTAAGTAATTACCGTTCACTGTTACTGGGGTCAGTGAACCCGTCCACAGTGATGGAGGGTTGGCTGGCGTGGAAGGTCTCGCCCACGCGCGTGTTCAGCTCGTAGTAGCTGATGCTGCACCAGAATGCGGGCTCGTGGTACAGCACTGGAGCCGCCTCCGGGGCCAGAGACGGGGACGGCGTCAGGCGAGTCAGGTCTGGATATAGAGGATATACTGATATATAGACCCATGGCTCGTTGTCTAGTGGTTGGTTACTACCAGCTCAGTCGCTAGTTCTAAACCGAAGGTAGTGAGTTCGAATCTCTCGAAAATTGTGATCAACAAATTGTTACTCCATGTCAGTGTACTTTGGTTACAGAACCTTTGGTTATATGATAGCTTAGCTTATAAGTGAATTGTAATTTCAATCTTTAGTAAGAAACATTGTAACAGGATTGAATATTAATTTATTCACGAGATTGAACATCATGATATAATCTTACGTTACAGACTAGAGACAATATATATTATAATTAAACAAAGTGATAATTACAACATAGATATACAAATTGTCAACAGACTCACTCATATTGTCGTTGTGGTCCATGGGATCTCCGTCCTCACTCATGTAGCCCGGGGGCGGAGTCTCCACTGAAGATGAACTTCTGGGGGCAAATGTGACAATTTTAAACACTTTGTTGACAACTCAGCTGAAGAGCAGTAGAATGTAATAATATTCATTATGATCAACACTATGTGTCTATAACCTATTATGCATTGTGAAATTTGTTTGATTTTCAACACACAAATTTACCACGCAAATGCACAAACGAGCGAACGTTCATACATCTACGCGTAAGTACGCTCACGCAAACAAGGACACGTATACTCACATACACGCACACGTATATGTACACTCACGCACGCACGCAGACGTACGCGTACACTCAGACACGCACGCACACTTACACGTACACTCACGCTCGCACGCACGCACGCACGCACTCTCTAATAACACACTCACAGCTGCACAGTGGTGTTCCCGGGCACCTGTTGCGCGAGTGTGGCCTCCAGGTATAGCGCGCTGTGTCCGCCCACGCCCGCGCCCACGCCCACCACGCCCACGCCGCTTTGCATCACGCTGCCAACGACACAAATTGACAATATTAATCACTATCGATGGAGATCTTTGTACTTTAATGATCTGATCATAGCTAGGACATTTTTTAACAATATTACATTCTTAAGTTACAGGCATGGCATGTTTTTCTGATATATAAGCTACATTACTGTCAATTTAATTTTAAATCCAACAAGTAGTTACATAACATGTAGTAATAGTAGTCAAAGAAATAACAAGAATCTATTCATCCATCCATCATTACAAATTTACTTATAACGTAGAATTCAATTATAAATATTTATTTGCTACAATTGTTGCTGTAGTTTGGCTTCGAGTGGAATCAGATACGAAGGGCTAACATCTGAGGGTTATCATCATCGAAATGGAAGCACGTCGCCGGCTGTACCACACGCACTTAGGGTGTTCTAGAATAAGCTGAGACACACACTCAACCTATAGGACTTCGTGGCTTAGGACTATTGTATACCGAACCAACCAGTAGTAGCCAATATTCCATAAAAATGTTAGCCGTACATACAATGCACCCCCCCCACCCCAATCTCGTTATATTGTTTGTATGATACTGACTTGTCGTGGTCGTGTTGGTAGTCGTAGGGCGGGGGCGCGCGCACCTCCCCGTCCGGACAACGCGGCACCAGAATAGGAGGGAGCGCTGAAACAAACGTACACATATTAAAGTTTCATATTATAGTCAAATATTATATACAATAAACACATACACAATAAAAAAACATGTATACATACCGGGCGAGTCGATTTTATTATAGTGATAAGGATTTATGCACACTTCGTCCTTTTTAAGTTGGTATGCGTACTCGCAATGATCTACCGGCTTCAGTTCATGCTGGCTCTGGAAATATAATAATTATCATATATAAATTTTTAGTAAAGAAAAAGTAGTCATTTTATGACAAAAACATGATTATTAGTGTATAATTCACTAAAATCTTTCAATAAACCTTAAATAAGGGGTTCATACCCCTAGGTAAGGCATTTAGGGGAGGGAGGGAGAAACTGATGTTACTTAAAATTTGATAATTTTACTATATATTGTCTATTTCTTCAATACCTTAGAATACTAAACTAGTTTCACTTTGAGAAATCACCTTTCTCACTTTGAGAAATCACCTTTTTCACTTTGAGAAATCACCTTTCTTTTAATGAGTGGGCGACCCCAGGAATTCATAAGAGTAGACAAAAACTGTTTGAACTCTACAATGAGAGGGAGCTCAATCGCAGTGACTCGTTTGCTCAACATATTAGAAAATATTCTAAATTATTTAATAAAGTTTGTTCACAAGCCAGGTCATTACATATTAGAAACTTAATTAGTAATTCTTTAAATAAAATTAAAATGACCTGGAATATTATAAAGTGCGAAGCTGGTAAAAGCAAAGCTCGCAACTCCAAATTTTCTCTTCAAATGGATAATCAAGTAATAAAATCAGATAAGGAAGTTGCCTCTGCTTTTGAAAATTATTTTAAAAAAATTCCAGCTTCTACCACTTCTTCTTTAATTTCTTCTCCTGTAGTCGCCGAGTCATTACTACAAAAAAATGTAAAAAAATGTAACATTCCTTTTAAATTTAAGAAAATTGAATCCAATGATATAATTAAATGTTTTAGGACCTTAAATATTAAGAATACTCCTGACTTATGGGGAATATCTGTTAAGGTGATTGGCTCAATAGTGGACCTCGTTGCGCCTTACTTAGCGACCATTTTTAATGACTGTATTTCTTGTGGAGTATTTCCTGACCTAATGAAACACAGCAAAGTAATACCACTCTTAAAATCAGGCAATAATTCAGATCCGTCTAATTACAGACCAATATCAGTATTGCCTTCGTTTAGTAAAATATTTGAAAAAATCATGCTTAATCAGCTGATAGACCATTTTAACAAATATAAATTGCTTCACAATAAACAGTTCGGTTTTACTAGAGGTCGCTCTACTACGGACGCCGGCGTCTTTCTTATAAAACATATATATGAGGCCTGGGATCAGTCACAGGATGCTCTTGGAGTATTCTGTGATTTATCTAAGGCTTTCGATTGTGTTCAGCATGAAACATTGGTCAGGAAATTGTACCACTATGGCATTAAGAACATTGATCTCAAACTCTTGATTTCTTACTTGTCTAATAGAATTCAGAGGGTAGAGGTGAATGGAAAAAGATCGGCTGGGGCTCCGATTGATATGGGGGTCCCTCAAGGTTCAATTTTAGGTCCATTTCTCTTCCTGGTTTATATAAATGACCTGCCTACTTTTGTAGACAAACATAATGAGATAGTATTGTTTGCTGACGACACTTCTTTAATATTTAAAGTAAAACGGCATCAGGTAATGTATGACGATGTAAACAAGGCTCTCTCTCGAATAGTGCATTGGTTTAGTGTTAACAACCTGTTGCTTAATAATAAGAAGACTAAACTTCTTAGATTTTCAACTTCTAATATTAAACAGGTGCAAACTAATGTACTTTTAAATGAGGAAGCGATGGAAGTGGTGGAATCCACAGTTTTTCTAGGAATCACTGTTGATGCTAAGCTACAATGGGGCCCTCATATAGCTGGATTGGCTAGTAAACTTAGCTCTGCCGCGTACGCTGTTAAAAAAATTAGATCCCTAACTGACGAGACTACTGCTAAGTTAGTGTATTATAGTTATTTTCATAGCATAATGTCTTATGGTATCCTACTGTGGGGTAGTGCTACTGATATAAATACCATTTTCGTTATACAAAAAAGAGCTGTCCGTGCAATTTACAATCTGGGCCCTAGAGATTCTTTAAGAAATAAGTTTAAGCAAATTAATGTACTTACGGTCGCCAGTCAGTATATTTTTGAAAATCTTAAATATGTACATAAAAATACTGACAATTTTATTAAGCATAGTGATATACACACTATAAATACCAGGAACAAACACAAGCTCGCGCTACCTGTTACTCGACTTAAAAAAGTGAGTAAATCTTTCATGGGGCAATGTATACAGTTTTACAACAAAGTCCCAGCAAACGTTCAAGTATTACCATTTAACAAATTTAAGAGAATAGCTAAGGAACGTTTGTGTGCAAAAGGATATTACAATGTATCTGAATACTTAGAGGATAATGCACCGTGGGTATGAAGCGATCGCTGCCAGGCTGCTTCAAGATTATTTATTTAATATTGTGTAATGTATTTATGTTATTTTGAATTTAAGGAAAAAAAAAAAAAAAAAACAAATGACAATCCCGCTGAGTTTCTGTCGCCAGCTCTTCTCAGGTCTGTGGAAATAATTTTCCGAGCTGGTGGTAGCTTTGACAATGAAAAAATGTTTTGTATGAAACTTATTTTCAATAAAGATTTTTGATTTTGATTTTGAGTTCTGGTCCAAACTACGAGTTAATGCGATTAATAATATCTCGCAATAAGTACAATTCAGTTCTTTAAGTGAGTAAGCTATCACCGGTTCCAGCCCGCTACCAGTCACAAACTCAAGAGTTGCTCTTTTTAAATAAAATTTTACAATGTTTGATAAATACATTTTAACTCTGCAAATGATTTATTGAATGATATACTTTGATATATTTTATATTTAAAACTAAGCAAAAGAAGGTCTAAGATATGTTGAGATATCTCTATACTGACCTGTAGCTGCGGCCAACGCCACAGCCTGCAGTAGACAACATGCGGCAACCCCTTGCGGTACTGGCCATTTATTACGTTATCGTTTGGTTTCACTCTGAAATAATAGTTAATTATTATTTTTATTGCCTTTATAAAAAATTCTTGATGCTTTTGAGAAGAGTTTGGGGGACAAGAAAAAAAAATACATATTGTTGTCTTTATAAAGAAGCAAAAACACAAATCATATAAAAGTAAGATTTAATTATATATATATATATATATATATATATATATATATATATATATATATAATTAAATAATTGCCCTAGTATTTATCAATAAGTTGAAAACTTATTCATTAAAGTTTCTTCTTAAAGTTTGTTTAAATAATGATAAAATCGTTATAGCGAATTTTAATTGTATCTTTTTATTATAATTTAACATAATATGTATATTGAAAAATAGGTCACATTGCAGCAGAAGAGCCTCCTCCTCCAGCCTCCATCAACAAATGAGACACGAGGATAACAGAATATGCATAGATTATATAACAGTATGGAGAATTTATGGTAGAAATAACTTGTTTTAATATTAGACAACTAATTAATAGAATAAACCAACTATTTTCCTTTTTAATTTCAGGTTAAAAGGTTTAAAAATATCTTGTGGATGTGAAAAGTTAAGAGAAGCCTTATGGGCCCAGTTTATTAACCAATTTCAAACATAAACATACCATTTGACCAGAGAAATATAGTGGGTTACAAAATGCCTACCATTCAAACTAAATAGATTCAGAATCTCCAAGAAACCTCTATCACTCGGTAGAAAAGGGACCCTATATTAATCAGTCACAAGATACTCTTTTTAGATGTGATCTGTCGCATTTGCCAAGGTAGTAGACGAGCAAGTGTGATGTCCATACCATCACACTAGATAGTAACACTAGCTCACTCACAGATTTTTTATTATGTAATCTCATTAGGCTACTTGACCTAGTGTTTGATAGATTTGATAATGAAATAGCTACATTATACAACAGTACCAAGTAAAATGTTGATGAAGGCATAGAAAAAAAGGCATACAGAGAAAAATAGCCAGAGCAATTAATAACGGATAAAATAATATATTTATATAGTTTATTTATTGAATAGCAAAATCTTTACCAAAAATGTTGTTGATGATATTACTAATATTTTAAGTTATAATTGCCTAATTTATTATTTTTAAAAAGTTCTATTGTATTTATTTTAAGTCAATACTAAATTGGTAACATAACTTCTAATACTTTACAATTAAAAAGAATATTTAAGCTTTCTTTAAAAACAAAATACTTTATACTAATTATTCACATGTAGCATATTTCTATACTTGACACTTGATAATAATAAGTAATTCACCATAAGCACTTTGATAGTAATATATGTTTTAAACTAAACTACACTATTGATGTTTCTAAGTGTAAATTATTTGACATAAAAATTAAGACAATGCAACAAAAATATTATATTGTAATAAATTTATCTGAAATACTTGTATATCAATGAAGGAGAAAAAAAATATATAAAAAATACAAGACATTTATAAAAAGCCGTCATAATTTGTTTCGTACTTACGCTTACGAATTATAAACACATTACTCACAGATTTACACACACAAAAAAAAAAGACAAAGAAAACTTCTAAGCGGAATCTAATAAGAATAATTTGCAAAATAGACTTCCTACTATTAGCACATAAATTATTTCTACACAAACACTCAAGGACTTTTTGCGCAGGACGCTCAAAAACGCTCAATAGAAACGTTTTTTATACTCGGATACAATTATAATAAATAAACACCGTTAAAAATAGAACTTCCTAAAGCAAGGTCCGATAATCGTCGGCCATATTCACAAAAAGCTTCAATTGTTTTGACGGGAGTTTGACCTTCCTTTTGGATTTTGCGTCCTGTCTGCGATTATGTCACCAATATTCGGTGGTCATTGAACAGTGCGAGGTCAACGCGCCCGACGCGCTACAACATTTGGCCGGGTTATACCGCGTTCGGTTCATGGCTGCGGGTTTTTCACGGCGCTATTGAATTACTTTTGCGGTATATTACATAAAGATCGTAAATTTTTTGCCTTTGGCTAAAACCATAAAGATAATTTCATAATTTTATGCAAGTTTAATTAATTTTTACTGTAGCGAATTATCATTGTTTTTAATGAAAATTCTTAAATTGAATAAAGATATATTATAACAGAAAACAAAGAGAAAACAGATAAAAATAAAAAATCTATAAATCCATTATTTAAGGAGTATTTAAAATTAAATATAGTTTTAAAAATGTAAAAATTTAAGGGAAAAAAATATGTGTTCTATACCTAAAATATCATGTCAAAAAACTTATAGTTTCATTAACGATACTCTAGAAAGTTTCATTATAGATCTAAAATAAATACGTAATATTAATATAAACAATCAGACAATACTAACAATTGTTATCAAGGGAATAAGAGAAAACATAATCACATAATAGATACTGCAACAGTAACTCTTAAGTCTTGCGCTAATATGGCTAACTTAAGGTGGGTATTCACTACATTAGTATGCCTAGCAGTTTAAACAGGAGACATGTACAATAATCAAAAAGACAGGTAATTGAATTGGTTTGATATAAGATGCTGTATAATATCTTTTGAATTCTTATATTTAACCAAATTAATAACAAACACTATATACATGCTCTAACACTACAAGCGTGTGTATAATCTATAGCATATCTACAAATCTGTTATAGAAGCAAGAAGCAGTACAGGTGCAAGAACAGTATGTAACCACCTTTATAATATCCCCAATTGGAAGCCCAACTAATGCTGTACCACTCTAACTAGATATCTTAAGTTGGAAATGATGAAATAAAGAATGTATCATATTGTTTATTTCATGATTTCCAAAACATGCATATTTTTTATGAAAGTTCATGATCTTAGTTCCTTCTATGTTAGGCTAATTAAATGATTTTTTTTAAACTTATTAGCTAAGTTAGCTAAGTATAAGTATGTAAATAAAAAAATATCAAAACATGCAAGACTGTATATTAGAAAGGTTGCAGGTTTAAATTTGTGTTTATGAATTTTTCATTCAATATATGTTGAGTTTATATATAATCTTTTATACAATTTTAGATTAAAGTTAGTTGATTACAAAAGTAGATATAGATATATTTTATAATTTATATAGACAATATAGAGTAAAAATTTAATTAGCAAGCATTTGAAACAAAAAAAATAGTTAATTTTAATAAATATGTAATGAATTTGATTCAATGTAATTTTAAACTTCAATTGTGAATCACTATCAATCACAACTAACAACTTGGTAAATGATAATTCCAAATTAAATGAGAATTCGTGAATTTTTTTTACATTACTTTTTAAATCCAGAATATCTGTTTTTTTTTTTCATTTTTTGTCTATATATAAGTAGCACATGATAATGACTGAAAACAAACACCGATAAAGTATAAATTTTCAATATTTTTTATTTTTATTGTTATCTGTCAACATAACACATAATATTTATAACGAGTTGATTAAATAATATATTATGTCAGTATCAAATCCAAAACAAATATTTTATTAAAATATTGATATGCAAAATATGTTATAATAATTAAAATAAAAACATCTCAATCAATTTACTAATGTGAATTAATATTTCCTGATAATGTGACAATTTATAAAGTTGTGTATCCTTTATACAATTGATGTAAATAAAATTAAACCCCTTTTTTAATTGCAGAAGTATGTCCATAGTCAGCTTAAACAAGCTTACTTTGTACATATTATAGTCCGTACTTGAATTTTTTTACATCATTAAAAAATATATATGCCTTAATAAAAAAAAACAAAACAGTTCACATTACATAATATAAACTTTCGGTGAAAACTTAGAATGTTAAATTATAAAAAAAATTAAACTAATTGGACAATTAATTATAAATTAAAATCAATCTAAGAAGAATCCTATCAGGCAATTTTAATTGAGATCAAGATGCAAAAGCCATATTTAAGTTAATAATTTAATAATAAAACGATACTTACCTCGGTATTGTAACGCACTTGGTGTGGCTATTCTGGTTGGATAGAGCCTTCTCCAACTCTTCAATAGCACCACTTTTCTTCAACTTTTTAACTAAACTTTTGACAGCTTTTTCGGACCATTTATCTTCAGCCGTCGATCCTTCGGGGCCCTTTTTCCACCCCAACAAACGTTTCACTACAGGCGGAGTCAGCGGAAACATTCCGCAATAACAAATAAAACAATCACTTACAAATTAAATCATTTGTTCCATAAATATAAAGATAAACTATCGGCCATTACTGAAAATATTGACAGTTTGACAGTTCATCTGTCACCCATTAAATTAGTGCTAATAATAGCTCTATGGTTTTATTGCCGTTGTTCTATCAAAATTATGTTTAATTAGTAATTTTTAATTCAAGTTACAAAATATACAACGTTATTAAGTGGAAATGATTTCTTTAATTTCTTATTTGTAGCAATTTATTATATTTTTTTATCTATACATTAAAATATTCATTGTATAGATAAAGATATTCAGTGTTGCAACATGAAAAACATTTCACAATAATAATATAATTTTCTAAGTTAAAGAATGGAATAATCTTGGTATAATATGTTGTTATGGTTGTCTTTAACGTGTAATGAACATAAGATAAATTAGAAATAAATATTCTTATTTTTGCCTTTTTTCGATGCAATTTCAGGTGTCGTTTAAAATATTATAGTTCATAATTAGAACTCATTTCGAAATAATGAAGGTATTGTATATAAGTTTGATAGTTAAAATAACAATTTCTTGGTTTTAGTACATTTTGACCAACGCGTACAATAATAATAATTTGGTTCCAAAATAATAATTTATTTAAAGGGTAACCCTCATCAATAAATTTTTGGTTCCAAATTTTGAAAATATGACATCAGAAATGGCTTCATTGATTCATTTGTTAATTTAAATTAAATGCCAGTTGCAATGAAAAATAAGATTGTGTTATAAATTGGGAATTGGTTAGTAATTTTGTATTTATTTCAATTGTAAATCCAGTAAAAGGTGTAGTGTCTGGCACATAATTTTAAAGAATTTAATACTGGCCGCAAAGTCTTTTGAGTGACCATTTTTTAAGTCAAAATATATTAGGCTAGACATGTTGGCTGGAAATAGTATTGAAATAATTTTTCTTTTCATTAAAACTCGTTAAGTTAAAGTCGTAATTGATTCTCCTACATTGTAACAAATAAATTGCATTACAAGAAATAAAAATACAGTTATTTATTTAAAGATATTTGATTCATATTTGCCTTTATTGTATTTAAGGGCTATTTATTTTATCTTTGATTATAAATCCAGATCAAGATCCTTGAATGCCTGTAGCTCATTCAACAAATTATTTATTAAATATTAAAATGATTTTAAATCTCTATTCTGAAAATTATTTATTAATTTATAACATTTGAATGCAAATAATTTTAATTTAAACTAACTAATTTATCTAAACTGATAGGTGCTAATTAGATTCTAATTTAATAATCTGATAATAAGTTATTGCTAATGTAAAAACCTACCTCTTAGTAATAATATGAAATTGTATAATTTGCAAATTGTGTATGTACATTTATAGCAGCGGTACACAAGAAATAAAATAAGCTCTTATGTAATTTGCAATTTATATACTATTCTTTATATTTCCGTTCACACAGTACCAGTTACAGATTACCAAAGTAATATTATCTAGACTTATCATTCTCAAAAGCAGTTGAGATACTCCGTTATGCATTTCTTGAATGCATATTCCATATTGTAAGATAAGCATTTTCTGTATTTTAACACCATACTACAATGATTAAAATCAGTGTTAGATGGTGCATAAGTTTTGCAGTTTTCATGAGTAGTTTAAAATTTTTACCGGCAACCATCATTTATGTTATAAAATTTAGATAAAATTAGGAGTAGTTGTGGTAGTTACCATATACAGAATAAGGACAATAATTTTGCACATATCCCAAGTTTGAAATATTGTTTATATTCTATAAGATAATAGAAAGCTTCGTATGATAATTTTTAATATTTGGCAATTTGTATTTCATTTGTCAAAGTGATTGTCTTCCGACTTAACTACATGTAGGTGCATATATGAAATTTTACTTAATATATATATAATATTATCAAACACCTATATTTTACATATATTATGTTCGTAATGTTCATTAGTTTTTCGTTTATTTATAAATCAGAAATGTATCTTTATTATTAAGTTATGATAAAAAACTTAGTTTGAAACTAAATCAGTTGAAGCTTTGACTGAACGGTTCCAATTTAGAACAACACTTGGCGTAATGAAATATCTTTACATATCAGGCCCGGATTTGATGTTCTGGTGTTTTTACTAATATTAGTCTGGTTGGAAAAAAACCATGAGGATGTAAGATATCTTGGAATAAAATACTATACTGTAAAAAAGTAACTGGTGGTGGTGTGGTGTTGTAGTATTGTGGATAGCAAGCTTCTCTTACTGGAAAACTTGGATATTGTAGGATGACTTTACTATTTAAATTATAGTGAATATTCTTGGGTTCTGCAGAATTCTTCGTTCTCAACTTAAACTGGCACTAAGTTTGGGAATATTGTAATATGTCAGAATCACAATCCCCATTGATTCTTTGCATGGAAAACGCTAATGGAGAAGAAGTGGCGTTGAAGATTGAACCAAATGATACCTTCCAGATGTTTCTAGAAAATTCTAAGTTAGCCAATTTGTTTATTTGAGTTATCTATAATAATATACCATTGGTTTGGACTATTTGTTGAAAGGAGTTCGTTGAGAAGATGTTACTATATGCAAAAACCTTAAAATTAAAATTTCTTTTTGGTATTACCGACTTTTATTGAACTAAGTACTTATTTTTTGTTATGATTTCAGATTACTTCTAGGTTATGATGTGGATATTAACTCAATAACATGTAACCAACCCGTATCCCTAAACGATAATATTTATACATTCCTAATCACCGCAGAGGAGAAGCTAAGAGATTCTAACCAAAGCTTCGATCAGATTTTAGACCAAAATAACGAGAGTGACGACCTGGTGTACGTATTGGACGATGGAACACAAATACGGGCTTCACAAATACAATTTGATAATGACGATCCACTAATAGATCTAACAGCCGAGAAGATACCATTCGTGAAATATAATGATGATTACGATGAGAAGGTTTCCGATATTGGGACGGTTAAGGATGTTAATATCATCGATAGTCCAGTCTCCCGGTGGAGTAAGGAGAGCAGTCCGAAGTGCAGTTTTGTTAACAGTCTGCCATTTAAATTAGTTTGCAGTAACACCTCCAATTTTGAGGCTCAGTTTTCGAAATATTTAGAATCGACCAAAACCCATACCAATAATTCAGCTGGTCGTAAGTCTCCTAGAAGTTTGATCCGAGAGAATTACAAGAGTTACGAAGGTCGAGATGATTTTTACACACGAGAGGATATTTTGAACATGTTCAAAGATTCTCCGGTAACATCTCTGCCCTATGATGGTCAATTCGAGAAACGCAGACATGTAAGGAAAACTGATCCCTCAAGACTTGTCCATAAGAGCTGGAATTCCAAAGCGATACCAGACGTGGATTCCATAACGAATGACCAAGATTGCTTCGTTTGTGGCAAAATCGTGGAAAATAACGAAAAGTTATACCTATTTGATAAAGAAGACCAAATGCTACATAGATGTGAGCAACGGAAATTCCAGCAGCAATTGAAAATAATCTGCGAGAGGTGTATAACAGAGAATTTCAAGCCAAGTCGTATGAAAAGTCCGAGCCAGTCGCTGAACAATGATGAATACCTCGTTATAAAGAACAACCAGCAATACATATTCCAAAAAATAACTTCAATAGATCTGAAAAAGTTGAACATAGACACGGGAAAGAATTCAGAGTTTGTTAAAGTCGAAATTGGTCCAGACGGTGAAATAATAACGAAACCCATAGACAATGATGTCAATGAAGTCATAATAATCAAAGACGAGAAAAAAGAAGGTTCCAGCGACGTTGAAATAATAGAACCGGAAGTTGAAATAGACATAGACAATATAGAGGAAGCGGATGAACACGTGAAGGAGTTTTTGGGGAAGTACCAGTGTGATACCATAGACAATAAGGAGCTGAAATGCAGGTATTATATAATTTGTTATTAATTAAACTTAATTTATGTGTCAAGAAAACTAAACCGATTTTGATGGTACTCCAGGTTTTGCGACTGCGTGTTCACAGAACTACCTCAAGTTATAGAGCACGGGGAGGAACATAGACACGATGTAGACGGCGATACAGTATACCCGTGCCCTCTATGTGACTATGGTAAATATTTACAACTAACTATTGCCCGCAACTCCGTTCATGTCCTAAGTACTTTATACGTTAGGCATATTAAATTACTATTAGAAGTCCAGTTTATAATATAAAATTTTTGTCGAATGATTTATAGAAGTGTTTTAGAGAATAATTCAACCATACTTTATCAGGTATATATAATTATATGTCATTCGAGCCATCAGACACGTTGATACTTTAAAATTATCGTTTATTTTGGCCGATATACAAAAGCTTTTTATTCGATATTAATATCTTAATATATAAAACACAAAGACACTCACTGACTCACTGATTCATTCAACGCTCTACAGCCCAAACCGTAATACCTAGAAAGCTGAAATTTGGACACAAGACTCCTGACATATTGAATAGGTGTAATAAGAAAGGATTTTGCAAAGGTCCAAACCGTTCCAAAGTTACAGCTAAAAATCTGCAAAGTTTACCCCTCGCTCCCTCTCTTCTCCCATTGCATTGCAGTAGAAATTAAAATTATTTGGCCTCTCACTGTATTTATTCGTAGGATTAGGGTTCCGTAACTCACATACAGTTTGTGATTATTTGTAATTATTTTCTATTTACCTACATACAGTTTGTAATTATATGTGATTATTTTCAGTTTACCCACATATAGTTTAAGATTATTTGTGATTATTTTCAATTTACCCACATATAGTTTAAGATTATTTGTGATTATTTTCAATTTACCCACATATAGTTTAAGATTATTTGTGATTATTTTCAATTTACCCACATATAGTTTAAGATTATTTGTGATTATTTTCAATTTACCCACATATAGTTTAAGATTATTTGTGATTATTTTCAATTTACCCACATATAGTTTAAGATTATTTGAGATTATTTTCAATTTACCCACATATAGTTTAAGATTATTTGTGATTATTTTCAATTTACCCACATATAGTTTAAGATTATTTGAGATTATTTTCAATTTACCCACATATAGTTTAAGATTATTTGAGATTATTTTCAATTTACCCACATATAGTTTAAGATTATTTGAGATTATTTTCAATTTACCCACATATAGTTTAAGATTATTTGAGATTATTTTCAATTTACCCACATATAGTTTAAGATTATTTGAGATTATTTTCAATTTACCCACATACAGTTTGTGATTATATGTGATTATTTTCAATTTACCCACATACAATTTACGATTCCTTGTTATTATTTGCCCAGCAAAGCGGGCGGGAATCAGCTAATTACATTATAATTCCACATTTCAAATGCAAGCATCTGTATTAGTTCTTCTCTTCAAGTCAAAATTCTTATAATAGTGTTATTTAAATGTAATTTTAGTGTACTATTCGGGAAAATCTTAGAACACAATATTAAGCTTTATCACTGTTAAGTTTTATCAAAATCAGTTCAGTTCTTACGTGAAGCAGATAAGCCGCACATATATACATAGCATACATATAAAATTCAATCCATCCTCCCTAACCATAAGAACAGATACAAAGATATATATAATAATATGTTAACATTTACATCATAGTTATTCAACATTAAGCGGTCACCCATCCAAATGATGGCGGGGCTTACATTACTTAACATGTAGATCTTAATTTTTTTTTTCCAGGATATGCTAATTCCAAGTGGCTCCAAGGTCACCTCAAAGCAGCTCATGACACTAGCAAGAAAGATGACACCGGTACTGAAAATAATGGTATGTATGTGTTTTTATAGGGAGGTTTTGTTTAGAAAATGTGTAACAATTAATGTAGTTAATAAATTGTTGTTTATATATAACATGAATCTATAAATAATGTATAAAATAGACCAGATATCCTAAACTATAAAGAATTACATATGTTATTATATATTTATTTATTATCAGATAAGAATACGCCAAAATCCTCACCAGTGGCAAGGAGAACTAGGAGCGCAATAAAGAAAAATGACACTGAAAATGATGGTTATTATTTTACCTTACCTAAATAGCTTTTACCTGTGACAAGGTAAAATTGACTTATCTACAAATTATATTAATGTAATGAAAGATAATTTATGTGTGTAAAATAGGTAAAATTAATTTAAAATTTAACAAACAATGTACTGAAATAATAAATTATTTTCTTCGATATTAGTTTCAAAATATATTAACTTAAAGGGACTATTCTTATCTGTTTTAACTTTATAGGTAAAAATGAAAAGAGCTCTGAAGAAAACGTTACAAATGAAACGGTTGGTCGATTTATACAAATGTTTATATTCACATATTTTAATAATAATAATAATAATAGTACTTTATAGTTTTTTAATTTTGAAATATTAATCATTAAAAAAGAAAGTATTTGAAATGAAGACTACATATATACTATAAATAAATACTACGACTCTTCGCCAAAATAACAGACAAAAATATAGTAATATTTTTATATGTAATATTTGAATAGCAATTTACGACTGAGGTGAAACAAGAGTGCGTGGACAGTAGCGACGAGTCCATATGGATAGTACAGACCGGGGATGATGAGGAACTGCAAAACTTACTTAAGGTAATGATGAATTATTAAGGTAACTTGACAGGTAAGTATGAATTAATCCATAAGTTTTGGTAATTTTGACTTACCTGTTTTATTCAGTTATTTAAGCTATTTTAACGCATCTCTACTTTAAGGCAAAAGAAGATGCAAAGGATCTAAAAGATAGAAAGAAACACAAATGTTTTAACTGCAGGTTAGCTAAAAGGAAATTCATAATAAAATATTTTTTTATAACGTAATATTTTTTGCTACAAATATAGCAAGAAGAAAAATACATTTTCTTACACTTATATTTTATAGTTTAAATTTGTTTTCGTAGTCAAATCTTTCCATCGTCGGAAAGTCTTTCCTCTCATAAGTGTAGAAAGCGCGGGAGGAAGCGTAAGTCACTTTTAAAAGAGGGTTCGGTTATATTCGTACCTTCAGAGGAAGATTTTTTAAAGGTACTTTTCATATTATAAATTATAGTTTGTATTTATTTTTGATGAATTATGACTTATAAAATATTGTTAATATTACTTATAGAGGGCCCAAGGCAGACTCCGTCGTAAACAGTCGGGGGATAGTAATGGGTCGGTTATGGTTAGTATAATTTTTAACCGATTTGAAAAAAGGTGTTCAATTATTTATAAATTCAAGTAGATATTAATAGTAGCAACATTAAAATCGTTAGACTTAAAGAGCATTATTTGTTTCGTGTTTGAGTTACATTTGAGGAATGTTTTAATTTTTGAAGTTTTTTTTTTTTGCTTATATGTGTATAGATTAAAAATATATTTGATATATTGACAGAGATCAAGGAAGAAGAAGAATCGTGATACAGAATCTCAAATCGTTACATGTCATAATTGCAACGAATCGTTCACTTCCAAAGTCCGACTTAAATTTCATATGTGAGTTTCATTCATTCTACTTAAATTTGTAAACAAAGCGATGTTTTTTACTTTAAAAAATGTATTTGATTGTTTATATATAGGCAATTCCACGACACAACCAACCTATTAACACCAGACGGTCAGTACGCGTGTTCGGAATGCGAAGACGCTAAGTTTCCAACAGAGACGGAGTTGTTCGATCACGTCCACTTCCAGCATGATAAGCAGAAGAGGTGGCAGTGTCCGGTTAAGGACTGCGGGAAGACTTTCTTTTTAAGGTAATTGTATATTTGTATATACAAAAAGTTTTATTAAATCATTATAAATCACATCTATTCCATATATTTTCTTTGATGGATTAGTTAGAGGTATTCTTTTATTACCTACGTTTTATCAACGCTAACGGTATTTCTTCCCCCTGTAAAATACGTATTATACCAAAAATATATATAAAATTATTATCCCGCTTATCCTGCTTACCACACACATTTTAACTACTGGACTAACCAAGAAATAAGTTACCGATCTTAAGAAAAAATGATTTTGATTTTACTAATGCCCACCCCACAAATATCTAGGGCAACTTTAACAAAACACAGTCGCACGCACACAGACACACGGCGGTATGTGTGCGTGACTTGTGGTAAGCGTTTCTTGGATAAACAGACTTTGGATGAGCACGGAGTTACGCATTTACAGGTACAACAGTATGTAGTGTGTTCATCAAATAAAATTGAATGCTATCTGCTATATATAAATAAAATTGAAGTGTAATTCCAAATTAATAGCTTTCATTAAATGCGTATTAAAGCATATATGGTACTTAAAAACTATTTTTTTTATGTATGTCTCTATTTGTACCGGCTAATCTCTGAAATAGCTGGACCGATTTTAACAGGAATTTCACTGACGGATAGCTGACGTTATAATAAGTGACTTAGGCTATTTTTATTTTAAAAAACATTACGCGCGGACGAAGTCGCGGGCACAGCTAGTGTAATATAATCTTTATTATTTCAGATAAAACCATTTCAATGCCACATATGTCTTAAGCAACTGACTCGTCGGTCACGACTCCGTATGCATCTACGAGCCCACGAGGAAGAACTATCACCGGCGTTGGTATTTGTATGCGCGATTTGCAGCCGGGCCTTCAGAGACAATATTGATGCTCAGGTAAGTTATGGTAATGGTAACTTAGCTTTACATTATTATAACTGTTAAGCTGACTTACCTAAAAGGTTATTTTTGAAATAGCTGTTTTAATTAGGGAAACCAAAGATGCTTTATTCTGCAAAGTAACTATTGATTTTATATATATTAAAATAATTGAAATTATGTAAGTTAATTAAATTCTATTTAGGACCATGCGACAAAATCAACAGAATGTATCGAGGAGTTTACGAATGAACTGAAAGAAGAGACAGAAGCTACTGAACAGCTGTCGCCCACTAGTGGGATTGTGAGGCACAGTGTTCGTGTTACGGGTGAGTTTTCTTATAATAGTAAAATAGTGTGTATTATTATCAATATAACACCAGTTTATTTGTGTACGTCAAATGGGAGTGTCAGGACACTTTTGATACCTTGTCAAAATAAGTCTCTCTGTAAAGACACGTAGCCTTATAATTAAGGCTACGAGTGTATAAAACGCGCTCTGAGAAGAACACAACACCTTGTTGGATATTTCTTTATCGTGATCACTGTTTCATAAAGTTTAATGTTTAGTAACCAATTAATGAATAGATAGAATCATAATCATAATTTTGAAAAGCAAGACGGCCAGTTATAGCATAACGCAAGGGTCAGCCATCCCCCCCTTTGCCATATTTGACGGAAGGGGACAATTCGACCTTCAACATAAAAATAATAAATAAGGCTGCAACTCTAATAAAGAAAAACATTATATAATGTCTTTTTACGCAGAATTTTCAAAAAACAAAACAATAGAACGCGAAGTAAACAACAATGATAGTGAGGCCATGTTGTCTTCTCTGGACGATGTCACGAAAAATATAATACGTGTCGTAAATATTGAGAAAGCGTTTAGATGCGAGTATTGTGAGGAGTTAGTATTACATAATATTATTATAATAGTATGCATTTATATTATTAGGCAGTGTCATTGGTAATCCAGATACAGTAATCCCCCCTATAACACGGTAGATTCGTTCCGCGTTATAGCAAAACGCGTTGTATGAATATCTTGTATAACGCACTCATACTACCGTATTACGCATTATCCACAAATAATTCACGTTTCACTTTCCTCGTTAAAGGAGGTTTTAATGGAATATTCAGGAAGAAACTTAGTTAATTTTTATTTATTTTTATTTAATTTTACAACAACACCTTGTGCAAAAGTTAACGAAACTAATTATGTAATTGTAAAAAAAAATATATAAATTTCATAGTATAGAAATGTAACGTGGGAAATCGCGTGAAATAGTTATACGAAGGGTAGAAATCGAGTTATATGAAAAAGCGTTATAAGAGTACCGTGTTATCGGGGGGACTAAAGTATAAGTGTTTTGGTCCAACTGTTAGTATTATTTTTTATTATCATGGATTTTTAAATGGTTTACATAAGGAACATATTCTATTAGTTTCATTATATTTATACAACGAAACAAAAATTATTATTGTTATTATTTTCTCTTTTTTCTCTTATGATTACTTAAGATACATAGTTACTGTACAACCTTTAAGAACTTTAATATTTATTTTAGTGTATTCTATTTAGAAGATGCTTTGAACAATCACAGAGTTATACATAAGGGTGTGCAAAATCCCTTTACCTGTCACATTTGTAAAGTCAGTTTCGCCACTTACTCGAGGTAAGTTTGAATTATCTTTGGTAAAATGTAATTATGAGGTATCGTTTTGTCCATTTTTATGATTCATTTAACCTTTACAAAACCATGATATATTAAAATGCTCCTTATATAGAAACACGTGTAAGTAAATAAAAAAATAAATATTAATATAATTTTATTACTTGCTTACTGTTTCTTTAAAATTTAGACCACTACTTATCATCATAATAATACTAGGGGCGCCAACAAACCCTCAATTTCAACTTGCTGCGCTCGCGAAATCTCGGGTGCCGTTTGCATATTGAGCGAAGCGAGCCCAGTGTATTGACTCATCGTTTCCCATTGACTTCAATGGGATATCAGTTTTTTGACATAATATAAAAAATTTTTTTTTTAGGATATTTTTTAAAATTTTCTTTAAACCATCATCTAATGTGTGTCTTTTTGATTGCAAAGTTTCATAATTTTCCGTCAAGTAGTTTTCGAGCCAATTCGTGACAAAGAATGTAAAACGTCTCCAGTAAAACGCTCCGCTCACTTCGTTCACTTCGATCAATTATTAAATAAACTATTATTATATTTATGACACAGATGCACAACACATAAAACTACACACGGCTTTTATAAACGTAGTACGACTGAGGGTAACGACGGTCACACGGGTCCCGCCAGCGCTGGTATACTTGGGTACGGGGGATTCCCAGTCGTTAAACACTTTCTATGCGAGGTATGTGGTGGGGTAACGTTAGTCGTAAGTAATGTAACCTTAAGTTGTCGTAAATACCTCAAGTGCAACAGTAAAACAAACTTTAATATTTAAAATATATAAATAATTATATTATTTCAATTAAAAGGATTGTGGTCGATCTTACTTACACTGGACATATTTACAAGTACATCGTCGTATGAAACACGCTAACGAGAATTATATATTTAAGTGTAATCAGTGCGAGCTTACATTTCCCAACAGGTACATATATGTTGTATATAATTACGTATTATTAGAATATTATTTTATAATTATTAGATATAACATCATTACAATTATTGATAGGGGTGGGGTGTAATCATTAGTCTTAAATATCATATTCATCATTTTGTTACGATTGGTACAACGGACTGTACAGCAGACGGTTGTCCTGGTATACGTAAATATATTAATTATTTTCAGCTGGAGTATAGCGTATCACAGGAAGAAGGTTCATGGAAAATCTGGTCAAGACGAAATTGGGGGTATAACAAAAATTGTACGAGAAAATTATAGGTAACTATGCTTTACCTATTTTGCTGTGATTGTAACTAATAACATTGTTTTAATTAAAATAATAATATATTTTGGGTAAGAACAGTTGTAAAACACTTTATATACTTTTAAAAGTCTAGTGTATTGATAGGTAAATATGTTTACTAGAATCCCATGTCGAGATTGTGACCAAGTTTTGCCAAACAAAACTGAACTTTATAAACATCGGAAGAAGGAACACTGTGACGAGTCTTTGGATATGGATAAGGAAGGTACAAATATAAATATATTTAAGCCACTTTTAAAAATAAACTTTGTCTTTAAATAAGGTCTTACGGATCATATTAAGTGCAATATAAAATTGAAATAAAAAAAAATGTCTTTGATATAAACATGGGTAAATATAGTTGTATTAGAATAGTATAAATTATGAAAATAATGTCTCTTCTTAGATAACTGGTCAGATCAGATAGAGGAGAGCGGTACTACAATATGTAGCAAGTGTGGTCACAATCTACACAACGTAACTGCTTTGCAGAAGCATATCAAGTACTTCATTGCATTTGTTATTTTATATTCGTGTGACATATACTCTAAAGCAGCTAATTATTGATAAGAGCAAAATCTGACTTCGTAATAAATTTCAACATACTTAGTGTCATTTACAATTAAGACGAATCTTACGAAATCTTTCAAATAATTTCATCGAACCATTAAGTTGAAAAGAATAACCTTTCTGACACAATAGAGTAAAAACAGCATTAATTGAGACATTTAAATAAAGAAATATTTGTATTACGTATATTATATAAATCAGTTTATAGTCCTTATGAAGAAATTTTGATAACAATATATTTTTTATTGTATCTTTATACATTATAATAACAAACTTGAATTTTTGTGACCGCACCGACTAATGAGAAATCAACCCTTCATATCAACTTACATTTTTTATACTGTAAAAAATGACAGAGAAGTCCATGACCTGTCTCACTCCCACACATGTCCGGTGTGTCCGCGGACGTTCCGCTCCGCCTCCATACGCAACGAACACGTCCGCACGCACACCGGGGAGCGGCCGTACCCCTGCGATGTATGCGGGGTCGCCTTTAGACGGTAAGAATTGGGGTACATTTTTACTTTTGGGATAAATTTTTACCCCTATTAAGTACCTTTTCGTAGATAGTTAAGTTCTTCTCCTACTGTATTTGCTGTACGTTATGACTTCATAATTTTAATATAACTTACAATTTTTGAATTATTTATGATAAAACCATATGTATTTTTATGGAATATTTTATAAAGAGTGTATTTTAAATACGCATTGGGATTTTGGTTTTTTACCTCCATCGTGTCTATTTTACGATTAATGTTACCCCAATTAATTGCAACAATTAAGTACAAAATCTCTTTGAAGGTTTTATCTTTAAATATGTGATGGCGAAATCAAACTTTAGATCGACAGCAATGAGAAACCACCGCCTAATCCACACCGGGGTCCGCGCGTGGGCGTGCTCGAGGTGCCCCAAACGGTTTCGCATCAAATCAGACTTGAAAACTCATTTGAGGTTGAAACATCCCGCGCATTTAGCTGTTATTGAGGTATTTGCTAAATTGTGCTATTTTTTATATTAATGGTATTTGTATTTTTTTTTTTATTACATATATATTTTTTGTTTTACTCAATGATTTAATCGAACAACATGTTTCATATTACAAATAAAATGTTCATTTTATTTGTCGTATTAGATCGAAGGTACCACCGCCTCGCCTGAGGAAGTTGTACGTCAACTTACCCTCAACAATATTAATCAAGATAAAGTCATAGAAATAACTATGATTACCTTCGCTAAGGTAAAGCTAAGTAATGTGTAACTAATTAGTTTAAAATCTTTGTATAGATTTAAAAAAATATGAACATTACACCAATACTAATGTTTAACACGTTGAGCCCGGCATCAATGTTGCTGTACTTTCCGTTTAGCCGGCAATGAGCGAGAAATTGGGAATATTCAAGCCTGCTTTTTTTTATATTGTCTGATTTTTATAAATTTTGAAGAAATAAAAGCTTTTTCATCAAAATTTACAAAAATCAGATAATATCAAAAAATGAACTTAACCGCATTGGCTTCTGAGCGACTCGTAATAAACGAATCAACTCATATAATAAACAAAATTTCAACGTTATTTGGACGCAAGAAAGCCAGAAATGTGACTAAAAAGTAATCACGTTTTGTAATAGATGTAAAAACAAACCATATTTTTGTTTAGAGTGTTTCAATAAACTTCATTAAAATTAGACATTTATCTTTTAACTGTCGGTCCCTAAGGACCGACGCCGGCTAAACAGAAAGTTCACTGTCGGTCCCCAGGGACCGACACCGGGCTCAACGTGTTAATGGCTGTAATGCATATACAGATTTAAGTATTTGTGACTAGAGTCAGAGGGACAATTGTATCCATTGCATCCTTACTTCTGTATCCTAGTTTTATCTCTAGTTTTGTCGTGTTGTCATTATTTGATATCATAAAAATTAAATAAATCAGGACACAACCAGCGTGATCCCGAGCTCCTCCCGTGCTCTGTGTCTGTTGGGTGACGCGCCAAGAACACGCGTGGCGTGCGAGCGACCCACGCGGTACTACGGTAAAGTATTTTTGGTTCGAATAACACGCTTGGCGTGCGAATGACCCACGCGAAACTACGGTAAAGTATCACACACTTGGGTGGAACTATTGGTAAATACGAGGCCTAGTCTCTCTTTCTCTCTTCTACTTGTGTCTTCCTTCATACTTTATTTTTTTGCGTTTTTACCTTAATACATTTGAATGTGACGTTTTTAACTGAACATATTTGAATATAGGGTAAATAAACTTTGCCAATTATATTTTCCAACACTAACGACACTCGATACAATATTTTGTCATCAGTATTACTCTTGAGAAGTAATTTACCAAACTTATAAAATAGTACGAAAACAGTAAAGTTAATATTCAGGTGATAACTCTTAAAAATTGTTTTAATTTCCCACACAGATGTATTCCAACCCCGCCGTGGCAGGGGTATCGCTAAAACCCCACGACGACCCAAGATATTACGGGGAGAAGAGTTACCCCACGACGATAGTTACCCCCTGGACAACGACACAGAGGTAACGTTAGATCTATATTTTTTATGTAAAAGATTTTTAGACTTAATTGAATAATAAACTATTTTTTCAGGAACCCGACAAGCTTCAAGATAGCATTTACCCCGTAACAATGAATGTTGAGGGAGAGGTATTTTGGTTTTAAGTTATATTTTTATACTAATTTTCTTCAGAGATCTTCTTAAAATTAATTATATAGATTTTATAAAGTTACAGAAATATCAGTGGATGATCGTTTTTCATAATAATAAGACAATATTTTTATAATGTTCTGGAATAGAATCCAGGACCCTTCGTCTCTAAGTCAAATCTTTTTATATAATATCATTTTTCAGTCTTAATGAATATATATTTAATCGTTATAAAAGTATGAATAACAACTTCTTTAAATGTAAAAATTATTGTTACCCTTTATTACCCCTGACTTCATTTAAAATCATTTCAGAATCTGTCATCAATAAACGTTCAACTCTTACTTCAAGACAGCGCTCTGGTTAACGGAAATCAGATGGTAGAATTACAATTAAATGATGAAATGCTTCTAGAATGAATATTATTAAAATATTATGACCTTGAGATTAATGAATGAAATATTTTAATGAAGGTTTGATTGAATTGTTAAGTTTTAAGTTTAAAATAAATTTATATTTATATTTATTCGTTTTATTTATATTTTCGTTAAAATAGATATAAATACAAGATTTTTTTACTTTATTTATGGAATGCAGTATATTAATTAAATGGCAGAGAAAGTCGCTAAATGTAATACTAGGGGCGCCAACAGACCTTCAATTTCGACTCGCTGCGCTCGCGAAATTTCGAGTGCCGTTTGCATATTGCGCGAAGCGAGCCCAGTATAAAGAATCATCGTTGTGGACAATGTCGGTAATGTAAGAAATTACATTTTAAAGCAAGTTTTTCGCGCGAATTTTTTTGCCATTGACTTTAATGGGACATCAGTTTTTTGACGATTATTCCTCAACGACATGACATTTTTCAAAAAAAAAATTAATCATCACGTAAGGTTTGTCTTTTGGAATGCAAAATTTCAGAATTTTTCGTCCAGTAGTTTTCGAGACTATTTGTGACAAAAAATGTGAAAAAATCTCCAGTAGAGCGCTCTGCTCGCTTCGCTCAATAATCTGGACTGAAGGGTGGAGTGGGTGGATTTTGATATTTACGGCAAAATTAATTAATACGAGTATACACTCCTCTTCGAGTATCGCATTGCGATTAGGTACTGTTATTAGGATATAATCAAGTTTACGTGAAATACAATTCACGCAATAAAAATATTTGTATGTAGAAAATAACTCAAATAATAAAACAAAAACCGATCAATTAGTTTATTCTCTAATAATAAATATTTAGTGTTACGATAGTAACTAAAATCTTGTATATAACATGTATATTACTTTATTCATCAACCATATTGATTCGACTACAAATTTAGGTTCTGTCTTCCGTTTTAAAACTCGTTTCATTTTGAAACTAAACTCCAAAAAAGAGTCCAATTGAAGAAGTCTAGTATTGATACTAACTATAAATTTAGTTTATTTCTTCCGTTTTAAAACGTCTCGTTTTATGTGGACCCCCAAAATGACAATTGAAGAAGACAAGTTAGTAGACTCCAATATTACTTAGTATGTGTGTTAATATCATCTGATGCACATCTCTGAACACCAGTCTGACGTTGTCAGTGTCGGTGGCTGTCGTGAAGTGGAAGTAACACTCCCTGGGTCGCGTGGCCTCCAAAATAATAAAATTCTCAGCCGAGGTCGTGAATCTACGACGTTCTCGTTTTTTCGTCGTTATGTCCTGGAAAATAATTAATAATTATTTTTTAAATGAATCCGTTCACACGTTCTTCATTCAAAGAATTATTGATTTAATTGAAAAATTCATTTATTCATGAATGACTTCAAATTCAAACGCCAAACCGTACGAAATAAAACTCTAATATTGACATTGACAAGATAACGGATTTAAATATGAAATTTAGAATATTTACTCCAAATAAAGGAAACGGAATTTTGGGACAATTATGGAAACTATGGATAAGTTGCACAGATTTTGTGGAGGAGCAATGGACGCTATTGCTCCCCTCTCCCCTGTCTCATGTTTATTTATTATTCTTTAACCATTATTCTTCTAGAGGAAAAAAAAATAGATGATCTATGATATATATATAAATTTTGTCTGTGAATTTATTGATTTATATATAAATTACATTAAGGATTATTATAAATAATCTTACAGCAAATAAGCTCCTAATGAACAGCTTAGTCCGTGTGTACTCGTCGCCTGCGCTCTCGTAGCGACTGTACTCCGGGAAGTACGGGGCGATGCTGCGGCCGAGGGAGATCTTGTTCTCCAGTATGTCCTGCTTGTTCAGGAACACTATCAGTCCCGCTTCTATTAAAAATCTGAAAGTGTATAACATGTTAATACATAATAAATTATTAAATTTGTAATTACTTATGTACATCAAATGGGAATGTCATGACTATTTTGATACCATACTTATTGTAATGAGTTCTATAATGACACTCCAACCTAAATTAAGTCTACGACTATTCCTAACGCGTCCTGGTCTGAGAAGAACACAACAACAAACACAGCCGGATATTTTGTTATTGTGATCACTGTTTCAGAATTGTCAATAAAATTTGTAGTAAATTTAGAGAAGAAATTACATTATCGCAATTAACTATTGTTTTATTATACACATTGTCGTCTAGGTATTTAAACAGATCGGTTTCATATTAAATAACGTACCGGCTCTGCCACACGTCCTCGAACAGCATGAGTGACTCCTGCAGTCGGTTTTGCGTGTGATCCTCACGGAGGGTCTGGTCGAAGTCACTGGTTGCTACCACGAACCAGATCGCATGGATACCCTCGAACACCTGTTTATACAATGCTCACTTATGCGATACCAAATTTCAGTTCATAAATGGCCCATCTAATTATGTAAAAATTCATTACGTGTTTCCCAATTTTTTGTGTTCCAGTTTGTCGCGTATTAAGAAATTCCTTGTTAATGTTTCTGATTTTACAACTTTTTGTAAATAAACTTTTAAGTATTAAATATGATAAAACGTCAGACTCAACATAATGTTAATACAACTTTTTAAATAGAATATTATTCTAATCATCCGTCCAAAAACCGATCGATATAAACTTATACACTGATGGATCAGACATTTTTTTATGAAAATGCGGTATTTAGCAGTATTAATACACAGCAAAAAAAAAATTGATCTGCATTGACTATTAGTATAATTATGATAAATACTGATACATAATTCATATTTAAATATAACCACCTGTATCCATTTCTTCCTCTCTCCTCTCTGTCCCCCGACGTCAAACATCCAGAACTCTTGGATACCACCGTGCATTGATTTTGGCACCTTTGCAATATAATATTTACTTAAAAAAATATAATAATTAACTATGTACTATATACCAGGTATAAATCATGATGAAAATTAAATTAAATGCCTTTTTTAAGCCGAATTACACAGTTGTGGAAACAGACACAATATATAGTTTGAAATGTATATAAGTTTAAGAACATAATTATTAATTTAATAAATACAAATATGAAACATTATAATTGTATATGTAAGTACTTACTTTAACTTTGAACTCAATCTTTTGTATGCCCGTAGTTTTTTGTCGACATCGAAGTATATCAGCGTCGGATGGTAAGTAATCTGATTTAGCTATCAAATCTATTCTATCTAGAAAACTGAAATTGAAAAATAAAAATAGCTAATATTTTTTTAAAACAGCGCCATCTTGTTTCTTTAACACTAAATGTGTTTATTATAATAAAAGAGTGACATCTAGTTACATTATAATCTTATTTTTTTTATTATTACTTGATATGATTATAGAAAAAAAAATGATTACAAATTTCTTTGCTTATATTTGAAAAGCAAATTGAAATTCATACTTTTTCGGCATCAATTAAAATGTGTTGCAACATTTAAATGCAATAAGAAAACTGAAATTTAGTATAATATTCATGTAGTGTTATTATACTCTCAAAGAATATAAGTCAAAACAATGCTTGGTATATCGTAAATTTATTTACGCTCAAGAAGTTATTGTAAAAGAAATAATAATTTTGTAAACAACATAAATGTATTTTACACGTTAATACTTACTATTCCGCACTATCTAAAAGTTGGTATTCGTTAGATCTTCTAAAACATTCCCTCACTCCGCCATCTTTCCATAACGTCCTGACGTGATCGAAATATTCCTGAAATAAAAATATCAGTTGATTATTATTTTTGAATCGATATATATACATGATTTTTACATAGTACAAGAATTATTAATTATAATAAAAAAATACCGGTTGACGTTACTTATTTATGAAAATAAATACTGAAATTAAATAATATATACTAACTGTTGTCAGCTATATCATTTGCTGCTTCTTAAACGATGTTACGTCAATTTTATTTTTATTATTGGAAACTTATAGAACTTAGAAGTAATTTAAACCCGTTATGTATAAAAAAATATTATTTGAGATAAAAAGTTTCCTATCTTTTAAATTAGATGAAAAATAGACACGAGAAAAAATTTCATTAAAATCGGATCAGTGGTGTTGGCGATTAACGCAAACGGATATTGTGACACGAGATCTATATATACATACTTTACCTCACTAAATTCTTCCGGGTGGTCCTGACCAATTTTGAGAATGTATTGCTGAGATCGTATATTCTTAGAGTTCTGCAGTCCGATGCTCAAAGACGACATATTGTGGACGATATCGTAAATAGATTCGTGTGTGTTATGCCTTATGTGTTTCGCTTTTTCTCGACGTTCGCTGAAATGTCATTTGTCATTACGATTTTAAACCTTTCATTCTATATTTTTTATAATAAAAAAAAATGTTTTGACATAATTGACATATTAAATCTAAAAATACAATCCATCTATATTTTAGATTGTATTATTCCCACCTTGTTGAAAATCCTTGCACATGAAGTATTTTCATTTGTTTTATGATCGTTGTTTTACCGCTCTCGCCGGTCCCCAGTAATAATAACTTGATTGCCTAAAAACATTAAGAATAAAACCCTCAGTATAGATTCGCAAAACGACGCGTTGGCAAATCTTGTTATTTATTTCTCCATATAATTTTTATCGTATATATCATCAACTAAATTGGGTAGCTGCATTTTATATTTTAATTATAAAAATTACTTTCTTTTTGTCAATAACAGAATAATAAAAAAAATCTTGACCCAATTGTTGTTATAGTACATTTTCAGGACACAAAAATACTGAATAACGGAATATTAACAGATTAAACAATATTTTAGCTGTTTTAGTAAAAATATAAGGTCCTGTTATTAAAAAATCTATAATGCAATTAAAATATTTAACAAATTGTCGTATACTTATTATATTTATATTTTACATGTTTTTACAAATGTAAAAAAAATACAACAAAACTAAGAAGCGCTTATCACTTGATGAAGATAACTGAAAGCGGAAGTCATTATTATTATATAATAGTAAAATAAGTTCACTAAAAAAAACAAAATTAGCCTATTTCAATATCCAATTTAAAGCGCACTATTTGATCAACAAAGTAGTGAATTATGTGTATCAATCAAAAGCTAACTATCAGTACGCTAGTTGACCTAGCGCGCTAGATTGGATAATCAAATGGCTTCATGACCAACAAATATGTCGGTGGATTGCCGGATTTTTCACATCTTCGGTGCGAGCTTTAAATTTTTTTTAATTTTGACAAGTCGCCGCTTTCGATTCTTGCTATTAATTTTACGTATTATAAACGTTTTGAACACACCCAGGGCCGAATTTGCAAATTAGGATTAATCAATTTAATTATAGCAAGTCTTTAAAAAGTTTATTGTCAGTAAATAACATTATTACAAATCCAAACACTAAATTAAAACTAATAAAAAAAAAACCTAAAATTGGTGACCCGACAAAATATAGATATTTTTTTATCTTAATTGCAGGAGCTCTCTCCTGTGGAGATCTGGGGACAGTAACTTCGCCTACCCTTCCCTAAATCCGGCCCTGAACTCATTACTAAAAATATAATTAACAACTTACTTCATTATATGATTTTATCCATTGTTTTATTTCTCTGTCTATCTGTTTTGATGTATATTCCTCTTCGTTGTACGACTTCACACAAGGTAGTATTCGCATTATGACAGCTGTGAAAAAAAATTATTAATTAAAAAAAAAAGTCCGATTCGAAAAAAAAATACTTTTAATAATAATTATGGGTCGTTTATAAATTAATAAAGCGTTGTTAGACTAATCTAACCCTCTCCCCCCTATTGCAAGATTTCATAAAATTGTATGTATGTATGTATGAAATTTACATATTTAAATCATTGGGTCAAGGTTACCGTTTAACTTTTACATTTTAGGGTTCCGTAACTTACAAGGACAAAAAGGACTTATAAAATCACCATCTGTCTGTGTGTTTGTAAATATTTTCACGGGAATCAAAAACAATGGATACCTCTCGTTGATCGAGAACAAATGTTTTGTTATATAAGAAAACAGTAAGTTTATAAGCATAACAAAAAAAATACTGACTGAACGTTTCGCACTTCACCGTTTTTTGTTTTAAAACTCACTTTACTATAAAACAATGATAAAACGTGCTGAATTTCATTTTCATAAGAAAGCTGGTTACAATGTAATTATTATTTAAATACATAGTTATCTATTATCTATATTATTAAAAAATAAATTAATGAATAAATTATCTTACTTATATAATATAAATAAATAAATATTTATTAAAAGTATTATTTCGTTTGTAATAGATAGCGATAAGAATCTGATCTCGATAATAAACTATTTCAAAACAGATTATAAAATTTGGTTATATTTTTAAGATATGTTCTCCAAATCACAAATAAATATCTTATTGGGTAAATTATTCATATATTTTTATAAACGCCTGAAATATACACTATTTTTATAATAGTTATTTATGATTATTTAATTAAATTATAAACTTGCAATCTTTAAACCCTAGATTGCGAAGCTCAAGTAACCACAGATTAAAGCAATAAAAATGTAATAACACTTTACATTTATAACTTTTATTACAATTTTATTACTATACAATTACATCATTATAATAAAATAAATATAATGCAGGCATTTCATTATCCAATCTATCAAACGCTAGGTCAACTAGCGCACTAACATCGTACAGTGAAAAGGCTGTTAGTGATCTGTAAGCGAGCTCGTGATTGGTGGACTTAAGCCACTATTTTGGGGTCAAATAGTGTCCAAAAATTGAATAATCGAATGAAGCTACTAGTGAAATTGTAGTATTTTTTCGTATTTTAAAAAAGATACAAATAAAAAAATATTTCATATACCAAAATGCCACTCCCTTGCAGATAAATAACACACAATATTAACTTATAATTAACACACACTTCGTTACAAAGAAATAAGGTAAGTATAAATTAATTTAATTTACCGTATTAATGTCGAAACTAAAATCACAGTTACCAATTTAGTATCGATTTTTTTTTTATCTGTCAATGATATGTTATCACTTCAGATTAAATATTACAAATGAACATAATTTTAATTCCATTGTCTAATTGATAAGATTTGGAGTGGTTGGCAGATTATAAAGAAAATATAATGTTTTGAACAGATAAATTAATATATAACCTTTTTGTTTACGGGTTTTAGGTTACCCTTTACCGCCAATTTTTTTTGATTGCTTTGTTTAATAAAGATTAATAAATATATATTGCATTGTTATAAAGTTTTATTGTTATAATTTTTTAAAGATAACTTCTTTTTCTTTTAAGTTATTTATTTTATAAATGGTTACCAAATCTATTTTCTTCCCTAAAACTTCGTCCGTATAATTATGTGTTTAAATACGCTATAATTATTTAAATTTTAATTGAAATTGGTATTGTAAGTACAGCGTACTTAAGAAACATCAGATTATTATGATTCCAGCTTGTCAAATGTCAGCTGTCATATTAATTATTATTATTATAGTTTTTAAAAATCAGGAATATTTGTAGATTCTACAAAATTGTTTCATTACTTCGCAAACTGTAGTGCCGTAAGGAAAATTTGACTGTAATTAATGATTGTATACAAGTATCTTATGTAGTATTTAATTGCATTTATAACGTAATTAACTTTATTATTTAGCGAGAATAGAACACACATTCTTAGATGTTTAAAGATTTATACATATTATGTTAATTATTAAGAAATAAAGTATAACAAAATTAAATATAGCTCTCAAGTTATATAAGCTAATATTAACTTCGTTCGCCCCCCTCTCCCCAGTTGTATAAATCTATACATTGTATAATTGTGACAATATGTCGGAGTCAAATACGTCGGGTTAATGCGACTTTTATCTTTAGTTCTACTTGTATGTAGACGATCGTTTTGTAAATATATAAAATAAGGACTTGATTATAGCTTAGTTAGCTTTTTATTATATATATGTATTAATGTTTAAAATAAAATTGCTTATCGAATAAAAAAAACATTTTGAAGGTAGTCTATAAATATTTCGTACCATTAAAAACATATATCGTCTATAAATACGATCCTCCAATAGTAACTGTCAGTTGACAAGATGGCGCGCACGAAGCAAACCGCTCGCAAGTCCACTGGAGGCAAAGCACCACGAAAGCAATTAGCAACTAAAGCAGCGAGAAAAAGCGCTCCAGCGACCGGCGGAGTTAAGAAACCACACAGATACCGACCAGGGACTGTAGCCTTGAGGGAAATAAGAAGATATCAGAAGAGCACCGAGCTCCTCATCAGAAAGTTACCTTTCCAACGACTGGTGAGAGAGATCGCTCAAGACTTCAAGACTGATCTAAGATTCCAAAGCTCCGCTGTGATGGCGCTGCAAGAAGCCAGTGAAGCGTATCTCGTCGGTTTATTTGAAGACACTAATCTCTGTGCCATTCATGCCAAGAGAGTCACCATAATGCCAAAGGATATTCAGTTGGCGCGGAGAGTGCGTGGGGAGAGAGCGTAATATAAAAAATATGTGATTTAATTCTGTGATTGGACAAAGCCCTTTTTAGGGCTGCATTTATTTGTTTCTTCATAAGAATAAAAATTTTTAAGTACCCTATGATTATTAGGAATTAAAACTTATAAGTAAGTGTAAATTTTTCTTAAATTAAAATAAACGTGGGTATATTTTTCTGCCTTTTTGGTCTGTTTTTTATTTTCGATTTTTATAATATCAGTCATTATATTTTGCTTATGAGTGGTAAAGAGGGTATTGAAGAGGGTATTTTCTATCCAGCTCATTATTAATTACATATTTTGCTATTTAAATTCTTATTCATAGGTAATTGTTTTTTTTTCCGTGGGTACGTATAATATAAGAATTTAAGAAATATTTCTTTTTACCGAAGGCGAAGAGAACTGCAAATAGACTTATCAAACTATTCAATCCACGAATACATCGCTAAACTAAATAGAAAGGAATTTTTTGTGAGGTTAGTTTTAAGTTAATTTTGAATATTGAAATATTATTATATATCGGCAATATAATTGGTATTATAAAAGAATATAATATTAAGTGTTTTGCTATTGGTGGAGTGTATAATTATTTCTTTTCGCTCGTTTAAAAGCAAATAGTTGTATGAATTAAAGTGCCATATATACCACGGAATATTAATGGATTTTATGAGTGAATATCCAGTAACAAAACATAAATATGTCCTCCAAAATGAAAAAAAGCAAGTCAAGATCCTCTAGAGCTGGTCTTCACTTCCCAGTCGGGAGAATCCACAAGATCCTAAGGAAAGGGAACTACGCGCCCAGGATTGGAGCTGGAGCACCCGTCTACTTGGCGGCAGCGTTGGAATATTTATCAGCAGAAATTCTAGAATTAGCGACCGAAGTCGCAAAGGAGAATAACAAGACTAGAGTCATCCCGCGACATATATTATTCGCTATCAAGAATGATGAAGAACTAAACAGGATGCTGTCCGGTGTGACCATCTCTCAGGGAGGAGTGCTGCCCGCGATACATTCACAGTTGCTGCCCAAGAAAACAATGAAGAGCTCGCAACAATCACAATCATAATCACAGTAAATAAAGAGTATATATTTATCAGATTATCAGATTAATTTATTAGAAACAAATATTTATTAATATAGATAGAAAAATGATGACCAAGTTCTTTTTAGGACTAAAGTTTGATGTTTCAATGGCAATGGTCCAACGAACTTAAATTTTAATAGATTTAGATTTTTAGAATAGAAAAAAATTAGTTTATTTAATTTTTTAAGTTTATTTCTAATAGTCCAGACGGTTTACGTAAATAATTCTAAATCGAATACTCGTACTTTTTGCTAATGACACTTCGTTTATTTTCTTAGTTGAGCGTGATAGGACTAACAATTGTGAAGTAAACAGCACTCTGTCACGTGTTCTTTTTTCCTTATAATTTTTAAATTAGTCTTGAATGACAAGAAAAATGCATGGAATTTACACTTTCTAATGTGAAAAGTCAAAATTGTAGTTTGTTCCTGAACAATGAAGTGTTGTGTGTTAGGTATAACTTTGGATAAAATGCTCCAGTGGAACGCCCATCTCTCTGCACTCGAAAGCATAACTTAGCTCGGCCACCTTTGCAATAAGAAAAGTTAGACAATTAATGGACATTATAGGGCAGTACTACCTTAATTCTATATTTATTTAAAAAAAGAACTGTGCGGGAGCTATTTATAATTAAAAAGCAAGAAATTCCCTGAGGGATGTTTTGAAGGAATTGGTAGTCATTTCTCAATATATATTTGATAACTTATGATGATATTTATACAGCAAAATTTAAATTCTTGTATAAAAACAGTGACAGACATACGATAAATATATGAAATAAAAATAAATTTATAATGCCTATATTTTGTCTCCAAATATTAACAAATCCTTTATGGGGCTTAAGTGTGTCATAAGATAAAACTTATTATAACATTCAAGAGGTTTTAAAGGGTCGAAATGTGTGAAATGTAAGTTGTTAACTCACTTGCAGTATACAGTACAATATAATCTAACATTATTCTATTTTTTTTTTAAAAGAGCAACTGTTGTGTTTCTGGGCGACTTTTCTCAGCATTCCGAGCCAGTGGTAGCTTACTCAGGGACTTACCTTTTTATTGTAATTAATGACGATTCAAAAGTGCCTGTAAATTTACAGACAAAGTTAGTAGAATAAAATTTTAAATTGAATAAAATTTTTGATTATATTTTAAAAATAGAAAATGTGGGTATTTTTATATCTTCACACCACCGGTCTGTTGATTCCAGAATTAGTGCAAAATCTTATAGTTTTACTCCGATTTACTAAGTCAATGCGGCAGTTTCAACCGTGAATAGTAAATACTGTTTTCTTCGAATGTGTTTATTTACTTTATCTTCTAATGTATTTATTTATTTACTTTATTCTTTATTTTACAATATACAAATAACGCCAAGAACATTCACACACACAGACATTCTTTACCAGCCAACATTATGAGGAACTGGAGAGGACGTTGGTAGGTGTGTAGTAAAAATATATAAATCTAGATAAATAAAAAAATAGTAATAAATAATTAATATCTCAATAAAATTAAATATTAGTTCAAAGACTTTATTTAATCCGACATTTTAAATCAAGAAACAATAAAATTGAAGCCCTCATAAGGGCTTGGTCAAAATAAATTAATAATTGATTGGAATACTAAATAAAAAAAATAATAAAATTTGTTTATAATTATGATTTCTCGTCGTGTTCGTGGCTCTTATGATACATTGTGATAGCCTTGATTCCTTCTATGTTCGCGTGTTTCGCCAATTCTCCGGGTATTAATAGACGTATAGCACTCTGTATCTCGCGGCTTCCTAGGGTGGTCTTCTTCCCGTGAGACACTAATTTTCCAGCTTCCGTAGCAATCTTCTCCAACATATCATTGACGAAGTTATTCATTATCAACATTGAATGTCTTGATATACCAAAATTATCTTTCGTAACGCTTCTTAATAATTTAAATAGATAAATTGAAAAACTTTGATAATTCTTCTTCTTTGCCTTCTTACTTTTCGATATTGGTTTGTCTATTAGCTTCTCCATTGATTTTAACGCCTTCTTTGGAACTTTTGGTGGCGCCATCTTTGATCTTTTTAGTGTTTATAATTGAAATCGTTCCTTTAAATGGAATTCGACGATGAACAAATTGTGATAGTAGTCAAAGATAATTAAGGAACTGACCAATAAAAATCATTTTTAATTAGTTTTTATGTAGGTACTATTTTTTAATTGTTAAAAATTTAAAATATGTATGACTTTTTGTTTTTGGATATTTTTTTACACTTAAAAATTTATATATATTTTTTAATTATAATGAATTGGAAATAGATTTAAATAACTGTCAATGAATGAATGAATTATCTTAACAAGTTTAATTTGTTAAAAATAACGAATACAGTAATATGCAATTCGTATATATATAAACGAATATATATTAATTTAATACTATCATAATCATAATTATTAAACCAGTAAATGAATATTGCAACTCCTCAAGAACTGAACCTAATCACCCTGTCTTGAGCTTCTTAATATAATTTTACAACATTCGCAATAAAAATATATAGTTTTTTATAAACTATTACATACAAAATAAAACAATTTAGATATTAAATGATACAGCAAACATCAAAAAATACATTTAATAACAATGTTCAACAAATAATTTAAAACTACCCTCAAAAAAACTATAATTCAACATCAAAATTCTATAAAAGACGTAAAGAATTAAATCTAAACATCAGTGTACTCAGGATAATCAAAATGACAGGTCGTGGAAAAGGAGGGAAAGGTCTCGGAAAGGGTGGCGCGAAACGACACAGAAAAGTGCTTCGCGATAACATTCAAGGTATAACAAAACCAGCGATCAGAAGATTGGCTAGAAGAGGAGGAGTCAAGAGAATATCTGGTCTAATTTACGAGGAAACAAGAGGAGTTTTGAAGATCTTTCTAGAGAATGTAATAAGAGATGCTGTGACCTATACAGAGCATGCGAAACGTAAAACTGTAACGGCCATGGATGTTGTCTATGCTTTGAAGAGACAAGGACGAACGTTATACGGTTTTGGAGGTTAATATATATAAAATAAAATAAATAGAAATGAATTAGTGTTGTTTAATTAATATATTCAAGACAAAGCCCTTTTGAGGGCTGCATTTATTTGTTTCAAGATGTCGTCAAAATATTAACACGGGAAGCAACTTTGTATTTTTACGAAAACTACTCTAAAGGAGGTCTATGAAATTCGGTAAAGTTTAATGTTTGTATGGAGTAAGAGTGCAAAAAGCAAACATTTCTGTAATGAATGCATTGGAAATAAATTAAATTTGTAAAAATACATTACACACACTACCGTGCGTTTCATACACTAATTTAAAGATTTAAATGCTGACTTAGGTTAATACTGTTACTGTAAAATATAATTTGAAGCAAAGTAGATTGTTGACATACAAAAATTGTGATTGTAGGTACCTTTTTCCAAACCATAAATTCATAAACATTCTAGCTTTGGATTATGGTCGAATATCTGACACTTATTCACTTATTTCATTACTCTAATTACATAGAAACTGACTACCCTCATCTTAAAAAAATTAACTTGCCAGTTACTTATTAGAGTCCGTATATATAAAGGTATACCTACCTAAAATGCTAAAATAATACGTCTTGTTTACAAGAAGTTTTAATATGTCTCATAATTATAATGAAAAAGCTGCAGATAAATAAAGATATTTATAGAACATTTTTACTAAATATCTTTATTTATTTATATCGATTTTTGATTTAATAAAATTTTTCCCGAAAATATGTAATAAATTTTTACTTAATACAAATTAAAAACTGAGGATAGGGACATACGTTTGCTCTCTAAAAGAAAAAAAAATACGTTTCTATTACAGTGAACTGGCATGTGTGCATATGTGCAAGATTTCTTATTGGTTGTAAATTCTGTTCCTCTCGTACAGCAGAATATAGTTGTCTGCTTATAATTCTCATATTAGTAACACACAGCAGTACTTTGTATGCTTGTGCAAATCTTATGTAAAAAAATAAAAATGTCTTCGAAAAATAGAAAGAGCAAATCACGGTCTTCTCGAGCTGGGCTTCATTTCCCCGTCGGAAGAATTCACAAGATCCTACGAAAAGGGAACTACGCCCCCAGAATTGGGGCTGGAGCACCCGTCTACTTGGCAGCAGCATTGGAATACTTATCAGCGGAAATTTTGGAATTAGCTACCGAAGTCGCGAAGGAGAACAAGAAGACGAGAGTCATCCCGCGACATATATTATTCGCTATCAAGAATGATGAAGAACTAAACAGGATGTTGTCGGGAGTGACTATCTCTCAGGGAGGAGTGCTGCCCGCGATACACTCGCAGCTTCTGCCCAAGAAAACCATGAAGAGCTCGCAACAATCACAATCATCACAGTAATTAAAGTAGATATTTATAATAATTTATTGATGTAGTTTATTAAAATTAGATGAATGACAAAGTTCTTTTCAGAACTGCAACTGTTGTTTCAGCAGAAACGTCAACAACAACAACAGCAAAATATAACGTTAATTTTATTAAATAATAGCTATTTATTTAATAAGAATGTATTAAAACAAAGTACTAATTATAACAAAACAGTATTTTGTTTTTTATAAAAAACTTGGAATACTTACTTCAATATTTCCTAAAAACCGTAAGAAACTTATTTATTCTTATGAAGAAACAAATAAGTGCAGCCCTAAAAAGGGCTTTGTCCAATCACAGAATTAAATCACATATTTTTTATATTACGCTCTCTCCCCCCGCACTCTCCGTGCCAACTGAATATCCTTTGGCATTATGGTGACTCTCTTGGCATGAATGGCACAGAGATTAGTGTCCTCAAATAAACCGACGAGATACGCTTCACTGGCTTCTTGCAGCGCCATCACAGCGGAGCTTTGGAATCTCAGATCAGTCTTGAAGTCTTGAGCGATCTCTCTCACCAGTCGTTGGAAAGGTAACTTTCTGATGAGGAGCTCGGTGCTCTTCTGATATCTTCTTATTTCTCTCAAGGCTACAGTCCCTGGACGGTATCTGTGTGGTTTCTTAACTCCGCCGGTCGCTGGAGCGCTTTTTCTCGCTGCTTTAGTTGCTAATTGTTTTCGTGGTGCTTTGCCTCCAGTGGACTTGCGAGCGGTTTGCTTCGTGCGCGCCATCTTGTCAACTGACAGTTACTATTGGAGGATCGTATTTATAGACAATACATATGTTTCATTTTATGAAATATTTAAAAACTACCTTCTAATTATGTTGTTTAACAATGAGGCGAGAATTACTTAATTCTTTTATACAATTACAAACTATAAAAATACTTCTCAACAAATAAATTAAAAGACATTAATATCGTAATCCATATTATACAATGTAAAATCTAATTATAGCATACTGTAAAAAATATAATAAATTTCCTTACTTTGCCTTTATTGTGTAAATTGAGATAAATATAATAAAACTAGTTTTATGATTGATCTAATTATTTATTTTTGAAATATTTTGAAATATTCTTTCTTACAAAAACATACCAAATTTCTTAATCGCCTAAGGAATATGATAATATATGAACATTGATTGTTTTATAATCCAAACAAAGGAAGTCGCAGACAACTATCAGGTTTATAATATAAAATTCAAGAAATATTCAATAAATATAATAACATAAATATTAATTGTTTTACAAGCAACATTCCTATACACGAACGACTTATAAAGAATACTCACTCTCATGACATTCTAGAAACTTCCTTACTTATAACCATGAAATGTATAAAATGTAGTTACTTTATACAATATATATTATATTTAAGTAGTGATATATTTATCGTTTTATACATATATATACAAGTTAAAGTGTGTTTATGTATTTTTATTAGCTGTCTAGTCACTATAGTATGAACTTTGATTGATATTGAGCAAAATGGCGGCACCATATTTGTGTGAGTGAGAAAGTGTAGGAAAGAGTGAGATAGCTGTGTGTAATCAATCACAATTTTAATTTAGCAGTATTTATAAGTATTAAATAGATGTTCACTTATATATAAATATATATTCACTTATGTATGACGACATTTTAAAAGTAAACTGTAATAAGGAGAAATTTAAACTTATTGAGTTTAAAAGATAAAGATGACCTCATAAACTAAACCACTAAATATAAATATGTCAAAAATATTATAATATACTTCATAATAGTGGATAAAAAAGTTACTTTCAAGACGTAAATAAATGTAAAGAAGGTTATTTTATATGTTTTGCAATTCAGCACTAAATCTTAATAACTATCAGGTTTGAAATTTAATTGTCAATACAATACGGGTCCTACAAGTCAGTGGTTACAGACATTTGGTTCGATCATTATTCTTTTAACTTAACTTAAACTTAACTTAACTAAAACTTTAACTTAACTAAAACTTATTTTATTGAGATATATATTTATTTAGAAGTCATTTTCAAATAAAAATTATTATATTTAGAGCTCCTTTTTTATATCATTTCTACGTTGAATTTAGCAAATTATCATATATTTTTAAATATTAGTACGTATTACTGGAGATCAGTAGTAGCAACCTAGTTCAATATTACCAAATGCTAAATGGTGTCTCACCAAAGGTTATCTACCCCTGCACACAGCTGCTAGACAGATGGTTGTAACGGTTGACGGCACGTGTCGTTGACTGAATGAACTTCAATAATTTCAATAATAACGAAACGAAGCGAAAAAGATTCTGATACTACAATATTATATCTAGGCTATAAAGACTATTACTAGATTACATAGTTCTAGACTAAACTAAAATTAGATTAGATTCAGAAACTAAACTAAATTAGATTCAGAAATTAAATTAGACTAAAATTGTAATTACTTACTATATTAATTGATGTTTTTTTCAATTTGTTATATAATTTTGAGTATAAATAGGTACTATTTTAACGTAAGTATTATTTTTAAAATAAAGCTATTATGATTAAAACTTTTAAACGAATTGCATTTTTACTTTCGTTTCTTCAATAAATAAAACCTTTCGCAAGGGACCCCTAAATTCACACCCCAACAAGAACGGTTCTTCCGTTCATTGCTTATTCAATAATTGCACAACATTCAAATTATACTAACATAATTACAACCTTATCATATAAGTAATAGATTTCACAATTGCACTTGTATATTAACTGGACAAGTATTTTTTTTACAATTGTATAGCAAGCGATTGTGAGGGTTATAATAAATGGAATAAAGTTGAAAATAGTTTGAATAGATAGGTATTGTTTGGAATTCGTACAGCGCGTGCTAACAGGGGTGCGCTTGCGCCGCTTCCGACCCTAACATTTTGAAAAAATTGTTATCCCTATTCAGTTGACCGTTGAACGTGGATGGGAAAGAACGTTAATTTTGTGAAATAAGTGATATTTGAATACATCTTAATCTTTGAATATAAATGAATCGAAATACAGTGTAAACATAAGACAATAGTTTGACAACATTTAAAATCAAATTTAGTGTGTTTATAGACTGTATAATTTAATAAATTATACATATAGTAAATTAACTGGTAATATAAACTTCGTAAGTAAATATTTAAATGATCGCGGCAAACATACAAACAATTTGAATGATAGTGAGGTGAGGTAATAATAATTATAAGGCAGGTTTAAGAAAAACTGTTAGACCATAACGGTCACGGGTAAGACCACCCTAAACAGGAATCATGGTGCAACGAGTTCTATGAGTGAATTATCCCTTTCAAGATGGAGTCGCCTAAGATAGTATACAAATATTACTCCAATCCCGCGTTTTGTTCTCAAAGCGAAGTTGTTTTTGCTCAAAAATCATGCGTTACAAAGATCGTATCACCAGACCGTCGTATGCCGCCATTGGGCGGGAATTCTCCGCGAAAAACAATTGAGAGCAACAGGATAATGAGAACAGATATATCTGACAATCCGCTCAGGATATACGCGAGTGGAAGAAAGGACGAACCTCCAGAGTTACCGCCAAAACCACTCAAGTACCAGCGGCAGTTTCAAAGACAAACCTCCTTAATATGCAAGCCATCTCGTTCTATTGTCAGGTGTAGAACAAGGAGCGAGGATCTTGAAATGGCACAATTCAGGCAAAGACAACAATATAAGTATGACAGAAATGCTGAAAGTGACGACAATCTTGAAGATAGAAAACATAGATACGAAGTTATAGATATAGATGATGGGATCGATTATTCGCCAACAAAGAAAAGAATAATTGAAGCTGATGAAAGTGAAATAGAAGAATACAATGTGGATGGTCCAGATGAGAACGAATTAAAGGAAATACCAACGGAAATTGTCAAAACAGTTAACGGCAAGACATTGAGATACGCAATTGTACCTACGGATGATGAAGACAGGAAAAATGTTACGTTTACATCGCCCACCATGTCCAAAAAGAATTTGATCGCAACGCAGAAGTTACACGAGTTGTTATCAACGCCGAGAAAACTGAAAAGTTACGCTAGTCAGCCATCTGTTAGAATAACACCAAACAAATCTGATATCTCAAGATATGCTGGTACACCCATGAAGATAATATCAAGTACACCAACTCAAGTGACCCCATCGAAATCATGTGCAAATCTGACACTTACGAGATCCACAACATCTCCTATATCTCCTAAGGCGCAGCAGAAATTAAACTATGGCTTACCTGAACTTGAGAGGCAGGATGTGTTTGTTACTAGTTTTAGGGATAAAAGAGAAAGAAGTTTTAATACGGACAGAAGGGACACGAGTAGAGAAATTAAATATGATAGGAGAGTAGACAATCAGAGAAGAGATAAAAATACTGCTGTTATAATGCCAAGGTATGTCCAAGCCTTTTTTATATTTTGACATAAAAACTTTCTATTTTTTGGGGGAACGTATATACTTTTTCACCATAATTTTAATAACTCCCTTTAGTAAACTTTAAAAGTTGTTAGGCAACGTTTGTGTGCTGAATTATCTAGAACACGATGCATCTTGGATGTGAAACCTTAACTGCGAGGCTACTTCAAGATGTATAAATTTAGATTAATTAAGTATGAATTTAAAGCAACATAAGATAATCCTGCTGAATTTCTTTAGCCGGTCTGTGGTCTGTGGTTTTCCGGTCTGCAGTAAATAACTTTCCGATTTGGTGGAAGCTTTGACAATGAAAATAGGTTTTGTATAAGTCACGTTCAATAAAGTTTTAGATTATTTTTTGTATGAGCTAACAAAACAGTTAATCAATTAACATCGGCTACATGTAAGTCATTATGATATCATATTAGTCACGATTACATCAATGGGATGTCATAATGACACTTAAAATTTAATATCATTATTGTTTCACAAAAAATATCGTTTTCATGTCACTTTTATATAAAAACTGTGTCCTTCGTGTGACCTTCACCAACGAAAAAAAAAATTCAAAACTTAACTAGCTGACTTCACATCAGTATAATTACAAAATACCAAGTGTAACTATAATACTTATATTTGACTTATTAATTTAATACGCCGTTATACCGACAAGACGTGGGTAAATCAAACTGGTACAAGTGAATATTTATCCCTTTGAAACCAAGCAATTTGATGATTAAATATTTCATAAGCATATATCTTAATTGATCCTGTTACTAATGGTCTTCCAGGGTGGCTCAGCAATCACCGTCCGTGTACTCCGAGGAAACCTACAAATCCTTCTCCAGTGTGAAGACCAACTCGGCCAATGCTTCACTTACTATTGCTGCGTTAATGCTTACATTATGTGGCGGATTAACCACCGGATTGAGTTTTTATATGATGTACAGTGTAAGTTTATTATTTATTTATTGTAATTAGATTCAGCAGTATATCATTACCCAATTTACTGAGCGTTAAACCAACTAGCATTAAATTGTGAAAAGATAAGTGAGTTGTTAGCGAGCTTTTGACTCCATTAACTCTCTTTTCGGGATGAAATAGCGCACTTACAATTGGATAATGACATAAACGCATAATAGTTGTTTTCTGAAAGAGTATAGCACATGATCACTGTGCAACCATTAACCACATTTGCTCATAATTGATCTACCATTGTAATTATCACCAGTCTGAAAGGTAACACAGGATTTGACAGAAAAAACAACTTTATTCTTTTTAATGTAGTTTCTTTTTCGATTTTTTATATACTTACGATTAATTGTAAGCTACTCTATTCGATATTTTATTAGACTTTTATTGACAAATTCAGAAAAAAATTCGATTATTGCTAATCACTTTAATAAAAAATAATATAATTTATCAAATCAATATCAAATCTGACATCTGTTTTTTTTATTTTAGATGGGACGGCGTTATTATCTTGATTTCGGTGTGCTGTCAGGGTTCACCTGCTTTCTGTTAGGCCTCTTGGGTTTGAGGTCTAGACGAAACCAATTACTGCCTAACAGAAATTACATATCAGGTTGGTAACACTTCATATAAAACAGTAGTTTATATAATAATTTTAAAAATATCTCCAATTAGTCCTTGTTGAAACGTAGTTAAGTTAATATTTGTATATTATTTTTAAATTCAACTCAAAACCATAGACATCTCAAAGACAATAACAATACGGGTAATAAAAATTACATAAAGTCGTGAGAAATTCTCATACCCGCATAGGTAGATTTTACACACATTTTACTATGACTCGAATAATAAAAAATAATTTTGTTGTTTCAAGTTGTAGACTTATAAGTTAACATTTAAAATATACTACTTTTACTAATATTATTTATTGACAGAAGGTAATTGAAATATCCGGTGGAATAAATGAAAATCATTAATGATTTAAAATATGGTTTTTCGAATTTTCGACGATATTTCAATATCATCAAACATTCAGATTCAAATATAATTTGTAATGATTTTCCTAATGAAGAATATTACTGAAATTTGTAATTAATTCAGGTAACACTAAGTAATGCATTATCAGAGTTAGACTTTGTTTGTTTTGGATTTGTCTTAGTTTCGTTGTCATTGTAATCGTTTTTACAATTGTTGTTGTTGTTGTTAACCATTGTTGTTAACCATGTAAATATAGTTTGATAACAGAAAAGTGAGAGGAAAAATGATAAAAGTAACATAAAAAACTGTTGATTTTTGTTTGTTATTTATTATAATAAAGCAAATTACAGGTTATTTTTGTTTTAATTCATTAAATTTCATTCATTAAAATTCTTTAATTGAATTAATCTGATTTATAGGTTACATTGTCTTGTCATCGTTCTCGCTCCTCAGTGCGTTTGGATTACTTCTCCTGCTGATACTCCAACCTCAAACTGGAACAGCATTAAACGACATCACATCCGGTGCTGTTTGTAGTATAAGCATATTGTCCTTATGTCTCGCTTCTGTTGGCATTTTAGCTTCTTACTGCTGCGCGAGGGATCCCCCTGACAATAGAGTTGGGACAGCTAGATGGTATTAGCAGTTTAAAGTTTAGATTATAGATGGCGTTGTTTTAAAAATTTCTCCAGATAACTTTTATAGTATTTAATTTATTGTATTGTTTAATGTTAATTTCAAAAATAATGTTTAGTATTAGAAATATGTATTTATACATATAATAATATATCGTCGCTGCAAAATTAGGACATTATATATATATGTATATTAAGTTATTCCTATCTGTTAGACAGACAGACGTGTATAGCTATTAAGTTCTACTAGTTGACTTAGTTAAGGTTTTATTTTAATACACATTTATAGTATGTTAATTCTATATCTATTCATGGCAATGATAGATATTATTTAATTTTCATCTGTTGGTTTCTTCACTTATCGCGTAAAACTACAAGTTTATGACATTATTTATCGAATTATATTCACATAATCTCTTATCGCCACGAGATAATACATGAAATTGTTTATAATAAATAAAATGTTTGTTGTTATTAATAACTGCTCAGTAAACATAAATAATACACTTAGGTCATGTATAGGTCAAAGAGTTGGATGAAGAATGACGTAAAAAGTTAAACATCTTCGATGTTGTATAACAGTAATGACTTCAGATTATTTATATTCTTTATAAATATATCGCAATATAACGTAATAATACGTCATTATTTCATCATGAATCGTCAATGTCAGTTTCGCGTCATATTCCTGTATGACATTCATGAAGTCATTACAATCACAAGACAGTTACGTCTCAATCTTAACTGGCAATGAGTCGCAGATCAGTCTAGTACTTTCTAATATAAGTTTACTAAATGTTTCTTTACAGGCTCTTTAACAATTAAATGTATAATTTATGTGACTAATATTGTATGTATACGAGGTTAATTACAATTAAATAATGAATAAAATATTGATTAACAGTATACGTAATAAGTAGAATAATTGTAAACCTTAGTGTGAATAAAGATATGATGTCTTAATTAAATAAGCAAAAAAAAATATTTTATCCTTATAAAAATTTGTAAATATTATAAAAAAATTGCTACTCTATGATTGATTTAATGTAACATTAATATTTTTATAACTAAGTAATTTTAAAAGTTAAGTACATATAAGAAATACTTATTCTTGTATACTTTAAGCGAAAAATGAATATAATATATGATTGTAATTTTGTGTTAAATAATTGAGACTTTCTTGTCTGTTAAATTAAAAGAAATGATTACTGAAATATATTTTTTAAATTAAAATTTATTTGTATTTTTATATCCAGTCGTAGATTCGAGGTGTTAAGGTTTTATGCTCATGTCTCCTCCCCCTCACATTATTAATGAAACATTTTATTTATTTATTTATTTAGCTTTAAGCCAAATCCCTTGCGGGGTAGCCAGAGACGTCGGAACGCCAAACGCTACGGTCCCTGCATACCTCTTTCGCCTCAGCCACAGACATCAACCTCTTCATACATGCCCTCCGGATCTTCATCATGATTTTTACGTGACCTTCCTCCAGTATCATAGATACTGTGTTTTCGAAGGTCACTCGAGGTCTCCCCCTGTCTCTCTTACCGCTCACTTTTCCTATATAAATCTTTTTTACCATTCTTTCATCACTCATTCGTTCGACGTGCCCAAACCACCTGAGCACGTTCTTCTTCATTCTCACCGTGACATCTTCGCTAGTACCTGCCATTCTGTGGATCTCTTCATTGCGGATTCGATCAGCTAGACTGACTCCGCATATTCTGCGAAGAGATCGCATCTCCACAGCATTCATCTTTCTTACATTCTTCTTCTGTGTTACCCACGTTTGGCCGACGTATAACAGCGTCGGTAGCAAAACCGCATTGTGTACAACCAAACGTGCAGCTATGCTGACGTTTCGCCGTCTCAACAATGCAGCCAAAGCACCGTTGACTCTGTTACCGGCAGCAATACGCCTTTCCACATCCATTTCGTATCTTCCGTCTCTGCTAAACATACTTCCATACTACATACACACTAAACATTCACGTTGATCTTACATTCTGTTCTTTCTTCATTTCTTTCAAATATCAGAACCTTCGTCTTATCTGCATTCAGGCTTAAACCATTATTTTCACACCCTTCTTTCAGAGTGGTGACCATTGCCTGCAGATCGCATTCTGATGATGCAATGAGCACTGCATCATCTGCATATAGCAAGCAATTGACTTTAAGGTCACCTACTTTCACTCCCATATCACTCTTTCACGCCTTGGAGAACTATACAAATACAAATTGAACAACCAAGCTGACATAACGCAACCTTGCTTAACACCCGATTGGATGTCAAACCAGGGCGACATGTCAGCTCCTACTCGCACACAGGCTTAGTGATCTCTGTAAAGAGACTTTACAGCCTGTAGCAAGGGTCCGCTCACATTGTATCGTTGCAGTATCGCCCATAATTTCTTTCTCACAACCCTGTCAAACGCCTATTCCAAATTCACAAAAGTACAGAAAACCTTTTGGTTTAAAGCCAAAAACTTTTCCGTGATTATGCGGAGGGAAAAGATATGATCTATACACCCTCTTCCAGGTCTAAAAACTCCTTGGGCCTCTCACAACAGCCTTTCAGATCTCTCTTGCATTCTTCTCGCTAATATTTTAGCATAAACTTTACCGCCCAAGCTTATCAAACTGATAGCCCTATAGCTTGCACAGTCTATCTGTGAACCTTTGACTTTAAACAAAAGGTACGAATACTGCACCTCGCCAATCATCTGGGACCTCTCCTGATTTCCAGCATAAATTGCACAAAAACCAGAACAAGTCCAAGACGCGTGGCCCACCATATTTGATCATCTCGGCAGTAACTTCATCTGCCCCCCTAGCCTTACCACATTTCAGACTTCGAATCGCACTCTTCACTTCTTCCAAACTGATTTCACCATCGGCTACATCGGGACTCAGCATTTCGCTGGTACTCGACGTCCTCACTTTCATATGTCTCCTTGTAGAATTCCGCCCACCGCTGCAAAACGTGTGCTTGCTCTGTTAAGATTTCACCGTTCTTCGAAAGCACCCCTTTCATTCTACAGGCTACCGAACAACCCTGCGAATCACTAACTTCTCGCCAGAAAAGATTCGTGTTTTCCCGGAAGTTGTTTGTCAATCTTTCATCTCTTACTCTCTCAGAATTTTCACGCTTCATCTTTAATAAGTGCTTTCGTTTTGTGCTTTTGCAGCTTGTACTCTCTTTTTCTTATCTCTCGCATGGTTTTATCCTTACCCGATGCTTTATAATCCAACCATGCTTTCTTTTTTAACTCCACGGCGTCTTTATTTTGATAAATATACTTTTTATGGTCATAACAATAAATTCGCCTCGAAGGTGTTTAGAATTTGCATTAAAATCTATTATGATTTTGCTTTAGAATAGATTTCCATTTATGAGTCTATAGAAGTTTTTATTATCTATGGAATTGTATTTTCTGAAAAAAAAAATGTCTCCTCTTTTCTAATGCCAGTATATCTTTAATATAGTAAGTGTCGTTTACTTTTCATAATCCTTTTGGAAGAGAATGGTACTACCACGGTGGCGATAGTCATATTGTTTAAAGTTAAGCTCTAATGACAAATAAGTGACGATGACCGAAGGCTTGTCTATTTTATTTTTTCTATTCAAAACTAGCTAGTATAATGCGTAGCGACATATATACCCTTTACCCTTTTGTCTATGATAAAAAACATTTCTTTTCTTATTATCTTGTTCGAACTTACACACCTGGGGAATACCCGTTGTTAGAAATGTAAGTAATTTGAAATGATGTATTACTGAAAAGACGTTAACACCTGCTTAATACTTACTTAGTCGGTTATTTAATCTATTTTTTAACATAATAACTTAATATTAATAATAATAACAAAACGTTTGGAAACAAGTCAGTTGACATTTCTTTGTATTTTAATATTCGCTTATGTCATGTCATATTTATGTCAATTGTCAATGTCTTTTAATTTCTAATTTTCAATTCTAATATTAAGTTTGCGCAGATTAGACTTATTTTGTTTGGTGATATTTTGATCACGTAGTTTAAGGGTGATGTTTTTAAAACAAATCTCAATATAAAGAACAATAAAATGAATTCTGTGTAATCCAAAACCACCGATAAGCATTTAGACATGTTTAAACAATAGCATTTCCAAATAATATAAGTTACGATAACGATAAGTAAGTCTTTGTTCATATTAATGTTTATTTATATATATTTAACAAAAATTTTATATAACATTAACAGCTTTTTTAACTTATGCAGCTATTAATGATATCGAATAATTTGTTTGCAGATTTTTGTTATCAAACAAAAATAAGTGACTCATTTTGATTAAACCACATTTTTTATAATTTAAATTTTGCTATGACTATTCGTCATTTGTCGCATAATGTAACCTTGTTACTAATTTAAATAAAACCTTAACCTCTGTTAATCAAGGTCCCTTATTAAGATTCTATCTTATGTATTAAAATCACTTAGAATGCTATAAAAAATAATAACAATATACTACTTATTATTGTTGTAATGACGTTCACAAAACATATATATATATATATTAAAAAATAAATTTTTTTGATGTACCTTAAAAATTATTTAAAATTTATTAAAGAAAGGTATATATTTTGTAAATTGTTTTTATAATGGTTTTGGAAATAAATATTTCTGAATTTACGTCTTGATAGTGATTTTTAAATAAGGTTTAGTTTGTTAATAGTTTTTTTAATCTATCAAAAAACCTGTTGAAAGTAAAGATTCCTGTTGTCTCCATTAATTTTGAGTTATAAAATGTATGACAAAAATATGTTTACATAAATTTTTATTCCACTTTTATGGGATGTCTGACCCACCCTGAAGATAAATCCTTTTTTTATTCAAAGGTTTCAGTTTTTGTCCAACCCTAGGGATAGCCTAAAAGTCTATGAGTTAAAAGTTGTTTCCTTCCTTCTTCTTCTTTATGTTCATGTTATATCTTATATTATGTTAATAATATCTATTTATGTTTATGTATGTTTCATATACTTAAACTAATTTACCCATGTTTATGAATACTGCTGTGAAGTAGCTCTATCCATTTTCACTGAAACATCTGTCAGCGCCTTCATTATCTTATCTTACAGGATCTTCATTATATCCATTTTGCAATTTACCTTAGTATTTCTTTAAACTCCCTCGCCACATCAAAGAAAGCAATAGTCATTTTAAAGGATTGTTTACTCTTAAGCTTATTTATTATATTAAGGTAAAATGTTCATTGTATATACACATACATTTATATATATATCTATATATATATAGAAACACAAACATACACACATACACAACACACAAAATAATGCCTCCTTTCAAATTTTTTATAAAGGTAAGTCACCCTTTGTACACAGTGAAGCTTCGATATTATAATTAACATTTTTACAGAAATATATATTATTGTAATTATTTTTATAATTATCGTTATGAAATCCATAATACCATATTATTGTGTATATCAAAATAATGTTATGTTTTTTAAAGTCATTAAAACTAATTTGAATTACAAAACCATGTACTATATTTTAAATTGCCGTGAAATTTTAAAACATTCACATAAGATATTTTTATTAAACTCTAAATAGTGTATCTTGTGTTGTAAGAGTTCGTAGGCGTGATCACTTATCATGTGATCTGAACGCTCCTTTGAATAAAGTAAAATAAAAAAATAACCTCTTATACAAATTTAACATTATACTGTATATTTATCACCTAAATTAATATTTTTAAAAATAATAAAATTGCATATTTATAATAATTTCAGAATAAATGGCGGATAATGAAATATGGGAGGCCGCTGAGTCCCTTATTAACAGTGTCGGTAACACTGACAGACCGCAATATAGAAATATGTGTAAGTATTATTTTAATTTTGACTAGTATAACCTCTTTGGTTATAGAAGTCAAAATTACTTTAACCTTGGTCTTTGCAGTTAATGAGATTGACAGTTGACAGCTCTAGGTTTGGTTCCGAGATGCTATTCCTTGTGCAATTTGTTTTTTTTTCTATGTTCACCTAAAGTAATTTTGGTTCAAACAAAATTTCAAAATATCTTTTATTTATATGAATTATATTTTCAAGATGAATAGAAGACTATTAACATATAAATATTTAATTAATTAATAAAAAAAATGTTTATTTCTTTCTACAAATTTTGTTTCACTGGCTGCAATGGCTTATAGCAATAAATACTCCATGTGTATGTTTTTTTTTTCTATAATTTTTTTCTCACTGGCTGATAATTGATCAGTAATAAATACTCCATGTTGAAATAAATTAAATAATGTCCATGTTCCAGCCCACTCTCAATCAGTGAACATGACGACCGAGGACCTGATGGTCAGTCACCGACCCAACGGCAGGATGTCCTCGGTTAGACGGTTCTTCTGCCTGTTTGTCACATTTGATATTTTGTTCACAAGCTTGATGTGGCTTATTTGTGTTATGGTGAGTTGACAATTTATACCTTAAAGTTATTAATAGTTTTATTTAAATGTATTGTTTAAATATAGCTGAAGTATAATTTCTATCTAATAATTATAATTTTATATAATTTAATGTATTTATTATATTTATTTAGACAAACAGATGAAAGTATTTTTAATTATAAAAGAAATATATATAATTTGTATTTTCTTTTCAGATGAAAGGTGAAACTCTTGTACAGATATTTGATAGGGAAATAGTACATTACAATATAAAAATATCGCTTTTCGATATAGTTATAGTTGCCATATTGAGGTTTACATTATTGATACTCTTCTACGCCGTGTTGTATATCAATAACTGGAGTGTTATTGCGGTGAGTTGTTTTATATACTTTTTTTTTTTTAATAAAGTATGGTTTTAAAAAAGGGGAGTACTTATTAGTGGTAGGATTTCAATGGATATTCTTTTTTTGTAAAACATTTTTTAATTAAATGAGCCGCATCAAAATCTGTCTAGTACTTTTCGATATTAGTATCCAGACGGGAAATTGTTAAACTATATAGTTATTTTCTTTATTGAAAATAGCGCCATCTATTAGAATTCTATAAAACTACTTCGTGAGGATCATAACTATTTTATTATTGTATAAAAGTTATAATATTTTATTCCAGCTCTCTACAGGTGGTACATGTGCCTTTTTAATTGGGAAAGTCTTCGTTTATGATGTGAGTACAATAATATATTATAATCTGTCAGTATAGATCTTAAATTTGTAATAATTTTTTTTATTTTTCAATGTGAATAAAATTTTTGTACTGAAGTATTTATTGGTTATTTTATGTATTCTTGGTAAATAAGTTAACGTGTCCAGTGGCCAAACGCAGCCCAGCCGGTGTACCAAGTGTTCCTGATCCTCACATCCTTCACCCTGGCGTGGGGGGAGGCCTGGTTCCTGGATTTCAGGGTGCTCCCTCAGGAGTTCCAGGCAAAGCAGCTTTTGGACAGTATAGGTATGAGATACTTGATCAAACTTATCAGCCATTACTAAAAATATAAATTAGTAATTTTATGAATAAAATCATATAAATGCATTTTACATTACACATTAAATAAAAATATACCTCCGAAATTTGAGTGATGTTTCAAACTTTTTTTTTCAGAACAAATATATAACATTTCATATAACTTTGCAATGAAAAAAAAAAAATATTTTGATTTATTCCGCAGCCCAACGCAACGTATCCGAGCGCACCCCCCTCCTTCTCCCGCCCCGGGCGTCGGGTGATTCCACGGTGCACTGGTTCTCCCCCGTGGACACGCCCAACGCCAGCCCCCGACCCCCCAGGGACGTTATACTCACCCAGGAACAGGTATGTAAGGATAGCATAGTCAATTTACCCCATCGTCAACAGTGTTAGTTACTGAATGGTATTGAATGGTGTACATATGGTAGTGTAAGGTAGTGTTGTTTGTAAGGTAGTTAGTTAGGTAGTGTGAAAGATGCTTCCCATAAGCCTATTTTTGAAAACGTGTGAGAATCGCGTTTCACAAGTCCAATATACGCACATAGACACTGAAAAGTTTATTTTTTTTACAAAAATCATTTTTTTTTTGTTTTTGATATTATTATATTTGATATTTGAGGTTATCGGTTACTGATATACGGAACTAAATAATGTCTTGACTTAAATAATTCATTAATGCCATCTAGTGTTATTAGTTCGCAACTATTATTTCAAATTACGCCATCTCTTATATATTTTCTTTTTAAAATACAGTTTGGTTAATTCAATAGACGGCGGTGCCATATTAAGCTTTATTATATAGAATTAAAAAAGGTAAAATTGGCCCAGCCTTGGCCAAGTCTATAAACAAAACTTGTATCCCAATTTTTATATTGGCCAAATTTCATGAAAACCAACAAAGGAATGTTGGACACATCTGGCCAAGGCACTGGTGCATGCTTGCGTTGGTGATCTGTTTTTAAAAAAATTGTTTAACAAATACTAGGAAAATTCCGTTCTCTCACAAGTTAAGCTTAAAATTATTATAACTACGCTTCGTGCGGTGAGTGACAAACGAATGTCCGAAATCTCCTACCCCCCCCCTCCCCCTTCCCTACCTCCGGTTGATCTCCTCTGTATGTTTCCATATCCATAAATATCTGACATTTACACATTAAACAAAAAAAGTAATAAACTTAACACTAAACCTACCGACAATTCTTGTATACCTGTTCCTACTGCACGCCGTCAAATTGACCGGTAATTAAAAGTTATTTTATTATATAACGCATTTAATAATGGAAATAACTAAAAGTAAAGAGTGTAGAAAATATTATATGCATATTCTAAGAATCGTCATGTAGTTTGATAACGATATGATAACGTTTAAAAAAGTTTTACAAAAGTTTAAGAACGGTCAATTTGACCGGTATTGGTAGGTTTAGTGTTAAGAAATTATCTGCTGAAAAGAGAAGAACAATTGCTAAAAAAAAAATGACAACTGACATTTAATAATATAATAAAAAACTATTCCAGTACTTATATTATATTAATTTTATTGTGACACTAAATTTTAAAAATACAATCGGTCGAGATATCAGTGTCAATTAATTAAAAAATATAATCCGAAATATCGTATTAAACTTAATTCTTGATTAAATGAAATTAACATATCCGTTTAAGTACAATGTACGCGATGTCTCCGATTGACGATCATTAACAATTGACCTTAATTTAAAACTACAGAGCAGGTTCAACCGCAGTTATACCATATTAACCAAAGATTAACTACAGTTTTACCGTGTTAAGCAAAGATTAACTATTGGAAATCATATTAACTAACTATTTACTATAGTTATGCCGTAACAACCAAAGATTAACTACAGGTTACTCATATTAACTAAGAATTAACTACAGTTATATCGTATTAACCAAAGGGTAAGTATAGTTTAATCATATTACCTTAGGATTAAATACAGTTACACCTTAATAAAATGAGATTAACTACAGCTTTTCTATATAAAGCAAAATTAACTACAGTCAAAACATGTTAATCAAAGATTAACTAAAGGTAAATAATTAACAAAGATTATATAACTTAAAAGATATATAGAAATCGTGTTTTATAATTTTTGAGGATGCTAATTTAATTTTATGAAACCTTAGTGATATCAATTATTCTTAATGAATATAGACAGAATTCGAACCCGCTACCTTTGGGCAACCGTCCCGTTACTCTGTAAATTGAGCCACCGCGTCTTAAGCGATTTTGAGTTTAGGTTAGCCGGTGATTAACAAACAAAAATTTTATTTCAACCACACATAAAAAACACGGCTAAACCCAATGCACACGACCGATAATGAAATTAAATATAAGATAAGATACGGGAATTAAAGTTAACAAATCATATATCATATGTAGAAAATATTTTGAAAATAAATAAAATTCAACAAATTCACAGACATTTCTAAATATATATTTAATATAAATCTGTTTGTTATTTTGTTTGAATTCTTTTTTCCATTTTTTTTCATTCTATTTATAGAATATTTTTGTATAAACAGGTAAATGTGTTTATAAAACGTATATCAAAAGATTGGATGTCCTTTCGTAATGATACGATCGGTATCCAAACTATTTTTGTTAACATCAATTAAAATATATTTTATATGTATTAATATTGTTAAAAAACTCTATAAATATATGTATGTATATATGTTCATATTTATTTTAAATATAACACGTTCAAAACATTGTTTTATTTACCCGTGACATTCTAGTGACCTTCAAGTGACGCGCCATGACGTTAACGGATTAAAAAATAAAGTTTTTTTTTAATTTTAAATTTTATATAGCTTCATTATATTAATGCATTTTATTTTACCAATTTAAGAATAACATTTTTAGAATTTGCAAAAATTCAGACAGAGTCGCGGAAAATAGCTAAATATATTATTTTTTTTTATTGTAGAATAAAGAATATCCTCTATACATAAAAGAATATGTATTTTAAGTATTCCATTACCTATTATTATTTAATACAAGTTTTTTTAATATTTTATCTTTTAACCCCAGAAGGGGGGGAGGAACAACCCCTCATGTTATATTATATATAATAGAAATATATAAATAACTCTTAAATAAATATGTAATTTAAAAAATATATATATTTTTTTATTTTTTCGGTGACCTACTTTAAAAAATATCCAACAAAATATTGCTAACTGGCAATTATCAAAAATAATTATACCCCTTATCACTAATCAATATAACAATGTTAATTATTATGATAAAAAAAATATATGTTAATTGATAAGTCTCACAGGTGTCTAAATGAAATTAAATAAAATGAATTACAATGTTTTGAGTCTTGTTAATGTAATTTGAATTGAATGAACGAAAAGAATGAACAGTTTTCATTCATTCTTCTCTTCTTTTCCATTCTATTGTGCAATAACTTTCGATCTTTCATTCACTTTGTTCATCAGCTCTAAATTCCATTCGTCTTCATGTTATCATTCGACCAATCTTTTTTCGGTCTTATTCAATGCAGATAATCCACGATAAATTTATAATATTAATTAAATAATTTGGCACACAGAAATATATAATATTAATTTTATAACGACTTGGACTTAAATATATCTTAGGACATGCAAACAAATTACCAAATATTTCTTGTTTCATTATAAACTTTATATATATAGTCAAGTTTTACGCACCGCGAATGACTTTTTTAAAAAAAGATTTTATTTAAAATATAATCACTTTAATTGACAAGTAATTACTTAGACTACCTTAACAAGACTAACTTAATATTAATACAATGTCTTAAATACTATCGGGTCGGCCACCCAGAAGGGTATTGCTCCCATCATTCGAATATGAGCGTGCGAACATTGCGAGATGCCGACTCAGCGGGATGGGCTGGTGTGACTGTCGAGTCAGCTGTTTGGACTGACGTAACTCCTCCCTCCTTAAGATCGAAGTTTTCCGGTAAAGCAGAAGAATCCTACCGGCTGCGCCAGTCAAGTTTTACGCACCGCGAATGACTTTTTTAAAAAAAGATTTTATTTAAAATATAATCACTTTAATTGACATATTTTCTTCTTTATCTGTTGCGTTAATCCGGATTCGAGATAAAGCATCAGCATTACAATTGCTTTTGCCACTCTTATGTATTATTTCAAAATCATATTCAGATAATCTTAATCTCCAGCGTGTTAACCTACTATTGGTATCTTTTAAAGAATTTAACCATGCTAAGGGCTTGTGATCAGTAATTATTTTAAATTTTCTACCATATAAGTAGGGGCGGAAATATTTTACTGCCCATACTATTGCTAATAATTCCTTTTCTGTCGTACTGTAACGTGTTTCAGCACTTATTAATGTACGGCTTGCATAAGCAATAGGTTTATCACTGCCAACCGGACCTTGGGATAAAATAGCTCCTACTGCGAAGTCTGATGCATCTGTAGTGAGGATATAGGGCTTGCTAGGATCAGGATATTGTAGTATTGGTGCATTAACAAGAAGTTCTTTACATTTTTGGAAGGATTCTAAATATTTCTGATCTGTTACAGGCATCGTTTGTTTTTTCTTAAGTCGGGCTGTCATTGGTTGTGTTATTTTTGCAAAGTCTTTTATAAATCGTCGGTAGTAACCTATTAGTCCTAGAAAACTTTTAATTTCAGTTGTTGTCTGCGGTAAGGGATAATTAAGTATAGCTTTAATTTTGTCATTGTTTGGTTTAAGTCCGTCACTAGTAATAGTATGTCCTAAATAAAGTACTTCCTTTCGTAAAAATTCTGATTTATCTAACTGAACTTTTAAGTTTGTCTGTCTGAGTCTGTCAAATACTGTTCTTAATTTCTGTATATGTTCCTGTAAACTAACTGAATAAACTATTATGTCATCTAGATAAACTAAGCAGTGGATTCCTTGTAATCCTCTTAAAACATTATCCATTGCTCTTTGAAAAGTTGCAGGTGCTGTTTTAAGTCCAAAAGGCATACGAGTAAATTCAAAGTGTCCTGCGTTTGTACTAAAAGCTGTCTTCTGTCTATCTTCTTTTTTAACTTCTATCTGATGGTAACCACTTGCTAAATCTAAAGTGGTAAAATAAGAACTTCGTCCAAGTTTGTCAAATAAGTCAGTTATATTAGGTAAAGGGTATTTGTCGTCAATAGTTATCTCGTTTAATTTTCTGTAGTCAATAACTAAGCGAAATTTTCTTTCGTTACTAGCGTCAAGTTTCTTTGGGACTAGGTGAACAGGTGCACTCCAAGGGGAATGGGATGGAATAACTATATTATTTTCTATCATCTTGTCTACTTGTTTGTTAATTTCGTCATTAATTACTTGGGGTTGTCTGTAAGGTCGTATATATATGGGATCCTCATTATGTGTCCTAATTTGATGTTTAACGTCATTAGTAAAAGTCAGGGGTAGTTTCTCACAATGAAAAATATCTTTATATTCTATGCAGAGTTGTTCGATAGCTTTCTTTTCTTCTGAATTCATATGGTCTAATCTCAGTTTAGTTAAGTTTTCTGTCAGTATTTCGTCTATTTCTAAATCTGTATTGTTATCTAATTTATTAATAATGCATTTGCTTGGGTTATATTTTGTTACTATAAAAGGACTGGTAATAGTCAAGTTTAGTTCTTTCTCAAGGGTGTTTTGAATAATAGTGGTTGCATATCCGTTTTTACAATTTACTAAAGCGGCAGGCATTCTAACACCATTACCAAATTGTTTAAAATTTAAAATAGCATTTCCATTACGTAAACTTACTGGTAATTTAACTCTTTGTTCACAACGGGGATGAAGACGAATAACGTTAGTGGGGTTATATATGATAGGGATAGCTGTTGTATTGGTATATAAAATTTCTTTCTTCATATCTATTGTGGCATCCAATTGTTTTAAAAGGTCACTTCCGATTAATCCGTCGTAACGTCCATCTACGTCATAGATATAAAATTTATGTGTTTCAGGGTTATGCAAAATTTGGAATAAGGGGATAACTACAACTTCATCATGTCGACTAGAGGCATGAGTACTAATAACTTCAAAGGCTTCTTGATATTTAAAGTCGTTAAAATATTCATTCGCTTTTTTGGGACTAATAAATGATCTTGAGCTGCCCGTATCAATCATAAAGTTGGCATTAATTTCAGGTATATAAATATAAGGTAATGTTAGGGTGTTACAATTTAAATGTATTATCTCGGGATTTGGTAAGGGGTATCCATATGAAAATTTTCAAATTGTTCTCCAATATTATTATTTGTCATGTCATTAATGTCTTCTTGTATTGTGGGGTCATAATGGTCACAATATTCAGTCTCGGGGTCATTAGGGTCATAGTATTCGGTTTCAGGGTCTTCAGGAATTTCCTGTTCGACAATATGCTCGTTTAGGCGGAAACCTTGTGGTTTAGTAGGTGGAGCAGTTCTCATGCTCACATCCGTGTTATGCATAGGTCGTTGGGGACGGTAACCAGAGGGTTGTTGTCCTTGATTTTGATTAAGTGGTGGTCTGTATCCAAATTGATTTTGATTATAATGGGGTCTATATCCAGCTTGATTTTGGTTTACTTGGGGTCTATATCCAAATTGATTTTGGTTTATCTGGGGTCGATATCCAAATTGGTTTTGGTTTTGTATGGGTAACTTAATTTGCTTACTAGGAGGTATACCAAATTTAAATTTAGGGGGTTGTTGATAATTCATATTTTGAAATGTATACGGTTTTTGCAAGGGTTGCTGCTGATGTTGACCTTTTGATTGAAATGGATGATTATTATTTTTAAAGGTGTTAAAGAAAGGTTTCATAACATTTCTTTCAATATAGGGGTTAGAAGATGTAGCATGTCCAGCATTAGTATGAGGATGCTTCATCATTTTATTACGTGAGTTATATTGATGCATAAAATTTACCTCTTCTAGAACAATACTTAAAGCATTTTCAAGGGTGTTACAAGCTTTAAGTCTAACAATTCTCAATAAATCTTCAGGTAAATTATATAAAAATACATTCATCGCCAAATTATCATATATCGTTATTTTACTTTCACGCAAACTACTATTTGAAATTAAATTTACTTTAGCTATTAATGTGCTTTTAGTGTGTTGTATTCTATTACAAAAATCTAGATAAGATTCGTTACTATTAATTTTTAAAGTTTCTAACTCAATCGCGATACATTCTTCGGAACGCGGATCACCGAAATGTTGTTCAAGGGCGGATTTAAGGCTGCCCCATGTAATTAAATCTTGTCTTTCACTAATTAAACTAGCTGCTCGTCCTATTAATTTTGAAGTTATGACATGAAAAACATAAAGGTCTTGATCGGGATTTCCTTCTACTACACACGTTTGTATTACGTATTCACATTTCCTAATAAATAAGGATAATAATTTTTCATCACCATCAAACTTAGGTATGATATTACTAACTTCTACTGGGATCTTAACAATGTTTTCCATTTTTAATAAATTGATTCACTTTAAATAAGGAATATCAAAATTGTATATAAAATAATTATTTTATAAAATAATTATATATTATTTTTGTTCTTAATTAATTAATATAATATATTTCTTTTCCTTTTATAATATTTTAATTCACTTTATCTTTAATTCAATTCAATCTTAGTATTTTTCTTTTAATTCACTTAAAACGAAAGTCAATAAAATCTCTAAGAACCTTTTAAGTTTTAAAAAGGGATCTACAATTTAAATTGACACATATAACTAGGGTTGAATAAGAAATGAATAGGTAGGAATAGCTTTAGGGTCTACTCACCAAATCATATCCCTCGTGAGCCTGAAGGTAGCGATCTTTCCAGAAGCCAGACGCAAGCGCTCGATGAGACTTATTTATATTTGGTTCGGATTCCGTAGAAACGCTTAAAAACGTTCGTCGCAGGATAATCTTCAATTTTCCGGACGCGGAATCCTACCGGCTGCGCCAGTCAAGTTTTACGCACCGCGAATGACTTTTTTAAAAAAAGATTTTATTTAAAATATAATCACTTTAATTGACAAGTAATTACTTAGACTACCTTAACAAGACTAACTTAATATTAATACAATGTCTTAAATACTATCGGGTCGGCCACCCAGAAGGGTATTGCTCCCATCATTCGAATATGAGCGTGCGAACATTGCGAGATGCCGACTCAGCGGGATGGGCTGGTGTGACTGTCGAGTCAGCTGTTTGGACTGACGTAACTATATATATAAAGATATATAATAATTTACAAACAAACAAACATATTGTTTACCCTTTTTATATATATCAAAGAAATAAAATATTTAATGTCCATAAAGTTGTCACTAATATTTATATTCTATTTTTATATTAATATATAAAACTGGATTAACATATAGTTTAATCTCAATGATGTTATAATGACCTTGCAGTGACCCGCCATTTTAGATTTAAATTACAATGAAGCTTATATGTATCGATATTAATTTATTCTTCTACCCTGTTAAGGGATGAGTTTATATGAATATTTAATTTATTTTCCTTTTTAGGTTTCTATACGCAGCTATATATATTTGGTTTTCAGAGTTTTTAAAATTATTATCAAAAATATACATTTTGCCTATGAAATCGCCCCAAATCTTTCGTCAAAAATAAATAAATTTTTACATTTAATTATGAACTACTTACACTTAAATAATTAAAATATTAAAGTCTATGTATGTATGTATACGATGATATGAGGGTTAGTCAGTTTCCCTTTTTAGTCTATTTCTAATCTAACTCGACCAAGGTTAATGCAATGATATATAAAAATGAATTTATATATATAAATCCCGTGACATGATGTTCGTTTGTTTGTGTGCGCTAATCTCCGAAACAACTGAACCCATTGCAATGATATTCTTACATATCTATTGTTTGGTCCGACTTAAAATATAATTTACAAATTTGAGGTTTTTATTGAATATGTATTAACGTTTAAGTTCTATATGTTTTCAATAGATGGCGTTCTTAATAATAAAATTATAATTGATGTAAAATAGCAGACGAAGACGCTGGCAACGGCTAGTTTGTATAAATATACATACTTTAGTTTTTTGTTTTAGCCCTTTTAAAATAAGCCGTGAATAAATTGTACCTCTTTTGTGTGAAACTTTTTTAATCCGAGCGATTAAAAAAATCCAGATATTAAGTTAATATATGTTATAAATAATGTCGTCATTCTTTTATTCGTTTTAGTTTATTCGATTTTTATTTATACATTTTATATATATTTTTTATTCATAACACAATAAATTGTTCCTTGGCTTTAAAATGTTTGTGATAAAAATTGTTTTTCTTTTTTTTCTTTTTTTTTATATAATGTAGTGGACCAAAGAGATTGGTAATGACGTGAATGTAAAATATTTATGACCTTAAAATGACATTACAATGACTAAATTAAGAAGTAAGCGAACATTTGCCTTAAATACGTCAATCACGAGCTCTCTATCTAACAGTCTTTTCGCTATACGATGTTAGTATGATAGACGATTTAACGCGGATGGATGGATGGATGAATGGATGATTGGATGGATGGATGGATGAATGGATGATTGGATGGATGGATGGATGGATGGATGGATGGATGGAGGTTTGGATGGATGGAAATAGATAATGAAATGTCTGCTTAATGCGACACTATAATATAGTATAATATAACTAGGATTCGCCGCTGTGCGCTGCGAAAATTGTGCCGAGCCCCCTTAGTTTTTTGACCATCATTTCTGAACGGAATGAGATATTTTAATTTTGTTTTTTTTTTAAACATGTCCATTCCCACGCTCAACAGCTCTGCCAATTTTTATTCTAATCGGTTCAGTAGTTTTTATGTCGCTTCAAAAAGAAGTTTCCTAAACGGTTAAGAGTTTTGCTTACGCTCCGCTCAATAAATCCATTTATGTTCATGATTAATCAAATACACTCAATTTAGAAGTTTGTATGTGTTCAATATTACACTCATAAGTAGATTGTCATAAGTATTTATCGTTGTCTCAAAGTCTAAACCAAACTCTTTGTTTGAAGTTTGCGTCACTTTAGCAATGTTGCCAGTTTCGGTATCTTACCCCGAAATGGGGTAATGTTTGATAAAGGTCCTTGTAAATTCTATCCCTTTATTGAGAATATCTTTTCGTGCGTGTTAAAATAATATTAATAATAATTATTATTATTAACATGATTTTAATCGTACGCTGATATATATATAATATAATATTAATACCTCTTTTTAATTATACCAGACAGCATCTTAAAGACAACGGTTCATTATTAAACTTAAAACATGCATTATATTTATAAATATAATGTAACCGGGAAATAAATTTAATATTTTGACATTTATATAACATCAAAATATTAAATTATATAGAAATATTTTATATAAAAAAAATTGGAGTCACAACTTATTTTATGATTGAAATGCAATCTGAAAAAAAAACTTTATCACTAATAAAAATGTAGTGATTAATTTAATGGCAGATTTAATTACTAAATGGTAGGGGTAAAAAAAAAATTCTGGCAATATATTCGATTTCATTTTATGGCATACGTCAGTTACGCGCCCGCTTTTGCGACGGTCACGTGTGTTCTGTGTTTGTGAAGTATATATTACGATTACTTGAGTGGTTTTATCTGAATACTAATCTCCATATAATATTTATAGCCTTGGTTTATTTTTATATATATAATGTGATATATTTATCAGTCCATTGACCTCGGTTCGTCTCAAATAATAATCGGTGCTTCAACGTCATTTAGTAAACTTAATATCTGTCTAAAAAATACTTCGCTTCAGCGTATAAAATATTTTCTATAATTATGTGCACGTTTTTGTGCTTCAATATAAATAAAACATTATTTTTATTGACATAATTTTAAAAAGTACAACAGTTTTTTTTATTTTTTATTATACATTATACAAAGTATATTTTACGATATACTTTGTATAATGTATAATAAAATTACTATATAATATTTTATTTACTACAAGTAGTATATTTTAGGACTGTATCTTTCAATCAATAAATAATCTCAAAAATATCAAATCAATTAATTAATAGGAGTAAAGTTCAATGATCATGTTGTTATCTATTTATAATTATATTTATTTAATTGTCTCCGATAACCTTTTTTAAACATTAATTATATATGATTCAGACTTTATTTACTTTGGTCTTATTGATCTGTAAACAGTCTGGCCCTTTGATAAGGTGTGATAATTATTTGGTTGGTTATCTAATCTAAAAGTTTACACACATATATATATATATATATATATGTGTGTATGTTACTATAATGATATGAACCTATTAGTTAGTACTGATCACTTTGCTGCGGTGACACTATCACATTTCACCAGGTGATGAAAACTTATTTATTTATATATTTTCCACTTTGAATCCATACCAGTGATCACTCGTTTACGTTAAATTGAAGTGACAGGAGGTCCTTGATACTCTCCAACTCAACTCTCAACTCAACTTAAAATAAGACTAAGAGGGTTCCAAACGCGCCCTGGTCTGAAGAATCATACAACAAATGCAGCCGGCTTTTTTTTTTATTGTGATCACTGTTTCAATATATTTAGTGAGCAATGTAAAAACAATACGAAAAAGGAAATCCGTGTCTAGTAATGCGACCAGTCACCGCAAGCAGCACCCGTTCACGGGCATAACACACGTTTGTTATAGGCATATATGTATATATTATCCTTAATGTATTATTATAATTATGAAAAACAATATTATCAGGATTAAATTACATATTTTTTAAAACCCAAGTATTCATTATCGTATATAATTTTGTAACATATCTTATATAATAAGAACATACATTATTTAAAGAATAAAAAATAAAAATATATGACTATGAATAAACATATGTTCTGAAACATATTTTTTTATTAAAAGAAAGTTTTAACGATTAACTATCCGGTCTAATCGAAAAAAACATAAGACTACTAAATGCTACTTACTAATGATTAGTAGCATTTAGTAGCAGCTTTTGTTATATTTAAACAAATAGTCAATTAGGTATTATCTAAATTATCTGAAACATTTCGACACAAATAAACAATTACTGAATAAAAAACATATTTAGTTTTCAATTTAGTCGAAACTTCCTTCAAAGCTAATACAGATACAAGAATCTATAAGTAAAACAAACAATTGTGTTTAAAATAATAAGTGAATCAAAATGGCGTCCACGTCCGATGTTCCCGCGCTCAAGGAAGCCGAATTGGAGAAACATATTGGGGAATTGGAGAATGTCGGAACGGAAGAGGAGTTGGAGAAGAAATTGAATAATTTGAACAGATTCGGTTTTTCCATTGCGTACTGGATGAAGATTATATTTAATCGCGAAAATAATGAACCATTTAAAGCCGAATGGTTAACTGTAAGTTTATTTCGTATTAATAATATTTGTTTTTTTTTAAGATTCAAGTTAAATAAGGGTGTATCATATCAGTAATATAGATACTATATCTGCTGTTTGTAGAATAAGGCCCCTCCAAGAGAAAGGGGCCTCAAAGTGAGAATATATTGTTCATAAAATGATAGGCGGTATTCTTAAAAAAGGTGCCTTAAACAAGAATGTACCATACAACTCTATACTGTTTGTAATTTGAAGTGCACGTGGTACAAGTTTTTTATTCGTTAAAAGGGGCCCTAAATAAATGTTGATCTAGGGCCTTTTTATGGCTATTTAGACGGACTTTTCAATTAACAGTCCTTTCGTGGTAAAATGTTTTCATGCAGATTTATGCAGTCTCCAAAAGTTTCGTCAAAACCGGTGTAGTCGTTTCGAACATTGACATATAAATGCATATAATAAATTATATATATTTTTAGTTCATAATAACAATTAGTTTTTAAAAAAATAAGATAAGTGACTTATTTATACTCCTTCATACTATTAAGTATGTATTTATTTAAATAATTATAACTATTATATTCTGAGGTGAATATTTATTGATTTTGTTTATAATCTAGTTGTTTTCTGCGACTCCTTGTGGACAAAATCCGATATTGCTTGTAACAAAAGTTCAGTATAACCGATGATCCGAGAAAAGGCAACAGCAGAGACGCTCAGAACATTTTATGTTTGGTTTTTCCTTCCCTAATAAATTGGTTGTCAGATGCAGTGCTCATTGCATCATCAGAATGCGATCTGCAGGCATTGGTCACCACTCTGAAAGATGGGTGTGAAAATAATGGTATAATACCTGAATGCAGATAAGATGAAGGTTCTGATATTTGAAAGACATGAAGAAAGAACAGAATGTAAGATCCAAGTGAATGGTAAGATAATAGAACAAGTGAATGAAGTGGTATACTTGGGAAGTATGTTTAGCAGAGACGGAAGATACGAAATGGATGTGGAAAGTCGTATTGCTGCCGGTAACAGTGTCAACGGTGCTTTGGCTGCATTGATGAGACGGCGAATCGTCAGCATAGCTGCACGTTTGGCTGTACACAATGCAGTTTTGGTACCGACGCTCCTATACGGCAGCCAAACGTGGGTAACACAGAAGAAGAATGTAAGAAAGATGAATGCTGTGGAGATGCGATCTCTTCGCCGAATATGCGGAGTCAGTTTAGCTGATCGATTCCGCAATGAAGAGATCCACAGAATGGCCGGTACTAGCGAAGATGTCACGGTGAGAATGAAGAATGAATGTGCTTAGGTGGTTTGGGCACGTCGAACGAATGAGTGATGAAATAATGGTAAAAAAGATTTGTAAAGGAAAAGTGAGCGGTAAGAGAGACAGGGCGAGGCCTCGAGTGACCTTCGAAAACACAGTAGCTACGATACTGGAGGAAGGTCACGTAAAACGCATGAGGACTCCCCGGAGGGCATGTATGAAGAGGTTAATGTCTGTGCTCGAGGCGAAAGGTATGCAGGGCGTTTGCGTTTGGCGCTCCGTCGTCTCTGGCTATCCCTTGGCGTGAAAATAAGTAAGTAAGTAAGTAAGTATGTAAAAAGTGCGTCTTGTATTTCCCGAGATCAACGTAATTGAAATTAATATTTCATAGATTTCTATTGTTAATAGAAATTATCAAAATTGTTTATAACACTGACACTGTATATACAATGTAAGAAAAATAGTCTTAAGATATATATATAGATATAGTTACAATGACAATAGCTATAAAGATTATGACAAATAATTTTGTGAAGATACATCCTTATTATATTACTGGGACTCAGTTTGCAAATAAATATATCTATAAATAATATATACGATGGAATATCTAAATTATTTATATGCTATCCAAAAATAAACATATTGAAATGATAAAAATAGAACTGTTTTATTAAATGTCACGTGAATTGCTAATAAAAGTGTCGGATTAAAATAAAAATAGAAATACATAAATAACATTAATTTATTTATAAACATAAGATAGAGAAAAATTTATAACAGTACATCATTATATTTAAAAAAATACTGCAGCTAAGTAACAAATGGTATATAGATAAATGATAAGATAGAATTAGATACAGAGATACATAGATCTCTCAGAAACTGACATATCCAATGCTGACTTAAGTCATCCCTACTTATATGACCCTGACTAAACTGACTGACCGCAATTAAGCAGATAAAATTTTGAGATAATTTAAGATAGACGTAATATGATTAAGATTTAATAGTCATCCTTGCTTATATAAGTCGTAATAATAGGTCATAAAAGCGCCTGACCTAATAACTGACTGACCACATCAAACCAGACAAAATATTGAAATAATCTAGGTAAAATAAAACATTCCAGATAGACGAATACATAAACATGGCTGAGGAGAGCATGTCGAACGCCTGGAACACCATTCACATGGAGGGCTGGAGGCTGGAGAAGCGTGGCTCCGTGAAGGGGGACATGGTGGAGTCTTTACAGACTCAGCAGTTCGGAAAGGTGTATAGATTCACGGTGAGTTACATGTGAGTTTCTTTATTTAATTTATTATAACGTATAATATTTTGGTACTTCATACTTCGTTAGCAATGTAATCGTTAAGTTCCCTTTCTCCCCTTTCTCCTTTTCCTCCCCTTCTTCTTCTCCCCTTCTTCTTCTCCAGAACAGGAGTTCTCCATCTCCTCTAAAATAAAATATGTTTCGTAGTCATTGTTAACCATTAAAAATATTATATTATATATTATTTTGCTGTAACATAAACACATTAAATTTTTTACACACACACACACACACACATAAGCACATATCTACAATAATATAACACTCTTACGGTATCCAAAGAATATTAAATCAAAACTATAATTTAATTACACAGGCTTTATCTCTCTCTCTCTCTCTCTTTCTCCCTTTCTCTTTCTTTTTATCACTATTATGAAATATTGATAACAATAATATTTTCAGGGTCTAGTGTCGGCACCAGCAAAGTTTCTGTACGAGGAGTTCAAGAATAATCTCACCAAACTACCGGAATGGAATCCGACCATACTGAAGAGCGAATTAATTAAGGTATGAAATAAATAATATCTTTAATTTTTAAATATATTTCAAACACTTTTATTTATATAAAGTATTTTTTTTAACTGATTGTGGATAATTTAATCATTAAAATGAAATAAATATTTACAAAATATGTAATATATAGCCGGACATTTAAATTTGTCTTACTCCTACAAAAATATAATTAAAAATAAATAAAATATTTAAAATTTATTTTAAAAATGTCAATATCAATTATAGATTAACATTTTTTATAGATGGCAATAAAACAATGCATTTAATTGTTTTAAAAATAGATATGTAAAACGTAAGTCTCAAGGCAATAAATTATATTGATAAAGCAATAATTTAATGTTAGGATAAATAGTAGATATGATTGGATTGCAATCTGTGTGATTTATTTTATTTATATAACATTAATATATTATAAAACTAGCTTTTGCTCACGTTTTCGTTCAGTTTACCTTGCTTTGTAAGTTTAAATTTGAGTCTAGTCTAGTCCAGTGACTATCTTATTCTGACACACGCACACAGGAACACACGCACACACACACACACACACACATACACATACACACACACACATACGGACATACACGCATGCATACGCACACACACTATAAATACGGAATAACCGATTAAAAAATTTACCAATCTCTCAGATGCACATGTACCAACATATTTTAACTATATACAAATTTTTAAAAAATTCACGGCCATTTATCTATAGAAAGACACAAAGACAGACAGAAAGAAAAAAATGTAAAATAGTAAAATTCAAATCAGTGCATCATAAAGGCATTGTTTATCACAATATAATAATCATACAGACAGATACATATGTCTATTATATTATTATGTTTTGATACAGTTTTTATTACGACAGTAATATTATTATTTATACTGCTACGAGTATAAATAGAGATATCACCATGCGTAGCGGCCATATTGAAAATAATAAAAATCAGAGAGAACTAGGAACTTAAACGCTTGTTGAAAAAAAAGTATTTTGTTAAATAATTTAAAAGTAAATTGGGTACACTATTTTTATATGATTTATTTGTAAATGAAAATGTATTATTTTAATTTTTTTTCAATTCCATCTATTATTAATAACTTATTTTATGTTTATATAAAATTCTATGAGATTTTTGTACTCATTCGTACATAAAGATATATTAATCCACCAAAAACAGTTAAAATTATATAAACATATGAATGGGATATATTTATTTATTTTTATTTTATTAATTTATAATTATTATTGAACCGAGACAATTTAAAATCGATTCAATTTGAATTGTTTTAATTCATTCTGTATTACATATTAAATGTATCCCAAAAGTTAATAGTACAACAATTATTCTAATATTATATTATAATATAAGAGTTAAAATTTATAATAATTCAGTTTGAATGTATTTTTAGTAATTATTGTTTTAAAATACTTAAAACCTATTTGAATGTTATTTAACAAGCTGTTACTTTCGGCTTTACTTGTATAAAAAAATATTTTGAACAGTGACATCTAGTGATGGTTAAAAATCTTATAATATTTTTTTTTTCATTGTCTTTTAATTATATATGTATATAATAAAGCCAATTTATGCTACGGTAATAAGAAAACAAACAATTTTTTTTATTATAATATTAGATTAAAAAACGAAAAATCTTTATGCAAATATTTGTCTCATATCTTCATTTACTTCATAAAATTATTTTAAAACAAAATAATAAAAGAATACAACCTTCGTGTTATTTTTTCAAACTTTAAAAAAAATATTTATAAATAAACATAAAAAATATACGACCATTACTTTTGTTGACATTTAAAATAAATTGTTTCAACTCTTTCCACCTTGAAATAAATGGAGGGAATCTTTTTTACTTTGTTTTTTTTACACTTGCTCGATTAAGGCAAAGGTTTTAAGCAAATCAGTCTTCAATATTTGTTTAAAACCTTTTTTCTTTTTTTTATTTATTTTATGTTACTAAGCAGCTTATTTTTAAATAAATAACACTTGCTCAATAAAAAAAACATTATTTCTGCTGATATATCAAATAAATTAAGCACTCAAGCAGCAAATTTTTATCTTGAAAGAAATGGAAGTGATAAAAATACTTTTATGCTGTTTTTTTTTGTTACTTTTGCTTAATTAAGGCAAAGGTTTCAAGCAATCCAGCCTTCACATTTTTTTACATGTTCTTTATGAAGGTTAAAGCTGCCAAGAAGTTTATTTTTAAATAAATAAAACTTAATAAAAAAAGTTCCCATTACTTATATTGACATTTAAAAATATTACTTCAACCCTTTCTACCTTGCAACAGATGGGAGGCATTAATATTTTATTTTTTTTTTGCCTGATTTAGGAAGAAGGTTTTAAGTTTCTTTTTTTTTTTAGGGCTTTGTGATAACAAAGAACGATCGCTTTTATACATTTACTAATATTTTGTATAACTTACTAATAAGTTTTATATAAAATAATAGGAACGATGATTACCCAAAAAAAAATAATAATAAAAATAAAGAAATATAATCAAAAAACCTAGTAAACCAATTTTGAAAAATATTATTATTTTATAAATTAATATTATTTTACATTATACAATATGTGATAATAATAATAATAATAATAATAATAATAATAATAATAATAATAATAATAATAATAATAATAATAATAATAATAATAATAATAATAATAATAATCAACAGGAAATAGGTCCTGGGGTCGATTTGTCGTACCAGGTGACTGCCGGGGGTGGGCGGGGTATTATTGCACCCCGGGACTTCGTGATCTTGAGACGCACGGCCGCCCTAAACAAGGAGGGGCGGCCGGTGGAGAGCGACCCCTTCTGCTATATCACCAGCGGGGTCAGCGTCGCCGTCCCCGGGTACCCCCCCATCAGCGGTATGGTCAGGTGAGTGTGTTCCGGCGCATGCACGCACACATATGTGAATACGCATATACGCTCATTTTTTTTATGTAATTTTTCAAAAATGTCGATGTAAATACGTAGATATTGCTTTGGTTGAATTTCTGTAATTTAAAGAAAAAAATACTTGTTTGTTTAAATGTTTGTATGAGAAATATGTGTATATATATATATATATATATATATATATATATAATAGTTGCCAGAATTCGCTGGCAAGTATAGTCAAAACAAGTCTTAACATGAACTGTTTTACCTTAATTAAACTATTATGAACACCGCCATCTATTAGAAACTTATGGAACTTAAGCCCTTTCTGTATAAAAACCTAAAAAACGCAGTAATAAAAATTTAAATCCCAACTTTTAAGTTGGACCAAACAATAGATAAATATAAATATATATTTCATCTGTGTTTCTTATAATAATGTATTGTATTCTAATTCTGACTCCCTCAACCTGACCGTTCTAGGGGTCACAATAAAGTGGGTTGCTGGTGCCTGACCCCCAAAACTGTTGAAGTCAACGGGCAAATGGAACAACAGACAATCTTCCAGTGGCTCATGTGCTGTGATCTTAAAGGTATCGTTTATTTATTATTATATTATATATATGAAATAGGTTCATAAGTGAGTGGGAGACAGTGGAGAAGTAGGATTTTGAAAGAGTAGGACACGCGAAAGAAATATCTCAGAAGGACACGAAGCATCGGAGAGTAGAACATTAGAAAAAGGGGTCTGGTTTCTCTTCTTATAATATAATAATTTTATGAAATAATATATTTTTCTATTATTATATAGTTAAAAACAACGTAAAATTATTATATAAATATTATTAAATAATAGATATTTCGAATATCATTAATCTTATGAATTTTTTAACGTTTTTTTGACATTTTAAACGGTTTCAAAATAAAATATTGTCAAATAGATAAAAATCTTTATATTCTCAAGTCCAAAGTCTAGTTTAATGTACAAAATGTATTTTTGTAAAATATATATTTAAAAGTTGTCGCTTAGCAAAAAGTACCATATTAATAAGAAATTAAAATTAATTTGTCCGTGTGTCTTGTTGAAGGTCATATGTTATACAACATGTGCATCATCCGTCATATTACAATGGTAGATGTTAAATTTTTTTACATATATTCTACGACCTCTAATCGTAATTGAAGTTTTCAAAATAATACGAGTTGCTTATTTTATGGAATAATCTATACATATTATAAATATTAATGTATGTAGATTTGTAAGAATCATTACTTGGAATCTTTAGTAACGAATGAAACTTAACAATGAATGCTGCTCTGCCGAGAGGAGTCAGGAACTCAACAGTAGTTTCTTTTTAAATGAAATTTATATTTTTTTAATACATATATACATTATAATATCAACCATGTATATGAGTCAACCTTAGTTCTCTTGAATGCTATAAAATTTATTTAATAATACACTTTTAATTATAGATATAAAACTAAGATACAAGACTAAGATAAGATAATTATAGATATAAGACTAAGAAGGTCTAAGATATCTTGTGGAACTTTATTATATGCGTATACTCAAATCCATGAAGGATTTGTTAACTTTTTGGGAACAGTGGAAACTTTTGCAATACTTTTCACACACTCCATACATATTTTCTATCTCCTTCAAGTAAAACCAGTAATAATAATATGTATTATTTATTATTTCAGGTAAAATTCCCCAATTCGTGTTAGACGCGGCCTTCGCTACCGTCATGTTGGATTACATTGTTCACGTTAGGAAGTTCACGACGGAGAGCAAGGAGAAGGGGTTATTTTAAATCCAGAGATTCCCAAAGTGCGAATAAACGATTGATATATATTTTTGTAAGGATAAAATAATTATATGTAAAAATGTATAATGTACTTTTGCAAACAAATCAGGATTTAGTGACATTTATATATAATTTTAAATAAAAAAAGAACAAATATGCAAAAATATATTAGTTTAATATATATTTTTTAAGTAAAACGGTGTAAAAGTAAGGCTCTTTATAGTGTACAAATAAGTAAAATATTAAAAACGCTTGTATATAAATATTTTTATTAAAAATACCTTGGTGTTGCAATATTGTTCCATGTTACCAAATATATGTTCCAGATATCTGTGTAATACATACATACAGTGCAACCTCGATGACGATCGGTATATCATATAATTTGTTATATATAAGGTTTTTAAGATATAAAATATTAATTGTATTACACAATTTCACATTACTATTCAGCTTAATATGTTTTAGTGAATAATTTTCACTAACCACAAATGAAACACATTCTTATGAATCATTGTATTTTCTATTAACACAGTCGAGGTCGGCTAATCTTCTATTTCTAATTCTGAGTACCGGCTAATATAATGTAATTCTGAAGCTGGTTGTCGCAAACTTGTATCGTCAAGGGGAGGATATAAAGAATAAAATTTGTTTGCGGCAACCAAGTATACGATTGAAATTCACGTCAGCGGTAACCAGGTACATAATTTGAAATGATGTGAATTCACGTCAGTGACAACCAGGAATAGAATGTGAAATGACGCGGATTCACGTCAGCGGCAACCAGAAATAGAATTTGAAAATTCTTTATAAAATTTTTTATCACAAATATACTCGTATTGTAAAGTTATTATTGTTAAGTTGGCAGTAGTTGGAGAAAATATTTGTTGATTTGAGAAGATCCTTACATTAAGGTTACACTGTATGAAGTTTGAGAATCCATGTCCCGTTGAGCAATTATAATATGTTCATTAAAAATTGAGCTAAAATTTATAATTAATTGTAATATTTTGTAAAGTATAATCAGAACGCTCATTAATATAAGATTTTTATAATTAATAAATAATGAAATGGCAGTGTTTTTTAATTATATTTATTTTATGTTTTCCATGACATTAAAAAACCATTTCATTTACGTCTCAAAAGCTTAGAGTATATAGAAATAAGACAGTAATAATCAATCTACAATCTAAGATTGAAATCAATCTCATGTTTTTATATGTGAATGGAGAACTCAAGAAAACTATTGTAGTTCTATTTTCAGGATCAGAATCGATTATTAATCTCGGTCAATATTTTTTTTACAATCCCCAGTTTATTAGGTTTGAAATAAATTTTACTATGTCTTGAGTTATCAGTGCATTTAACCGACCTGTATGTTGGTTTTTAATCTCGGATTGTAGATCGATTATTAATTTCTGCTACTTGATTTTATTAACATATGACTCATATTGACTTTATTTATTTTTTGTTTCTCTCTTTTATACTTTATTGCATGCATTTTTTTGTTTTAGTCATTATTTTTTTATTGTTAACATTTATTGTACTATTAATATATAATTTTATATTAAAATGATATATTTTATGTCTTTTATATTTTAACCCATTAAATAAGTTTTTAATATATATAGAATTTAAATATTTTAGCATCTCCGACTGCAGACAGACATTTTGGCAATAATTTTGACAGATTTCTTTTTTATTTTAAAATCAGATTTGTAAGTCAATAATAGTTTTTGAGTAAAAAAAGCAAATAATAGTATTTATAGTGTTTACAACCAGAAGCATCAGTATAGAATATTCAATAATTCTGTATTAAAATAGATTTTGAGTTTGTTTTTGTCGTTACTTAATATTCCATTTTTTTAACTACTACAGTTACTAAAACAATTATTTTAAGTTCATACTAAGACAGTAAATCAGTAAGGGAGTACGATTTTACGTTATTAAACCATTATAGAGAATGCAAGTGTATATTTTAGTTTGGATGTCAAAAAATACAATTATAGATTTGATATATTTTATTAACAAGTCAAGTAAGATACAGGTGAAGGAGAAATATAAAGGATTGAAGCTGTTGACTCAGATCTTTGTGAAAAAGTTTTATTTCTTAATTAGTTCGTCGGTTTTAGGATAGATGGCGTTAGATGTAGCAACTGTTTGTGTACTCGATTACATTAGTTCATAATAATATTTCATTGAAATTAGACAAGAAAACTCAAATCACTTTCTTTCTTATTTTCAGTAGCTATTCATTTTAGGTAACAAGTACAATAATGTTTGAGTAATCAATCTATAAAACTAACTTCAATCAAACCTTCTTGTAAAAAGTATATTTTAATAAGATGTAAGGAGGAAGGATTAATTTGTAAGTTCTAAAACTACTGAACCTATTTTAATATATAAAATTCTTTTATCATTATTATAAAATAACAATATTCTTAATAACAATTTCGTAATTAAGATATTCTTTAAACCATGTTGAAGAAAATCGGCCGTATTCTCGGCTGCAACAGTTTTTGTTTCTGTGTAAAAATTTTAAAAACTTTGTTCACTCAACTTATTTTGTCAATACAATTAAAATGTGGTCGATAAAGTCCACGAAATCATCACAAAAGTGCCAACAATGTATTAATTTTCCGGTTTAACTAAAACTAAAATTTACTTGACACCTATTAAAAGTGTTTTTTTATGAACAATTGGTGCTATAAAAAGGAATTTGAGGAAATTATAATGTTTTTATTTATTACTATTATTATTTTGATTATTTTTAAAATTTTAAGATATTATTTATAATATAAAGTTTGATGTTTTAAAAAATTATATTAATTTGTTCCTTTTTTCTTAATTCTAAATTTTAACTTAAATAAATTTTATATTTTATAAGCTTGATTAAAGTTATGTTTTTATTTTTATTTTACTTTTATAGTTCATGTTGTTTTATAACGGTGAAAACTATATTGATGTTATGTAATGTGTTATTTTGATTTTTTTAAACAAATAATATAAGATTTAAAAAAATTACACAATCAGGACCAACATGTGGTCAATGTATTACATATTATTTTTATTTCAGGATGAGACGAGATATTAAATTAATAAGGATAATTAAAGATTGAAATAAATAATATAAAAATAACTTTTTTTTTATATTTTGTAAATATAAGTATAAGGAGCAAAACATTCGCAAATTCAAATTTCTCTCAAGGGAAGGCTCAACCTTTTCTTGTGGCGCGAATTTAATAGAATCTCTAGTTGTATAGATATATTTTTACCGCTCCATTTGGCAATTACTTCATTTACTGATTTTGCTACTTAAAAACAAATTATGTTTGATTTTTAACAATAACGACTATATTTTCCCTTGTTCTTAATATTTCTTTTAGGAAAATATTTCTCTTGGTTAAATTATTACATGAAGTTCAGCAATTTAAGGGAGTGAATTCTGTATTCTAAATAGCAACTGCTGCAAAATCCACAATTTCTTTAGTTTCGCCGCTGCTGACTGCCTTTAAAACCTGCGGATTTATTGCATCTATACGCTATGGGACTCATTTTCCTAAACAAAATATTATCGACATTAGTGTAAAAGATATCATATGCTAACAGAGCTGTATTTAAAATGATATCTGTTGTAAGAGATGTCCTATAATATATATCCTTTGGATCGAAATAATCGCAATATCAAGTTAGTATTTTTATTTTCTTCAATTAACTAAGAACCTTTGTTGGACCCTTCCATACTCTTTTGGAATCGTTACAGATAAATGTTTTCTAGATGCATCATAGCTTCTAACTGAGGGTTTAAGTTTCATATTTCATAATAAGGTTGAATGGAAATTATGTAAATTAAAGAATTTTGTAATTTTCTTAGATATGTAAACTTTCAACTTATTTTTATATATTCTTACAATAAAGAAATATACGAGTTGCTCTTCTCAGCCCATAGCGCTTTTGGTATCCTCGTAGTTACGTAGTACCCCTAATTTTAAGTTGGAGTTTGTCCTTTACAGGAGGGCTTATTTCGACAAGTATGGTATTAAAATAGTCCTGAAACTCCCATTTAATATACACAAGTGGTCACTGGTATTGATACGAAGTGGAAAAGATATAAATAAATAAATATTTAAATAGTCTTTTCGATATTTCTACAACTGCAAGACCTGTGACTCCTTCTTAGAAAAATACCCAGTCTCAGGTGTCGGTTGTGTTATTGCTGTGAACTTCTGTCGAGATAATTTGAGATGGTAATGATGGTGAGTTAGTATGTATCGGTATCTATATGAACTCGACAGCATCTCACTACGTTAACATTTAAGGGAAGTTTTCATATTAACTATTTTTCTTAAAGAAAACTATAATATAACATCACTTTTCATGTTATCTTTTAATAATTATTGTAATGTATATATATATTTTTTAAAAGCAATGTCTCAAAAAAAAAGATAAAAAGTGCGTGATGAGGAGACAAACAATGAGAAAAAAATACTTTAATTTTAATGTATAGATTACTATTAGTTCTTATCACTATTTTATTATGTCAAGATAAGGTCTCGATAAGATATACATGATGTCAAACAGACATACAGACTGAAGAACTGATATGTTACGGCAATCTTAAAACGATATCTTTATCTTAATACCTATTTATTAAAAATGTTCTTTATCTAAGATAATACTCTTTTCGCCTTAAAGAACAAAAACATTTATTTGTCGTCGTCGACCGCTTATCCCAATATATCAGGCTCCCAATAGCTTAAAGAGGGCTCACTATATAGTTATTTTACAACACTACTTTAGTGACAATTAAATTAACTAGTGTATTTTAAAGCAGTAGATCTTGATTGCAATTCACAGGAAAAAGAGTCATTTTATTTTTAATTTATCCTAAAACAATCTTGACCGAGGTTTATCAGATGAAAAAAATGTTAAGTAAAAAAAGTTACGTTGCGTCCTAATTCGTGTAACTAAAAATATTTATTAATTCATTGACATTCGTAATGTTTCTAAATGGCAGAAAAGTTTATTTTAATTTGAATACTTCATATATGACATTATCCCAAAACTGGAATAATAAAAAAACATAATCTAACCCGCTTACAACATTGTACGAGAATTATTCGACAAAAGCAACCCGTTAAGAACATCCGGAAATCCGGACAGACATGTTTTGTTCAAGCTGTAACGAACAAGTTTTTTTTTAACTTATTTTGTATAAATCGCTCACTAATAATTGACAACTAATCAAATCATTATGCTACATTAAGTATCAGAACTTCATAAATCTATAAGGTATCTAATAAGGGCTGTGTTTTTGGTAATCCTTATAAATAATTTTTGGGATATATGTTAATTTATAAGACATCATTACCAGATATACTGTTTATATTTAAAGTACAGAAAATATTATAATAAACGTGACACCAACTGCCAGTAACTTATTAAGAGTTTTTTAACAGTGTCTCTCTGGTCCAGATTGAGAACTAGGGTTTATAAGGTCTGTAATTGAGCTTATTAAATAATAAACAGATTTTATTACCAAAACCACGCAAAATTCTAATAGTATATATTAATTTTTGTGTTATACACTGAGTCATTGATACAACGATCATCAAGACAAGGCCCGCCCAGTGTTGGTTTAAATATTTAAGAGAGAAATTTGAAAAGACGGACCTTATTTGACCTTACGCGAAACCTTACCTAAATTTTAGTGTCATCTTAAAGTTAAAATAAATAACTAGAAGGCAATTTATTTCCTCACTAATTACTTATTACATTAGCGACATAATTAAGAATAGATACGTAAAGATAGATTTGTAATGTGGTTTCGACAAGGTATAAAAAGCACTAAGTATATATTTAATACTTATGTACGATACTAATAATATTTATCAACAAGATATCATTCATATTTCATGAATACAAAAAAATCGTCATAATTTTGATTCAAGAATATATTTCTACATTTATCCAAAACGAATAAGACTTTATTTCTTTTGGATGAAGGATGAAGCGAGCTACCTTGAAAGAAATCTTCTCGCGATGATCTCACCGCTCTTCTCAGGGATTTCATTGGATGCAATATGCTGTATAGATTGTGAATAAAAATAAATAAATTAATACTAAGTAGATATTTTGTTTCTTTTGATATCCCAAAGACTTTTATTATCTTACTTTAGTTGATACAAATATGATTTAGAATTAAATACCTCATTTATTAATAAATAAAATAAGTACTTATTTTAAACAATGTAGTACTTTATAACTTATAAATATAAAAGTATCTATATATAATAAACATAAAGAGAGAAAGAAAGAAAGAAGAAAGATGATTGTTCAGATTTATCAAAAGTCCCAAAAATTAATACTAATAGATAAGCAAATTAGCAAACCTCTAAGATTGCCCGCTAATTCCGAGGGGGTGAGGGGGGAGCTAAAGCGGGCACTCGTTAAGGGCAAATCGGCCATGGCTAAAATGTATCAATAGATTATAAGATAAGGGATAGCCATACTCTGATTTCAATGTAAGTGGAGTAAAGGCAACAATTGGTATATTATCCAGTATCGACGGGAACGGTGTTGTCCAGTTAGCTTCTTGTTCCAGTGAAAAAGATTTTACAATATGTCGAGCAAATTTGATCATATTCTGTAACAGAAGCTGACAGAAAGTGAGCTTCATCAAAAATAAACCGGTTTGTTGGGACCAGATTATGCGTCTTAAATCCGTTTAGAGCATTTTTTATTGTTGCTAATGTTTTTTTCTGTCTGATCAAAGTAATTTTTTGTGTTATATAGGTATATACGCGGTATTGACATACCTGATCTTCAGAACAGTGACGTATCTTCCAAATTTTACTCCACACCCCACCCCCAAAAACCAGATAAGCTATAGCTTTTATATCTTAACATAAAAAACGGGCAAAGTGGGCATATGCTCACTTGTCCTGCCCGCTTTGCCTTTTTCGACACTTTAATATATAAACAAAATTTCACAACATACTGTTGAGACTCGTAACTTTTAATGTAACCGATTTACGACCAGATGACTCACTAAATAATATATATTGATTATAGCATTCCAAAATTTAAAAAAACAGGGAAAACGGGGCATATCTTGCAATATTTTTCAAAAATCCGCTTAAAAAAATTTTCACGTACCTCGTAACGGCGTGCTCGCAGAACTGGACGAATGACACTAGAAGTGGACACAGGGACTACGTATATGTTAAGAATGTGCTTTTTTAAAATTAAAATATTCACGACAGTGCCCGCTTTAGGCACGTCTCCCCTATGGGTCTTCAACTCAACTCTTTCTCTCATCATCTCAGTTCACACTTTTAACTCTTTCTGTCCTTTCCTTACTTTCCTTCTTACTATTCACTCCATATAAGTGCCTTTTACTAATTATAAGTATTCATCTCTGTATTAGGTACAAAACAATAGCAAACAAGCCTATTGGTTTTAATAATTAAGTATTTAAAATATTAGGGAGACTAATTAAGGATACGTTCACTTGCTTAGTTGGTGTAAGAAAAGGATAACACACACAATTAGATATACTTACCTAGATCTAGGTAATTTCGTTAATTACTAAAAATATACGGAGCAGGTCAGGTCATGTAATAACTAATTATATTGATTAATACATGTTAAATCAATTCATAAATAAAGTAAATAAGAAACTCTTTAATAAAGTCTGTTACTATAATGTTTCATGAATCGTTATAACAATATTATCAATCTTTAAATTTATTGTCCCTACTTTTTCTTATCAAATTCTACGGATTACTAAATTAATTTTAAAACAAAATGGCTGTCGTGAAAGTCAGGGGAGTGTCGTCGCTGCCATCTTGAAACAAAAGTACATACCACTAAATTAAATGTCTAATTATTATATAGGATTGTCTATGAAGAAATATTTACTAATGTATATATATTAAGTAAGCCGGCTTAATAATAAACTGTTTAAGTAATAATTTGTCTATATTTTTGTTAAAAAATATTATAAATTTTAATCCGATATTTATATTATTTGCGTTTATCTTAATTTAAACCAAAAGTTTTGTCCTTAGTAATAAATTTGGACCTTTTTTTTATAAGTATCTAGTACTTAATATTACTACATTCAAACCAACACTAATTATTCGTATATAAATAAGTAGAATGTAAGATTAATATTATTTACATATTTTTATAACTTCTTTTTCGTTATTCAAATAAAAATTTACAAGTACCCACAAATTGTATACTTTGTTACCTTATGTTAACTCACTTTTATTATATTTCAACTAATAATACTAGTGGAAGTGTTTCTCTATTAATATACAATTATTAGTGATTATAAATAAAATGTCGGATGAATCGGACGTCGAAATGAAATCGGCTTTGCCGAAGAAATCTAAGAAGCCACCAAAGAGCCCAACTCACGAAATGCTGAAGGAACCGAAAAAATTAACAACAAAAAAAATGATCGACGAAGCGCTCGTCGAATTGAAGAGCAGAAAAGGGACATCTTTATTTGCAATTAAGAAGTATTTAGAGTTGAAATATAACGTCGATGTGGAGAAAATAAAGCATATCATCAAGAAATATCTTATATCAAGCGTCGAAGATGGGACCATCGTCCAGACAAAAGGAATTGGTGCGTCTGGATCATTCAAGTTAGTAAAGAAAGAGAAAACAAAAAAGAAACGGACAGCAGAAAAGAAAACTGAAAAGAAGGATCCAGAAAAGAAGATAACAGAGAAAAATGAAAAGAAAGATAAACCAAAATTAAAAAAGGTGGCATCTAATGAAAAAGGTGAACAGAAAAAGAAGGCATCCGAAAGCAAAACAGACAAAAAGGAAATTAAGAAAAAAACAATAAAACCAAAAAAGAAAATCGAGAAAGGTGTGAAAACTCCAGCCAAGAAAAGGGCGGCCATGATGAAGAGGAAGAGCATCGGTTCAATTATTAAACCGCCAAAAATGAAGCCGGCAGCGAAACGAGCTGCCAATTAAAAGTTTGATTGTTTTTTTTTTATATATGTTATTAATTTTTTCTTATAATAAATGGATAATGTAAGTACAGATTTTTATTAAATATAATATGTTGTGTATTTTTTTATATCATAATAAGATAACAATTTTAGACTACTTACATGAATAACGTTTATTTTAAATTTAAAACGATTTTACATGAGCAATTATTATAAAAATAACAGGCGGATTTTTTTTTCTTTTCTCATTATCCTTGCCATTATCATCTCCAGCATCAAGATTTCAGCTTATAGGAAATACCTGTCTTATGTCTAACATATTTCTATTAATTTTATAATAACCTTAAAATATTAATTAAGAAAAATTACAATATTTTTTTCATCATTTTAATAAAATGATTTAACCATAAACCTTTAATGATTTATAAATAAATATTTATATTATTAAGAAAATTATAACTTCTTTACGAATTACTATTATCTAATTGTCTACGTAATATTAAAAAAAAAACATTTAATAAGTATGAAAAACCATATTTCAAGAGAATCAAAAACATAATTAATAAAAGCGTTTTCGAAAACGAATAGTTATTGAAATAAAACATAAGAATAATTCAAATTTTCGAATTATTAAGTAACGGTTTTTAAACATTGGAAGGTGACGGAAACGTCAGTTCTTTGCTTTAAGTATAATTAACAAATATACATTTAATTTTTATGTAGTTTTTTCAAATGAATAATTGAAATATTATTTTATATTTGTATGTTTTATATTTATTTTATCATTACCGAACTATGAACAAAATGGGTAAAAAAACGACTTTAAATTTGTAATTAGGATAGTGAAGGGACGCACTACGTTATCGATATTTTTAATTATTTATTTTTATATTATTTAATAAGATTAAATAATTGAATAAGTTTAATAAATACAAAATTGAATTTTAAAAAGCCGAGTAGATGCTTAGATATGATATGTTTATCGCCGACATTTTTAAATTCTGATCTATAAAGATGTTTAACGTGAGGTAAATATTTAATGATTTAGTCCTCGAAATAGTATTGAAACTGGTTAGTTCATTATACGATAAATTTATTAATATCTTATCTTTAATTAAATTATTTTGATTTAGTAACAAAAAACGAAAACAGGTACAAGACCGAATGCCGATTTTTATAGTATCCAAACATAACCTCTTAAAATGGCGCAATTGTTTAGACGACGCTTGACAAATAGTAGATCAACTAGATCAAAATGGAGGGTAGAAGATAATTAATGGGACAGTAGGCGTTTCAACATGCCTTATTATTTACACCTGCTATATGTTATAAATTAAATATTAATTGATACAATAAATATATAATGCTAATGAGATGTATTATAATTAAAATATTTTAAGGAAACAAAATGAAACCATATTGCAGAAAGGTACACAACCTATTTATTACTTTACAACATAAAGTAAACTGCTATGACATGACACAAAATACGAAACCCGTTACAGATAAGCATTAATTCGATGAATTATTTATATAAACATCAGCCATTCTGTAAAGATGACGTCAACGCCACAGTACATACTCTACACCAAATTGAGCTTTACTCGTATCACTTAAAATACATTATTCATCCAATCAATATAACAAAGCAAGTTTATTACTCAACTATTCAGTTTGACGCAGAAAAAAGCGATCAGGCCTCTCGTTTTTGTGTACATAAATTGTTTATATGCGAGAAAGAGAGAGATGTATCGTTGTCGCGTACTTTTCAGTTGGTTGGAGGGAAACGAGGTCATGGCTCGTGTTTGAATTTCGAAATGTTCCGTCCAATGCGATGCGTCTGTGTTCACAACACTATCATTGGTTAGGCGGAACCGCTACCACGTTAGCTGGTTTTTGTAAAATCGATACAGCTGTCTACAATTTTGTTGGAGGGCTAGCGATATAAAACGTTGTTTGGCGTCGAGAACGCTATCGTGGTAGCGAGGCGGTGGCCTGTAGAATGGGTGGATTATTATCGGAGTAGCCATTTCGACGCGAAAGATGTCCGGAGCGTGTGTATTTGAGGCGTTTTGATACGATTCAGATTGTTTTTTCTGTGTTTACAACGAGTTTGAGACCGGAAATCGAATATGGTAAGTTGTTTTTGTTATTTAACATATTGATACTTGTTATTGTTAATAGATTTGTGATATGTTTGTGATATATTCGTCTCTACCTGTGTCACTACATCCGAATTAGTTTTGGTACCAAATAGTGACGTCACGGGAGTGCATCGTGCATTGTATTATCGATATCTACATAAGATTCAGTTTTTATATTTATTTTTTTGTTTAATTGTGGTCTTTATTGTTAATAGGAATAAGAATCATGCCCGCAATGTGATTATTATTTTTTTTAATTATGCATGCATTCGTAAACATTAAATGTAAGTACCACCAGTCAATGTCATTGTTTATTGGTAATAAGACTATAAAGTTTAATGATATTCTAGACACATCAAGGTAAGTGGTGTCGCCGTCTCTGTTAGACAAACTTGTTCAGTCCTTTCTCTCGCTCGACTTATTTATAGTCTGCATAGGATTTGTTGCGCCCCCGGGGCGCCCTAAATCTGGACTAGTGTTGGGAAATACTTGTAATATTTTTATCGAGTGTTATCGATGATACTGTTAAGTATTTATTTATATATAATTATGTGTTAAAGTTTATTTACTTATAAACAATATATAGTTTTTATACATATATTATTCATTACTTTTTAAATTATGTTAGTTTTTGTATTTTGTAATATATTGCGAACTTTTATTTATTTTTAGTAGTCAAAATTATTATTTATATAATTTATAATTATACTTTATATAGCGAATTATTCATATCATTAATTTTTTAACCATAACATCCAGTAACATATACAAATAATTATATATTACACATCCATACATATAATATAAAAAAAAAAATTATAATAACATCGATAATCTAATGTAACGTCGCCTCACTAGAATAAAAAATAAAATGTCCGCCGTATACCGAAGGGGACTCCATTACTGTTGGTCGCTTTAAACTAACACGAACTTTATTGTATACTACATAAGATCTTATTTACAATGTGCTTCATTTTATATCGCCTCAAAAAATGATAAACGAATTTGAGCTTTATTCCAAGTCCATAGGGATCGGGTTATTTAATATTGATTTCAAAGTAGGGTAAATTTTTGAAGTAGTACGGGTGGGGGAAGGAGACATCATGTAAGACAGGGATAGTAAATAGTAATTAATAATAATATACAGGGGTTTGTATATTGAATGCAGTAGGGTGAAGATTTATCTTTACAATAATTAGTTTGAGGAGTGTTAGCCATATTGTTTTTGCGAAAAAAAAATACCATAAGCAGGATTGAACTTGTTTAATGGCGCTCTAACAATTGAAAATAGTGTCAGTTCCATTAAAATAGTTTTTTATTTGATTAAACTGTAAAGGGTCTGAACCATTATTTGACGGCGTTTGGAATTTGGAGCCAAAACAACTATTTGGGACAAACCAGTTAATATTGACCCTCCAAATCAAAGAACCTTTATACAGTGGGGAGATCATCTATTGTTGGTTTCTTACTTGATTGATTTTAGACGATTACCAACATGTATAATAAAAAATTTTGTTACCTGATTAGATTATTGATAAATGTTAAGTTATTGTATTCTCCTATTACTTCATATATTATTCATATATATCTCCTATTACTTCAACATTTTAACAGAATATTTACACTTACGTCCAAAATTATTATAAAAAAAATAACACTGACAAAAATAAAACCTTTTTTAAGCCATAATTTGGAAAATATCGTTGTAACACGTTTTATATCAACGAAGAACATTTTACAAAAGATGACATTTGACACAAATTTGATTTTCCCGCTCAAATGAAAGACGCCAAACGACGCTATTCGTTCGGAATTTTTGTTGGAAACTTAATGTAACTGAATCGTAAATAATAAATAACTAATAATTATAAATATCAATTATAACATTATCCCTTTTTTAATATTGAACTGCGATGTTATTTATAATACTATGTGAACAACGAAATCAGTTGACTTATTTTCGCAAGGTTGTATGTTCGTCTAAACTGTACTTTTTTTATATATTACAGATGCAACAAGTATATCAGCAGGATGCCGGGTAAGTTAATTAATAATTTTCTAGTTACTGCTACAATTCTTTTTTATTGTACCACTGGTTTTACCACTATTATATACTACTAATACTATAATAATATTAAATCTAAAATTTGTTGTACGATGTTTACCTTACCTTTTTTTACTTTAAGTAATTCAACTTTATAAATACGATTTTCAATATAAGTTTTAAGCCGTTTTAAATCCAATAATGTATTAAAATATATATAGAATTTAATATTTTTATGGACTCCATTTTATAAAATGATGTCATTTCAATGATTATCTAATTAAAATATTTTTATATTTAAATGATGTATTTTAAATTATAGAATGCAGGAGCAAGTTGGACAGCAAATGGTGCTATGTCCGGTGCGATTCGTATACGAGACACAGATGCTGATGCCGCCGGGTAAGATTGACGTGTATTTTCATTGAATTCACAATTGACAATCTATCTGACATTGACATTGATGGATTGACATTTTTTTTTACGATTGATAACTCGGACTTGATTTTATTGTGCATTAAAGTACAGAAGCAGCTTGTAGTGGCAACTTATGTTTTTAATAGAATGTGTAAGGACAGATCGAACCTGTGACTTCTGGGAGTCCTTTCCCCTACGTTCTGCCAATTGAGCTGTTGTGTCAGTATTTATTTTAAGCATTTTAATATTCTGACAAGTAATTGTCTTTATCCTGCTAGTAGTTTAAGGCTCTTGTAATTATAAGAAGGGTGGATCCTCCACGAAAGGTTATAAATCAAGAGATTTTTATTTAAATACGTATTCTTAACGTTATCTTTTGCAACGAAAGTATCGACAATATAAATACTAGCTAATTATTTTATGCCTATTGAGATAGATCCGATACTTTTTTGGTTCAATGTATATATAAAATCTTAAAGTACCTTATCAAACAGACAGGGCTTGCTTATTAATTAATCAATGTAATCTAAGTTACCTCTCATAGTTTCAGGGGACCAAATGCAGCAGCAGCAAACAATACTCATCAATCCGCAGAACCCACCGCCATGGATACAAAACAGACCAGTACAAAACAGAGTGATATATGTCCAACAGATGCCAGGGAATTACATGCCTTCCCAACCTCAACATATAGACCAAAATCAATTGTATATTCAGAATTATGGCTACCCAAATGTTCAGCAAATGTTGATTCCAAATCAGGAACAAAGACCGATGCAAATGATCGCCCCGAACATTATGGCGAATGTTCAGCAGAATATAACACCAAATGTTCAAGCCAATATTGGTCCAAATATACAAGCTCAAAGAATTATATCAAATGTTCCAATGCAAAATCAAATTAATATTGGCCAAGCTGTTAATCAAACTGTTCCAATGAATAGACAAATATTATCAAATCAAATTGTGAATATGAATGAGGTTGTCAATAACGTAGAACCACAGGAAGTAGTTACACCAAACATGTACAGACAAACCCCTCAAATAATACAAGATCCGAGGTTTCCGTCACAAACAATAACAATGGTTCCCAACAACAATATGCAACTTGCACCTAGGTTACAGTTTGATGCTAGTACTAATGTCGGGCAAATGCGTCCAACACAGCCGAACATCACAGCCAATATTCCTCCTCCATATCCTAGATCAGCAACAGTTACGAACGTACAAGAAAATAAAAAGGTACAAACAGCAGTGAGTAAAGTAAATAATTATAATACAATGAATGCTAACGTCAGAAGTCCAGTACAAATGCTTAGACCAATTCAGCCAAGATCACAACAACCGAGAACGACCACAAATTTCCTTCCAATCCAACCAGCCAATATACAGCCAGGTATGACCAATACCAATCGAAAAATTATGCCAAACCTAATACCGGCAGCGAATGTAGACGTTCCTAACACAAAAAACGCATACAACAGAAAAAGAAAAAGTGAATCACCGGACGAAATACATAAAAAAATACCAATAAACAATCAAAACGATAATATAGTTATAATAAAACAAATAGAGAACGTAGTCAAAATGAACGATGTCGGTGTCAACACCAGCCCCATACACAAAGCTGATGGTAGAATAATAATAAATAACATGCAAATAACACCAATAAATACAAATCAATACGTTAAAATTAAAGAGGAATTAGCAAAACCTATTCGATGTATGCCAATTATAGAACCTCAGAACGTTGTTAGAAACAACGTTAATGTTCAAGTAACAACGAGTCCTTCGAAATCATTCTCTAGTTTAGTGGAAAAAGAGAAATTAATAAGAAATACAGTTTACACGCAAGCACGTGGAAGAGTTTTGAATGATAAAGCCGTTACAGAAGTGCCCAAATCAGAAACTGGCGTGCCAGAAATTCCCAAAACTGAAATTACTAGTAATCCTATTTCCGAAAATAGAACACCGGAAGTTAAATCACTGCCAAACCTAACCAACCAACCAACTCAATCTACACAAGATATTAAACAATTGTACCCTATTATTGAAAATAAAACGGAACTCAAACTCCCAAAAGTAGAAATCGTAAACAACCTGCCTGAAAAACCACCGACAGATGTGCAAAATGTAACTAAAAATAAAAAAACTGAACCAAAGCCAACAAAAGAAATAAAGCAGAATAAAATAGAAAATAAATCAACTGAATTAAAACTAATGAATCTTAAACAAGAAATCAAAGAAGAAAAGATTGAAGCCATAACTAAACCAGCAGAAGAGGTAGAAAGAGACTTACCTATTAAAAAAGAAGAGATAAGAAAAAAGCACAGTAAAGTAAAAAAAGAACCAAAAACAGAAGAAGTGAAAGAAGTTAAAGTAAAATCCGATGTTAAAATAAAAGAAGATAGGGATTTTATCCTAACTCATGTGCTTGGGGGATTTGTGATACAAGAATCTAATGTAGCTTTCCCTGTAAGTATTTATTACATATTGTAACTCGTCAATTTGTCTGTTTGTAAATAAGTCTCCAACTGGTACTTTTTCTGTGGTAATGTGCTTAGTATGCGAAGAAGTTACTTTACTACAAATTTAATCTAAGAATAAAAATTCTAGTTATCTTCTTCTTGTCTTAAGAGTTATGTAATTTTTTCTATGTTACAGATACGGAAGCCCCTGAAAGAGAAGACTTTAGAGATAAATGAAGTAAAAAAAGAAGACAAAGAAAAGGACTTGAAAGAAATAAAGAACACAAGTAAAATTTTAGATATATCAAATCTTAATATCGAGGAATGTGAAAATATGAAAGGGAATAATGAGGAATCTTGCAAAGAAAAAGGTATTATTATATAATACTTGATATAAATCAATAAATAAGTCTACAAAATAATACTAATAATGTTAATTATGTTTCAGATAATCCATTTTCATTATTAAAATTGAGTACTGTTAAGAAATGGACGGTAAGTTTAAAAATAATAATATTAAATTATTAATGTTAATTATTTAATTTGTTCACATGATTGTTTAAGAAATCATTGTGTTTTACAGACGTCTATGGCATACTATACCTAACTTTACAACCATAGTTTTACTTCATAGATTATCTTTCCTAATACCCCTTAAAAAGAATAATGTAAATCTAAATAAACTATCTTTTAAGAAAGAATCTTCTTGAAATTTTTTAATGGTAATCTACAAAATACGTACGAAATTTTATTACATGCGAACTCCGTTTCAACAGAGTTACTACAGCAATTATTTAATATATATTTTGTATACTTCTTGAATATTTATTTTTTCAGGCTGAGGAACTATCAACACATTTGAACAAATACGCGTGGAACGAAACAGTATCAGTATTACAAGAACACGAAATAGACGGAGAGTCATTATTACTTGTATCAAAGTTACAACTTATGACCATAGGAGTGAACGAACACCACGCAGATGTTATAGCCGAATTTATTAAGAAATAGTTTACATTAAATAATTTGTAAATAATCTGACTGAATTAATATAAATCCGTTTTAAGAAGAATTATTACATTTAAAATTAAGATCATTTGATAACACTGTCACGTCAATTGTCACTGTAATGCAATTAACCAATCAGAGTGATCGGTTGTTATTATTTCAGTTATAAGCTTGGCGAAAGGGAAGCAAAGGTAGACTTACAGTCTGCCTTTTGATTTGATTGACAGTTTTTTTATTACCCTAAATAAACAGGGTGGAAGTTAATTATTTTTGTAAATAAACCAACGGTAAAAATAACTTTTTTTTTGTATATAACTATACTGACTTAGGAATATAAGATATAAGATAAATGTTTTTGGAGATTAATAGGGGTTAAGGAAATATTAATTTAAATTTATACTAGGAAAAGTTTTGATATAAAATACTTAATTTTGTGAATATTGTAATTTGATGTATGTAGATTTCAAGGAAATCATTTAATTAAATGAATGTTAATTCATGAATCGGTGTAAATATTATTATTTTATTTTATCAGAAAATGTTCATTGTCTTCCCATTCTTGGTTACTTTATGTTATATATGTGAAAATTGATGGTAATAAATGCAATGACTTTTAAATATGTTTTTTAATTTTACTTTTTTTTTTCTTTTGTACTATATATGAAGGATAAGAAAATAACAATTCCGTGTATTTATATGTACCTATTAAAAAGCAAAAAATTGATGGCAGCACTGTCTCAACAAGGTATAAATAAAAAACGAACTAAAACGAAATAGAATATTTCCGATGACTTTTATACCAAAAATGTAAAATTTTGAATATTGAAATATCGATAATATAATGTTTTACTCGTGACTGGAAAAATATTAAATAAAGATTGTGCTTCTATAGCTATATGAATTGCTTTATGAATGACATTAAATAAAAAAATAATTAATCTATTACAGAGGGCGCAATGACGTTTTCTTGTACTACATAACTATGGAGAACCCTAAATCTTTCTCTGAAAGTCTGATCAAGATAATATTCAAAAGATAAAAAGAAAGTAAGATCCCCTGCTTATCTGCTCCACCTTAGTCCTTTTGTCCCAGGCTATTGATTGGAGTCAAAATATTCCACTATGTACCTACCATTTATACTATATTTATAAGACTATATATTAAATCTCATTAAAAAAAAATAACTCTATGAGGGATTCGTTCGTCAGAAATTTCACCGCAGTAAACGATATGTGCAGAAATATTCTGAAGTCTGCAGTGGCAGCCCCGACGAATTTGGAGCAGTATGAAGTGCCATGCGCTATACTATGTTAACATTGAGTCGTTGGCACTGCTTACGGCCTAAAGATGATGGGTAAAAGCAAATCTATGGCTACAGACAAAAAACAGACAGTGTCTCAAAAACTCCAAAGACCGACTTACTTTAACTGAGATTACTATACCACCTCTGTACTTTGCACGCCCGATCAGGCTTGCCCCTGTGACAGTAGTAAAGCTTTCGTAACTGTCACAAAAACCTTCAAAACCTACAGCCTTATAACAATGTTTTAAAAAGGCAGTGGTAACTATTACCAAATGGGCTGATTTTTGAGTTCCGCCTCCCCGAACTATAAGGATATTTGGGGGCCGTATTAGGAAAGCATTGGACAATGAAACATCCATAGCATTACACAAAAGCATTTGGTTTCATGCCCATTTGCCTATGGAGTACTACATTGATCGGTAGCGAGATAGAAGAGCCATTCAGTAGACTCCATACAACGCTAAATTGTTTGATTTAAATATGAATATAGATTAAGCACTGTCGAAATTTTGCCATATACAAAGAATAATTTGAGTATATCTATTATAAAAACTGGATAATATTTTGATAATTATGAACAAACTTGAGCATAACGAGTGAATAAATAAAAAATTAACATTTGCCGGCTACATTAATTAAATAAAAAAAGTACTGAAGTCTTTTATATTTTAATAAAATCAACCGAAAAAAAACGTAAAATACTTTAAAAATACAATTCACCAATGATAAAATAATCTTCCTTTGTAATACAACGCTAATTTCTCTTCGCTGTTCTTCCCATAAAATTTACGACTTGAGCAAATGGTGGAAAACGACCGCGTCTCATTCTCTTTTTCATTCCCAATTCCGGCAAAATATCCTCCGATTCAGCCACAGATGACTCCATGTTTTTTGATGCAACCTCTTCAGAGACATCTGTGTCGTTTTTTTCTGTATCCGAATCTCTGTAATTCCTGCTGTACTCTGCTTTATTTCTGGAGCAGTATTTTGTTGATTCTGGAGAACCAAATTTGTTTTCTGGCGGCTGACACATGAGTGTGTCATAGAAGTATCTATCGGCTCTGCCTTCTGCTTTCGGACAAGGTTTCATTTCATCCTCTGAACTCTCGTTTGAGGAGTGAAGTCTGGGAGAACCAGGTGACGGTTTTTTATGAACTCTTGGGCTGTAAAAACATTCTTTACATTCAATATAGGAAATATAGACATTGTTTTTGAATAAGATTATAAAAATGTATATTATAATTGACATGTTGGCAAGGTTATAATAAGTCTTAAGGCTTTTTTTAGATGAAGATCATTTGGGTCCATATTTAAGTTTCATTAAATTTATTACTTATATGTAAATTATTTAATTACCATCGCTTGTTATCGCCAATAAGAACAGCATTGACACCGAGGCGAGGGGATGGGTTTGGAATCATACCGGCTGCTGCTTCGTCACCTACACCCTGATGATATTCAAGTCGAATAGTAAGTAAAAATAAAAAAAAATTCTCACTAAAAAATATGCAATTTGACTTCTTAAAATGTTTAAACACTGACGTAAATATTTTATTAGAAAAAGCTAAATATTTGTAAGAAATAATTTGTAGATTACTATTAACTCTGTTTATATTTGTAAGAATACCCTTAAGCTGTACTAGCGCCATTATTTCTTAGAATTTGGTTAATACATATTAGGTTCCTACTCCTCCATATCTCTACACTACATATTACCTACTTAAACTTTTTTTTTCTAATTCGGGAAATTTACTACACGAAGATCTAACCTTTCCAGCCATATGGAAGTAACAATGAGAAACACGCTCCACATCAGCCCAAGCTACCAGATACCTCGCCATGCTCAATGGTATTTTGGGCAAGAAGTTAGAGTGAAACTTGCCCTGGCAGTAGATCGTTATCACATCCGTGTCCTTCACTTCAAAGATTATCCGGAAGATTGTACCTTATGAATTAATTAATGTTTTTAATTTCTCCGATAAAGTTACACAAAATTAAAAAAAACAAAAAATATATTAATATTATGTTATCTGTCTAATAATATTTTAATGTCAAATTTATAAGCTATGTTTTTTTTTAATATACCAACCAGGCACAAACATGTTATAATTAGTGTCCAAATTGCCGCTGCCAATCCAAACGCCATTCTTTCTGGATAGTGATATAATATTATCCCGGTGAAAACGCACGTCAAAGTGGAGAACAACATCGCGCGGTTCTTCCCCTTCTTGTGCACACAGATTTACCGACATTCTGCCAAATATTATTAAATAAAATATAACCATAATTACAGAGTAGATAAATGGTATAATAACGTGAATTTCTTTGACGAATGCGCGCTGAGTTCTCGTTTAACATTCTAAAAATGTTAAAAATATTTTGTAATAAAAATTTTGGTAGGAAGTGATTTTTATTTTTTAGTGATGTTGCTAGATTGACTACGAGGTCGAGGTAGCGTAAAACCTCACCATGTATCATGAATAGGAAGGTGGATTTAAAAAATTGCTAATGATCATCACACATAATCCTGAACGAACCAACAATTAAATAATAATAATAACTATTATCTCCCCCATGTTCCTATTTATCATATGGCAATATTTTTGCAAAAAATGTTTTATGTACAAATTCGTCATTTATATTGATTAACTATTAGAATTATCAATAATTACAGAAAAATATAAATTCCACAAAAAAAAGAATTCATACATATCAAACAGATGACTCTTTTTGACCTTTTCGCAGTTGGTTAATAATATATATTTGTTTTCATATCTTACTTTCTAGCATTCTCCTTAATCTTTCCACCAATTTCGATTCTGTCCCCAATTTTGAGTACGCCGGGTATATTTGCTGTGAATACAGGCATTTTGTTGTAAATTTTAAATCAATGTTATTTCCCGCCCCTGAACTCTTTATGTCAGGACCGGTTGTATTTTTGGACATTTTGAACGTAAAATTTAAACATAACACCGATTCTAATGTTGTAATTTTTATTACGACTATATAACTTTATTATTGACACCTGTCACAGTAACATGTCATTGTTTTTTTTTTGTCTTTTGTATGTAAAGAGTTAATAAATAGAATCTTTTTGAGGGATACTTTTTATGAGAAATGGATTTTAGAACAGCGCCACATATGGGGTTTAGGTTTTGTTTTGTAACTTAATTAGTGGATAAATGAAAATGTTATTTTTAGAAAAAATACAAATAATTTATTATTATACAAATTTTATTAAAAAAACCGTCAGGGGTATGGAACTCTGTTCTTGGTGGAGGTATCACGACAACATTCCTTGGTGTATCTATAAAAATCTTCTGTATATTAAATCATATTTTATAAGTGTTTGCTACGTACGTTTACTATACTGGCAATGATCTAAAAAGTTTTTTGTCATTTGTGGTTTGTGGTGACATTTTTCTTTTAGTTTTCCCGCGCTAAAATAATTGGCCATTCAATCTGGATGAAATTTGTTGTGACATATAAGTAGACATCCTTGATGAATCATTCTTCCATTTTCTTAATATCTAGGATCAGAGGAAATATAAAATAAATTTGTAGTCAGCAATAATTAAAAAAAAATGAAATGACTTTATTTGTACGTAATAAAACTAGACACAATTGGAAGACCTTCTCTGGGTAGTACTTTATATTAAACGAAAAAGACATAGTATAATCTTATATCTACGTATTTCCAAGATTAAATACATTATTTGATAATAATATTTATTAATTGATATTTGCAAACCTTTCTCCGGAGGGACGGGCGGTGGGAGTCAGGGGCCCTGGGCGGTAAGGGGGGCCCGGATTGTGTGGGAGTCTCAGGCAGGGCGGTCAAGGGTCCGGAGGGCACAGGGCTACGTATTATGGTCACGCGCACTTGAGTCTGGCTCAACACCTAAAAATAGTAAATGTATGTTAGAATGACGATTTAAATATAAATTTGATAATGTAATGTATGATATCCAGCACTTGCTTCGAATTTGAGAATTTCATTATAGCTGGATGCCACGGGTTTCATTGCCGAATTTGTTGAAGAGGTTTCTTGATCTCTGCAATGATTATATTATGTTAATAAAGTTTGAGTTCCAAATTGGTCTTATTGTTATTTATAATTTATTGGTATATATTTAACCTCATTTATTCTCGTGAATTATATTTGAATTTGCTAGACTAGTTTCAAAAGCAGTCAATGTTTGTTTTATATACAATGAATTGATGGTGATGTAGTAGAAGTTTAGTTGAAGTAGAGCAATAGCTCCCGAGATATTTTGCGGAAAACTGCTTTCCGTGACCTTTTGACGTTTATAATTTTGTGAGCTGACACAATTATTATTGTCCATTTTTCACATCTTCATTAAAATACCATAATAAAGATACATACAAAGTTTCCTGGTGGGCAAACTTATAAGCTGATATGTCTCAAGGCGATATAGTCTTCCCGACAAAGTTTTCTTTATTCGTAAATACCATTATTAGCTCTTTACTAAACTGTCCATTCCATCTGTATCTGATTTGTATTTCTTCATAACTCCTTCACCGTTCAGCATTCACCGTTCTGGAACTAATTACCTTTAGATATAAGAAAATCGTCTAATAATTGTATTTTTCACAGGATCGAAAACACCTTTCGATACAACACATTTAGTATATCTTTTTCTTCTTCTTGTCAGCCTGTAGACGCTCACTGCCAGGATGACTGATCTTACGCTGCTCGCATCCAGCGACTTCCCGCGACCTTGGTTATGTCGTCGGTCCATATAGTGGGGGCCCTACCCACGCCGCGTTTAACTGGCTCGTGGTCGCCACTCGAGAACCTTTTGACCCCATCGGCCAGCGGTTGCACGAGCGATGTGCCCCGCCCATTACCACATCCGACGAGATATTTTTAGAACGATGTCAGTATTCTTGGTCCTTTTGGGGAACTCCTAGTTCTCGCAGAGAAACTTCGAGCATAGACCTTTCTATTGTTCTCTGTGTGATTTTGAGCCTTCTTATGAGGCCCATCGTAAACGACCACATCTCAGAGCCATTATAAAATATTTTGAAGCTTCCCAATCACTGCACATTCCATTTAGACTTGATCTCTCTCTCGAAGTTGGACCTACCTAGCTGGACGATTTATATCAACTATATGCCATCGTCTGCAACTTCGTAGCACCTCCGACAACTATTTGAGTAGGCACAAAATGGACATTAGACATCAGCTTCGTTCTGTCCTTGTATATTGTAAGGCCTACTTGTCTGGAGTTTCTACTGAGATCATCGAGCATTGTACCTAGTTGTGGTTATTGTTGTAGTGTCCTACCTTAGGTTTTAAGGTAGGTAGGAATAATCTAGCAAAACACAGTTATTTCCACGGATATTGTTTATTTTGCACAAATATGCAAAAATCACAATTACTAAAATTAAATTATAGAAGGAGTGAGTGGTAGAATAATAGAAACAGGTAGATGAAAAATAAATTAATTTATATACTAAGCCACGTGAATACATGAGAATACGAGTTGAAAGCTGGGCGCGTCGATCCTGATTGACACTCCGTACAAGCTAGCGGGGGAACCGCAGCGGGTGGGGAAAATAGCGAAATAATAGACGGCCAGCTGGTCGACACGTGTGCGCCCGCGTTCAGCGAGAACAGTAGACGGCCAGCCAGTCGGCACATGTGCACCCGCGTCCAGCGGGAGTAATAGACGGCCAGCCGGTCGTTAGTTACAATTGTCTACTAATAAAAATGTTTGCATGTGGATAATAATAAAATTTTTACTTAACTAAAAACTATTTATATATAATAAAAAATAAACTAAAATGTAGTTCTGTAATAAAAAATTATGATTCTATCTAATAATAATGGCAATACGCCACATTACCTCCTTCCAGAAGCTTTCAGCTGACGGTGGAATTCTTTCCACTGGGCCATTGGTATGACTAATGGTATGCTGTAGTACGCCTGCATTGGAAACCATCAATTTGACCCAAGTGTTGAAAAGCTCGGACTTAAACTGTCTTCTATGGTCTATCATGATGACTGTGAGACACCCGAATCTGGAAATCTAGCCATGCAGCAGCGCCGTTGCCACTGTCTCAGCTGTGATATCCTTAAGGGGTATTGCCTTAGGCCAACGCGTAAAACCTATCGACGGCAGTAAGACAACATCGGTACTTATGTGATGGTGATAAGGGTCCTATAAGATCTACGTGTATGTTCATAAACCTTGAACTACTGGCGACGTAGGTCTTTCGTCACATAAGGTCTGGGCATCCCCGTACTCTCATCGCATATCAGCTAGAGAAGTGTACCTGGCAGCAAAACTTTCTTTGGGCACAAAGACGTGTTATCACTCAACAGTTCAAGCATTTCAGGGTCCGTACGCTGAAAGTTGGCGAGTGCGGTCTATGACCTAAACTGTTTCCTCTATGCGAGATAATGTGTCAGTAACCACATTGACCTTTCTCGAAATACGTCTGATATCTGTCGTAAACTGAACGATAAAGTCTAACTGTCTTGGCAATCAATTCTCCCTCCTGGAATAGAAAGCGAAAACAAGAGGCTTGTGATCCGTATATACCATGAAATTCCGTGTCTCAACTATATGGCGAAAATATTTGATGACCTCGTAAAAAGCGAGAAGCTCATACGGAGAATATTTTCGCTGAGGTTGTGCATCCTTAAACTGCTTTAAACCTGCCCCTATTGCGGAATCTGATGCATCAGTAACAATAACTAGTTCAGAATTGCCGTTAGGATGTGCCAACAACGTTGCTCGGCAGAGGCTTTGCTTACATAGGGCGAAGATGGTATTCTCCAATTCTGTCAAATGAACGAGATGATAACTATTTAAGTTATTTTAGTCCATAATTTAAGTGGAGCTTGATACTGTGCCGCGCCAGAGATAAATCGCCGGTAAAAGATTACCATACTCAAGAATCTGCGTAGCTCTCTGACGGTTTTGGGCACTGGAACGCCCTGGAAAGCCTCGACCTTAGAAGGCAAGGGTTTACTCCCCTCAGATGCGATGCTGCAGCCCAAGAATTTCACCTCAGGTGCACCGAATACGCATTTTGCAATGTTGATCACGATTTCATTACTGGGTAAAGAGCTGCCGAAGATGGATTTCATGAGACTGCTGATCAGGGGAAAACAATAAAAAATCGTTCACATAAGCATAACATAACTCTAGTCCTCTTAACATCTCATCGACATATTGGAATCATCAAAATATTGGAATGTCTGAGCTGCGCTACGAAGACCAAGTGCCACATTTCAGCATGCCAGCAACCTCGGCCTTGGCAATCTTTAACTTGTCCGGGGCTAGGCGCCTAGGTGAACAAGTTACAAGTGGTCCCGGGGTCGTTTTGATATGGTGCACGGTATTATACTTGATAACCATAGGAAGGCTAAATGGGCGAGTGATTTCCGAGAAGCCACACTGAATGTGAATGAAATTAGTCTCGCCAGAAGCAACCTCTGCAGAAAATATAGTTTTTTATTTTTAACACGCAAAGCCACGGACGAGAAGCTAGTTGTATTATCGAGAAGACATTGATTACGGCAATAAACAATTAAGTTATAAGTAGCCAAAAAATCTACTCCGATTATAGCCAGCTTATCGTCAGATTATCGTCAGCTGGATCTGCCCAATAGGCAGGTCACAACATTTTGCGATCGCCTTAGTGCCTTTGTTCCGCTCTATTGCTTCCTTTATACAAAATATTGAGCCGCCTATAATTGGACGCATCACCAGATAATTCAGAACCATATCGCTCCTCTCCTTCATTAGCTTGAGAGTCAATTCAGTTTCCACCAACCTGTCACTATCATCGTCCACATCGTCGTAGCTCTCTTAGCATTCTAAGTAGTTTTAGAGTTTGAACTGAAAATTTTCAGGGTTTTGGATATGAACAGGGTTGGACGGAGCGTTGACCATCAGCCGCGATCTTTCCAGTTTAACATTTAGATTTAACGTGCCTAATAGAATTCAGACATCACTTCCTGTTTCTGCTTTCTCATCGACATGATGAAGTCAATATTGTTTTTTATCACGCCGTCCGGGCTGAGCTAAATCCACTTTCTGGGCATGTGTTTCTTGAAGGAGGTCATTACGAAAAGAACCTCTTTCTCCAAGTATCCAGGCAATAGAAGACCCCGGTGATTGCGTTGTCCAACACCGAATGGATAAATTGATTACAGAAATGTATTACATTCTGAATAAGCATGGTAAATGCAACACTCATAATACATTTTCTAATTTCAGTCACTGGAATATATTCAAGGTCACAGATCTTGTAGGAAATCAGGCCACTATGACACAAGAAAATTGTCCTGATGCTGGTGATTCACCGTGTTCTGGTCCACAGCTGCTTCTTTTTCACTTTCCATAGTAACCACGAATAATTCATTTTCCTTACAGTGAAGCTGCTCTTTACATTAAGCAATAAGTTTTAAGCTCTTCCCTTTTAACTGTAGTGAATCCGTTTTGAATCCAGATTATACAAATTGACTTGTATCTGTCTGATAGTAATTTAGGACACTCCTCGGCACGAACTCTACGAAGGGGCAACATCGCAAACCCAAGCTTGTAGATTGGTGGCATTTTGAGAATAAAAACCACATATGTTGGATAAGTCCTCCTTCCACAAAGCAGCCTTGATATCATAGTTACCAAGACCAAGCATTAATCTTTGAGGTTTGACTTTGAAAAAAAATTGTCATTTGTCTGAAATAAATTATTAAGTACGTGCATGCTCTTATACCAAATTTTCGTGATATATATATTTGAGTTTTCGAACTGATTTTGATTATAACTTCACCATGATTCTTCTGCATTCACCAAAGTTAGCAAAATGTATATAACATTTAAATTATAACTTTATTCTCACACTGAATTTATGATTATCATACAATAATAAATAATAAATTGAATTAAAATAAAAAAACACTTAATTATATGTTATTTATTATTAAAGTATTTTCATTATTACTATTATTATTTACTAGTTGTACTGTAGTGGCCCACTGACTTGAGTATTGTTTTTAAGTAAAAGTAGGCTAAGTCATTCCTTATAACATTAGCTATTAGCCAGTGAAAGTTCTGTTAAAATCGGTTACGCCGTTACAGAGATTATCCGGACCAAACAGACATATTACATGTGCATTCAGTTAAAAGCTGTTAATTTAGAATTACAAACCGACACTTCAATTTTTATTTATATATACATATAATTTATTATATTATATTTAATGATTATAATTTATTATCATTTAATTATATTTATTATTATTATTTAATTATATTACTACCAGCTTAATGCTGAGTCAAGATGTAGCCGATAATGAAATCAGTTTGGAAGAAGTAGAGAGCCTGATTCGAAGTCTGAAATGTGGTAAGGCTGCGGGAGCAGATGAAGTTACTGCCGAGATGATCAAATATGGTGGGCCACGCGTCTGGAACTTTTTCTGGTTTTTGTGCAATTTATGCTGGAAATCGGGGGAGGTCCCAGACGATTGGCGAAGTGCAGTCATCGTACCTTTATATAAAGGTAAAGGTTCACATATAGACTGTGCAAGCTATAGGGCTATCAGTTTGATTAGCTTGGGCGGTAAAGTTTATGCTAAAATATTAGCGAGAATTCTTCTCGCTAATATTCGCAAGAGAGATCTGAAAGGCTGTTGTGGGAGGCCCAAGGATGTTTTAGACCTGGAAGAGGGTGTATAAATCAGATCTTTTCCCTCCGCATGATCACGGAAAAGTTTTTGGCCCTAAACCAAAAGGTTTTCTGTGCTTTTGTGGATTTGGAAAAGGCCTTTGATAGGGTTGTGAGAAAGAAGTTATGGGAGATACGGCCCCGATACAATGTGAACGGACCCTTGCTACAGGCGGTAAAGTCTCTTTACCGAGATCACTCAGCCTGTGTGCGAGTAGGAGCTGGCATGTCGCCCTGGTTTGACATCCAATCGGGTGTTAAGCAAGGTTGCGGTATGTCAGCTTGGTTGTTCAATTTGTATTTGGATAGCTGTCTCCAAGGCGTGAAAGACATGGGTGTGAAAGTAGGTGACCTTAAGGTCAATTGGTTGCTATATGCAGATGATGCAGTGCTCACTGCATCATCAGAATGCAATTTGCAAGCATTGGTCACCACTCTGAAAAATGGGTGTGAAATTAATAGTCTTAACCTGAATGCAGATAAGACGAAGGTTCTGATATTTGAAAGAAATGAAGAAAGAACAGAATGTAAGATCAACGTGAATGTTTAGTGTGTATGTAGTATGGAAGTATGTTTAGCAGAGACGGAAGATACGAAATGGATGTGGAAAGGCGTATTGCTGCCGGTAACAGAGTCAACGGTGCTTTGACTGCATTGTTGAGACGGCAAAACGTCAGCATAGCAGCACGTTTGGCTGTACACAATGCAGTTTTGCTACCGACGCTGTTATACGGCAGCCAAACGTGGGTAACACAGAAGAAGAATGTAAGAAAGATGAATGCTGTGGAGATGCGATCTCTTCGCAGAATATGCGGAGTCCGTCTAGCTGATAGAATCCGCAATGAAGAGATCCACAGATTGGCAGGTACTAGCGAAGATGTCACGGTGAGAATGAAGAAGAACGTGCTCAGGTGATTTGGGCACGTCGAACGAATGAGTTATAAAAGAATGGTAAAAAAGATTTATATAGGAAAAGTGAGCGGTAAGAGAGACAGGGGAGACCTCGAGTGACCTTCGAAAACACAATATCTATGATACTGGAGGAAGGTCACGTAAAAAGCATGAGGACCCCCCGGAGGGCATGTATGAAGAGGTTGATGTCTGTGGCCGAGGCGAAAGAGGTATGCAGGGACCGTAGCGTTTGGCGCTCCGTCGTCTCTGGCTACCCCGCAAGGGATATGGCGTGAAGCTAAATAAATAAATATATTTAATTATATTTTAGTATTATTGTTTTTATTACTATTAGTTTCAATTTAGTTCGTTCGCATTAACAACTATTGTGTGTTCTACACCCTCACTCTCAACTGGTAGAGATTTTAGTAGGCCTTAAGTCTCTTTGTATTCCTTAGTTTCAGGTTATTAAAATAAAGTTCAAATAAATAAATGTATTCACACTTGGACTTTACCACGGATTGAGTTTTAAAACGCGTAAAGTAACTGGACCTGTATATACTTACCATTTAGTTTTGTAACATAAATATTTATCATTTATAACGCTTATTAAGGCATAACCCACCTCTCACTGCAGATCTGCTTTGGGGCCTGACGACACTGGCAGGACCATCTAGTAAAAACATTTAAGTAAAATCGAGTTAATTGCAATTTGTACACAAAGTGTATTTCTATACCTATTTCTAACATTTTTATATATTTTATTACCTATATGTACTCAAGGCCTCATTGAGAGAAGCTCCCATAATAAATATAAAAAATATTCAAATTTTGAAGGGTCAGCAACTTTTCTTCATTTTCTTCTTTTACATTACATCTGAGAGCCCTGATTACAAGTTTCCATTTACTATCATACTATCTACTATCATTTTTTATTTAATTTCAGTTGATGGCAATAGTTAGTAAAATATAATATAATCTAAAAGCAGTTAACACTTGAATGTCAACGGAATAAAGATTATTTTGGAAATATTATAAGGTATATATTACCTGTCGGTTATAGTATTTATGTATCTCTGTACACTGCTACTATCAGTCTGAGGACGGTCCCATACGTCGATTTCGCATGTGCACACAACGCCTTAAAACAGAGATAATATTTATCATCTTGCATATTTAATTACATTACTCATTTTATTATAATATCTGTAAAATTGTATATTGTAGTTGTATATTCGAAAGTATTATTTGGCTCGTCGGCTTCATTGTTATTCACTGGTAACACCAAGCAGACATTCTGCTATCGAAGACAATAATTATGGCAAAAGTTGATAGAATACGTCATCTAGTGTGAGTTGCTAAAAGCAAATTAAATAATATATTTTATCTAGCAGATATATATAGCAGAGCTGTCAAACTGAATGACGTTCAGTTCATCATAATGAACTGTCAACTTCACGAACGTCACGTGAGGACGTCATTTGACTGCAGCTGACTCAGCTGTAGTCATTTGACTGTAGTCCGTATTGGACTGGCTCGACTGGGGAAGGACCAGGACCAGGATCCTCTCACGGCAGATTGACGTTTAGTAATCAAATAAATTTGGTTATGTTCGGTGGGAGAAAGAATCCGGAAGCCCAACCCCCCACTCTCATCCCCGCTAAACATGAAAGCGATGCCTCCAAAAAATAGACCCCAGGAGAACCCCTCTCCGAGCAAAATCGGGGAAATTATTCTCGAATTTTGCTCGAACTGCCCGTCGTATTTGGGGCGGGCAAATGATAAATCAACGCAGCAGCACCCCACCCCACTCTAAATGTGGACTTTTACAACATCGGGGGACTTCATTCCAACTTAAAAGCCGTCTACTATCATCTAGAGACGGCGCAGCTAGCCTTGTTGGCTTTGACGGAGACACAGTTATCTCAACCTAGCGACACAGCCTTACTTATCATACCCCGGGTATAAAGTCGAACAACATTTTATACCACACGCCGGGGTATTTGTGATTGTAAGGGAGGATATCTGCTACCATCGCCTTCAGGTCGGAACCTATCTGTACACTGGCTGCGCGTGGACGACCATGTCAGAGTGTACGCATGCCTCTACAGGTTCCAAAGTAGTAATGTAGAAACGTATCAACTCTTATGAGATGTCCAGGCGAAGATTGACGATCTACAAGATATGTCACAGCCTAATGTCGGAAATAGTTTTTTATTTACCTTGGACGTTCATAAGTCGAGTGGGCCAGATGGTATTTCTCCAAATGCGCTATGAACATGTGCCCCTGAGTTGACACCAGTGCCAACGCGTCTATTTCGTACTCGTACTCTTACCTTAAAGGAGTAGTCAAGGTCTCATGGAAGTGTGCCCTTGTCCATCCGATCTCTAAAAAAGGTGATGATAGCTCGGACACAGCAAACTACAGATCTATCGCCATTACCCCTCTTCTCTTCAAAGACATGGAAAGCATCATCAATCAACAGCTCTTAACGTACCTCGAGGATCACCAGTTGGTCAATGACCGGCCATATGGGTTTCGCCAAGGTCGATTGGGTGGTGATTTTCTATTATATCTTACCCACCGTTGGGCAGCAGTTATTGAAAGCACCTCTCCCTCATTTAGTCTGGAAATGACAAAAGCCTTTGATCGTGTATGGCACAAGGGGCATCTTAAAAAGGTTCCTTCCTATGGGCTTCCCGAGAGTTTATGCAAGTGAATCACCAGCTCTCTAATTCGGCAGAGAATGTATACTCCGCCCAGTGAGAAGGGCCTACAGGTCACTCTCGACGGTTTTTGCTCGAACCCCAAGCCCGTGAACGCTGGTGTACCCCAAGGCTGCGTGCTATCCCCAACTCTGTTCCTCCTGCACATCAATGATATGTTGGATATTCCCAATATACATTGTTATGCGGATGACAGCACTGGGGATGCGGTATATTCCGGCCATGCAGGTCTCTCGGGAAAACGTCGACGAGGACCGAAAGAAACTTGTGTCTTCTATAGAGACTTCCCTGGGGGATGGTCTCTGAGTGGGGTGAACTGAACCACGTTCAGTTCAAACCTCTAAAGACACAGGTTTGCGCGTTTACCACAAAGAAAACACCATTTATCGTATCACCGCTCTTTGAGAGAACTTCTCTTATTGCCTCGCCAAGTATCAGAATACTAGGTCTCGACATTTCGAGCGATTGTTAGTTTAGTGGTCATCTGGAGAGCAAGGCCAAGTTGGCCTTGATGAAATTGGGAGTGATCAATAGAGCGAGGCAGTATTTCAAACCTGACCAAAGACTTGCGCTCTATAAGGCGTAGGTCCGGCCACACATGGAGTACAATTCTCATGTCTGGTCCGGATCATCCCAATATCAGACATGGATATCTTCAAAAAAGACTTTTCTCCTGCCTCCAAGGCTGGCAGCGATCTTGTGAATCCTCGGATCTTGTAAAAGTTCATAGGTGGCGGTGATCACGTATCATCGGTTACCCGCAAGCTCATTTGCTCATTCTTATATAAAAAAATAATGTAGTGTCACTTTTCAAAAAGACCCTGTTATTAAAAATATATGCTTTTTAATATTGAATACAAAGTGTATATTAAAACATTGTGCGTCTTTAATCTTTTAAATTGGGCTCTTTTATAATATAAATGATATTTTTTAATAAATCCTGTATTATTTGACGTCTAACAAGGGGAATACCCGGCTATTATAACTGATAGTAGAGTAACCTCAAAAATGCTTCGGAGAGTATGTGAGGACACGCCGCATGTGAGGACAGATGCATAGAGATGTTTACTTAACTAGTACAAGTGTATCTGAAAAAAACGTAGTAAGTTTTTTTTTCAGATAGAAACAAACTTTTATTACTTTAAATAATCACTCTTTATTATTTGCTACATAAAACCTTTCATTAATTACTAATCAATGTTAAATAAAAAATACTACAAACTGGCATTTTAAATATTGAACTATATAGTTAACAACATTGGCATAAGGCATCGATTTATTTAAGTAGATATTCACTCTTTAGTTATTAATCAATAATTAAAAATGTTATTATCTTTTAAAGTTTTAATTATAAAATCCGTGAAAACGTAAGTGAATAATCACTTATATTTTATTAATAAAAACTAAATAAACTAAGTTGTGCACATCGCCCATTGACATTGGAAAAACAAGATACAAATAATCTTTCCTTTGGGAAGCTACTTCAGTTTACACCCATTTTATTTATATATTGAAATTGCTATATTGCACACATATAACATTTAGCAAAGAAAAATATAAGAAATAATAGAAACAAAGGGTGACCGTATCATTAAAGTATTTTTTTCAAGGCAACCCACACTTACGAACTTAAGCACTAATAGACAGGGAATTGCAATAAGAAATTGAAATACAGTAGTGCGAACTACTTAGTCTCTTGAGGGAATTAAGTTATAATCCCGATTAAAGAAGCTGACGAAATTAAAAACAAAATTATCGGAGTAGGCATTTGCACGAACTTTTGAATCGTCAATTATAACAATATCAAAGATCAGTGTAGTCAGTCAGTCAGTGAGTTTAAAATATCTTTAGTTAAGTCCAGGTGGCAGAAATCTGCTTTTTTGCGTATTAACAAAATGACACGCTCCATTAATAAATATCCACCCGCCCTTATTTCAATTATATGGTGTCTGCAATATGTGAATTTCTTCCACGCTCACAAGTCATCTCAATGGAGATTTGCGTCTTTGTAATATTATTTTTCACGCACTGCATCCATGTCTTATTATCCACATTTATATTTAAAATATAATTAAAAACAACTTACTTTTTGAAATTAGCCACATCGTAAGCGAGCACCTACGTATACTTCTACCAGCGAACTGACAATAGACAATATAACAAAAAATATTTGATTACTTGAGAGGAATTTTGAATTTAAACAAAATGTATCCTTATACGAGTAGATAAGTGTATATTATTATATTTATTTTAGAAATTATCCTTAGTCGATGGGAATAATGTATATTATATTTTACTAGGTTTAACGATTACTAAAATCTAATGTTTATTTTTTTAAGATTTTATTTTTTTTATTTTTTATTTAACACTAAACCTATCGACAATTCTTGTATACCTATCCCTACCGCATGCGGTCAAATTGACCGGTAATTAAGTTATTTTATTTTATAACGCAGGTAATAATGAAAATAACTAAAACTAAAGAGTGAAGAAAATATGCATATTCTTATTCATAAGTTAATATTATAACGTTTAAAAATGTGTAAGTTTTGCAAAAGTTTAAGAACGGTCAATTTGATCGGTACTGGTAGGTTTTGTGTTAAGTGGCAGGCAAACGAGCCAGCGGGTCACAGATGAACGTGAACACCGCCGCCCATGAACTTCTGCAACATCCATGGATTTACAAGAGTGTTGCCGGCCTTGAAGGTATGAGTAAACACCTTTTTTGAAGATACCCATGTCGTACCGATCTGGAAATACCGCCGAAGGGAATTCCTTCCACAAGCGAGTGAAACGTGGAAAAAAGGTCCTTAAGAACCGCACAGTGGAGGATCGCAACGCATCTAGGTGGTAGGGATTGTAAAGGAGTCGATGGCGTGCTGTGCGGTGATGAAATTTTGGCGGCAGGCATCAGATCGAATAATTCTTCGGAACACTCCCCGTTGCGGTAAATGCGGTAAATGCGGTAGAAGACGCACAAAGAAGCCACGTCTCTAAGCAATGTCAAAGAGTCCAGCCGTTCGCAGAGCACCGGGTCCCCGACAATCCGAACGGCTCTCCGTTGTACGCGGCCTAATGGTAGAAGCTGATATTGGGGTGATCCGGACCAGAGATGAGAACAGTACTCCATGTGTGGATGGACCTGCGCCACGCAAGTCTCTGATCAGGTTTTAAATACCGCCTCGCTCTATTGATCACTCCAATTTCTTCGAGGCCAACTTGGCCTTGCTCTCCAGATGACCACGAAACTGAAAATCGCTCGAAATGTCGAGACCCAGTATTCTAATACTTGGTGAAGCATTGAGAAAAGTGGTAAACGCGCAAACTTGTGTCTTCTCGGGATTGAAATGAACGTCGTTCAGTTCACCCTAGTGAGAGACCTTCCCCAAGGAAGTCTCTGTAGAAGACACAAGTTTCTTTCGGCACTCGTCAACGTTTTCCCGAGAGAGACCTGCACGGCTGGAATAAACCGCATCCCCAGTGCTGTCATCCGCATAACAATGTATGTTGGAAATATCCATGTTGGATATTTCTTTATTATTATCATTGAAGTGTAGGAGAAACAGAGTTGGGGATAGCACGCAGCCTTGGGGTTCATCAACGTTCACGGGTTTGGGGTCCGAGCAAAAACTGTCGAGTACGACCTGTATGCTTTGCCTAGTGAGGAAGCTGGTGATCCACTTGCATAAACTCTCGGGAAGCCCATAGGAAGGAAGCTTCGAAAGAAGCCCCTTGTGCCATACACGATCGAAGGCTTTCGCCATATCCAGACTAACTGCCAGACCCTCTCCCTTGCTTTCAATAACAACTGCCCAACGGAGCGTAAGATATAACAGTAGATCACCAGCCGGTCGACCATGTCGAAAGCCATATTGCCGGTCATGACCAACTGGTGATCCTCAAGGTAGGTTAACAGCTGTTTATTGAGCGAAGAGAACAAAGTGAGCGGAGCGTTTTACTGGAAACTTTTTACATTATTTGTCACGAATTGACTCGAAAACTACTTAACAGAAAAATATGAAACTTTGCAATCAGAAAGACACACATTAGGTGATGGTTTTAAAATAATAAAAAAATAAAAATGTTCTCAAAAAAAAATATTTTTTTTTACGACCTGTCAAAAAACTGATATCCCATTGAAGTTAATGAGAAACGATGTATCAATACACTGGGCTCGCTTCGCTCAATATGCAAACGGCACCCGAGATTTCAAAATTGAGGGTTTTGTTTGCGCCCCTAGTTGATAATGCTCTCCATTACTTTGGAAAGAAGAGAGGTAATGGCGGTAGGTCTGTAGTTAGCTGGATCCGAGCTATCACCTTTTTTAGGGATTGGATGGATAAGGGCATGCTTCCATGAGACCGGGACTACGCCTTTAAGGTAGGAGTACCGAAATAGACGCGTTAGGCATTGATATTAACTCAGGGACACGTGTTCCTAGCACAACTGGAGATATACCATCTGGCCCACTCGACTTATGAAATTCCAAGGAAAGGAAGGCTTTTCGGATGAGTTTTTGCCGAAAAACTATTTCCGGCATTAAGCTTTGACGTCGCGGGATGATAGGCGGTGTCTCTTCTCTCTTTTGCCGTGTGGGCCAAAGAGTCGTTCCCAGTGTGCAATGCCGGTAGAGATGGCTGACAAAAGTTTCCCAGAATGGAAAGCGAAAGAAAGCTTTGGAAAGCGCCCAGAACTTGCGCGTGCCAAGCGGGTACTTTGCCAGCTGATCCCCAATTTTGACGACAAGCCTGAACTTTGTTCTAGGAGTTTTCCGTTTGAAGAATCTGGAGGCACGTATATATTTCCTCTTCAGAACTCTAGAGTTTGGATCCTTAGTGACTAACGCATTAGCCCAAGTTTGATAAGCCTGCCGTGTGCCAGCTGCAGTAGCCCTGACAGACGCATCAAACCAAGGCCGCAATCTGTCACCAAGTGGTACCACAGAGCTTGGTACAAATAGTTCCATGCCCTGAAATATCACATCAGCTACAGCCGGAGCGCAGTCATTAAGATTATTGGAAAAGAAACAAATCGGCCCGCATGGGTAGGATGCAAAAAAGGACCGCAGTCCATCCCAATCCGCTGACTTGTAAAGCCAAACGCGTCGAGTCGCAGGTCGTGTGCGAGCTGGACGTTCAATGGGCACTACACTCCGTACCAAGCAATGATCAGAGGACCCTAAGGGAGCCTCGACAGTGACCTGGTACTTTCCGGGCTGTGTAGTCAGCAGAAGATCCTAAAATAGGGCATATTGCTGTCCACGTCCGGTAGACGAGTGTGCATCTTGACCAACTGGGACAGACCATTTGCCAGAGCAAAGTCAAACACAGATCTCCCCGCGTAGTCGGTAGCACGTGACCCTAGCCAATCGGCATTGTGTGCATTGAAGTCCCGGAGGACTACGACTTCGGCGGAGGGAGTCTGTGAAAGCAGATCGTTAATCTTCGCCTGAACATGGCCCAAGAGTTGATCCGTTTCTGCATTACCACTATGGGACCTGTAGAGGCACGCGTAAACTCTGACATAGTCGTCTATGTCAACGTGCAGCCAGAGTAAAGACAGGTCCCGACCTTCAAAAACCTGAAGGCGACGGTAGCAGATATCCTCCCTTACGAACACAGATACCCCGGCATGTGGTATAAAATGATGTTCTAGTTTATACCCGGGGTATAACAGGTACGCTGTGTCGCTAGGTTGAGATATCTGTGTCTCGGTCAGAAACAACATGGCCGGCTGTCCCGTCTCTAGATGATAGTGGACGGTGTTCAAGTTGGAATGAATTCCCCGGATGTTGCAAAAGTCCACATTTAGAGTGAGTCGGGGTGCCGCTCCGTTGACTCGTCGTTTACCTTCAAAAAACACAAAAGGCGATACTTTGCCCGCCCTAGATATGACGGGCAGCCCGAGCAAAATCCGAGAATTATTCCCCCGATTTTGCTCGGGGAGGGATTCCCCGGCTTCGTCACATATACTGCAGCCAATGTCATCCTTGCATCTATTGGGCTTCCGGCACCCATCACTCACCGGACGAAGGCAGCAGTATCAGTACTGCTACTTCACGCCAATTTTCTGTGAGAGAGTAGTATTTCTCCGGTCGAGTCAGCTCATTCAGGCTGTTACCAGCCGGGCTATTTAATATAACATATATAAATATATTGTCAAATAATCGAATACCTCTTAAAAGTTGAAGCTTTGTTGAAAATTAAAATGTATCATTAGAGAACAGTACATTATAATTTATATTTAATGTCTCAACATAATTCATAGTGGCATAAACATCCAATGTTGTTTTAGTCTATGGAAAAATACCTAAAATGTCAATGTTAAAGTCGAAACAAAATTCATCTGTCAATTGTCATATGATTGTCATTGTCACTTATCAAAGAATGCCGATTGCCGATTGAGTTCACTAGCCGGTTGACAGTTTTAGGCTAAACTATAACCTATTTTAATTCTTATTATAATTTATTTTATTTGATAATCAATTTAAACAAATAAGTGACTAATATAACTAGTATAAAAAAAATAAGGTAACGTATTACTTTGAATTTTATTGCATTAGTGTATTGTGACCGATACGACTTTGTGAAGTAGGGTATAACTTTTAAAATTATCACTACAGGTTAGTCTGTTGGCTACAGGCGAGTTTATTTATAACCAAGTGGTAACATATATCATTAAGCAGTTTGTTTTTGATATCAATTGTATTAACTTATTAATTACTTTCAAAGTACAATAATACATACGGTACCATAAAAAATTTGTTTATTAAAACAATACATGTATTTATGATATAAAAAGTTGTGTATATATATATATATATAAGTTGTGTATGTGTATATGTATATGTATATATATATATATATATATATATATATATATATATATATATATATATATATATATATATATATATATATATATATATATATATATATATATATATATATGTATATAATATTATTATATATAACGCAAAAGCTGTTATGTTCTAAGAGAAAGTAATGATGCAATAATGATGAAATATTTTAGGACCAAAAATGGTTGTATCTGAAGAAACTAAACCACCAATGGAAGGTGACGCGGCGTCCAGCAAAAAGGCCGCCAAGAAAGCCGCGAAAGCAGCAGAAAAGCAACAAAAGAAGGCTGAACATAAGGTAAATTAAAAAGTTTTATATTTCAAAAGATTCAACCAATTATTTAATCTCCTCAACACATACAAACTGTGTAAATAGAAATCATTAAGTAGTATTTATACAAGTTTTGTTATAAATTGTTATATTTATTTTAAAATATTCATGTAATTTAGTTTTTAAATATGTGAAACCTTATTTAACACTGCAAAGATCTTAACCAGGAGGTCATCAAAATACTTATTTCAAATTTACATAAAAAGTTAGTGCTTATTATAGTACAAAATAACAATTAATAGTTAACATGATGCTCTATTTATATATTTAAATATGTAATCATTTACCACAATATAAGTGCATAATTTTCAGAATGCATTCGTCATTTTTGATACTATGACATGCATAATTTTAAATTTTAATTTTAAAATTTATAATATCACTAATTTTTGCTCATATCTCCATTTAAATTAAAAATGTCTGTTGGATTTTAAATTTGATTGCATTTTTTATCTGTTTTCAAATCAGTGTTACATTATTCATTTAAAAAACATAAAAATACCAATTTGGTTAATGCTATCCCAAGAAACAACTAAATTATCAATTATATATTTTTGTTATCTATAGTCCGAGTGCAGCTTATCTTTGAAGCAATGACAAAACAAATATATTAAATAAACACAAACTAGTCAAGTTGTTAAAGTTACACAAAGTCAGTGCAAAGATTATATCAAAACAAAGTGTATTTGCCAATTTGTAATGCATTTGTTTTGATAGTGATTGATTGATTTGCAAATCAATATTCAGCAGGCCTCAAACCAGAACGAGACTGTAGAAGCTGAAAAAGATTATTCCGAAGGCAAATACGGAGTACTGAAACTGATACAATCAACGGGAGAAAACAGAGACCGAGTATACACAGATGTTAAGGAGCTTGGAGTTGGATTGGACGGACAGACAGTTTGGGTTAGAGGTAATATATTTATTTAATTTGTCAACAAAAAATATAAGATTTTTAGAAAAAGGTATTTATGAAATATCAAAATAGTAACCCTTCCAAATTAAATGGAGATGGAAAAGTCATAAAAAGCTTCTTATTCCAGTCCGTCTTCAAACCTCCCGGGCTAAAGGCAAGCAGTGCTTTTCCGTGCTAAGGCAGGGCTCAAGCACGGTCCAGCTGCTGGTGAGTGTGAGTGAAGAGCGAGCTGTCAGCAAGCAGATGGTCAAATTTACCGGCAAGTGGGTATTATTTTTAGCACTTATATAACCTCGGTAGGAATGAGAGAAATAATTTCCATATTATCCTCTTTGTAATGGACTTCCATTACAAAGTAAATGTCATACATTATAATTTTGTCACGTTTTTTAACACCATCTATCATAATGACAGCATTGTAGAATTGAGGGTCGAAAGAATCGTCATATTTTTACTATTAATACTAACACAAATGTTACATACTGACAAATAGATAATATAATTCTTGACAGTGTTGTACCATCATTATCGCTTTAATAATTCTCACAGTAACCAACAGCTAGCAACACCGCTTATTGAGTAGCGGCTTATAAATTAAAATAAATATAAAAAATAAATGCAACAACTATTTAAAAACCTTCAAATATGATTAAAATGTACATAGGTACATTATTACAATAAATATTTACAACATAGCCGCTTTGAATAAAAATGCGCACTGATAAAACATCCCGATAATATTAGTAAAAATTTAAATAAGGTAAAATGCTAAAGACCCTATAGCTCAGATGTCAGAGCGCTCAGAACGGATTCCATAAGGTCGTGGGTTCGAATTCTACTTGTGTTGATAAATTATTTATTATATATAGCTTAAATATTTATAAACAATTTCATATATGAATAACATACTTCAAAAGTTCAATTACCTCAAAGATTTATATGAATTATCTTACAGTATAACGAAGGAGTCAATTATCGACGTTCAAGCAACGGTTATAAAGACAGCCAGTCCAGTCGAGTCCTGCTCTATTCAGAATGTAGAGCTGATCGGGGTTCAAGTGTGGCTGGTCTCAGCGGCCAGACCACAGCTACCACTGCAGATAGAGGACGCAGCCAGGCCCGAAAACAATGTTAGTATAGAAGATCATTATATAATTCCTAATATTAAATATTGTATACAAATAAAAAAGCACTGAACAAATTTTGATAAAATTTTATTTAGCCTTAGTTTGTATAGATTTAGACATGGATGATGTCTGTCTCTACAATAGATTATCAAAATCCTCGGCTGTCAAAAAATAAATCCAAAATCCATTTCAGGATCCGGAAGGTCTCAAAATTCGCGTGAACCAGGACACCCGTCTAGACAACAGGGTGCTGGACCTTCGCACGCCGGCCAACCAGGCTGTCTTCAGGATAGAGGCTGGCGTCTGCCGCCTCTTTCGGGACATACTCACGCAACGAGGTTGTCCTCATATATATATATATATATATACATATATTTGGTTTAAATAACGTCAGTTTACTATTTCAAAAGCTTCTTTTTTTATAATAAATAGTAAAAATATTTAATGTCGTAGGTAGTATATACAAAAATATCAACAATATTCTTTTCCGTCAATTTTGGCAGAAAAAGATAAACAAAATCTTTTTCCAACTAAATGTCATTATATTAAACTGTTAGAAAGATTTTGTGAATGATATCCGTTACTGTTTCCGTCTTTCACTTTATATAATTGTTGATTCTTTCGGCTGTAACACTAAAATAGCTTCTAATGAGCTGAAGTTATTAATGATCAATTTTGTTTATACCTAAAATTAATGGGTTGATAATAATAAATGTTGTCTCCAGGTTTCGTAGAAATTCACACTCCCAAGATAATATCGGCGGCCTCTGAGGGAGGAGCCAATGTGTTCACTGTATCGTACTTCAAGAGCAACGCCTACCTCGCTCAGAGCCCGCAGCTCTACAAGCAGATGGCTATCGCGGCAGATTTTGATAAGGTAGGATTTTGGATTTTGAAGATTTTGGATTTTACCAGAGCAGATTTTGGAGGATTTTATATTTTGATAATATATAAGATTTTTTTTTTATTAATCTTTTTTAACTTCAAGACCTTACTAAAATAAAATTAAGATAGAAACCATTTGTAGCATTTAAGCACTTAATTTTTAAGAGTCTTTTAACATAAAAAATATATTAATTTTCATTGTAATTGATCACATTACAGTAACACATGATTTATCTCCAGGTGTTCACAGTGGGAGCGGTGTTCCGAGCGGAGGACTCCAACACCCACCGCCACCTAACGGAGTTCGTGGGTCTGGACCTCGAGATGAGCTTTAAGCACCACTACCACGAGGTGGTGGACACCATCGGGCAGACGTTCACTGACATCTTCCGGGGACTGCAGGAACAGTGAGATGATTCATATTTACATTACCATTTTTAACTATATAATACATGACCAATTATAACTATATAATATAATAATTTTTGGTTAAATACTTTCTAAATTATCTCAAAAAATTACAATAAAATCCGTAAAGTTGTTTTGCTGAACCCGGAATGAGCAAAGAGATAAAAACAAACATATAAGTGTCATATACTTCATATATATATATATATATATATATATATATATATATATATATATATATATATATATATTAAATTATCAGGTATGTTTTATTTGTTTCATTATATTATATATAGAATTTAAAATTTTATATACTGGTGACAATCATTAATCAATTGATATCAATGTTCAATTGTCAATCATTGCCATTGTCAATAATCTAAGCATGTGTCGAACATGGTACTTAAATATATTTTAAATACCATGTTTGAAATAATTATCATGAAAAAGAATCATGTATTACACAAACACACGTGTAACTCAATAGTTTAGATTGTGTCTTATTATTATTTGAGTTTGATTTAAAATATTACCAAATATTGCAGATATGCATCAGAGATAGCGACGGTGGGTCAACAGTTCAAAGTCGAACCGTTCAAATTCCTGGATCCACCATTGAGATTGGAGTTCCCCCAAGCCATCGAGATGCTGAAAGAGGCTGGTAGGTTATGCTCTAATCTTTTCATTATTTAAAGACATTTCATTTATTAAAAAAATCTTTAAGAGTCATGTTTCAATAATAATAATGTTGTAAATTATAAATTTTTATTTTGTATTGTTCAAACGAAGTCGCTATTTATTGACAATTCAGCCTTATTTTATACCTATTTTATGTATTCTTATGTCTAAAAAGTATATTATTATTACCAGGAGTGACAATAAGTCCAGAGGAGGATCTTTCAACTCCAGACGAGAAACTCCTTGGACGGTTGGTGAAGGCTCAATACGACACTGACTTCTACATCCTTGACAAGTATCCACTCGCTGTGAGACCCTTCTACACTATGCCGGATGCTGCTAATCCTGTAAGGATCATTTATAAAATATAATAAAAAAAATACAACATATACATTATAGTACCTAATTATATAACTTCTGATTATTTGGATATAATATCAATATCAAATAAGGTTTCAGTTAGTGAAAAAAATCCCCTTCCCATTTGGGGGGAGGGATTTGTTGTGAACTACATTTAAGAATAATATATAATTTTTCAGAAATCTTCAAACTCCTACGACATGTTCATGAGAGGGGAGGAGATACTGAGCGGGGCTCAGAGGATACACGACCCTGACTTCCTCACTGAGAGGGCGAAGCACCACGGAATTGGTTAGGATCATTTTAATTAATTATAAGTGTAACTTAGTCCTATAGAAGATTGTTAGCAATATTAGTTCAGAACTACACATTTTGCTTGAATAATAATAATTATAATTTATTACCAGTCAGTCAGTCTTAAGATTGATTTTATAAATATTCAGTTTTAAAAGACCATCCTTACAATATGGATAGAAATATCACATTGTGTTAATGGTGTAACTCCTTAAATATATTTTAATTTCTATCTTAGGAAAAATCAATCAAGCAACTATTTGAGTCAAAAAATATTTTGCCCCTCATTAATTAATCATAGTCCATATTAAATATTGTAATAAGAGAATCATGCTATAAAAAGATTACACTAATATTTTTGATTGAATTGATATATTTGATATTAATGTGGTTTTTTATTAAATGAAATAATATACACGAGCAGGACTCGAACCCGCGCCTCTAGGTGTGTTCCATCTATTATATATTTGTGAAGCGTTTCTTTACACTAATTATATTTTCAGATATAAGCAAAATAGCATCATATATAGAATCGTTCAGGCTCGGATGTCCTCCCCATGCAGGTAAATATACACTAATTCAATAATTCCTTTCTTTTTAGTAAAATAAATCATCCTATCATTATTTGGATAAATTAATGAATTAAGATTGAAAGGTTTTATTCCATGTATTTATAATAATATATATATTTGAGTCTGGGCGGTGAAGAAAAGTCAATATGTAATCCAAAATATCCCAATGATGCAGTATGGTGTGTTAAGCTCTTTGAGAAGTTAAAAAGTTGTCTTTGCCCTATTTTAGGGTTCCATACGCTATTAATTTTTATAGTATTATTAATATATTAAGATCTTATAGGTTATAGAGGCCGTTAAAATTGTATAATGCTTACTATTTATTCACTCAATGTTTAATTTTATTTGATAAATAATAAATACTGATTTTGTTTTCATCACAGGCGGCGGCATTGGTTTGGAGCGCGTGGTGATGCTGTACTTGGGTCTCGACAACATCCGTAAGACGTCAATGTTCCCGCGCGATCCCAAACGTATCACGCCATAATCAATTGTATAATTTTGTATCTAAATAAATTTATATAATCTCTTGTGTTTTTTTAATACCATCCCGCAAATTGTATATGATACAACTATTATACTTTTTACCGACACTTAAATATTTTGATGTTATTTTATAACTTAATTCACAAATATGCTTGGAATATTTAGCCAATTTCAAGTTTAAAAACGGGTTTGACAGTGTACTACAATGTCTTGGTCGTCATATGTAAATGACATCACATAAGTAAGCGATTTCATTATTCTTTTCACTTTGAGACGTCTTCAGAATTTTTTCCTGAAAAATAAAAAAAAAATACCTTTAACTCAAAACTTGTTACTTCCTCTCCTCGATTATGCTGATATGCTATCTAGATGGTACACACGAGCTACTTGACAAACTAGATCGGCATCAAACCTTGTGTATAAGATTTATATATGGATTGCGTAAATACATCACATATCAGATTACCGACGTCAATTAAAGTGGTTACCAACTCCTCTTCGTTGGAGTATGCATATTTGAACTAATCTCTTTAATATAATTAAAAACTCTGCAGATAATTACCTTAGTCGACGGTTTAGACGGTTAATGATAGTTCACAGAATTGCGTTCATGTGTGCCCTTAAAACCGCTTGACAATTCTCATTAACACAGCATATTTTATTTACGCTCCTTTACCTACCGTGCAAGCAGTGCGGCTGTGGAACGCATTACCTGACAAAAAATGCCCGAATGTTAAATCTTTTAAATAGAAAAATAAAACAGCACTTTCACTCGATTAAAAGCAACAATGTCTCGGATCCCTAGATTAAAAGCGACAATGTCTCGGATCCCTAGACAGATTCTGAATTTCGACTCGCTGCGGTCGCGAAATCTCGTGTGCCGTTTGCATATTGAGCGAAGCGAGCCCAGTGTAATGACTCATTCTTGGGGACAATGTCGGTAATGTAGGAGATTTCATTGTAAAGCAACTTTTTCGCGCGAACTTATTTTCCCATTGACTTCAATGGGATATCAGTTTTTGGACAATTACTCCTCAACGACATGACATTTTTTATATATTTTTTAATACCATCACCTAATGTGTGTCTTTTTGATTGCAAAATTTCATAATTTTCTGTCAAGTAGTTTTCGAGCTTATTCGTGACAAAGAATGTGAAAAAGTCTCCAGTAGAGCACTTCGCTAGCTTAACTCAATAAATATTTCGCGCCTAATCACCAGAAAGTGTTTTTGCCCGAAATTTCGGGATACCTGGACCATAACCCATTAATATTGGAAAGCTCTAAAGATGCCAGAACTAGTGAGGGACAAATGTCGGTATGTTGGATAGACTTAGAGAACGCTTTCGGGTCGATACGACATGAACTGATGATGTTCGCGCTAAAGTGGTACAATTTTCCAACGGTAGTTACTGATATGATTGCATCATATTATTTAAAATTTCCACATTCAAATTTTCTTAATTCTAAATGAAAATCATTCCAAACTGTTAAATTACAACATAGGTTATTGTATTTCTCCAATTATAATTAACATAGTCATCAATATTTTAATAGATAAATTTATTAAAAACGAAAAAAATGGGGTTATCGGTTTAAGTTTAACAATAAAGACACATAATCTATACTAGCATTCGCAGACGATCTCGCGATAGTGACACGTAATCCAAAACAATGTCAGCTACTTTTAAATGTTGTGGAGGATTTCTGTGCTTGGACGGACGAATTGAGGCCAAAACCCAATAAATGCTACAGTTTATGTCTGGGTAGGCGGAACACCAGATATACCTTTTACGATCCGGGTCTTATAATAGGTGGTAAGTGCGTTACTACGATTACCGAAGCAGCTCCGTTCAAATTCTTTTTCAAGTTCAAATTTAAAAAAAAATACCAAAGGCGCACTCCATCGTTGCATATAATAGTCGACAGCCTTTTGAATTATCTAAAAAAGGTAGACAATCAACCAATAAGTAACATCAAAAAGACTTGGATATATGATAATTATTTAATATCATGTCTAAATTGACCTTTCCTCGTTTATGATATTAATAAGACCCTTTTGTTAAAAGTAGATGCAAGCGTCATAAGGACATTGAACTCATAGCTCGGGTTAGCGCATCCAAAGGACTCTTCTACCTTATTTAGAGACCGACACAATTTTCGGTTAAAAGTAAAGGAACCATAGGCATTGTATAAACACCTAAGAGTGACCAAAAGACATATCATCTCCAAATCGAATGATGATACTGTAACATCTTTACCAAAAGATAAAATTGCCACAGAGCTGGAGTTACGACTTCAATTCCATAAACAATTTATAAGATAGGTAGAGATAGGTGCTCAAACAAATAAAGCAGGGCTAGGTCCAAGTAGAAAAGAACAAGACATAGAAATAAACAAATCCTTTATTCGGCAAGATGAAAACGATAGTTACCGGCTGCACGCGATGATCATTATCAAAATTTTATCCTAATGCATTCCAAATGACTCTCCCAGATCAAAGTAACTTAGTAAGATGGGCAAAGCCACCGAAAAATCTTGTAACATCTGTGGGAAGGCAGTAGGAACCGCGAAACACTTACTAGTAGAGTGTAAGGTACTTCTAAATAGAGGTAAATATTCGAAACGATAAAGTATTAGAAATCATACGAGAAGCGGTTAGTCTTTCTGTGCTATACCCTTCTGCGCAAGAACCCTTCTGCGCAAGAGCGCAGAAGGGTATATATAGTATAGTATAGGGCAACCACCAAAATATCGGTATAGTTCCTAAAAGCAGGTTCGTTCAAAAAGTCTAAACTAAAACCTTATTCCATCTTGGATGCGTCTCCTAATCGGACTTTTATGATGTACACGTATGAAAAGCAATACAAAATCCCCGGAGATGATTGTGTCATCTAGGCCGGACTTATTCCTGTACTCTGAAACAATTAAGGCGCGTTATACTTGCGGAGCTCACTGTACCCTGGGAAACAAACATACCCAAAGATCATACATTTAAGCTTAACAAGTATTACGAACTATCAGGAATAAATTTATAGTTAATTTGTACACTGTAGAAGTAGGAGCGAGAGGTATAACAGCAAACCCTCTCTACAACTTACTTAAGGATCTCGACCTTTCTAGAACGGTTCATTTCTAGAATGTATTTTAAAGGCGGCTTTAGTAGTTTTGATATTTGGTTAGGTAGGGAGAGGAGCGTGAACAGTGAAGGTGAGCGTGTATGTGCATTGTAAAGGGTCCCTTAAACCTACATCTGGGTCGCAAGTCCTAGGCATTGTTTACAATCCCCTCCTTGCAACGCGATGTGCCCGACACCCGCACGGTGAATCCATGGAATGCTAAGAATCTTCGTAAATAGAGTTGAAAAGAAAATTTTAGAGTTAAAAAAAGAATTTTAAGGTACCAATTTTTTGTGACATTTCATAATAATCTGTCCTACATTTTTGTTATTACTTAATACGTTACTGAATAACCCTCAACAGATCCATCATCTTTTTAAAAGTTGTAACTTCATAGTTGGCGGGTCTTGGGATATTTAAAATGACTTCAAAAGAAAACAACAAATATGAATAATCCATATATTACAATATAGTTTTATCGTACGTCCGTATATCACACTTGCTCCTAGAGCTTTACCTTATCCATGTCTCTTAATATTTAATATTGCTGACAAGATATTTCTAACACATGAAACAAATCCTTTTTTATGACGGAACATGTCTAAACAACAAATAGAACGTTTGACATTGACAGCGAAAATGGCGGCAAAAATTTAATTTGGCCACAAAAACATTGTTTATTGTCAATAAAGCCAGCAATACCAAATACCAATTTCAACATCCATCATGATTTCCAAACACAATATAACGTAAACACTTAAAATAACCTAATAATAATAATAATACACTTAACATAAAAGCTGACAGTGTTAAACGCATTTATAAATTATAATTTCACTTAAAAAGTTAAATGCTCAATCGACAATGCATTATTGTATTAAAATATTGATATCTCGGTAAAAGAAACTGACAACTGAGTTAATAAAGCGATATAGATAAATTTCGAAATATAATTAGCCTCTTAATCTTAATATAAAAAGTTGCATGTTAATTATAATATATAGGAACTTATTTCGAAGCTATTGTACCAGGTAATTAAGTATTAATGGAAATTATTAGGGAAGTGTGACAAGTGTTTACACTTTATCAATAATAAGTGATATTTGACACTGTACATAACTTAACGAGCAAATAAAATATATTTTAATACTGATAATCAGTGGCAAGGTAAGGTGTGGTTTTTCAGAAATATTTAAGTACATCTCAAATAATATATTAAATACAATGACGTAAAAAACTTGAAGTTCCCTATCTATCTATACATAGAAAATTTTAATAGAAAATCTACTGCATCATTTAATATTTGAAAGCCACATTGAAAGTTTATTGAACACTAACATATAGTTTCAAAAATGTAGTTATTCTCGTATCATTTTTTTATTTATAAAATTATATAACACGGATTATATTTTTCAAGTCACATTAAATCCGAATGGTCATAAAAAATTACCATTAAATTTATTCAAATCCATCTTTAACATGACAATAATTAAGGCTCTGATACAGGGGATGCTGAATATTATTAGAATAGTAACAAAAACAAAATTAAATTATTATTATTTATATTTTAAAGATAAAACTTATATATCAAATAAATTGTAGATATTTTAAGACATGTGTGACGAACCCTTAAAAATGAGTCGACCAATTTGTATTTTATTACACAATTTCTATAATGAATTTCAATGATACAGATTTTTTTATATAAATTTAAATATGTATATTGTTTTAAGAAATACATAGTAATGTAATAGTAACTTCACGACCGCAGGATATTTAAGCATAGTTTTACTGGTAGCGGTGATTCGAGGACACAAAAATGCACAAATTACTATGATATTTTGTACTGAGAGAGAAAAGAAAAAAAAATACTTAAAGAATATTTTTGTTACAAGTGAAGCAGTTATTGTTAATTTGTTTTGCAAATTCACACAAAAATTGCAAATAATAATTAGAATAAAACAGTACAGAATATCATAGTACCACTAGAACAACCCTTCCCCACATCACACGGTCAATATGACCTCATACACTTGGTTCACTTAACAATTAACTTCACTGGTTCCGTCTTATTATTCGTTACACTTGCACTTCACTTTCACAATGAACATCAACACTTTAACCGAATAAACTCTTCAAGTCGTTCTCGTACAGCGCTATCACAAGCATGATGCCGATGCCAGTCGCCAGCCCCATGAGTTGTAATAGACATTGGCATAACGTCCCCTCTTTGCTGTGAGATGTACTTAATTCTGGCATCTGAAATAATGTTTTTAATTGATTAGTATATTTTTTTTTATATAAAAATTCTTTTAAATTATAATACTATGAGGTCTTGATTATCAATTAACTATTTAACATACCATGTCAACGAGAGCGATATACAGAAACATTCCAGCGGCTGCAGCGAACAGCCATCTTGTTGCGCTTGGAGCGTGACCCGCCAGCACGCCCGCCACCATGCCCGCCAGGCACAGAGCGGACGACAGCACGTTGTAGCACACCGCCCGCTTCACCGACATACCGGCCTTCAACAGCACCGCGAAGTCACCTGGATAGGTTATTTATATTAGATGGGGGTTAGTTAAATCATTGACTGGGACACTTTTGATTAGTTGGGGGTTAGTGAATTGATTGTATGAAATTATTTAATAGATATTAGAGACGATACGGTAAGTTGATCGATTAATTGGTTAATACGGCAGACATTATGAGGGGGTTACTTAATTGATTAGAGTTAGAACAATAGTCTAGAAGGGGTTAGTCAATTGAATTATTAAGACATATTCATTCAGAAGGGAGTTAGTTCATTGAATGAAACAATACAGTTTTTCATTATTATACAGACGGACGCTCGTCGCGAATTGTGAATTGAATTTGTTACAGGCTATTGGGACCAATAAAGAGGTAGCGCATTGAGGGTACATGAGTAATTGATTCGAATTCATGCGGTAGAATAATTTAAATAATACAAATGTTACCGTTACAAATATGAGTTCATAATAAATTGGACATGATTGTTTTTTAGTGCACTCGTTGCGTGACAGGCAAAATTAATTCGACCTCTCTTTAACTACTCCGTTATGTGGAGGATTAACAGCTTACCCAGTTCGTGCGGCAATTCGTGGCAGAGCACGGCAATGGCTGTCGAGAAGCCTCCAGCTATGTTGGAAGCGAAAGCTGCACCTGTGAACAAGAAAATTTTAATATAAGAATAAAATGGACATCATTACTGAACACACTTTAGACCGTAAATTTACGAGTTAAATTCTTTAAACACATAATAATGTTAACAAAAATATAAAATATAAAAAGAGATGAAAGACCCAAATGACGATAAACGAAATGTAAATACCATCAAATAATTAAGAAAATGTAACAAACCAATAGCCATTCCGTCGGTGAAGTTGTGGAGTCCGTCCCCCATGATGACCATCCAGGCGACCGAGGACATGGAGGAGGGGGGCGCGTGGACGTGTCCGTGCGCGTGGGAGTGGCCGTGGTGGGCGCGAGAGTGCTCCCTGGAGTAGTCAGTTGAGTAAGTACGGGAGTAGTCGGTAGAGTACTTACGGGAGTAGTCCGTGGAGTAAGTACGGGAGTAGTCAGTTGAGTAAGTTCGAGAGTAGTCGGGTGGGAAGTAGTAATTTGAGTATTGCGCCTATTTCTTTATCCAACTTTAAGTGCACTATTTGAAGCCAGAAATAGCGAGTTAAATGTTTGTTTACCAAACTCAAGCTCGCTAAAAGCTCGCTAATAGCCTTTTTACTTGTTGATGTTAGTACGCTACTTGACGTACCGCTTGATAGATTGGATCATTAATTGCCGCATTAGGTATGTTTTTGAGAAAAGTGTAAGCTATGTTTTAACATTTACAATTTGTAAGGAGTCGTAAACCTTCTTTAGGACTTGTGTATTGTAATGTTTTTTGACATCGAAAAAACTATCAAAACAAATAGATATTTATACTCAAATTCTGTTAATACTGCATCAATAAAAGTTCGTAATGAAAATCAGTTTTATTATATTGTGATTACTTTCTATAAAAAAGTTATAGAAATAATCTAGAAGTTTAAATATTTTGTAAATGATAAAGTAAAATCATGTAAGAATCTTACCTAAGTATAACTGTATAACTGTCGCCGTCTTTCAAATCTTTCGCTCCGTCTTCTTTATGTTTGATATTGTTCATCTCGACGACGGCTGGGGTTTCTGATTTCAGGAGCCAGTCCTTCGCTGTTGGTTCGTTCTCTTTACCTTCCGGGTTCAGAGCGTTGGATGACACAACGCTCACAGAATTATTATGATTTGCTTTAGGACTCGGTGGTATACCGTCACGTAGGTGGTGATCGTCGTGCGTGTCTGTGTCTATCTCGTCGTAACAATACGGATATTCTGAATATTTATGTTTGCACGTCTTAGTTGTCGGGTCACCCTTGTCTTCGCGCTTGAAGATCTTCATCAACGAATTCGATGTCGTGTTTGTGATCGGCGCTTTCGTACCAGCGGAGCAGCCGCCGACCGTTTCGTCTTTCAAAACTCTAACGCGAGACGGTAGTTTATCATCTTCCAGCTTTTGACGACGTTTTCGCCATTCCACTACAACTGTTAGACCCTTTTCAGTGAAATAGAAGAATACTACACCCAACATCGCCGCCAGACCCTTCCACATGCCATCGTCGTGAGAGGACGGTACCGATATGGCGTGGGAATGACCGTGAGAGTGGTCATGGTCCAGAGGACTCATCGCATGTGGCATTAAATGCAACAAAGCATCACCACAGAGTGTACCAACAGCCAACGCCACCAGAAACTGTAGTAGATGATTGTAATATGTCTTATGCATTATTGGTATCACCGCCACACCCAGTAACCCACAGGCGCTTATCGCTGTTATACTTAACGAAGAATACAACCAGACGGCGTACATATTTTTTGTGTATGCGTTCTCATTTTCAGATATATCTCTTACTTCTGATCTTCTACTAGGAAGATACGATTCTTTTACACACCCGTACCTCTCTATTGAGGTATTGGCTAATTTCTGATACAATAATATTGGACAGATGGCCTGTAATGTCTCTTCTGATATAAGGCCTTCCGCGTCATGATCGTGGTCGGTCTGATCATGATCATGGTCAGTGTGACCATGCTCGTTTGGTTTTAACCTTGTATTGACTGTTGTGATAAGTTCTGCGCTGCTTACACACTGTGAAAGATATATATTTTTGTAAGCCTCTTTCTTTAGTACCTGAATTTTATTTAGATAATATCACCAAATGTTACGTATAAATTTAAATTATTATTTATTAATTAAGCATAGACTATATGACGTTTGAAAATTTCCTAATATCTGATAAATGTATTTAGATCGATCAGTAAAACTGAAAATATGACATATATATATAAAGAGTCTTGCCAACAAACTCTTAATCAGTTTTATACTTTAGATCGTAAACTTCTTTATTAGTTAACATATTCATTATTAATTTATAGATATAAAATATTGTAGAAAGTAAGATTAAATTATTGGTATTCGTATTCGTAATAATACTTACATTAACAACATCCTCTTTGGCACCACTCTGTCCATAAATATAATCCTTGCTCTCAGTCTTCTGGACTCCACCTTCAACTAGCTTGTGAAGGTCCAAACCCCTCAACATATTATTAAAACCCGTCAGATTCATCGTCATGGATCCAGCGTCGCCGTACAACCTGAAGATCTGTTCCACGTAAGCGTCCGGATTCACATTCCTCGTCTCACGCCTCTGCCTTATTTTCTGCAATTTCTGATTGTACCGCGCTTTAGGGTCTATTTTGTGCTTTTCTAGATTAAAAGTTGACGGTTCTATTAATAGTTTGGGCTCGTAGGCGTGCACGTCATTCTTAGCGTCCACATGGGAGCCGCAGGTGTGAGCCGCGCAGAGCAGGCAGAACATACACACCGTCACCAGGTGGTGAGACATTTTTGATTATTTCGATTATAAGGTTCACACTCCTGGCGTCAGGGTAGGCTGATCATATCTTGTAGATTCTGTGGACAATTGAAAACAATTAAATATATATATTGATAAACAAAAAACTGATATACCCTTCCATAAAAGGTTTAAAATTTCTAATTGAACGGCAATTTAATTTACAATTAATTGTTTTTTATATCGAATAGACAAATAGGTAAGATTGTTGTAGAAATATATTTATTTGTAAATGACAGGTAAAACAAACACACACGTAACAAAATCATTACGTAGTGAGGGCACATCTTCCGTCCTTTGACCTTCGATGACGACCTCAAAGGGCAAGTTACATATAACATACTAATTAGAACAATTCGGTGCTACTTTACAAACTTAATTATAATAGGCTTGCATATTTAAATTTTTTTATGGTCTGGACATGAACCTATGACCTCCGGTATAGAATAACGTAGCTAGATTTTGAACTGTCGCGTCAATACTAATATTGGTAGTTATTTTCAAAATGGCATGGCCTATCTAGTATACACTACATGTGACTACAGATTTCAATTATTTATAAGGGATAAGGATGATAAGAAGAGGGATGCGGGATAGGTGTCGATTCATCCCAAAAATTTGCATCAAACCGGCATATATTACCTAACCTATTTCAAATTTATTGCCTAGAGATGAAATGAATTATTTAACGACTCTAAACACGTAATATTAAATTATTACCATACAAATATCATGTAAATTCTTTCCACCCCTGTAAGCTTAAATATAATATATTAATTATTTATACAAATATGATTTACAATTTTAATGAAAGTTATGTAAAGACAAAATATTGTATTTTTTGTCTATAAACTACTAAAATCTATATATCCATGTGACTGACGCACAGACAGTTTTCCTGATCGTATCGACCTCGTTCCAGTTTAAATATAGTCAAAGCTTATTATGGAAGCGGTTTGTTCTCTGTATTATTTTTTGAAAAATTATAGACTTCCAAACAGATAATTATTAGATAGTTTTCTTTGTCACAATCATATTATTATATTTTATTATTATCTTTTTTTTCTTTATTATAAGCAGAAGTCTCGTAATAAAACTGGACATAGTAAATATTCCATACACTAAATGTAAATGAGAGAAAAAAAACTTTAAATAAGAAAAAGAGACAAACGGAAAAAAATATGGTGTACCAAAAATTTAAATGTTCCATACAAACCACATTCCATAACATTGGATAGATTTCCAATTAATATAAAGTTATGTCACATTTGTGACGTCACCTTGACTTTGGTATGATATAGGGAATTAAGTCATGCTATTTTTTTGCAGTATACGTGACCTTTGGCGGTGATATCGCCGATATTTTTGGACGATACAGTATTATAGAGAGGCAGCTATGAATGTTCTAAAATAGTAAGATATTAATAATAAATATATATATATATTCATATTTAGTATTATGAGACTAATATACATAGTTCTGTTTGTATGTTATGTTTGAATCTATGTTTCTCATTTCTTAAAAGCTTCGAAACATTATTTTATGGTTGGACAACAAGGTTCCTTGCCAAGACTACAGGAATTTAGCAAATCTTTTGTTGATTTGAAAATAACAACTATTTGCTATTAAACGAATCTAAAGGAGATTTCTTTCGTATTTAAGTTAAAATTACTGTAACTAATGTAATGAAACTTGTAATAGAATTTCAATTTTTATTATGAAAACAAATATAGATACAATAGTTTAGTGTAACCTCAATATTAATAAAAAAAAATTGTTTACCTCAAACGTAATATAATAATTCTCAACAGATTTAGGCTTATTTTGCGTCAGACAACTGTACAGTAATCCCCCTTACAACACGGTAGATTCGTTCCGCGTTATAGGAAAACACGTTGTACGAATATTCTTGTACAACGCGCTCATATGATCGTATAACACGTTATGTACAAATAATTAACGTTTAACTTTTCTCGTTAAAAGCGGTTTGAATGAAATATTAAGAAATACCATAAAATTAATTTAATGTTTATTTAATTTTATTAAAATATTTAAGAAAACAATGTGCAAAGGTATAACGAATAATAGAAATATAACGTGTGAAATACCCGTGTTATATGGGGGAAAACACGTGTTATAGAGGGATTAGGCCCTTTTACAGATTAAACTGATTAAAATGATTATTAACTGTAAAATTAAAATTAATGAAATTAATATATATATCTTTTAAGCTAAAACGAATTAGAGCACCTTAACCTATATAACAAACCTCTATATAACATATTATTTGATACAACTAATATTTTATAACTCCCTTCAGAATCATTATATTAATTAATACTGTATTAATGGAACATTATTATGATGAAGTTGGTACAGTACGTACAAACTGACAAAATATATATATACAAATAACCGATAAATTATTATCAGTTTCCTGTTTATCGAATCGGAAGTATGTAGGTTCGAAAGTTTGTCTATATTTGCTTAAAATTGAACGATTATGGTAATCAGGTTAAGGGAGTCGTCCGTTAGACACGTGATGTTATTAGCAACATTTGGACCCCACCCTCCGCTGCCCCTATCCCCCAAACGCGTACCCCTCAAAACCGCGTGTATTTTATTGATATTGAGTATCTCATTTTTTCTGAATCTTAAAATTTTTGATTTTATTTATAATCAAATTACATATACAAATAAAACTTACATAAAACAAGAATTACATATTTACGTAATATATTAACTTCACGTAAATTTAATAAAAGCGATATGAGGAAGTTAATTTTATATATATATATATATATATATATATATATATATATATAATCTTTATATCTTTATCTTTTTATAAACAGATAAACGACACTATCTTTAACATCCAGCCGTTATAGTGATACGATGAAAGGAGGTGCGTTATAATTTTATAACTACATATTAAGTACCTTGGTATCTAAAGTATTAGGTATTATATAATTAATACTATTATTAAATAATATACTTAACAATACTTTAAGATGGCTATTATTATATAAGTTACTTATCTGATATATTGATTCTTATATTGATTCTAATACTTATATTGATTCTGATAATATATTTTATATATATATATATAATTATAAAACGAACCTTACCTTGTATCATCATTTACGAATATAGACCTTATATATATGTCAAGTTGAAAATAACTAATAGCAATACGTGGAATTAGTTGAAAATCCCTTCAAATAAAGAACAAGGTAAAATAGACTTTATAAACATATATATAAAGTTGAAAAAAACTAATAGCAATTTGTGTTATTAGTTGAAAATCCCTTGTACAAGAGAGAACAAGGCAAAATAGACCTTAAACTGTGTTGATAGACATCATTATTAATATTTATAATTATTTTCGTTATATGACTCAGCTAGCGAGAAGTTTCGTTACGACTCGTGTAGCCTACGTTTTTGGCTGACACGTACAAGTTTAATTATGTGTATTGCGCATTTTAGTGCATTTGTTGTTTGTTTGTTTGTTTCTTTGTTTGAGGATTACTCAAAAACTACTTGACAGATTTTTATACCTTATTTCTAATTTAATTCAGCGCATAGTTTTTTAACACGCAAGCACTGCTTGACCGTTTTTTATACAATTTTATTTTTACCTTCAACAAAAAGCATAAATAAATACTTTTTTGATTGATGAACTTGACTTGGTCAAGAGTGAATCAAAATATTGAATATTATTTTTCTTAATAAATATATTACGAAAAACTCAAAAACAACTTCGGTCGACAGTTTTAATGAAATTAGAAATGTATCTATATATAACAAAACTATTGCTTTCATAAACACGACATTAGTTTTACAATTAGGTAAAGTCACCTGCAATAGGTAGTATGTAAAAATCGAATTCAAATTCGTACATAAGCAAAAAAATTTATAATATATATATATATATATACACAAAGAGAAAGGACTTATTAAAAAAAGGTTACATAACATAAAATCAATAAAATAAAAATTAATATTATATAAATAATAAAATACATATGTTATTGTATAATAATTACAGCAATTAGGTCTCGTCACAGACAATATTCGGAACATCAAAAAACATTTATCAATAAAAAAAAGATAGTATCGATAAAGTGTAACGATAATAGTTATTTATTATTACGTTATAAAATCATATGTCTGTCTGTGTAAAAATATAAAAAAATACTAAATCAATTTTTATTCAACTTTCTATATTTGCTTAAAACTGAACGATTGGGGTAATCAGGTTAAGGGGGTCGTCCGTTACCCACGTGATGTTATTAGTAACATTTGGACCCCACCCTCCGCTGCCCCTATCCCGCGTTTTTTTATTGATACAAAGTATCTTATTTTTTCGGAATCTTAAAATTTTTGATTTTATTTATAATCAAATTACATATACAAATAAAACTTACATAAAACAAGAATTACATATTTACGTAATATATTAACTTCACGTAAATTTAATAAAAGCGATATGAGGAAGTTAATTTTATTTATATATATATATATAATCTTTATATCTTTATCTTTTTATAAACAGATAAACGACACTATCTTTAACATCCAGCCGTTATAGTGATACGATGAAAGGAGGTGCGTTATAATTTTATAACTACATATTAAGTACCTTGGTATCTAAAGTATTAGGTATTATATAATTAATACTATTATTAAATAATATACTTAACAATACTTTAAGATGGCTATTATTATATAAGTTACTTATCGATTGATTCTGATAATGTATTATATATATATATATATATATATATATATATATATATATATATATATATATATATATATATATAATATAAAAAGAACCTTACCGATTCTACGTACAAACTTCATTGTATCATCATTTACGAATATAGATCTTATATATATGACAATTAAGTTGAAAATAACTAATAGCAATACGTGGAATTAGTTGAAAATCCCTTCAAATAAAGAACAAGGTAAAATAGACTTTATAACCATATATATAAAGTTGAAAATAACTAATAGAAATTCGTGTTATTAGTTGAATATCCAATCCAAAAGAGAGAACAAGGCAAAATAGACCTTAAGCAGTGTTAATAGAGATCATTATTAATATTTATAATTATTTTCGTTATATGACTCAGCTAGCGAGAAGTTTCGTTACGACTCGTGTAGCCTACGTTTTTGGCTGACACGTACAAGTTTAATTATGTGTATTGCGCATTTTAGTGCATTTGTTGTTTGTTTGTTTGTTTCTTTGTTTGAGGATTACTCAAAAATCATTTGAGAGATTTTTATACCTTATTTCTAATTTAATTCAACGTATAACATAGTTTTTTAACACGCAAGCACTGTTTACCCGTTTTTTATATAATTTTGTTTTTTTTTTTTTAATTTTTACCTTCAGCAAAAATATATAAATACTTTTTTGAATGATGAACTAGATTTGGTCAAGAGTGAATCAAAATATTGAATATTATTTTTCTTAATAAATATATTACGAAAAACTCAAAAACAACTTCGATCAACAGTTATAATGAAATTAGAAATGTATCTTTATATAACAATTACCTTCACAAACAAGACATGACTTTTACAATTAGGTAAAGTCACCGGAAATAGTTAGTATTTAAAAACCAAATTCACATTTATATAAGCAAAAAATAAATAATAAAAAAAAATAATATACAAAGAGAAAGGACTTTTTATAAACTGTTACATCACTTAAAATCAATAAAATGAAATAAAATAAAATAAAAATTAATATTATATAAATAATAAAATATGTTATTATATAATAACGAGGGAACTTCCCGGCCCGAAGGGCCGGCAAGGGTCAAATGTCACGTATAAGGTTGGCACCCACCCTATTTTGTAGCCTGATTCAATAGCTTTTTTTTGATGTATTACGCATTATTGTGTGATTTGTGGGTGATAAGTGATGCGCGTGCATACAGAGTCAATTAGGTCATTATTATATAGTAAGGATTACAGCAATTAGGTCTCGTCACAGACAATATTCGGAACATCAAAAAACATTTATCAATAAAAAAAGATAGCATCGATAAAGTGTAACGATAATAGTTATTTATTATTACGTTATAAAATAATATGTCTGTGTGTGTAACAATATAAAAAAATACTCTATAACAATATAAAAAAATACCAATTTTTATTCAACTTTCAAAAACTAATAGATGCACTGAGATTGGACAAGTTTTAGGTTATTAATTTATGAACTATTTGTTATAAATAAAAATCTATAAACGCTTCTGCTTAAACTTAATTAAAACTTAATTATAATTTTGGTTTTCAAATTAAATCAGTCATAAGAAGATAAAAAGTTTTACCGAAATAAGAAATAAAACCATTAGAACAGGTATCGCCGGGAACAAACACTAGTATCGAATAAGCATCAAAATCTTTAAAGAACGATTATCTTAATATAAATAATAAATCAATATTATTTTGCAACACAGACGGACAAAAAAGCCGTCCTTGCAACCGACCGTTGAACCGTAAACGTGAAGACACTGTATTGACTATGTATTTTTTATTAGTACATTACAAAAGCGTCTCTATTACTATAGATATAAGATTCATAATTATTTATTTAAATATTTATTAAATACATTGCAATACCGACTTTAATATAGGATAATAAGGTTTATATTACTTTGAATCGTCTTTATTAACATACTCGATTCGGTGGAAGCGGGCGGGTGTGTGTAAAATTTAGATTTTTTATTTGAAGTTTTTAAAATAAAATAAAAGTTCCCTTCTGAGATTTGAAGAATTAAACGCTGTTGCATAAAGCGATTCATTTCTCGGTATCGATAAGATAAAGCATCAGAAGTATGTCTGTTAAGAGACGGTATTATTCATTGGAGATGAATTTTAATTACAAAAACGACTCGCAGTATAGTGGAAACTGTAGATAAATATACTAAGAGTTATTATATTTTATTGATACTGTATTATTAATATATATTATTACTTAGAATCGAATGAGACGACATTATAAAGAACGAGACGGGTTAAATCTATTACAGAGGTCATTGACCTCAATTTTATTTAATAAATACGTATATATAAAATCTAACTAACTATAAAATACATAGATTATAAATTAAAATAATAACCTTACTATTAATGAATATAATAGAATCAGTTACGTAAATACATACGTAAACAAAAACGTAATTCTAAAACGACACAAACGATTCTAGAACGGCAATTACGTAATACATTACGATACGATACGTAAAATATATATGTATATATAGTATAACGAAATATAAACGATAAATAATACAAACGTAAATAAATAGGTTGAAGAAAAATTACCTTATACTGTCGAGGCTGCTTTTAAATTTAGAACACTTGCGCCCGCGCAGATAAGCTATCGCTCCGATAACCGCCGTTAGTATGGAACTAACGACAGCGTTATACAAAGACTATTTGTGCAGACGATACGCTGCGTTTTCACTTGATTCATACGTACATTTGACGTCTACTTCTCTTTTTTTTATTGTACAAATATTTTTATTTAAATGTGTACTGCTTGTGAAAACATATTTTTTTTTACTAGTTTACTTTTTAAGAATTGATTTATTTGGATAGAAATGGTATTTAAATAGGACTCGTTGCCACTCTTGTTTGATCACTGGTATTATTTTAAGATTGGATAGAATTGGACTGGATTGAAGTGAATAATTATGATATAATAATAATAATTATTATTATTAATGTTTTGAATATTACAGACGGATAGATCTTGCAATAAGTGTATAAAGAAAAAAATGTCCACCGTCTCTGAGAGTCAAAACGTATTTACACACATACAAATACGATCCCTGACATTGATGTGACGTAAGAAAACCCTGAGGATAAACACAATAGCAGCCGTGAAATACGATTTCATGGCTTATATACGATATATGACAAACGAAAACTTTACCGTTACGGCATATAATAATAATATATAACAATAATAATAATAATATATAACAATATAATAAAATGACGTCAGCTACAAACATACAAACCGTGGATAACTTAATTAATATAATTATATAATTTACCATAAACAAATTATTTTAGCACGTGTATCCCACACCATGGATTTATCGCAACTAGATAAGATTTTGTGACGCTCATTTTATTATACAATTTTAAGCGTGCGGTTTGACCACGAAAATAGCGAGTTAATTCACATTAGGTTAACTAGCGTCATACAGATATGAGGTTAATTTCTCGAGTCGATTTTTCGCACTAGTTAGAGTATAGTGTTCATACCACCGCACTAGATAGCAACACTAGTTCATATATATTATTTGTCTATTAGACTATCCAAAAAAAACTTAGTTATAAAATGAATGACTTTTTTTAATAGACAATTAATTAAATTATTATATTAAGACATTTTCTGTTAATTAAAAATTATAAGTTATAAATATCAGTCACTATATGCACTGTTGGGCTTGATGATGTGAAAGGGGCTTTACAACGACGGCGAAACGGTCAGATTCTGATCAGATCCGGTAAAGAATTAATCGATACTATTATAATAATTATGTAAGTTTCTTTTTGGTTTCAAAGCGATAATCTCTGAAGAGAGGCTTAATAATATCCTACGACCCTATAAAATAAAGAAAATATATTTACAATACTGTTTGTTTCGTTTAAGGCTTCTCTTTTATCCACGCGGTAGGAGACGAAGGGAATAACTAGTTAATATTTTTACATTCAGCATACTCCTTCTATTTTTCATTTAAACCACATTGAAAATGACCAAATAAATTACCGTAAAATTGTCCTGACACTGACGTCAATGACCTCATATTTGTTTCACCTAACAGAATAACAATAATTCCGTTTATCGTCTATATTGTGATAACATCGCAAAACATATCGCACCTATTTTTTTATGAATCGACAAAAAAAAAATGCTTGTAATATAGAAAGTATTATTACGAAATTGTATTGAAAGATATCATTTTACATATTTTTTTTTCCGAGAATCGAACCTACGCTATTGTTATTTGATATGTGGAATTTAAAAACAACGGTCGTAACGTTTGCATATTTTACGTGGTAATAATAAATATTTGTCAATAGATATTATTGATATTAGCAGAGTCCGTCTGTTTGTACATAACACGATTACTGTTAATAATCTATTCTAATCCAATTATTTTAATTAAAATTACAATCTATCTTGTTATCAGTGCTGATAATCGATCTGTGGATTGAATATGTAGGGAGGCGTTTAAAGTTAATATTAATTTAAGATTGTTTAGGTCGAAATTCGTTAAGTATGTAATATGAGTCGCAGATAACTTAAAATCCATTATTTCTTGTTATCAGTGCCAATAACCAATCTGTGGATTGAATATACGTATTCAATCCACAGATTGGTTATTTGAGATTGATTATTCCCTACGGGGAGTCTTACTTATTTTAATCTTATTTCGACCAAAAGTCGGTAAATCATGAGTCGCAGACAGCAAACGAAACCGGGAAGATTTGCTAGTGTTATACATATATAAATTCTACTGCTCTCATAATACAAACTGTATAATTATGATACCATAATAGACACCATGTGGGATATTGTTACGTTTAATGATTGAGTTATGATACCATGGTGTCAATGGCATACCATTGATGGTATATAAAATAATTTAACTATACTTCCATTCAACATAGTCTAAAACTCACCCAAAAATCATAAAAATCCGTTAAGAAAATTCCAGAACAAATTGTAGGTACCTTAGAGGATGGTGTCCATTTCACAACTGACTTAAAATTTTGCATAAACACATTTATATACAACGGACCGACCAATACGGAAGCAGGAAGGATGCGTTTTTATAATTCCAATTTCAAATTACGCTCCATTAGGTCAATTGTTCGCGCCCTTTTGTTGACGGATTACAGTTTTTATATAAATCTAATTAATCTGTCACAAGATGTTATACTATACAGGCTTTTGATGATTTACTCTGTGTTGGAAACAAAGATGGATTCTTTAATAAATTTTTAAACACATTATTTTTCTTAAATACATGTTTAGAAAGAGTTTATGGAATATTGTTGCTCATATAAGAAAAAAAAACTTCTCACCTTATAGATTGACTGTTTTTGGTAAAATAAATATGTCAAGCAAGTGTACCCAGTATTAAAAAAATGTACCATGAACTTAATCATAGACCTGTCTTTATCCCAATCACTTAGAATCTATATATTCCTTCCTTTTCACCCACTGCATGCCTTCTCTTATAACAAATAGACTCATATCTAAGACTCTTCTCTTTGACTATTTCTACCATCAACTACATCATTCTATAGTATCTAGATCAGTAATCTATAGATATGTTAACCATACTTATAATATTCCATTATCCAATCAATCAAGCTATAGATTAACTAAACTCAACACAGTAAGAGCTGTAAACATCCTACACGTTATTTTGAAGTCAAAAAGTGCGTTTAAAATTGAATAATGAAATTGCCTCAGTACTTAAATTTTAAATACCATTCAACCTATTACCATAGTAGTATATAATTAATTCACCAATTATATTAAGGTTGACCGAGAAACATTTGAAATAAAACGAGGGAAATAGGTAAAGGATTGATATAAACAACTCAATGTAAAATAATTTAATTTTATTATTTATATAAATTAAAAAAAAAACCTTTATCAGACAGACATATAAATTTTATATATTTTGAAGGTAAGGTGCCATTAAAGTGGGGGAAAAACAAAAAAAGAATTATTATATCTTTCCTATCGTTTATGTATATCCATCTCGAAGTTGAAGTGAGTGAAACAGATAAACATGTTTTTGTTGTCGGAAAACATTTCTTTTTGCGTCACGGACATAAATTTATGTATAACAATTATTAGTGGGTTTACATTACTTTCTTAATAAATGTTCAACTACAACATCTATCCATCCATCCATTCATCCATCTATCCGTCCATCTATCTCTCCCTCCATCCATCCATCCAACAATCCTTTCCGCCCTCCCTCTATCCATCCATCTATCCAACAATCCTTTCCGACCTCCATCCATCCATCCGTCCATCCGTTTAGTTCATTTCAATATACAGATATCTTGGTAAATATAATAGATTATTTTGTAACACGTATCACACATTCTCTCCTACGTTTCAATTATATTTAAAGTTCATGATTAGAACAATTTACTACTATAATTGTTTCAATTGTGATTTTCCAGTTACAGTTACATTGTCACGTGTGCTTGTTTGATTTTTATACTATTGCGTTAAAAACATCTTTTTTATTCTATATAAAAACCTGCGCTTGCGCAAGTATCCTAAAAATATACATACGAAATTTTTTACTTATCCCCTGAAAAATATGGTGAAATTACATAATTGGCTTAATGCCCAATGGGTCAGACGATCGTCGATAAAGAGCTCTCGTTCGTCTATACTTGTTATAAAGAGGTTTGATTTTACGTTTTTATGTATTGCGTAATATCAAACTGCTACTAGACCTACTTTTATCCCGATATTTCCACGGGATCGGGAACTATGGGGATGAAACCGGTGCACGTTGAAAAAAAACATATATTAAAAAATGAAAGTCCTTTCGAACACTTTTTTTTGTCAACGCAGACAGAGTCGCGTGCAACAGCTAGTTTTGTATACAACATAGGATCTCTTTATGAAATTATCATGCTATGAATTATTGGTTATAAGATAATTTTAATCAAACCGTAATTAGTTAATTCTTCAATTCCGAACAGTGTATTGTTAAATGCGGTTTTTGTATGATCCTTTTTAATATACAATTTTTAGCGCACTATTTGACCCCAACAATATTTAAAGATCCAGCAATCACAAGCTCGCTAACAGCTCACAAACAGCATTTTCACTATGTGATATTAGTGTGCTAGTTGTCTTAGCGCGCGATAGATTGGATATTGAAATTACTTACTACATAAGACAAATGCATACATTTATTTTATTCAATTATAATAAATAACACTTGTCTAAGCTCTTATACTGGATGAGAACATTAAGAAATTAGTATAGGAAATACGAATTCTCATTTTAAATACACACACACACACATATATATGTTGTTATTAATTTTCTTTATTTTTACGTCAGATAGTATTCATTCCGTACCTATCTAGTGATCTTGTGATCTAGACTTCAAAAATAAATCTCACTGACGTGTCCGGACAAATGTGAATCACGAAAACATTTTTAGAATCATCAAATCCAATAGCAAATATTTTCGTATTCGTTACATTTAGGTAAGATTGGATTACCAATACTAAATAAATATTTAAAAAAACAAATTTGAAATTGGAATAATCTAAAAAATAATGGTAGTTTATTAATAAGGCCCCCTCCAACCACGTAAGGATCAAACGAAATTCTAATCTGATTAATATTAATTCTGTTGACTTGTAATTTAATGTAAATATGATAATGTACAGGTCTATTACATTATAATTAATTATAAATGTAATTGATTTTTTTAAATGAAACTTTTTCAATCAAGTTTCTTCGCGGTCACGGTCTGTTCACGGCCGGTGTTTATTATTCTGTACCCATTTATTTCATCATCTATCGTGACGGACATGTTCAATTATTAAATGTGTAACCCGCCTGTTGATTATGTGGACGTGAGGTGGGTTATAAAATAATATACTATATATATGTAATATTACAGAATTAGAAAAATAAACTATGTGCGTAGATGCCGCGTAGCGTTTTAAGTATTTTTGGAATCCATTGCGTATCTTGATATAAATAATTTTATGACGCTTCATTGACCTATACCAAAGAAAACGACACACCCACGACGCAATGTATAACGGAATGTGTTGCTACGGGATAAACATTTACAAATTAAAGGTTAGGTTACATGATGCTGATTTATTTATAAATACGAAGACACAATTTTTTTTCAGCAAGTAATCATTTTCTATACCTTTTATTTCAATATTTTTAAAGTACGAACTCATTTTCTATACTTTTTTAGTTACACTCTAAATTCTGACAGCAGATGATATAAAATAACAATTGTTTTATAATTATGTGTATATTTATAAATAGATTATTAGTGTTGTTATCGCGTATTATATATATAAAAAAATGGATAAAGTATTTTTGTACATTAAATTTTAATATATAGTATAATGACTGATTAATTTGACAACCGATAGCATATCAGTGACTTCTACAAAGGATCTTTGTCTTTATTATTTATTAAAAAAAATATCTAACTCCAATCACTTTGGTATTACCCAATTATGAAAACTATATATAGCAATTATCTGAAGGTTGGTGGTAAGGTCTTCGGTGAAGTGAAGCCATTTAAATGGATAATGTTTATTGAACTGGCAACTAAGATTTCTTTTTTTTTTAAATATAAACAACCACTGACATTATTTTTTTTTACTATAAACACTGGGCGCACGAATAAGGGCTGTTAAAAATGTTTTTTTTTTTCGTATAAAACAACTATTATTACGTCTTTGTTCATTCATTCAGATTTGTTAATTTTTTAAATTATGGTCACTAAATCACTAATATATATGTATTGTAAGGTATTTATAAAATACTTTAAGATATTAAAGGCACATCTACACGGATGGTCGCGGACTATAGAAATATATTAAAATAAACAAATATTATTATTAACAATCTGGAATCTCCATTATAAGATTATCCCCAAAATATGAAACAATTTGGGTTTTTAAATAACTATCAACGAGGTCAGAAGTCATATTTATATTTATTTCTAGTCAAATAATTAGTTTAAAACATTTTATGGTTATCATAGACAACCGTGAAGTTGACTTGATAGCCGTGACAAAATCAATGACTAAATAACAAGATAGACGAGCTTGGTTTTTTTTTCCCGCGCAAAAATTTTAGCGCGACAATTATTCATCTGTCAGTTTAGTGATTTACGTGCGAAATTATACGATTTTTACTATTTAAGATGGAAATTAAATTCCCTTTCTTTAATTACTAGTGCCAATAAACGATCTGAAAATTAAGTTATTAAATTTTAATTACATTTTAGGCTTTAGCTAATATTCATATAAATTGCTAACAAAATTCCTTAGGGCATAGTTATGAAAAACTAAAAATAGTTTTAATTAAGTCTTAAAACGGAATAAAGTAATAGAATTGTAAAATGAATAATAGGTGACAGATGCAAAATAACATTTGCCAAAATTAAATGATGCTTTTTCTTGGCATCCTTTTAATAATGATATTTTAGTTTTAATCTTATTTATCTGGAATTTAGATCATCTTTTATTTATACACACATACATATATATATATATATATATATATATATATATATATATATATGTATATGTGTGTGTGTATGTACAAAAGTTAAAACAAATTTATCTATTATGTGTATTTAAGACATTCATCTCCAATCTTACCCATCTTTGATAAGTTGTTTGCAGAGGACTTTTGAATTCAAATATTTTTTTATATCAGCATACACCACGTTTTCATGTTTTGACTAGATTACGGGCAATATCTTTTCTGTGTGTATATTAATCACAGTGCTAAGTTAAAACAAATACAGAGTGCCTTTTCAATGTATATACTTAATAAAATATCAACTATTCCCACGAGTAATAAGATCAAATGTGTACATAATAAAGCTATGATAAAGACTTAACTAAAAGCTTTTAGAAATTAATTGATGTTTTGTCTCTTTCTCTTTGTTTACTTTGTGTATTCATGGAGTTTCTCGCTCTTTCTCCCACATGAACCTTTTAAACCAAGACCTACGAGTCGATTCATGTGTTCAAATAAAAAAAACTTTTAAATTTCCCTATTCTATCATAAACTTTCACTTCTACACCTGAAGATTCTCCTCTTTTCTTTGAAACCATTACATTGGTTGTCAATATCATTACAATAAAAGTGAAAGATACAATATAAATGTAACCTTATGTGCTTATTTATATATTCTTACTTGAGACGAGGAATTGGAAGAGAGAAGTCACAGGAACAGCTAGTACACAATAAATATACAACAGTTTCAGTATCAGTATTATATAATAAGATCAAATAATAATACCATGTCTTTGATTCTGGCACTAATTACGTAATAAAACCATAATATACACACACTGTTTCATATGTCAATACGTCTTTCAATACATTAATAAAACTAAATTTAGTTCTGCGTTAGACTCAAGTGCATTACAATCATCTGAAATCATTATATCGAATTGGTGAACATGAACAAATATACAATAAAAAACAAGAGGGGTTAATGACTGTTAAATAAATCAATTAATATGTTATTTATTATAATAGCATAAATCATGAATAATTTATCTAAGTACTATAACTTCTTTACTAAGATTTCAATAATAACAATTAAAAGTATATTATAAAAGAAAAATGCTTTCATTGTGTTTGTTTATATATTTTTTTAATTCTTTCACCTCTTGGAAGTTACATTATCTGATAATTTAGGCTACTATAATAAGAATTCCCAAATTACCATTGCATATAGATTCCGTAGAGTTAACTAGGGCCGGTAAGAGAAAATACAGAAATAAGAAAAAAAAAACATTTAATATTAATATAAATTATTTAATAAATTCTGGTGCTTCATTTAGAAATTTAGAACACAAATAAAAGAGCAGAAAAGAAACTTTAATATGAAAAAATAATAAAAAATAACTACTAGATGGTCTTCCGATAACAACACTTTTTCTATGTATACAAAGCAAAGCAAAACTGCTGGTAAAAACTAGTTAAAATAAAATATAACATCATACAATATTGTTATATTTTTATCTAAATGTTATAAATTAGAAAAAGGTCAAACTTATTTGATATTTTTATTTAAAATTAACGACCATCAAAAAATACTGCTGCAACTTTCACTTACTTTCTAGTACTAAAAGTTAATGCAAATACAACCTTGTTATATTATTCCATTGGAAGTATTAAAATCTGGTTGTTAATGTATAATTTATACAATTTATGTGTATTTAATAGTTTATGGTGTTATAAAAATTACTTTTTAGTATCTATTGTTATTAATTAATAAATATATTTATTATATATATGCGACTTTCTGTGAATGAATTAATGTAATATTCAATAGATTGTAAATTATATAGAGTTGTTGTTTTCAATACAATGACGTTATACGACCGTGGTAAATACTAGAGGAAACTTCACTTTTGTTTATAACGCGGCAAAAAGTTCGACACGAAAAAAATTATTCCGGCTTCTTTTGTCAATGAAGTTGATAAAAACTTACTTCCTTGTGTATTTATCTGCACTGCACAATACTTTTAATTTAATTTAGACTAGCTTCAACAGTTGAAACGTAAAATACACGCGTTGACTAAAATACAACCGAACGCGTGGGTTTAACGCCTCTACGATCGTAGATAGAAAGATAATATGTACGATTTTAACTTTTAGTTACTACATATCGCTGGAAGGGTATGGATACGCAGCCCGGCACCAAAATAAGACATAAGGTGACATTCGAACTACTAATTTATCACTGACCTGCATTCACGAACTGTTTCCTTAAGGGCACTCTTATGATATTCCATTCAAAAGTTTACGTAATAATGAAAACAAACACCAACAAATACGGTTTATTTCACTCAATGCCCATTTAATTTTTTATAATTTTCTTTTTGTGACACTCGCGAGACATCTGCGCTGACCGCTGGACCACAGAGTAGATTACAATTTACATTAGAACGCTGAACGCTGTCACTTATGAATAACTTAGATAATTAAAAATTATGAAATTTTGAAGTACAGATTATAAATTTAATAAAGAATAATTATATTATTTCAATATTATATTAAATAAAAAAAACCTTATTAAAATATAACTAAGACTAATAAAAAATAAGCTATGTTTTATTACTAAAGGTTATTCAAATAGGCCAAGTAAAACTGATTTTGCCAAGTTACATGTAACATCACTAGTTTGTATAGTGTTACATTGTGACAACTGACAATCTTAAATGCTACGTCAAAACAAGACAATTGCTATTCCAGTCAAAACTGGAAATCAATGAATTAGGAAATAAAAATATCTTTTTCATTTCAATAAATTCTAGGTTATCTATTTTTGTTTATAAATGAAGAATTAAATAGTTTAGTTAATAAGTAGGTACAAGTTTTAGTGCACAATGATCAAAGCTATTTTAGTTTTTAATAATCATGGCAAGCCCAGATTATCAAAATTCTATCAATATTTTGTAAGTGAAAGTTTATTTTATTTCATATCCTTATTATTTTTATAAAAAAAATCATAATGTTCCTCACATATACAAATATATCAATCGATCATCGATCGTTGCCTGAATTATAAAAAAAAGTTCAAAGACATATCTAAAATTAACTATTTTAATTTTAGAATGAAGATATGCAACAGCAAATAATAAAAGAAACATTTCAATTAGTATCAAAGAGAGATGACAATGTGTGCAATTTTCTAGAAGGTGGCAGGTGGGTGGAATTAATAACACTTCATCAAGCAAATTTTCTTATTTATGTTATGAGAAATATCTTTACCAATAATAATAGTATTTTTTATACATTTATATATTTAAAATATTGTATCAATGGAGTTAGTTATCACATGTTAAACATTTTTAGTCTCATCGGTGGCTCTGATTACAAGCTGATATATAGACACTATGCAACACTTTATTTTGTGTTCTGTGTGGACTCATCTGAGAGTGAGCTGGGAATTTTGGATCTCATACAGGTATTTAGTTCAATATTATATATACTGGGTGTTACCTATAACTTCTATTTCTCTAGTTCTTCTATTTATTTCTAAGGATACAGGCTTACAAAAAAATTCTAGAATATTATTTTCAGTTTAAGTAACTCAAATAAATAAACTTCTAATAAATATTTAACCCATAAATATAAATATTTCACCAGGTATTTGTAGAGACACTGGACAAATGCTTTGAGAATGTGTGCGAGTTGGACTTGATCTTCCATGCTGACGCAGCTCACCAAGTCCTGGACGAACTGGTAATGGGAGGTATGGTGTTGCAGACCAACATGGCGGATATTTTATGCCGATTGGCTGAGCAGAATAAGATGCAGAAGGCTGAGGTATAGTAATTATTTAGTTTCTATGAAGCTAGTTCTCTAGTTGCAACATATGTGGTGCCCCAATTATATAATATCCAATAAGTTTGATAAAATCAAGAGAATTTTAGTTTTATTGTAAATATAAGTTAAAACAGTTTTAATTTTTTCCTTATATTATTCTTATACATTACAAAAATTTTTTATATATACAAATTACATTTCAAGTTCAGGTTTGTCATTAAGAAATCATACTTTATTACTGTTATTTTTAGTTATATGTATGTTTAAACACGAATATGTTTTGGCATAAGTCGAGGGTCTACTGCTTACTGTCACCCTTAGGTCGGGCTCCTTAAGCCCTTTATTTTCCCCCCACCCCAATGGCGTAGTAGCGGCTGCTATGACTCGCTGTATACGCATTAAAAAAAAGTTAAAAAAAATTATACTGTGAAAGATCCCATTAAATCTGTTACAGTATCTACTTAATCCTATAATGCTATTAACTAACGCCATAATGTAATTAAAATGTCATAGTTCAAGTGTCTGATTTAGTTGTAACAAATATTGATTACTTATCTAACAGTGTTTAGAAGTTATCACTAGTGATATCATAATTGGATTATAATTTAAATATTTGGTTAAATAAATATTTTCGTTTTTTAAATAATATTTCTCAGTTTCGTTAAAATACTACCGCTGATTATTGATATAATCATTATAAAAATGACATTGCGATCTTTACAACCAGAAAAATATGATAATGATACTGTAGTTTCTAACTAATGTTATGAAGGTGTAACACCATTCTGTAGTCCATGCGGGTGAAGCAGCTAGCAACATTTAGTTTATCATATAAATGATGATAATGATGATAATCTTCTTCTCGTCCCCAGGCCGGTATATCGGCGGCGCCCGCCCGCGCCGTCTCTGCCGTCAAGAGCATGAACCTGCCGCAACAGCTGAGGGACATGCGCCTCCCCGACCTGCCGCAAGCCATCAAGGTGAGAGACAGCGACACGACTTGTCGTGATCGTGTCATGATGTCTTGCACACTGTTGTTAACATTCACTGAGCACAATCCTATTATATTCTAATGAATATTAGCTGCCATTCGGCCATATTGAGAGCTGGAAATAATATTTTTCCTTTCCTCTTCTCATTTCATATCTCCCTTTTTACTCCCTGTCTGAATAGTTACGTTATATTCATAAAAAGAAGGTTAAATAAGTATAATATTTTGTGTAATGCTCTCATTGTAATTCCAGGACCTGAAATTCTGACCGATACAGCAGGCGTACCCCGCCTCCTCAGTAACCATAGCCACCAACATATTCAACTCAATATACTCCCAAAACGAAAAATATCAGAACATACAAAGAGAGAATATAACAAATAAATTCTTTGGTTCAGAATCACTAAGTACAAAGTTCAACGAGACATTCACTGAAAATTATCAACAGACGGAAGGTATTAATTTTCCTAATTATGAGAGTCACAAGTCTGACGGCTATCAGGACTTGACCGGGACGGTGGAGAGCAAGTACAGTGACAAAAAGAGAAAAAAGAAAAAGAAAAATAAACAATAAATAATTGATTTTATTAATTAATTATAATTATATTCTTGATGTAAGCACAATATTAAAATGTAGATTTTGTCAAGTTTAAAAACTTTGTTCACATTTTTTGTCTGTTTTTATTGTCTTATCTGTTTTAATGTTATGGTTAGAAAATCTGTTTGTCTTTGAGTAACTGAGAATAGATAATTCTTGATGCTATTTTCTGTCTCTAGGTTTAATGTTTTCATCTAAATAATGTTGATATCTGGTCAGATATCAACCAACTGTTTAAAATGAATTGCTATACTATTAATACTTATAAATAAATATATATTCAGTTGCTTAAGTTGCTTAGTCGAGATATTTTAATAACAAAAATGTAAGTGAATCGAGTAATAGGTTTAATGTTATTGGAATTGAGTTTTGTTTATAAGAAACCAAAAATATGGCATTAAAGAAATATGAACTAATAATCTTATATTTCTTTAAAAATAATATTTTCTATTCATATTAGTTATCTGAATATCTTAGTTACAATTACATTCCAAAATTGTATAAGAAAATAAAACTATAAATGCAAATGTATTTTGTGGTAAGGTTCTAAGAAATATACGTTATGTTAACTTATGATATAGTGTTTTATTTACATCTCTACAATAGCAATACCGATTTTTGATCCTCTAATATTAACATTTTAGAGTCCTGACAGTCCTAAAGATAAATAGAGAAAATATGAACTTATTATCTGCTTAAATAAAAAAATCAAGAAAACTAATATATCTATAATGTCTTCCTCATAAAAAAATAATCATAGCTGTAAGACAATGTTATAAAATATACAATACAATATATAATATTGTTTGATTCAACGCCATCTATGAAATGCTTTGTAAAGTTATAACTTTTCTATTTGCCACGAGATGACAGAACAACTTTGATCCTTTAGTGTTGCTACTCGCTCACAGATGGAGTAACTGTATTATCTATTAGTGTATATTTCTACCAACAGATGTCACTACATTCCATTTTTGAGGTGTCAATAAAATTAGGATTTATCATTAAAAGTTTTTTAATTATATTTTCATATAAAAGACAAGTTTAATGATTTAGTAATATTGATTACCATTTTGTAATATTGATTACTTGGTTAAGTATTTGGTTATTCATACTCATAAATGAGATGCGAATTAATATCAAATCATTAAACACAATTCTAATTAGTTGCTATTATATAGTGTTATATAAGATATTAATTTAAAATGGTAATTTGCAATACAGTGGCTAATATTACTTACAGTACAATTCTATTATTTTTCTTTATACATATTTGTAATATACCAGCACTATTGGAAGGATCAGGATAAAATCCAAAAAACGAATAAAAATACATTTAGATGCATATTCATAGTACCCATGAGACATGAGTATGCTTTGTAAAACTAAACTATACTAAATAATTATCTAAACAATATTTATTGTTTATTTCAGATAATTCACTATATGTAGTATTTATTTACATAAGATAAAGAAATAATTCTATCTATATATCTTTTGTTAATAATATAAAAATTTGCGCATGAATAGGTATGGCTAGTATTCTAAAAGATATTATCAAACAAAACTGTTGATAGTATCTATAGTCATAATAGTATGCGGGCTGTCTCGACCAGGATTATCACCTCAGAAGAGCAGCCTGAAGTTGGTATGATAACTGTTTCATACGAGTGAGCGAGCTGGAAACGAACCCCCCTTCCCTCCTCTATATTCCAGAATACCACCTCACTCAACGAGGGTGGAAAAGCTTTTGCATTTATCATTATCAAATAGATACCTATTTATTATAAAAAACTAAATCTCTGCAAAATGTTATTAGTTTTCTTGGTAACTTTTAGTAAATATCGCTAATAAAAATTATTGTTTAATAATAATAATAATAATAATAATAATAATTAATAATTTTATAAAATACTTAATTTTTACTGTACAGCTGAAAATAAATAGATTTTATATTTATTTTTTATAAATATTTATAATAACATTGTAAACTTCTATTAATATTAAATATTAAATAAAAATGTTTAATATTAATATTAGGTATAGTATATTATATTACGTGATAATTATAATATATATTTTATATAGATATTTATATTATATATCAATGAATATTGATTAAATCGCTCTATTAATATAATATCAAAGATATTTTAAACAACTCTCGCCACTCGATTGCTGTGTTATTTCACAAACACGAAAATAACAGACACAAAACACATACAAATTGGCAACTATTTATTTATTTGAAAGAGGAAATCGAACCCACGACCTTGTGCTCAATTAATGTCACAATATGTAATAAATATAATAAATGAAATGATAAATATGTAAATGTATCATTTTTGCCAAAATCTGTAAAACAATACGATTGACGTTTTTTTATTTTTGATATTTTAATAACTTCATTATATATAATATTTTTGTTAAAACTAAAAATATTTAATTAAGACATTGAATAACAAATAGACAATTTATTTACAATATTATAAAATTAAGGAAGATGCGTCTTTATAATTATAAATTTAATTGTATGGTATAATTTGTATAAGTTAAAGTATTAACTTTTACTCTACTCAGTATATTTATACATTTTTTTTTCACTTTTTTACTGTATATCTTAATATAGACCTTAATAGCCAATGAAAAAAATATTTCACTCCCATGGTATGTCAGCGGCAGTGCTCACTCTGATGATGATGGAGCTCTGGATACTAACTAAAAGAGTAGTTCGTAGTGATGGTCACTGGTTTGTTGGGGTATTGGCGTACACCCCTCTCTCCTCCCTCTTCCCCCCACTACAGACCGACGAATGTTCTGATAAAAGGTTATCTTTAAAGTACATACATACAATATATAGCAATGAAGTAAAATTTCTATATTAAATATTTTTTTGCTAAAACTAATTGCTACTTGTTAAGTACAAGACAATAGTTTTTAAATTTATTTTCTTTTTGAACTGATTTTGATAAAATTTGAATCGGTTATAAGATTTTGACGGTAAAAGTATATGATATTATTCTCCTTTTTCTTTTACGGGATAAAATATTCTTTTGAGGAATTATAATATAATGAAACTCTTGAACCGTTTTTATTAAATTGATATGATACATATTATTATATTTTCTGACAAAATAAAAAAAATATTGAAATGAAAAACATAGTTTTGCGATTTATAAAAAAATATTAAAACTAAATATATATTTGTATAAACCGTAAGTAATGATATATGATTTGATTCTGAGAGATCGGAGAGACGACGACAACAGTAGGAATATATTAAACAAGATTTAATTAAAATTAATTCTAAAGATAAACAAATATTTACACAATCTATCTAATAAAGTAATATAACAATTATAAATACTTTAAGAAGCCGCAGATAATAATTATGAAATTACATAATTCATTAAAAATAAACTATGACATAATACACAGTTAAAAATATTAATTTATAAAATTTAAATTTATAATAATAAATAACCCCGCTGACAGGCTGAATATAAAAAAAACAAAGTCACTCAATTAAAGCAACTCATACAACGCGTCAGCGTCAGCGTCAGTCGATGACGAAATGACAACTTCACTATTAAATCGTACAAACAAACAGACATTACAATATAATAAACTGAAACCAAAAAATAAAACCGCATTGAATATCTCAAATATAAACGGGGAAGAAAAAACGGCTCCGCCCACCGCCAGAGGAGCGCCACGCCTCGAGGTAGAGGGGAAGGCGGCTCGTATTCGCCAGTCCATACCAGCTTTCGCGGATAACGGACACCGTTTCAGTTCACACAGAGGAGGTTTTAATTAATTGAACTGTCAAATTGGCAGAATAACTCTTTTTTTTTTTAATAAAAATCGATATCGCCGCGTTAAGATGCGTCAGTGTGTGGGTGGACTGTGAAGTTTGTTATAAAAAGGTTTCATATATTACTTTAAAGTGATATCTCGTCCGGATTTATTTGAGGTAATTTTTTAATTACTATTATATAAAATAATATAATAAATGGAGGATTTATTTTGATATATTAATACTATAAATAAATAATAGTAATACCGCATTCCTCTGTAATGGTATCGATTAATTGACTTATACAGAAACATAATAAACTATATACCTATATGGTTATTTAAATATTTGTAATAAAAATGTTATTAAAGCAAATAAACTATATGTACATATAATAATAAAATAATTAATATGAATTGTAAAAAATAAATAATTTACCAATAAAATAATTAACATTATATATATATATATATATATATATTTTAATATATAAATAATCCTATAACTAACTAATAGAAAGAAATAATTATATGTACGTCCCATCCGGAACTCTATTTCAAAAACTAAATATCTAACTAACAAACTAATTTAGATAAGGAAACCAATACATAATTAAAAAACACGTTATTATAAAATATAAAAGTCAAAATAAAATATATATGACATATATATAAGATAAATTAAATTAAATCCCATACATCTGTTAACTAATAAGCCTTAACGCTATTTATATTATAATTAGTATAATAATAGAGAGTAGAGTCCTAAACCTTATGTAGAGTTACATTATATTATTATATATATATTATAGGAGAGCCTATCTAGGATAACCTAGATAGATAGACTAGATCTAGATGAATTAGATGAAATATAATACCGTTAAATATATATATATAATAAATACATTAAAACACTACACTGTTTTGTAATATATATTATGTATTAATTAACATGAACCTGTGACTTTTTGTAACTTTTTCGCTCAAATAACTGAGCCATCGTGTCCGTACTTGATAATCACTTGATATAGCTTATTTATACATAAAGATGTATAGTTATGTATGTTTGTTTGTTTTTATCTCAATTTTAGTAGATATTATGTTTTTTATTTAACTAATTATTGTTTTATTTTATTAATCTTTCTATTGAAACTAATATATTCTATAGATTGTCTTATCAAAGTTAGAATTAATTATTATAAATAACTCTATATATTTGTTGAATATTGATTGAAATGTATACCACGTACAGACAAATTAATATTATATATTTATATATAATATTAATTTGTCCGTACGTGGTATACATTTCATAAATTGATATATTACACATACATTTTCAATTTATTTTATCCATTCTTTAATTTTTTTTTATTTTAATATATAATTTCATCCGACGACAAGCGAAGTCAGGACTTAGTAAATAACTAAACTATAATACAATTAAGTTTATTGTTTGTTTGTCCTTCTATATATATATATATATATATATATATATATATATATAATGCATTCAGTAACCCATTTATTAGAATAACTTATTATAAAATAGAATATAATAATAGAAGATACAGTTAAAATTTAATTTAAATAACTTTATACAAGAAGACATATACGTACTTTTGAATCAATTATTACATTAACACATTCGCGACCGCTGACGTGAATCCACGTCATTTTAAATTATATACCTAGTTGCCACTGACGTGAATTCACGTCATTTCAAATTCTATTTCTGGTTTCCACTGGCGTGAATTCATGTCATTTCATATTCTATACCTAGTTGCCTAAAACAAATTTATACTTTTTATCCTCCCCTTGACGATACAAGTTTGCGACAACCAGCTTCAGAATTACATTATGTAAGCCGATAAGAAAACATATAGAAATAGAAAATTAGCCGGACTCGAATGTGTTAATAAGGTGAGTGTAGTGAGTGAGTGAGTGAGATACCACCGGAATGCTGCTGCTGAGAGGAGTCAAAAACTCAACTCTTTTTAAATGAAATTTAACAAATAGATGTATATTATAATATCAAATAACTCTTCAATGTTATAAGATTTATTTTAAAAAACATATTTAATTTGATTTAAAAGTAATGAAGGTCCAAGATATCTTGTGGTACTTTATATATCTATTAAATATTTTTAAAATACAATAAATATTACAATATTTTGCTGACATCATTGTTATGTCATTGTTATGTCAGAACAAGTTTTGTATGATTTTGGCAAATTCATCATAAATATACAATAAAGTTGACATTTGTATAATATATCAAACATTTATTTTAATGATACCAGTACGTCATAATAATATCACTTTTTAATTAAATTTTGACCTCTAAATAGCATAGAAACAATTAATTTCAAAATCTGTGATATATAAAAAACCGAATTTTATCTTGTATAGTTTTAAATTGCACCCGTGTGAAGTCAGGGAATGTGACTAGTGTTATATAATTTTTATATTAACAAAATGTATAATTTAATTATACATATTATTAATTCAGAATTTAAAATTAATATAATATAGAACTGACCCATAGGCTCAGTGGTTAATGTTGATATTAGGGTCGTAGGTTCGATAAAATCTAGCGATAATGATGTAACCTATATATTATTTTGTATGTTTGTTAAAAAGAAATTACTCCTAATTTTTTTAATTAATAATATTAATCAATTAATCACATTTATTTGATATTTAAATGAACTATTTGTTCAGGTGTTGTTTTAAATATATAATATAAATAACTAGTGTTTTTCCCCGACTATTTTCATGTCAATTAACAATAAGTAGCAAAATCTATCATATGATCAGACAATCACGCAATAGAAGGACAGAAAGACAATAATATAATAATATATAATAATATAAAATCCTAAATATATATATATTCATATATATATATATATATATTTAAGTTCGTTTTTATACATTTTAAATTATAAGTAGGAATCTACCGTTATTAGAAATCTGATGATAATAGTTTCAAATAATACCTCTGTAGATGTATATCCAAACTCCTCCCTTTTCCTCCCTCTGTCCTCCTTTGGTCCTCCTCTATCTTTCCTCAAGGATAACTTGCAACTTTTCTTCTTTGATGAAATCTGGACGACTTCTATCTATCTGTATATCTTAGCCATTGCTAATACAAAAAGATTTATATATAATTATACATACTTTTGCACGTAACTTCGTTCTTTCAATTCAATAGTGATTGGTAAGTAACTTTATCAACTTTGTTGGTTAATATTTTGTCTCACAAAACAAGACAGAATAGAAATTCAGTATAAGTGATTATTTATAGCAAAATGTTAGTAATCAAACGTACAGACAACCAATACACTTATAATATATATATATTTTGGAATAATACAGAAAAACAAATAGTTTTCAGCAATGAAGTGTCGCTATTCAATACTATTTATTACAATTATAAATTATTTGTCTTAATTATAATTAATATTGTTTGCTGTAAGGCTGCGTTCACGCTGATAGCAGCAGCGATCAATATATATTATATAATATAACTAGTTGACTATTCCTACTCTGCTTGGTGCAAACATGTGTACCTGTGTATATATGTGTGTGTGTGTGTGTGTGTGTGTGTGTGTGCAATATCGGGATAAAAATCCTATGTTACTCTCCGATAATACAGCTTTCGATAGATGAAGAATTATCAAAATAGGTTAAATAGTTTTTGAGATAATCCAATACATATAAACACATACAAATAATTTTATTATATTATTATGTTTAATGTGAACTTATATTTAAATATATTTCGTGATGATAATTAATTATTTTGTACATCTGTTTAAATATAATTAATATACGTATAACAAATATTATTTGGTTTCACTTCGTATGTTGAGTGCTTTGTGGAAGTAAGAGCGTAACACACCACGCCAATAACAATACTTCAGACAGATTTCTGTACGTTCTTTAATATTAGAGAAATACATTTAACCTTATAAATTAGAATTTTCTAATATATAATTTTTTATATGAAAATTATATAATTTATTATTTTAAGGCTTTTTTCACCTTTTACTTACTTTTCTTTATAAAAAACATTCATTCTTTAAAACACATTACGGAGTTTTCATTCATTTTTTTTTCTTTGTTCCAATTTAATCATAATTTGATGATAAGAATAAGATATTCCATTATATGATTATTTTATCTTTAAAGCTAATATATATTTTGATTGTAATAAAAGAAGATAGAAGAAGTCATGTACGGACGTGTGAAAAATATGACATTCTCCACTGGGATGACGTATGGAAGAAATTGACATATTGCACCCCAAATAATTGGGATAAGGATAGATATATGAATATTATTAAGTTATATGTAATGAAATAATGTTATATGTAATGAAACAGAGTCGAAACACTGTCTAAGAATGAATCTAAAAGAATTATTATTTCTTAAGACACTTTACTTGACTTTAAGATGTACCTATACTGAATAAAACGACTAACTCTATCACTGTTCTTATCATTACCTTAAAATTAGTAATCGATCCAATTTTTTGGGATTAAGATTAATAATACAATCTTAAAGTATCAATGGCTATCTGTAAATTGGATTTAAAAAGATTTGATTGTAAATTTGATTTAGAAAGATTGTGGACGAATTATTAAACACGTGACAAAGAAGTTATGAATATTACTATTAATAAGATAATAGCAAAGACATGAATGCTTTGAAATAAATAGAAGGAATTAGGGTAAGATTATAGTGCAGCTATGTTATTATGCAATCTATCAAACACTAAATCAACTAGCACACTAACGTCGTACACTAAAAGGCTGCTAGCGAGCTGTTAGCTGACTATCGGTGGATACACTTAAAAATGTGTAATGAAACAAGATAACTAGTAAGAAATTGCTAGTATTCTGACTTCTTTAAGTATATGTATGTGAATGTGTGTCTATTTGTTACCCTATATGCCTTAACCGGTCATTATCAAATATTTGGGGTTTGTTGGTACAGACAAACAGTATCTATAATAAAAATACTTTTAAAAAGATCTTACAGTGTGAGAAAAGCCGCTGGCAAAGATTAGTATAAAATTTGCTATACGAATTACTTATGAAATTTATCAAGAGATGTCGCTGTATATTTAGCTATCATTTATATAATACAAATTACATATATAACTAGCCCTTGCGAGTGACTTTGTCTGACGGATTTTGTTTGTTTGATACATATATATAAAAAGAGACAACAATAAGACCCGTGTTCTGAGTTCCATGTAATAATTATTTAATAATATTCACTGTACCGATTTTTTTACTATTATATATAGTTATTAAATTTGTGATAGTAGCGTACGTAGCGTTTGGCGCTCCGTCGTCTCTGGCTACCCCGCAAGGGATATGGTGTGAAGATTAGTAAGTAAGTAAATTTGCGATATTTTATTGAGTTTAAAACATATTTGAGCGGTATTTAGGTTTCACAAAGGTTACTTATTTTAATACAACATTGCCTATGGGTAGAGCCTCGAAGAACAGGAGAAACTATGATAATTACTTAATATTAATATATGTATGTTATATAATGTTATTTAATATACTATTGAGTCAGAACTGTTGTGATGATATTTTATTTGTTTGTTCGTACGCGTTAATCTCTAGAACTTCTTGGAACTATTTCAAACAATACTTTTGAATATTCATTGTTTGAAGAAGGTTATAAATGTGTATGTAACATACATACATACATACATACATATTTATATGTAGCTAAATGTAATAGAAAGAGACAGCAAATATGGTACGACTATCTCTTTCTCTTCGATCCGTAATTCCGAACAAGTTCCATATCCTTCTATAATCCAAGTCACTATAAAAATATAAATAATATATAATAAATTTAATTTATATGCAAATATATTTTATTTTCATCACCAATTATGGTAAATTACCATCAGGTGTGCATTGCATGGCTTATCCGACGGGAGATGTCAGAGTGCGTTACAGATAAGTAAAATGAATTGAGAAACGATATTGTTATAGGATACCTAGATCATTTAATACATGTTTTAGATGTTTGAGTATAAATTACGAAGTAAAACCCACCATGCTTCATTCTAGCCTGGCGGGTTAATTTAGAATTTGGTCTAAGAAATGCGAATTTTCTAACAGTATTGCTATGTTCTGTCGGGAATCAAACCCTGGATTTCATAGCCATGTTTTCGTAATAGTGCCGTAAAAGAACCAACACAACTCGTAAAACCCACCAAATCTGTTGCTAGGCCGTTAAATAATAGTAAAAATATAATAAAAATGTGGAAAACACACCAATAAAAGTTGGAAAACCCGACAATTGATCCACTTCTTTGGTTTCTGATACTATTTGTCGTGACTAACATACAATGTACAGATATATATTATTTTAGTAAAGCACTAATTAAAAATAATTCCCCCCCTCCTCCCCCTATAATTATAATAACCAGATTAGATTATAATTATAAAAATATACGTAGATATTTTAATTGTTATTAATTAGAGTACATTGTTGTTACGATACTAATAATTAGTGTTTTTAAGATATAATTAGTTTGGGTGTTTCATTATATTTTAATAATATAATGCTGGAGTGTTTTATACGATCATGTTTATTAAATAACGGGTCGGATAAAAAGAAATAAAAGAAACCAAATAAAGAAAAGAAAGGAAATTAAATTATATTATTAATTTATTTAGCATATGATGTGATATATAGGTTATCATATATGACATCATGTAATGATTTTCATACTTAGTACCGGAAGGTAGTTTAATAATTATGGTCTTTGAAGTTTTTTCTTTCCGGATAATATTATTTCTTTAGGGTTTAATATAGTTTTGATCTAATGTCCTAAATATACAAAAATTCTAATAAACGGAGTAGGTGGCGGGCAATTGTTTGTTTATAATAAAATTATATAAAATACAACAATATTAATTCTTCTGTTGCATTATATCTAAATATCATAATAATTCGGTTTTGATGCAGTTTTCGTCAATTTTTTAGACTTATAAATTGTATTATATTATACCTATAATTAATTAAAGTATTTCTATATTAATAATTATATAACGAAAACAAACAAATAAAAATACACAAACAAACTATAATATTTATAACATAATATATATAATATCAGTAAATCATTTATTTAGCATAAACTATAAATTGGCGCTAGTAATTGAAATACTCAAGAGATGGCGTTAGTTGTTCATAGGTTCTTTATAGCGCTCATTTCATAGCGCACGATCTAAAATTTATTGCGATCCCTACATGATAAAGTACCTCCATAAAGGCGGCCATTATTTTTGTATATTATTGAATTAAAGGTTTGATTGGTTGGATTGATGCGGGTTGTTTATTGACGGTTATATTGATACAATTGCATTGTCAAGTCTGGGGTTAGGCGTGTAATTATGAATTATTTTTAAGAGACAGATGTTATAATGCGCGCGTGTGTGTGTGTTTTGTTATATTTAACATATTTATTGTTTTGTTATATGGTTTTATAAGATGATTTATATTTATGAGGATGTGTGTGTTTGTGTGAATGTGTGTATAAATAATTTAAAATTCATCAAATCCATAATAAACTGATTTTTCACGGTTTTAACCTAAAACATAATTTATTTTTTATAATTCACCGATAAAATACTGATCGACGTTTTATATCTCGATCAAATTTTTTATTGAAATTCGGAAACTTGTTTTTTATCAAAACACAGGTTTTATTAGTCTGTTAAAGTATTTTACGAAATTATAAAATATCTTATAAAGTCACACTACAAATGGATTTAATATCGATATTAAGTTGTTATATACGAGTATACACATAAAATTAAATGTTCCGCAAACATTAATCGATTGTGAGGAAACTTTTGTAATGCAAAAGAATATTTTTTTATTGTAACAGAGACCGCCATTTTACAAGAGGTGTCGCCAAGTCAATGGGTAGTTTATTTTTTTTTTCTTTAAATGCGCAAGCGCATGAAACAAGTGAATCTAATGATAAAAATAAAAAATTACGACATTAGAATTACAAACACATTCATTTATCTTTTTATATATTTTTTATAATGACTTCACTTCCAAGTGTTAAGTTGGTTTATTATTTATCTTTGTATTCTTCGTCATTTACACTTTTATATTTCAAGATTTTTCTTAATTCATAACAAAATACCTACTTATGATAATCGAAATACATTGTCAAAATATATTTTTCTATATTTAACCTAGTTTGGGACAACTTCAGTGGTACCAAAAATACAATTTTTTCCTTATTTTTTTTTTTTACCGAAATTCTATTCAAGATGGCCGCTTTCTGTCATTGTCTATGGGTTTCTTTCCCAATTCTGTCTGTTTATGAGTCAGGAGCTATGTAACTAATATATACATACATTTAGTTTCACTTAATTTCCATGACTATTATTAATAATTGTGATTGATCGACTTTAACTGACTATTTTTGTGATCAAATAGAGCACTTAAAATTGGATATTAAAAACATGGTTCCTTCGTAAGCGAAGCGAGTACACTTTAAATTAGAACCTAGTTAATGTTTTCTGTTAGTAAAAACATATATTTGATGTATATATATTTATTATTTATATTTTAAAATAAAGATGACATTTATACACTTGTTAATATTTATATTATTCCTGAAGCGTGGTATTTTGTATTTATTTAGTTGCCTAGTATTTAGTGATAGGATATCTAGTTTCTAGGTTTACACTTCGGCGGGTTAATATTGGTACTATCTTCTTTCTGTAAGTAAGCGGGCAGAAAGTACATAATATATATTTAAAATTATAAACATGTTTAGACATGTTGTTTTTAAGTTTATGAATGTATAAATTATAAGATAATTAGCCTTTCGTCAATTATCTGGGTTGTGGCATCACTTCGATGATATTCTATACATGTAACCTCCGGCCTGATAAAGACTACTATATATATTGATAATTTTTCCAAACGGCTAAAGACACAATAGCATTGGCATTGGCATTAACTGCATCCTAGAAGTCACAGGTTCGAGTCTGTATCGGTAATTTTCTATATTTATTTAAAGTAACATAAATATAAATTTGGCAATTAATTAATATTATTTTCATAAAAACACTTTATTTTTAATTTTTATATAGCGTGTCCATTATTCGTAATCCTTGGTTTTCTTTAATTCTGTATTAACGAATATGAAATATGAAATTTCTTTTTATTGACATTAATAAAGAAATCTCATCGTAAACGATGAAAGAATAAATTAGTAATAAACAAACACTCTCTCATTATTGTGTATTTGTTACGGACGAGTTAGGACGGACGGACGGACGGACGGACGGATGGATTTATATTTTTTACTATATACATAATACTTTATAAGGAATGTTTAATACCCCTAATTAAATCTATATATAAAACAATCTGTTACTGTCTGTACATGAAGATGTTTGGGAGAAATCATCACTGTATTCAGTAACGAATAGATCTCAATAAAAAAAATCTGTTTGTCTGTGCGTTTGTAAGCTTATCCGATTTGAATGTGTTGTAGGAATATATTGTTATTATCTACTCTTAAAATTGTATGTTTGTTGCTTTAAAAAAAAGTTGTGTCAATGAAATAATATTAAGTAACTGTTTTATTGAACTACCCTCAAACTAGTAATTCTGCAGCGTGTCCAAAAAAAAGAAGAGCCGTGTGTTCAGCTTGTATTTAACAAAAATATATAAATTTAAATTTATTATAATTTAATTTCAAACCTTAATTAAAATAAAATTCCATTGAAATTAAATATGAAATAATTTACAAAAGTATTTACTTTTAATTTGGAGCTATAAAATATTCAACGTTTATCGCTTGAGATCTGACGCATACCTTTATATCCACGCGATCTGCACTATTATTAAATACACACTTATTACTTTACACATAAGGTTGAAAATCCAATGCAGCAGCATAACAAGAAACAGTAGCAATAAGTTAACATACTGAATTAATATCGTGTTTCTTTTTACTCTGTGGCAAAGGTGTTAATAGACGTTGAATGAACAAATATGGTAAAAATAGGTGATTATATAAATACAAATACAATTAGATCGTACTGCATTTAATTATCCTATGGTTGAATACAGATAAGGTATTTTATAGTGTACGGTTTTTTAATTATTGTCTCTTAATTCTTTATTTAAAAAATAATTGCTTGTATTTGGATGAGTGAGACATATGATAGTTCCCTCTCTCTCTATGTCAAGTCTTATCCCTGTTAATGCTATTCATTATCCAATCTATCAAGCTGGATCTAGTATAATAACATCGTATAGTGAAAAGGTTGTTAGTGAGCTGTTATTAGCTCGTGATTGGTGGACAGTTACCTCGCTATTTTGAGGTCAAGTAGTGCGCTTAAGATTGGATATTGAAATATTACTGGTATTTGGTATTTAGGATCAGGTGGTTATTCTCTGGCTCTAACAAAAAATAAATAGTATAATTTTGTTTGCTTATGTATTTAATATTTATATATAATAATTATTATTATTGATGACCGTATATAAATGCTTACGCTTTTGTGATTTATAAGTCAATGTATTAACATAAAAAAATGATCTTATAAATAATGGTTGCAATAAAATGTTACGACTCGCCCGTCAACACTTCCGATAATATATTACCTATTATATTTTATTGTATTAAATGTTAATATATTAAAAAAATAATAAACACCTAAACCTGTCCAGAATATCTAGAATTATTTATATCTATATAATAATAATACAAAAAATATATGTGAGGAAAACACTACATATTTTTATATAAAATAAAAATTAACATTATTACATCTTTACGCTATAAAAGACCTAGCAATACATCTTTACTCTATAAAGGACCTAAAAAATATGATATGTCATCTTGACATTTGTCCGCGCCATTCCTGGCGGGAAACTAAGTGTCATTATGACAGTTTTATTTATGATATTAATGGATTCAAACACTCGAGTTATTGTCTATTCGTTGTTACCTTTTAAGGGTTACCGATATATCTGTATATTAGTTATTTATTTCCAGGATTCAGCCTTAATGTTAATAAAAATAAACATAACCGGAACCCTATAAAAGATTATTCACAATTAAAAATACAGATATTTATAATTAAAAACAAGTAGTCCTTTGTATAATTTTTAAGAAACGTAGATTTGAGAAAAATATCTTATGTATGTATATATTTATATTTGAATAGTTTCTTTTTTTATATATTTGAGTGAATTGTTAAGCTCGTTTTAAACAGCGACGGATCACAAGTTCGATTTTATGTTAGGCCATTTTTCTATTTACTTGATGTACAATTATGTTTCGTAAATCGTACAACATATACGGAAACTCAGTTGATATTACAAGTGTTGCCAACCTATAAATAAGATCACATCAACATATTAAAAAACTCTAAGAAACGGTTGCAACTCTTTATTTGTATAATCAATATATAAAATTGATGCCTCAAGTGTTACATAAAAATAACAGTTTAAACGGTCTGGAGCTACAACGTCGCAGACAAACAGATTTATTATATTAATAGCGCAATTACTGATGCCCAGAACAGAGTCCATAATATTATAAATCGGCAACACCTGAAAATTGCAGTTATTCAAATATAACAAAAACAACATGATATCAACCTTATTACTGTAGAAATAAAGGTAATATTCCATCATACAACCGCTTGACTTTATGACAAAGTTATTTTTTCATTCCATAACGACTTTAATGGCATTTAATAAGGTTTAATTTCATTTACGTTATGAAATAAATAAATATGCAACAACCTTACATTTGCGTTCTAGAACATCTGTATTGCTGTTCCATAAATTCGTATTTCGAATGTTAATTCCAATACGACTTCAACAAGATAACATAATCTTCATGGGAAAAGCAACTTTAGTTAAAAGACTTAAGGTTGAAATCATATTTTAAAATAGGTCAGAGCAAAATGCTCACATCTATAGGCGCGTGGGCATCGTGTGTGGTCGAGAACATCGGAAGTATGCTCTACTTATTAAATGATTTCTTACTATTATGATTCTACATTTACTATTTGTTTTACTTCATTCAAATAGACTATTCAAATAGGTTAAGTTCGGGATATTCATAAATTTATTACCGTCTGAATCGTATAGTTAAAATATACTAACCAAGTTTCGAGGAATTGTAATAACGAGAGAATCTAGAATTTTTATCAGATACAAATAAATGTGACTAGTTATTGCTCGCTGCCTCTCCTTCAATCAATAATTATCTCAACCAAAGGTACATTTGACGATTTGCTATATTAAGTTTTTCTAAAGATGAGATTTCGTAAAAAAACGGTATTCAGATATTTTAGAGCTTACAGATAATCAAATGTATAATTCATTAATGCAGTTTCAAGTATTATAACAGATAATTGGTTCAGTAAAGACACATTTAATAAATGAATAAATAAATCCCAGGTTACAACAAAGTAGAGCATACTCCACCCCAAGTAACCCGTTTTGTTGCGACAACTCTGCGGTTACTCTGTGGTTACTTATCACATAAACAATACTTACCATTGATATTCCATGGCTTCCTTCTTTTGGGATTATACTTTAATGGTACCATACTTATTAATGACTTTACAACATTCCATATTTCTTTAATTTACATATATATAAATATAATTTAAATATCTCTTTGTAATTTCAAATTAACAACTTTGAACTAAATGCACATGAAAGTATATATATATCTATATATATTTTTATATTTTTGTACTGTCTATCTTTTTGTTTGTTCCGCATAATCTCTGAAGAAGGCTGGACCGATTCTAACCGGACTTTCACTGGCGGATAGTTGATGTTATAATGTGTAACTTCGGCTACTTTTATTTAAAAAACCATTCCGCTCGAACGAAGTGGGGGGCTGAGCTAGTATTAATTCATTTCGAATAGTACCTACAGTAGTTTGACTGCTCTAACGGAATGGTTTCCCAAAGGTCGCAGGTTTGACTCACCTGTCCGTATTGATAGACTTATCATGCTATATTTAGTTAAAATTAAATAAACTTAAGACACATACAAATAGTAATATAATATATATTAATCTTAAAAAACTAATTTCAATTTCATTAAAACTATTCAAATGTATAAAATCCTTTATAGATATAAATTATATTTCTTGTCACCAGATGGCGTAAAAGCACAAACAAAATGGCGGCAGTCACCGCACATTTAGACCAGATCAAGATCCAGGATCATAGCGATGAAGACCCTGAGCCATATTCACCAAACACAAGAGACACCACCAGCCCCGACTATGAAGAAGAGAAACAGGAAGATAGACCTGTGCATTCATCCTCTTTCTCCATTCACAACGTGCTTAAGAAAGAAAGAGATAGCCCAGAAAATGTCTTTTCAACGGAAAAGTTGCTCCAGAACACACCAAATTTTGAGGAAGGTTCCAGAAATTCTGAAAGCGTCAGTCCAAGACTGGACGATGATGGCAATGAAAGAGCTGATATAAGCGTTGATGATAATTCATGTTGCAGTGATGACACTGTGTTATCAGTGGGCAATGAGGCCCCAGTGTTCGAGAGGAGTCAGGAGACACAAGGGATTACTTCCTTCAAGCACATACAGACGCACCTGAACGCGATATCCCAATTGAGCCAGAATTTGAGCATGAATCAGCCCATCCTCCTTCGACCGAACCCTATAACCCCAAACCCATTAATGTTCCTAAACCAGCCATTGCTATTCCAGAACCCCTTAATGAACCACGATCTCAAAACTGGTATGGCCCGAATGGGGCTACCACAAAACAATTTGAACATAAACCACCAATTCAATATGAATTTTGGGAGAAAAGAATCTAAATGCGACGAAAATCGCAGACAGAATCAGAATTATTCCCCAAAATCACCAGACAACGAGTCAGAGAGGGATTTCATAAATCAGAGTTGTTTGAAGTTCAGTATAGATAACATTTTGAAAGCAGATTTTGGGAGACGAATAACAGATCCTCTGACGAAGAGGAAAACATCAAAGAGGCAGTTCGAGGTGAAGACGAGTCCGGTTAAGGAGGTCAGTGCGGTGCAGAGCGCTAAGGAAGTAGAGGCAAGGGTGCCAGAAGTGAAGCCAGGAGACAAGGGAGCGATAGATCTCTCCAAGGGCGATGATAGTGGCAGCAACGCTTCTTCAACTCCAGGTTAGTTAGTTATTGATTAAAATTAATCTTGTTATATTTTTACAAAAAAATATCGACGTACTACATTCTGCATATAATTTTTTAATAGATTAAATATATATTATAATAATAACAACCAAATTAATGTTCTTCGTTGTTTTTATCAGAACTCGTAGCAAATTTACAAACAAATGGATAATTATTCGCAGGTACAACGAGCGACGGACCCATGGTGTGGCCGGCGTGGGTGTACTGTACGAGGTACAGCGATCGACCCAGTTCCGGTGAGTTAATAACATTTATAAAAATATATATTAATATAGTTAGGGAGAGTGAAAACAAACCAACAAACAATCACATATATTTGAAATGTTCTTATTAATCAGAACATGGCTGTAATAATAATTCTAACAATTTATAAATGATTATAATTATATAATTATTTCACATATGATAAAATTATAACTGCAATAAAATATATATAATCTAATTATCCGCGCTTTCAGTTTAGAAGGGTTACAATAACTATATTATGGTTACAAAAAAATATATTTCTTTAAAAACATGGATATTACTATAACATTTCTCCCAGCCAAGTGACACTCACCGCCTCTTAAAACAAAATAAAATCTATAGATAGATAGTAGTTATGCATTTCATTATCCAATCTATCGCGCGCTAAGTCAACTGGTACAATAATATCACATAGTGAAAAGACAGTTAGTGAGCTGTTAGCGAGCTTGTGATTGGTGGATCTTATCTCACTATTGTTCGGGTCCAGTAGTGTGCTTACAATAAAAATCGCTAGTTTCAGAGAATATTCCATACAGAGAAACAAGCATTTCAACATATACGAGGGTCAAACTGAAAGTTTTTAGAACTGGCCACTTAAAAGCATTATATTAAAAAAAAATGTTTAAATTTTGAAAATAGAACTCTTTACCAATATTATTGAGTGTATATTTCATTCATTTGTCATTTGTTTTACGATTTGGCGGCAAATTGAAAATTGTCTGTGCACGTCAGAATGAATTTAAGCCGAGAAAATTTTCGTGCAATGATTTTTTATGACTTTCGATGTCATTTAAGTCAACAAGAAAGTTATGATAGACTTCGATTGGCTTGACGATGAAACCCCATCTCGTGCCACTTTACAACTGGTTTAATGAATTTAAACGTGGTCGAACTAATCTCACCGATGATTTGCGTGAGGGACGGCCTTCTACAGCGACGACTGAAGATAACATCAGTGTTGTGCGGCGTATGATAGAGACTGACAAAAGAGTGACCTATCAGCAGATTCGGACAAGTCTAGGCATAGGTATGAGTCAAGTGCACAAAATCCTCCATGAACATTTAGCGGTCAGGAAGCTTTGTGCCCGCTGGATACCGCATAATTTGACCGAGGCTCAAAAACTCCGCTGTGTTGATTGGTGCCGAGAAATGATCCAAAAATTTAACGGAGATGACTCAAATGCTGTGTTCGACATACTAACGGGTGACGAAAGCTGGATTTACTGTTATGATCCGGAAACCAAAAGACAGTCTGCTCAGTGGGTGTTTCCTTCCGAAGAGTTGCCAACTAAAGTGAAGAGCGGTCGAAGTGTTGGAAAAAAGATGGTGGCCTCGTTCTTCGGAAAGACAGGTCATTACGCGACAGTAGTCTTAGAGGATCAGAAAACGGTTAATGCAGAGTGGTATACTAACAATTGTTTGCCACTTGTCTTGGAAAAAGTTCGAGAGAAACGACCTCGCAGCAGGATCCTCCTTCATCACGACAATGCCTCGCACACCGCCAGGCAAACGATCGACTATTTGGTGACCTCAGACGTGGAATTACTGGGTCACCCGCCGTATAGCCCCGACCTCGCACCCTGCGATTTTTATTTATTTCCGAAAATAAAAGAAACACTTCGAGGAAAACGTTTTATAGACGCCGAAGAAGCAGTGGCTGCGTTTCAAAACGCCGTCGAAGAGACCCCTAAGGCCGAGTGGGCAAGGTGCTTTTCTCAATGGTTCCATCGAATGCAGCGATGTATTGATGTAAATGGACGCTATTTTGAAAAGTTACAATAAAACTAATAACTTGCTAGAATGCTTAGTTTTTGATTTTCTAAGAACTTTCAGTTTGACCCTCGTAATAATAATCTGTAATATTATTTTGTGAATGGTTTACAACGTTCCGCATAATTTGTTTCAATAACATTTTTTATTTTACACCAAATTAATCTTTACTTTTAAAGCTATAAGACTCAAAATCCGTTGACAATATAAACATACCCTAACAATACACCGCTTATGAACTACCCTCAATAAAATATTGTTAAATGTAGGGATGAATCCCGGGGATGTTTTTCGAGATACGGGGTGGTTTCACGGTCTATAGAAGGGGTGGGTTTGATACAGTTTGTTTATTAACTGGAGGGCGTGTTAACAAGAGATTATGACTCGTCTGCTTTCACGAATATCTGCTTAATTTATACTCGTAAAGATTATATTTTAGTTAAGAGATTTATTCATAGTCAAAGTTCTTTATTATTGGATATTTATTCATAGTTAAAGATTATTGTATAATAATATATATATAAATATTTTTACTTATTATGATTTTTTGTTTGTGGTTTATAGTATTGAATGTTTAGGATTTTAATTAGGTTTTTTGTGGAGTGCTTTTTCCTACTTACTCTGATTTTACGTAAGTCCCGATCCCGTTGTAATATGGGGATAATAAGCCAATGGTAGTTATGTTAATATGGCTTTCGACGGGTAAAAGAAAATAAAATCGGTCCAGTAGTTTTAGAGAGTACGCAATACATACATACATATACATATATTTAATGTTAGTATAGATAAAATAACAGTTTAATAATATGAGTTTTATTCATAGTCAAGGTTCTATATTTTAAAATTACATTTATTCATAGTCGGAGACTATATATTATAATAAGCACACACTTAAGGAACATAAGATTCTAGTTGTACCGTTACTTATAAAGAAGAACCGGCAAGAACTTCATTTATAACTGAGCGAGCTAAGTACTAGTAAAAGTAAAATTACACTAGTGGAAATAGAGAATCATTTATGAGTTAACAAAAACAAACAAACAAACAGAACTAATCAAATTAGAAAGCGTCTTATGAATATTAAATATAAAGAGGGTTGGGGTGTAGGGAGGTGAGTGTATCGATAGATTGTTTTTTTTTATTATATAAATAATATCAGTTTGAGTTATTTCTATATATATATATATATATTCTAATTAAACTGGCTTTGAATGGTAAAGCCTTCTCGTAGAAGATCGTCAAGTATCTGATATAAATACATTTATTATGAGTGAGGGAGACTGATGACTACCTGTCTCTCTTTATCCTTCTTCCTGTTTTGGTAGCATTCCGTGTACCACTTATAACACATCTACTTATAACAGACCTACTGTATGCATGTTTGTTCCCAAAAATCTAAATAACTAAATAATTAAAATCAATTGCCACATACATGAACAGACAGACTAACATTTAATGATAAAATATATTTCATACAATCTTGTTAAAAATAATTATATCATTACGTAAAAAAAACTAGTCCATACATATTACATACAAACATACATTATGTCGTATATTTAATTGTCCATATTGTATTTATTTTATTTGAAATATGTTGAATATTTTAATTGATCAGTAAATAAGTCTTTAAGTTATTTAAGATATCCACTTGTCAATAATAAACTCCTTTTGAGTCGTTAACATTAAAATATTGCTTCATTCTATCGACAGTGACGGACGGCTTTGATTTTATTATATATATATATATATATATATATATATATATATATATATATATATATATTATACTAACATAAACAAACAAAAACTTGAAGATAATATAAAAAAATATGATGATGGTTTAGTAATTTTTGACGTACAAACAGACACATTAATTTTAATATAAAAATTAATGAGGTTATATACATATATAAGTCGTGTAAAATATAAAAAGTGAGGTAAACAGCGTGAAATGTAATAAAAACGGATCCCACACTGAATCGCTGGGAAATTATAAAAACTTCACTCGCCATAATTATACCAAAACGGGTACAGCATCACGGTGCAACCTTTACGGGAATACTCGGTAATGTTTACAAACTACTCGCTGTATATTATAAATATAACACGGACCTACAGATCACAGAATACTTAAAATAATATAATTGAGCTAAGCGTAAGCGAAGCTCTTAATCGTTTGGGAGACCTTTTTTGTGTTTAGTTGTCTCTAGAATGCGACGAGATAATTAGCTAAAAATTTTCTCATGTATGTTTGAGCCGAACGCGGGTGTTATAGCGAAAACAGATTGAAAAAATGTTTAGCCATTCAAAAGTTATTAAGAAAAGAAGAAAGGAGAAGGGCTCAGCTCAACACCCGCCGCGCACGGTTGGCGGATCCTAGTATTAATATTAGCAATAAATTATTTAGTATTCTTTTTATTATAAAAACTAAATCAAACTTAAAATATCAATTTATTTAAGCACTTTTTAACTAGATTCATTTATTACTCAATACTCTTTATTCCCCTGACTTCGTTCGTGCGGAATGTTTTTTTCTAATAAAAGTAGACTAAGTTACTCCTTATAATATCAGTTATCCGGCAGTGAAAGTCCTCTTAAAATCGGTCTAGCCGTTTCAAAAAAAGCCGTCAAAAAAATTAGACGGACAGACAGTCACACATAATTTTTTTTGTAAGTACCGTATACGTTCATAGGCAAATGCCTAAATAGTAAAAGACTTTATATTTGGAATTACAAACAGACACTTCAATTTTATATATATATATATAAAATTAGTTGAAATGTTTGTTGTTCCATCAATAAATAACTAACAAATAACAATATGATATAAACATGACAATTTAATTGTAATTTGAATAATCTATTAATTGTATATTGAATGAGTTATCAGTCAATTATTTTGATCTATTAACATATTAATGAATATTCAATGATTTTAACGTGAATATATTAAGAATTGCCTAAGATTCAAGTAGCTGTTATTATGTGTGAAAGAGATGGATGATTTTACTCTCTCCCTCTCTCATCTATCTTCATCTCCAAAGTTCTTTTTGCAGAAGTAAATGGTACTTAGCATTGGATGATCTTTTCTTTTCTCTTGCTTATTTACGTTATTGTATATTTATTCTTATTTAAACTGTTTCTTCTTCCTCTCCTTCTTTGTCTTCTGTGCTTTTTGTTAGGAGAAGATGTGCGTTCTTTGTATTTATTTACCAAAATGTTAAATATATATATCTCAATAAGTAAATTATTAAAATTATTTCGTTTTCATTTCACGTTTTATTTTACTGTGTAGATAGATCTATACTAGGTCTTATTCGCAACTTTGATTACTAATAATAAAAAAATAAAGTTTAAATCACTATGTATCCAACATATACATTTCATAGATTTTCTTTAAAAAAATTATTACATTGTTTTTGATTGCAATCGAACTTACATCTCGTTAATATAAACAGACAGAAATACGTAAATCACACAAAAAATACATTTAAAGAAACTATTTTGTAAATTTTATTACTTTGTTATCCAAAATGAATAAGATGTTCTTATATCCGTTTGTAAAAGTACATTTTATCGATAGTTTTCTTCTCCTCACTATAAAGTCAATGACATATGTTTTGGTTTCCCCTTCCAGAATTATTCCAATGTATTAACAAGTATTATTCACTTTGGAAAGATTGATCGTTAGATGAAAAGTAGAAAAGGGAATGAAAAAATTTTGGAAATCAGTTTCATAGTAATTGAAGAACAGACCTACAAATAAATATATTATATATATATATATATATATATATATGTCCTTTGATACTAATAATAAATGTCACTTTGTCCTTCATTTACATTGAAAAGAAAATAGATCTGATTTTTATATATATATTTTTATAGTAATTTGTACCACGAAAATGTTCGACATCAGAAGGTTACCTGTGACGCTGTTATGGCCAGTAGGGCTAACTACAGAGATATAACAAAAAAAAAGTACAAAGCGTGTCTAAACGCTTTCACAAGCAAAGCAGGAGGCAAAACTAGTTTATATAACGAGAAAAATTAACACAATACATATTAAAACTTTTATACAAAAATAATTTCATCACAATCTATATATTATCTAAGTAAGTTATGTGTAATTAAGTTTAAAATTGATATAATTCTATTTTAAGATCGTTATAAAGTTTCATTAAACAAAATGGCGGATATAACATACAATGTAATTTTACCGGCAAATCTAATTTGATTATTACCTATTAAAAACGTAACGTAAAATTAAATTAATTAACAACCTTTTTCTTCATGTATCCGATATACAATTCTGTAATTAACACTTGTTGTGTAATTATCTGTTTTGTATGGAGGTGTGAATTGGGGCTTGTTAGTAATAATAGCTATGATATTTGATCCTGTATCTTACCACAAATGTGAATAGCGCTTTAGTATTTATATCAAACGAATGTGAAGAGTGCTTTAGACTTTTATGTCAAATTATGACAGATATCATTTAAGTTTAAAAAGGTTTTAATTGAAGAAGGTTTTATTTTAAATGTTATAAAAACTTTTTATTTTACTATTTGGTTTTGTGACTTTGTTTTCGAGAAATAGAACCATATATTTTCGGGTAAAGTGAATTCAACTGAATTAAATCCACAAAGGAAACAACAATAAATGTAAAACCCCCTACTTTGGAAGGAATTTCCAATACTTCACTATTTTTTATATTAAGAGCCTAATAGACTTATACGTGGTTGGACTGGGTACATTTTTTTTTTTATTTTTGTCGTTATTTTTCATTTACGAATATCTAAGAAATATTTTATTATTTATTAGATTAAAATAGTTAATTAACAGTTGTGATCATTAGAATTGAACATGAACATGAACATTATAATCATGAACAATTTTGTATAATTCCCTGAAAAAAAAAACTAAGTGTATAAAAACCTACATTTAAATACAAATAAATCCAAGACAAAATAATACCTATAGTACCATATTTATAATCTGATAAGAATAAGTGATTTTTCTCATTACGACGGTGAAGTACAATATGAAGTATTTATTGACACATACGGAACAATACTTAAATTTATATATATGAAGATCTCTGTTCAAAATCAATATCCAATCTGATGTTAAATCAAACTTCAGATAGCTTCCGATAAAAACAATCCAAATATCAAGAAATGTTTTATTTTATTCCCTATTTGGAAAAGATAACATGGACTACCTCCAGTCTCGGGTCTAAACTTCGGTTAATTCCTTTAAGGTAATGTCTATAGTTACACATTTAGTATTACAGATAGACCGAATTATAAAATCATCTAACTATAAATTAAACTATGAATCAATATCACTTTAAACCGAGATTAGCGTTAATCCACGTTTTATAAGACCAAATATGACTGCGAGTAATCATAATATGAAAACTTTTGACGTTACGCGCATGTCAAACGTAATTTGACACAAAGTAGATTGTTGACAGGTGTATCTTTTCCATACCCTCATAAACCTTCTAGCATTTAATTATGGTCGAATCTGTGACACTTGGCGACCACTAACACACGCACGCACACACACACACACACACATACACCACAAATAATTCAACAATATAATTAAAGCTATACAATTAATGAAAATACTCTACATTTACATATACAATAAAAATAATCAAATAACCCTCAAATAAAGCATCGTTAGCGAAGTATTTCATCCGATAAAAATATAGATTATAATCAAAATATTTAGTTGTAGTTGAAGGTCGTTTATAAATTTCATCCGTGACTTATAAAAATGGCGGCATGTAAATCGTTTAAATACCTATTTATTATGCAATCGTTTCACATCTCGTACCAAAGATATCTCATCCATTTGTAAATCAAGGGGTTATCCCCTTTCACCCCCATCCTGAAATTTCAATTGCGAAGTTTCCCAATTAAAAGTCACTCAAACGTCACTTTGAGCGCCAAAGTGCTTTATTACGACGCCATTTTGTAGTTGATTTAGTGATTATATTATTAATAAAAATGGACGTATTCATTTACTTTAAGACTATTAAAAAATTATTTATAAATTAATGTTATTATTTAATAATAATAATAATAATAAATCTTAGATCAGTTTTAAATGACATATCTTGAATTATAAAATATTGAATGCATTTGTTTCGTCTGAACGATTATATTTGTTTTTTTTTTAAGTTAATTTGACTATTTGATAAAAATGGCATTAAATAACTTTACTATTAAGATATATTACGCCTAACATGTAAGAGCGGAGGTTCTAATATAATAATTATCTATATCTAAGAAGATAATTGGTTAATCTAGTCTGAATCCGGTTGGCGATTCGTTTCGACAACTATTTTAATTGCAAGTATTGAGGTATTAACTTATAAGACATGAGCGGTTTTATTATTAATATACTTTTATTCAGTTTATTTCTAGATAACACACCACCCAGTGTTAGGACACTACATATTTTCCATACATATTTTCCATATTTAGTAAGTCCCATATAGGATTTGTATAAATCAACACTTACATGTATGTAAAAGGAGAACATTACTTTATTAATATATTTAAGTTTTATCCTGATTCATTACGAGACAATTTTATTTTATTTTCTATTTGTTTAAATCAAAGTCAAAGCTAAAGTCAAAGTCAGTCAGTCAGTTTTTTATTTCAATTAGACACACATTGCTCTTGTGACACGTCAGACCCTAGTTACACGGTACCAAAATATATCATGGAGAAGAACAGAGAAGAAACTACATTTGTACTTTTTTAACTCATATATTTTTTTATTATAATATTGACAATTGAGTCAGTCATAATAGTGAGAACAGATTAAAATTTAAGTAAAGATGGAACCAAAAGAATACTAAGATAACTATTAATACTGTGTTATTTGTTCTTACAAATTGTACCATTGTCAATGGATCTAGTACCTACTCCGTCGCTAATTCTCCAACCCTCAGGTCAAAGTTCATTTGAATATTACGATGACTAATTCAGATTACCTTTTATATATTATATGTCTGTTTGTTACATGTAAAGTGTTTGATTTGTTTCACGTATAACATCCTGGCTTCTAGACAAACATAAATATAAATATTTATATATGTATTGGATTTATTTAAATTCATTTATAATGTTATTTTATTGTTTTTATTAAGACTATTTTAATTAGTTCTTATTCAGTTTAAGACATTTTGAATATCTTTCATCAATTTTGTTTAAGAGTAGGTATACTGGATGTAGGTCGATCAGCTATTTGACATATTCCAATTCGTCAAGTCCCACTTATGACTTTAGGGTGACTTCATTTATTTATTTTACTAAATTATAACATAATCAAAAACTCTAAATATTATTAGTTCCCATATGTGGAGAATAATCTCCGAAACATTAAAAAACACAATGGTACACTATTTTGGTGTAGCAAGTGAAACCGCTAGCAAAGTGTAGTATAAAATAAGAGTTCGATACAAGTGTTTCTTATAATAATAAAATGTGAAATGGAGAGGTGTATCGAATTGAGCAGCGTATTTAATACCGAGGTGTTATTGGATATTTTTTTATCGTCTCACTTAATTGAATAGTGTTAATTGATAGATTAATATTTTTTATGTTTTATTCTTTTATGAGTTTCGTTATGAAGTATAAAGGATAAGAAAGAATCGTTGAAATTCCGTTAAAAACGATAAAGAATGAATTTTTGATCAATATATTTTTTAAGGGTATGTAAGTTGTTTTTTTAATAATATATTAATAAAATTATTCATACTAGTATTGCGTTTTTTTTTTAGGGTAGTTGAGAATTTTTTGATTCTGTTTTTTAAGACTACAGTTTAAAGTATTTAAGGATTTAATTAATGGTTGTCGTTTTCGTTTGCCGTGTTTCATGAAGATAATATGGACCGTCTGTTACACCGACGGGAACTTTTTATTTATAATATTATATGAGATTGGGCAATTGTATTATTGCCACTAAATATTATATTTCTTTGCTTATCATTTTACTATTAAACCTAGAAATGTATATAATATAATGAAGTCAATTGAAGGTAATGCATTGTACTTAAGTAGAATTTGAATTTGTTATATTTTATACGTAAACTAAATTATGCGTTTATTTTTGTTTTGGTGTCTGTTTGTTCAGGTTCATGTCTACAACTTTGTATTTGCTAATTACTTATGGCGTAATGCTATCGAAGGTGAGGGTAGTTACTAATAAAAATATTTGTATCATCTATTAATTTAACATATAAATCTAATTAGGTAAGCAAATTTACCAGAAGACACAAAATGACATATTCTGCCAGAAAGTCTCCTTACAAATATATTTCAATTCATAAAAAAAATAGTAATAATAATAATTTTAAATGACATATTTTTAATCTATTCATTTAGAATAGTTTATTTTGTTTCAAATTACAAAACGGTGCAAACGGACTTGGTCTTGACTAATTGTTGTTGTAATTATCCTTAGCTATTGAGACTCGAGAACATTCCAAGATGGCGGCTGTCACTTTTGACGTTTACAAGTTTCCCGCGCTTTAGTAAAGATGTAATTACTTTTGAGTTTCCAATACTCGAAAGTTGCTTGTAATATATATATTATCTTTAGTTCATAAATCCAGTAATTTATAATTCCTGATATAATAAAAGGTATCTAGACATGAAAATTGCTTGATTAGAAAAGACTCGTAGTTAAAGTTCGTTGACCTCAAACCATTTCTCGATTGACGCTTGTTAACTCAATTAATACTATAAGTAAAAAGATCTTAAGGTTAAAAGTACTAAAATTATTTAAGGGTTTTAAATATAATCTATAATTTTAGTTTTAGTTTTAAAAAGAAATTGCTTTTAACTTTTTTTTAGTTTTTTGTCTCTAATAGAAGACTAAAGTTTTAAGCCATACTGCCAAGCCTTTCAGATTACAGTTCTAAGTTCAAAGGAGGCAATAGTTTTAACATTTTTTTACAGTTCATTTTTTTATAATTTTTGTCTCGAGGTAAAAAGCTAAAACTTTAAACCATTCTGCCAATTCTTTTACGTTACAGGTCTAAGTTCAAAACAGGCAAAGGTTTTAACATAACAGCCCTAAAATAAACATTGGCAGTATATTACAAACCGTGTTCTTTAAAAATATCTTTCCAAACACCCCCAAATAGGGGTGACTAATGACTCGGAATGAATTTCGTTTATCTCGTACTAGCAGTGTTTAATCAATGCAGGAGTCCATTGAATTAATTTTATTGTGTATGTTTTACAAGATGCGACTCTGCGACTCGGTGGAGCGGTACGGGTGATTGTTTTGGGGTGTTTTACCTTATCTGTATTATATTAATAACATTTTTTATTAGTGTTTATGTATATTTTACAAGTATTTTAAGAATAATCATTTTTAAAGTTATTTACTTTATTGTATATATTACTGAACCGTTTTTTAAATTCAGATAAATATACTTATAATAATAACGATAAAACAGAATAGAAAACAAAACTTTACGTATCTATGCTATATAAAATATAATAACTATAATATTAGTATGTTTATCATTATATGGGTAGTGTCATTCCATGATAGTATCAAAAATATACCACATACATAAATGTACATTGTCAGTGATCCTACTAATATTCATAGTGGGATGTTAATATCCTATATCTCTAACAGTTCACACAATCACCCCCTTCCCCCTCTAACCAAATATGATTTCTCTTACATTTTTTATTAAATATGTCTTTACTGATATAATAAACTTATTATATTCATTAGTATATCATTCATTACTCAATTAATTGTTTTTTTTTAGAATTACACGCGTGCCCAGCTGTGGGATAATGTGTGTGTGTGCAAATAATACGTATAACAAGTAATTGAACAACGTACAGACATCAATCCGTTAAAAGACAACTAATAAAAAAAGTATTAAAAACCACAATTAAATTCAAAAAACTGTCCACTAGATATTTTAATAATCATAGGAAAATATTCCTTACACAATGAAAATAAAGTGCAATTTTCTTTGAAGTTATCCGTCGTATAGCAGAAACTATAAATAAATATTCATTGAAATGTATGACTTATGAGTATAAGAATAGGGTGTATTTTGATTTGTGATGTCGGTGTGACGTCACGTCCGTTGTTGGTTGTTTTGTGGATATCAAGCGAGGGCCACCCAGCGGGAGGAATAGGGTTGACGATATGGAGTTTTATTTAATATATTATTTTAGTAATTTTGAATGTTGTATTATTTGATCTTGATGATAAATAGTGTTAAAAACAGTTATTCTGATGTATTTTTATCATTAAAGAATTAATAATTTGATGTGATTAATTTCTGGCGGTAACTAAATATTATGTATTTATAGTCTTGTCTAGTCTGTCCGTATCCAGTCTGTGAAGAAAAACACGAAAAATAATTATTTTACAACGAAAAAAAATTAACCCACCACCTCTCAGCGAAGCATCACGATTAATCTTCATACCTATAATACTTTTTTGTAAGATCTGTGAACAATACAACAGTGGAAAGCGAAAGTTACGCTTCTTTAGTAATAGAAGACTTCTTTGCAAATTATAATTTAAAACAAAATTAAAATTTATATTACACGTACAAAAGAAAATCTTCACATTTCAATAAAAATTAACTACAGGAAAAAAAAATTAATATTGAATAAATTGCCAACCCTAGTGAAATATAATTACCAGTATGGCGGACGCAAAATGAATTTGTCAAAACATACAAGCGTTTTCAATAGATTGATGGAGACTTGGTTTTAATATATATGTGTGTATACTTATATAGTAATATATATGTGTGAGTGTTTATAAATACATTAATATGATTATTTCACTTATAAAGGTCAGTTACATAAAAGTTCTGAGTTCGAAATAATTAATTTCTATTAGCCAATAGCTAGGGATCTTCTGCACATGCGTAGAACATATCAGCTGTTAAAAAAGAGATAACACTTTGGAAAGAGATGGGTATACAGTGTTTAATGCCCTTTCCCAAATGTCAAATATGTACATCGTGTTGTGATTTATATTATTTTTGAGTTTGTGAGATAAGCATCAACAGACATACATAACCACTTTAAATATACAAGTACTACTGAGACATTTGTACTGATTTGATAAATGTATTATTTACGCGAAATATACGTGTAGGAGTCTGTTGAAGTGTACAGGGTGTTCAGAAATAGCTGACCTAGGATCTGTTCTGGGCTGTTTTGAAAACACGACCAGTTTATATTGAGCTTTTAAAACATATATAAACTTACCGTATCAATTCTATGTATACTGGCATCTACGGAAAGAGTATGTAACTATATATTTTCATTGATTGGGACTCGAACCCGGTTTAAATTTGTTAAACATAAAGCCTTCAAATTCAGATTATACTAATTGCTATTACTATTAAGTTAACGAATAATTATTTTAGTTTTATATATATAGTATAGTATAGTGTCATCCGTCCGTCGCTACGACTACCCACGCTTTAATAATGTATGATATCTTACATCAGATACTTATAATGATTCTACAATCCGAAATTACAATCAACCTAAGATGCCTCAGTCAATCTACAGATCGGTTATTGGCACTCATAAATGGATAGTATTTTCAATCCTTATTAACATACTGGGCACAATCATTTATATGATAATATTCTTATCAGCCTGTATAATATATTTATTTATCTCTGTGTGTGGTCTCACCCACACACACATATATCTAACACATAATAAAACATACAAATATGTTAAGAAAACGTATTAATAACAATAAATGTATATATCATGTTATTTTTAAACCGGGAATCGAACCAAGAATAATCAATTAATAACATTTAACACTTAATAGTTTCAACTATTACACCAAAATGAAATAAAAAACTGTAACCCGAGCTTGTTATGTCAAGTGCGAACCGTTTTATTGGTGGGGTTCCGTATACTATAAAAATAATATGCATATGTGATTTCATTATAGCGTTTATTTTTATTAATAATTGTTTTGTGTGTTTGTATATTTCAATATTTACAATAGAAGAATGGATTAGAGGGAGAAAAACAATTTTCCTATGTATATTTTATCTCCGTTTCCTTATTTCTCAAGGGTGGAAACCTTTAACCCTTAAGGGCTCAAATTAATTTCGTAACAAAGACAAACAACTTTATAAAGTAACAATATATAAAATAAATATTTATATTTTCATTATAATTGAACATTGAGTTAAAATTATATAATAACCTATTATTTTGATATTTTCATATATTTTTGGTTTTTTAATACGCCGGAGGAACCCTAAATACATTTAAATTTATAGGTTCCGGGAAATAAATAATTGTATGTATCAATCAAAAGCTTAAGCGGACAGATTAAAATGATAAAACTACATTTAGAATTTTAATATTATAACTGTTTTATGACTAATACTGTTGTTTGTGGCATATTTTTTTATTGTTATATTTAAAAATATATATTGTAGCGAATAACAACTCAATTTCATATAACAATCATAGCAATTTCTATATAACATATATTTCTTAATAATATTTTTTTTCATAAAACTTTCAAAATTGAATACCGGCACTATATCTTCAATCAAGCTCATCATCTCCAAGACTCCGAGCCGGTGTGAAATTAAAAAAAAAACAAACCCATTTGTCACTAAACATAGAAATTAAAACACTTAAACGTTTACAAAAATAACCGCGTGGTAGCAAATGAAAACAAGACGGAACTTGTGTGGTCGTATTAAATTTTATTAATTTCAATATTTTTTATTCATCTATTTGAGTAAATCACACTGAACTGTCATAGTGACAGCGAATTTGGCGCCAACAACCGCAGCTGTCAAATCCATTCCGTTTAACTCAGCGTTCGTTAATTTTGGAATCATTTTATACTTGATTAGTGGAACTAATGCTGTCGCGAACGTATTTATGAGAGCTATTTCTGTACACCATTACTTAAAGACATTTTTGTATACAGAGGCCAATATCGCTTAACGAGACAGTTTATTCCCCATTAGAGTGTGGACAAATTTGTTTTCTCTTTGTTCTTTTTTCACGATTATTCGCCGTTAATTGATGGGCTGTTTGTTGTCGACAAATTAAAAGTTGGCGCGAAGTGGAACCTGTTTTCAAATACCTCATTACAAATAATTGTCTATGATTATGTGTGTATTGACTTCTGTTGACTAATTTATGTTTATGGTGCGATCATTATTTTCCTTTTATACGGTGTATAATAAAGTCAATTATATAAAATTATTATTGATGAAACATAATGCCTACCTACCTAAACCAACATTTGGTGTTCTATAGAAGGCGCTAAAGTTTATCTATCATTATCTTTAACATTATTTTATATATTTTCTAATAAGATATAATTTACTCATAAATGTACTTTCAAAGCTTTTAACTCAAACAATACGTTTGTAATACAGCCGCCATCATTAATCATAGAAACTCCTTAATGTTTTGACAGCTGTCAAATTATCTTCAAAATGGCCGCCGCGTATTTGCAATATTGTTGTAAGAGAGTATGATGTATGAATAACAATTATAATAATTTGATATTATCTTATTAATTCATGTTTGTTTGTTAGACGTTTTAATTAATGACTTTATAATAAATACATATAGTTTTAATTGGAAGGTTCAATATATACAAGTACAAGTACAATATATACAATATATACAAGTATTTTAACAGACGGTAATCAGAGTCGTACACATTTGTCAAGGGTTAATATAACCGGGATTGATTTCAAGCTATTAATAATAAAAACAGAGTATATCGTGTATCATACGTCATCGTATAGACGAAGGAGGTTTCATTTATGTATTAAATATGTCCCACTGTTGGGAATGGGAATGGGAATGCAAATTTGTTTAAGTACGATGAACTGAACTTTTCATCTGTATTTTGGGATATCTGTGATAATTGAATTTATTCACATTTTAATTGAATTATGTACCATCTTTATTGAGCGAAGCGAACGAAGTGAGCGGAGCGTTTTACTGGAGACTTTTTACATTCTTTGTCACGAATTGGCTCGAAAACTACTTGACGGAAAATTATGAAACTTTGCAATCAAAAAGACACACATTAGGTGATGGTTCTTCAAAAAAAAAATTTTAGAAAAATGTCCTAAAAAAAAAATTTTTTTTTATTGTCCTGTCAAAAAACTGATATCCCATTGAAGTCAATGGAAAACGCTTCGCTCAATATGCAAACGGCACCCGAGATGTGGCGAGCGCAGAGAGTCGAAATTGAGGGTTTGTTGGCGCCCCTAGTTATTGAGCGAAGCGAACGAAGTGAGCGGAGCGTTTTACTGGAGACTTTTTGCATTCTTTGTCACGAATTGGTTCAAAAACTACTGGACGGAAAATTATGAAACTTTGCAATCAAAAAGACACACTTTAGGTGATGGTTCTTATAAAAAAAATTTTGAAAAATGTCCTCAAAAAAAAATTTTTTTTTTAATATCATTTCAAAAAATTGATATCCCCTTGAAATCAATGGGAAACGATGAGTCAATACTCTGGACTCGCTTCGCTCAATATGCAAACGGCACCCAAGATTTCACGAGCGCAGCGAGTCGAAATTGAGGGTTTGTTGGCGCCCCTAGTTAATAAATTTGTTAATTTGAATCTTTTTATATACAGTTTTCTTGTTCGTTTTAGTATAAATATTGTATATGTTATATCGAGAAAATTCTAGAGATCCCTTTTAGAGATCTTTGATAAAATTGGGCACACAATTGTATACCGACGGAACCAAAACAATATTTCTTAAGGTGTAGCTAAATAGAAATCTATCTATATAATATATAAAAAAAACCATTTCTTTTTTTATCTTTTAACTATTTTATTTATTGATTTATTTTAGGAGAATAAAAAAATATGGACGAAATTAGTTAGAATATATTTTTTATAAATTGAAAAGTGTAAATTTATAATATATATTTTTAATACTAAATACCCTGTGTGTATACGTTGGTCTGCGGTGGATCCAAAAATTAAGTCATCACTCACAGCGACCAACTGTTTTATTTTTTAAATACCAATTGGAATGATGTTATGCAATTCTATTGATATTGCATTAATTTTATGTATTTTTAAATTAAATTAACCCTACATTTTTGTAAAGTTAAATTATACCTACAGATGATGTAGCAAAAAAATTTTTTATATAATATTAACATGATATTTTAATAATTTTTCAAATAAAAAACCAAATAAATTATATATGATGTTTTCTGCAGTTTCAAAACAAAACGGAATCAATGAATAACACCGTCCAAACGCTTTTATAATCCTTATTTTGACAGCAAACTTCAATGGAGATAAAAAACGAGAGAGAAAACGCTATACGAGTGAGCGAGATAGCAATAGCCTCACTTGGGTGGCATTATGAGTCATGGTAGCTCTTACAAGTGACAGATTATTTTTTTAATACAGATTAAAAAGATTGTTCCAAATCCTAATAACAGAAAAATGTATATGTATAGAATATGTGTACTCTATGGTAATTCTCATCTTAAGAAAGTGTCTCAATTGTTAATAAAAAAAATTACGTATTTTTATTTTATTTTACGTTAACTTTTACGGGGTCATGGGTTCAAACTGGCCAAAAATGTTACCTATCTTCCTTTGTCGATACACAAAAGTAAGTAGTAAATATAAAAATAAAAAATCTAACTTAATCCCCCAATGTAGTTAACATAAAAAATACAATTCTTATCTTTAATTCTATAAAAATCCAGCAATTAAATCAACTTGGACCATGAAAAAGGATTTATATGCGTCGTAAAGATCTAAAAAATCATTAATACTAAACACGAGATCACCAGACAGACATACAAAAAAACATGAACGGAAAACAACTCAATTACTTCACACAAATGTTCCTTAAATAAACTCAATTTTGACAATGCATTATCTACCTTAGTTATTATAAAATAAAGTTCAATTTATCTTTATGAAATATATAGAAGAATTCCTTACAATAACGACAAAATTATATTTGATACCTTTAATTGTTATTGGACTTTATTCAACTGAGATAAAGTCTCTTTTGTTAATCATATAAAGTAAATGATAAGCAAAATTATACTCTATTACAAGGCATCAAGGTGTAATAAAAATATATGGTGTCAGTAAAATGAGTTCCTTTTATGAAATTTTAGAATTTTAAATTCTATTCAAAGAATTATGAACTTTACTACTCTATATGTAAAGTAAGAAATCAATTGTAGTAATAACAAATGTACTACAGAATAAAATATATTTTGCGGTGCTAATTTAGACTATAATATATAGTAATAGTGTCGATAATTGCATGATTAAAAATTTTCCCAGTTGTGGCTTTAACTTGAAATGTTTTGGTGACATGAGCGTAAGGCGCGTGGTTAGGATGGTATGGAGTCGAATGTTTAAGAAATATCTATTTAATTTATTGTTGTTATTATTAATTTTATTGAAAAAAAAAACAAGTACTGTTAAAGTTAGTATTTTCTTTCAAAATATTAATATAAAAAAAATAAAGATAAGTAAAAAAAATTTCAAAAAGATATACAAAAATGAAAATCATAATCCAACAAAGAATAAATTATACCTCTTTTCAAACAAGTCCTGGTATATTAAAACTAAAAAATAAAGGAATACTAAAAGTGCAGAAAAAAATATCACCCTCCAAAACTAAACCCCCTTTTCAAAACAACCCCCCTAACTCCCCCTATTTCTATAAAAAATAGCCCAAAAACGTAATTTCCAAGTCGGCTCGTCTGCGTCTTGTGTGGCCAGACCACCCAGCTCGTATGAGAATTAGGCGCCAGTACACCACCGACATACATGGAGCCTGTACTTGTATGAGTAAAGAAATATTTTTAACATCTTACAAGTAAATATTCTATAAACACTGTACATAGAAAAAAAAAAAATGGCGCCTATAAAAAAATCCATAAATTTTACAAATGATTGCTGAATAATAAATCTAATTTTATTTTAATTTTATGACGTCGGTCACATAAACAAAAACAACAACAAAACTAACATGACAAGTAGTAAGGTTAACTATTTAATTTAGTTTTAAAAATAATATATGAAAAACTGTTAATTACTTTCAATAATTAGAAAATAACATTAATACAAAAAATATAATATTATAAAAAAACTAAATACATGGATAAAAAGTAATAAAACAATTTGAATGATATATTTATTTTTGGTACATCTGTCAGTATTTGTATCTTAATTTATGTTTATATTATAGAATATTTATTAATTTCGATTCGCCTGCAAGCAGAGTCGCAAACAGAAAGTAGTATTAATAAAAAGTCGTATATACTCGTATCTTTGAAGCTTAAGAATAGTATTTCGTTAACAAAATAATAAATTTAAATTTAATTGATATGGAATTCTATAAAATGACGGAATATAATTTTAAAAAAAATGTTATAAAATTTCAATTTATGCACCCACCAAAAATGTCTAATTTATGAACGTACCTCATTAGAGCATAGATAATAGAGCGATAAACGTCAAAGTTGTTTATGGTCAGACTGAGCTGTCAAATTATTTGCATACCCGCCTATACCTTATTTAGTGTGGAATTTTAATATTATTTCAATTAAATTTATTGTTTCCTTTAACATAAATCAAAAATATTATCATACTAGCTTTTGGCCGCGGCTTCGCATGGATATAGTGGCTTTCACGTAAAGATATATTTCGTCTGGAAAGTTTATTTAAAGCTATTTAGGATAAAGATTTACGCAGTGTACGCAAAGACATTTCTGAGAGCAGGAGCTTCTTACTTACTTGTTACTTATTGTTATATTATGGCATGATTTAAATAAAAATCTTTATAAATTATATCTCATGTGCTATTCTGATATTTAAGTTATATTACTGTAAAGTTTCGTCAGAATCGGTTCAGTAATTTTTGCGTGATATACTAACAAACATACATCTTCACAAACTTACATCTTTAATATTATATTATTCTATGAAGACTATACAAATTGGAGTTTCGTAAAAAAACCTAAGTAAATTATAGTTAAATTAACACTAAACATATTTTGATTGAGTTTTGATTGAGAGTATTATAAAGTCATTTATAAAGTTAATTGTTTTATAATAACGTTAAAAGAATTCGCGACTCACATTTGACCGGAAAGGCGATGGCTTCCGTCCGCCTTTGATCTTTAATACCATAACATAAATACTCTAAATGTTCATTTTACTTATTATTTTTAATTAATAAAATCATTGTAATCTAAATTGAATCTTAATTTCTAAATGATAGAGTTTATTCTGCTTCATTATTATTATACGTCACGGTATTAAATATATTTTCACATAACAATGGGAATTAAACTTTATTACCTGAACAATAAAGCTGAATATAAAGATATAAAGATCGTTGGAAGAGTTAAGAAATTCGAATAAGACGTTGTAAAATTAATTTGTCCGTTTTGAATTTAGAACGAATTAAAATGAACTTTATTATTTAAGTTATAGAATCGATTTTGAATCAATCGAACGATTGGGTTCTTTATCATATAAACAGATATTAGTTGTATTGGAAGAAAATGTCTTCATTAAACAACTTCGTTGGTGGCATCGACTTGTAAAAAGACCCAACTTTTAAGACAATCTTTGTTGAATAATATTGTATAAATAAAAATAATAATATTGCTTTTTCATTTCGTTACACTAATAAGAAAAATAATTTAATTTGATAAATATGAATCACTTACTTTTTTTTACTACAAAGAGTAACAGGTCATAAAAGTTAAAATTAATTAATATATCGATATTAAATTATGATAAAAATAATTATACATATTTATATATACATATAAAGTGTCTGTATATCACCAGACCCCCCACCATGTCACTAATTAAGATGTTATCCCATATTCGTTCAAACTAGAGCTTTCTTGTCGAAATGCTTGTCTTAGTTGGTCTTTATCAAAGCAGTTTATTTCGATTTAAAATCTTAGCCGCTTTAAAAAAAAAATTCAAATCAACAGTATAATAATTATTTGTCAATTTGTTTATTATTTGTATATAAAATGTTTGTAGGTTAGTAATAATGGTGTGTTTTCTTTGTTTCAGGACGAAGTAAGTACGGGTCCCGTTCAGGGGTGCAAAGTGAGAGACAATGAATTATTAACAAATAGACAAATACATATATGTTCAAGTAATGCATGGGTTCACACACACACAACTCACACACACATTCAAATGTATAATATAATAGACCTATCTGCTATAGTTATAAATGTAACTCAATTCAATGATGAGTAGAGGTCACTGACCCGTACTTTTTGTGGTCAGTTTTTGTCACTTATCCGAGTCACGCTTGCTGTTTCTAAGGAATTTTGAAAATATTTAATTTATACTTTTTGTTATACAATTGTTACTTTTATATAAAAAATGTTATAGGATTAATTAAGAAGCTTTTATAAATTTCTTTAATGATTTCTTTTTGTATAATTATATTTTATTTTAATTGCATCGTGATGTTTGTTTGTGTGCTTTATTTATACTGGCTTTAAATTATTTTAATAATAATATACTTAATAATATAATACATAATTATATATCAACTGACATCCCACTACTGACTTGAACTTTAAAAAATACAAAGATTTAAATCATTTAATCTTATATATTTGACTAGTTTTTGACCGCGACTTCGTCTGCGTGTACAGGATTACATACTCGAAACATTCGCTCACAAATACTGATCGTAGAAAAGAAGTATAATTATAATTGTTTCTCTTTTTTAGCGATTTATTATCTAAATTTGCTTGTAAGGATTACAGTATGACGTTAAAATGACCTTTCTCAACAATTTGTAGAAAACCACCAATTTATTTTTTCATATAGAGATACACGAATACACAAACAGACCATTATATATATATATAATATCTGTAATTGAATGTCGGATGTTGGTGTATTTTATTCCAGGTGGCGTCTCCGTGCCCGTGAGGCAGTCGGTGCAATATTTTGACCAATTTTAAAATAATAATAATATATATGAATTGGTTAAGATATTGCATCGTCCGCTTTACGGGAATGCCTGCGTGATTTGTGCCTGTTTGTGTTTATTTGTTATTATTTGTGCCTGTTTGTGATTATTTGCGGACATTTGTTGTTATTTGTGCCTGTTTGTGATTATTTGTGGCTATTTCTTTTTCTTTGTGCCCGTTTGTGTTCATTTGTGCTAATTGTGCTTTACGTTTTTGTGTTTCTAATGTTAATTATATGTCTGTGCTTAGGAGACCTGATAAATTACATTTGTTACATTATTAAAATATATATAAATATACACTAACACATTATCAAATTTGTACATCTGTGTGTGAATCCGTCTAAAAAAATATTTTTTTAGTAAAAAATAAATATGTATTTATAATAGGTATCCTTAAAGGATAATTATAACTACATAATTGATTTTATGATATACAGGGAACAAACAAACTAACATTCATATTCATTAACTTTCTTACACGAAGTTAATTTTTATATATATATTAATATAAATTTTACATTACTGGTAAATAAAACAAGAGCATGTATTTGGCTTAACCTTCAAGAATGGTTTTCGATTTGGTATTAATTTGATGCATCCCATCACCACTATTCTATGGTAAAATAATATTCTTAAAAATAACAGACAAATGTTATTAATATATATCTTATTTTACATTTACTCTTAAATGCGTTTTTTCAAGAGATTCATGAGTTTGATTGTATTGTTTACAATAAAGTTTTTCCATCTAGGCCCTAGAACCAGAAGACCAAAGAAGCCCCCCGGGGACGGATGTCCCTCAGACGAGAAGCGACCCAGGACTGCGTTCTCTGGCCCTCAACTCGCTAGATTGAAGGTAATTTGGGCTATTATTCTGTTTAGTATTAAATGTAATGTTAATGTACCTTGTAAAATAGGGTCCTGTAGGGTCCTGTAGGGTTATCTATGATTTGTTTTATCATTAGATCTTCCATATCCCCCCACTTTTACTTTCCTCTATCCTTCTCTCTTCTCTTCGCCTTCAACAAATCTTTAATATCCACGCACTTTTATTATCTCAATAGATATAACTTTTGTAACGAAAACTTCTTGAATATCACACAATATACTTAATAACACTTCACTTCACTTTTAAACTGATATTATAAAGTTATATAGTACACTCGTCATCTTAGTTTTACAGTTTAACTACTGGACTGGACTGTAGAACTGTTTGAGTTTAAAACTCACATTACATTTCTTACTCCATACAGTGATTATAAATTAATAATATGTATTTATTAAATACTATTTTTCACTTCCATACGTTAAAAGTCCACTTAAGAATACACATGTAACATATAAATGAATCACTCCGACAAAATTGGATTTGCACTTGAAGAGAAACAAAAAACCTAACCTCTCGCGAATTTGCGCCAAAATCAATGGCCGCCCATAATTCAGTCAAAGAAACAAACCAAACAGCCTATGCGCATACAGCCGATACATATTTAAACTAATAACCCTTTAAAATATTATTAGTATATATATGTGTATTATATTGTGTTGTCTGTGCAGCACGAATTCGCGGAGAACCGTTACCTGACGGAGCGCCGGCGGCAGGCGCTGGCTGCGGAGCTGGGGCTGGCCGAGGCGCAAATCAAGATTTGGTTCCAGAACAAGCGCGCCAAGATCAAGAAGGCGTCCGGGCAGCGCAACCCGCTGGCGCTGCAGCTGATGGCGCAGGGGCTGTACAACCACAGCACCATACCCCTCACCAAGGAGGAGGAGGAGTTGGAGATGAAGGCACGAGAACGTGAGCAGGGGAGGAATTGAAAGGATGAGAAATGAACTGTTCTAGTGTTGATAGATGTTTAATACAGTGAATTTTTTGGAAGACATTTTCAATATAAATAATCTGAAAGATCCTAATAATTATAATTAGCAGCATTTCTAAAATATATAACTAATACGTTAATAATGCATTTTGTTGAGTTTATATAAAAATTGTAAAAATTGTTTGATCTCCAAAATAAATAATAGAAGTAAACATTTAAAAATACTTAATAATAAAAGTGGCTGAACCTTATGTAGTACAACTTTTAATATCCCGAGGCTACTGTAAATAGATCTAAAATTGGCGAATATTTTTTTATTTAAAAAAAAAAAAGCTTTGTAAAAATATATTATGTAAAATCTTGCCATTTTAACTAATATAGGTAAATAATTTAAATGATTGTAAAAATATTAATATTAAATGTAAATATTAGTATGATATAAGTTATATTTTAAGTTATTTATTGTGCAATGTAGCAGTATTAGACGAAATGATATATTGACAATATTTTTAAAAGGAATACAATAAACAAACTCAATAAAAAAATTATAAAAAATCAATTTCGAATCTCAGACCGTTGGGTGTCCGTCCCAATCCCGCAAACTGAGCCATCGCGTCAGTACAATTAAAGTTATTAAAAAAAATATTGTCAATAACAACTAAATTAGTGATTTCTAAGAATTAAAACATGTTAGAAAATTTAATGGTGTTTTATTTATTAGAAACCAAAAAAATAAGGTGTCAACCCTAACACAAGAACAATGTAGATTAACTGAAGTATAAAGTTACCCCTTGACACATTTTAGGGGGTGGGGGTGGGGGGTAAGAAGGGTAAGATTTTATTGGAATTTTTGCGGGCGACGCGAATCGAGAATGTTTTTTTCTTACCGATAGGGTAAGTGTTAATTAAAATATTTTTGTAACACTTTAGTTTTATTTCTAATTGTATTTATTTATATTTATGAAATAAGGTTGATTGATTTGTTTAATATTTTTTGTCATTCCAACAGTTTTTTAAATCCAGACACGAATACATATATGTATATATATATGATTAAATAAGTATTTCTAAATATAATTCTCTTAAATATATATTATTAGAAATAGTATAATTGGAAAAATGTCGAAAGTAAACGAAAATTTCAACATGATTTGAGATATTCTTTTAATAACATAAGAAATAGGAATAACCTGTAACGTTAAATATACTTAAACAATCATTGAACAAATAAGTATATATTTATTTTTGATTGAATTATATAAAAAAAACATTTAATGATATAATAAAATAAAAAACAATTACAAATTCTTCAATTCTAAACATTGGCGTCACAAATCGATTTCAAAATGAAATTGCTCAAAAAACAGTTAATTTAAACCAAGGGTGGCTCGCGTGCCGACTGTAACACTCGGCTTACACGGAGCGCCAAACAACATTCATAATACTATATAACAATACATTCATATCTTAATTAATTTAAATGCACTTATTAATATATGAAATTGATTGCAAATATATATTTTTTTATTATTAGATAACTAAGCAATATTTTAAACAAGCTTTTGCCCGCGACTTCAAACACACTAAGTTATATAAGTACGATAATAGGTAAGAGGACTTTACTATCATATAACACAATTTTTTTATAAATATATTATTCTGATGTATAAACTTAATTCTATAAAGTTTCATGCAAATTCAATCAATAGTTTCTGATAGTCTAACAAACATACATACAAACAAAATTACACATTAATATCTGTAACCTTAAAACTGGTATCAGCGCCATGTGACCCCGGCACGAGATGGAATTTCACAAGTAGTGTCTTTTATTTTTACACAAGGGTTGGCACCCTTACAGCGAACACGTGTCTAGATTTATATACGAACAGACAGATCAAAGTTGAAATAAAAGTGTAGGGAAAGGTACGTCTTAGAATAAGATTACTTTTATATTGAAAGAGAAGACGGATTTACCTTAAATATATTAGATATATGTATTTGTTTTGTCTCTATATATTTTTTATTAATGTTATTGTTTTTCTAATTCGAATTTTACTATTATTTTGTTATAAATTTTCGTTACTACAATGTTTATATATATATATATATATATATATGTATATATACCTATTCTACTTATGTGTATATACTTATAATACTAATAGGTATACAAAAATCATACCTGTTTTCTTGACCCTGAATGACTGATTGTAGTCTATTGAGTGAATGAATATACAAGAACGAACAGTCTCTCTAGATACATTCAATATGGAAATTCTTTTGAAGCCTATGTAGTACCGGTTTTAATCTAATGGTCACAGGTTCGAATCTATTTTAAATGTTTATACAATATATTGGTATATAGGTTTTTGATGTGTTCCGCCACCCCGCATTGGTGCATCGTGGTTAAAATTGTCATTGTTATAAGAATCTAATACGACTGTTACAGGCTTGTAAAATAAAATATTTATATTAATATCACAATTCTCATATTAAGATAACTTTATTAAAAGAACACATATACATATTATAAGATGGAAAGGGTAAGTTTTACTAAATACATTTTTTGAATACATATAAATAAATATTATCAACATTGTCTAAAAGAAATTACCGAGTACAACTTTAAAAGCCTTTCATTGACACTCTTCACAGATATTTGAAATATAATTTAACCTCAGAATAAAACAGTATCATACCAAATTGTAAATGTGTAATCCACGGCAGCTCTTCCTCAAGACAACTAACAAACATAAAGTAACTAAATAAAACAATTAGTTTATATACAAACCAACTGTAAAAATACAAAAAAAAACCTAAACACAGGTGTGACGACACGAAAGTAATCGGGGTTAAGGACCTTTTGACGGTAAAATAAAAATGTCTGACCACCCACGACGCATGCGCCCAACTGACCATTTTAACGCGACCGCCACTCACCAATGCGCATTTAAAAGGGTGAGCTCTTTTAAAAATGGACGAAACCGCCAGTTTAATTTGACCCGTAATTTCCAATGTTAAATGCGAAACGTGAGTCCAAAATTTATTGGATCATTAGTTTAGTACACAAATATAGGGTATAGAAATGCCTAGGCCACACACAGAGGCGCAAAACACTAAATAGGTTTTCACCGCAAACACCATTTTACTTAGCTCTTAAAGATTTACTGTCCAAGTGTATTATATATTATTTTAAATTCTAACATAATAGTTTTATTTTTATTTTTAACGCTCTCAATACTAAGGAGTTTTTATTCATAGTCATAACACTTTTCGAACTTCCGTAAAAAAGCAAACAAAATTATGGCGCCATGTCAATAATTCAAATAAAAAAAATAAACATTTGTAAGCCAATTAACAGGCGAGTCCTTTTATAAAATATGCACCTTATTTTCCGAGTGGGAAAATTCTTTTTACTACGTTGTTTAGTTTTAAAAATGTAAAAATAATTTTGTAATTACTTCAAAGCAATCGAACGCGATCAATACAAGGAGGAATTTTTGAAAATAGAATGCGTAAACTATAGGGCTATCACTTTTATATAATTTTGGAAATGGAATAAAGGTATTGGCAACCTTTTTTCGTGTTTATTTTTATTAGGTATTAAGTGTATTTTTATTTAGTGTATCCGAGACAGCCTATTAGCTGGTCTTTAACATTCTATAACTAGACCTATTATCGATTAGAATCCATTAAGCAGTTAATTAAATGGGGTACATAAAATTGTAATATTATTACCTTCATAAACAATAAATTAAGTTAAACCTGTTATGTTAGAACTACGGCAATTACTACAAGAAATACGTTTATTAAGTCGTATATAATTATAAATAATTATTTCATGTTTCGAGAAAATATTTATACTCGTAGTTCATGTTGAATGCGACAATGGCTCACTCGATATTTTTTAAATGATCACTCAATTAACAAAGTAATTATATTATTATGTTCTTTGCGTTGCACATTATTTTTTTTTAATTTATCTTTAAACTATTAATTTTTTTTCCTCAATAATTTGTATATTTTTATCTTCTATGCATCTAACATAAAAACTAAACTGATAAAGTATTTAAAATATAATTGGTATATATTTTATAATTATGCAAAAAATATCCTGGGACGGAGTTTAAAATAACTTAAATTCAGAATAAAATCCAGACCAAATATATATATATATATATAAAATGAAAAATTTATTAAAAATAATAATAATACTTAGGAAGCACAATAATTAATGAAGTTTTCCAAGCCGACAACCCTGCCCCGGACCAATCAGTGATATGCGCGCGCGCAATCTATCACGCGCAAATAAAAATAAACACGTCGATATGGGTGGTCGGGCCTTAATATATCAATTTACATTTTAGATCACATTTTGTTTAAATACTCTTAATTATATTGAGATTACAAGACTGATTGCTGTTTTTGTCTTTATCTTTTTTAGTTATATCAAAAATTTGTGATATTTGCATACAGGTTCACTGCTGGGATATACAAATGTAAAGGCGTAGCCCACTATGATATAATAATGTTAGCGGGTTACTTTACCTATTATAGATTTTTTTCTATGATGAAGACTGAAAGGTATGTTTATTAATTATATTCCTTAGTTTCTGGTTTTTTATATGCCAATATTTAGTAATACTTACCCATTTTAAGATATTGTGATAGAAATTTAATATATACCCTAAAATGTAGAGTATTTCGGAAATCCTACAATACAATGAAATAACTATCAAATGCTTAAAAAAGTTGTATAAAAGTACTTTAAAAATGTTAATGATATACCTTGTTAAAATTTCGCTCCAAACTCATCAAAGGTAAGGATTCGATTCCCGGTGAGTCACCAAATTACAGACATTGTTTGACGGATAGCCGCGAGCCAATGTTTATTTTTAATCTTGAACTAAAGACTCGAAATTGCTATGTTTTATAAATTTGTATTATTAAGTATGAAGTATTTTAACTTACTGACTCAATTTACATTTACTTCCAAGTTAACTCGAATATGTATAGCAATGTATTGAGATATTTGATCGTGAACTTCAAACTACTATCACGGTCACCATTGTCAAGGGTCATAGGTCAATTAGATAAATAAATTATAATTATACATCAATGAAAACAACCCCCAACTGTCAAATGTAATTTCTAATAAAATTAAAATAAAACTGTCCCCTTAATTAAATATAAAATAAAAAAGAAACAATTAAAACCTCTTTGTTAATTCATATATTTTTAAACGCAGCGAGCTGTCACGACACCTGTCCAAATGTCAGAATGGAGCTGTCAAAATAGCGTCCATATCTGATTAATTGATCGAACACGATACTCTGCTCAATGGCTTATTAAAAACTATCGGATAATCTCTATACGGTCTTGAATGCCTAGGTCATAGCGACATTGAGGTTATATATTTTTTACTTTCAATCATTGTTCACTGAAACTACAATGTGAAGTGACATGTGGAGTAATATGATGATGGCGATTTCATGTGAGTATTTTGTTTGTTTTTGTGTCCTTCCAATGATATTAAGGTTTTATTTATAGTTAAAAGTTGTTATAATTTTTAATTAATATAATTTTTGGTGAAAATATTTCAACGTTATAAAACATGATATTTTATATTTTTTTCTAATATCTCGTTACACAAATGTTAGTTTATTTACTCAAATAAAAATCTCAAAAGAACAATTAAAAAGTTATTCCAATTTATTAACAATATGTATAGCTCTAAATCATTCATAAAATGCGGTTGAAAGTAATTAAATGTTTTATAAAGTACTCCAGTATTCTAAGTAAAAGAATTTACTTCCTAATTAATATTATAATGTTGGCATTACTTACCGCCAACACAAATCCATACAGTGATAGGTTAATAACAATGTTAATTCATTAAATAATGATCCATTAAGACATTTTATAAAATGGAATCCAGATAGATCTCAATAACAATGGCCTCAGAAGAAATTAAACAGAGTCAGTTTGTAATGAGTTTGTATTAAGAAATAAAAAACTTTGCCATACTCCAGAGCGAGGTGGAGATACCTTTCTCCATATATAAGAAGGGGATGGACGATTCGCGGATGACGTCACGAGTGCAAGCGTGCGAGCGAGAGGGGATATGCGAAATTTAAAGGTGAGAGAGTGATAAATAGATTAAAAAGGGCTAAGGATAAAAGGTGAAATGCATAGATTTGTAAAGTAGAGGTGACAAATTATTTTATAGTTAATGGGTTGTGGATAATTATGACGGACCTGTCTAGTTTTATTTAGTATTCATTTATTTATTTTTCATACTGTTTATTTTTGTACGATTTTATACTACTGATCTAAGAACAAGTTTGATTTCACAGTTTTTTATAGATATATCGAGTGTGTTTAAATATATTATAAATGCAATTACGTTGTTAAAGTATGTATTAAGATAAAAATGACGTAAAAAACATTAAATCAACATTATTTTTAACAATATTATCAACAACGGCCGCACTGCATTTCTTTAATCTATGATAATTTCGTCGTGTGAAAGAGCGTGATGGCCTGCTATAAATCCAATACGTTGGAAAGGGATAGGAGATAAGACCACCCAAGTTGAAACGCGGTATTAATGTTCTTTGATTGCGCTTTGTTAGTCTTGATACTTTTTTAGTTTTTTTTTTTTTTTTATTATTTTATTTTGATTGTTATTTTTTTTTAGTCAAATTAAGATCGCTATGATTTGGCTCAGATTTCAGATATTAAAATTTTATGTATACAATTTGAAATAGGAATGTCCGTTAATTGATCGAGATGTTTCTTTTGAAATATTTGCAATTTCTTTCCTGTTACGAAATTATTTAATATATTTCACAAGTGAAAATTTTTTTATAAGACTTCATTTTATTTAATTAATTCTGTAATATCTGAAGAATGAACTCGTTTTATTACATTTAATAATGATATGTCAACGTCGTTAAAGTATCAAATAACAAAATCGATCTACATTTTTCGATCTGACGATTGTAACATGAAAACATACGTTCCGTAAGTATGTATAAGAGACGCTGCGATTTTTTTTATATAATTCATAGAAATAAATAATATTTATTATTTATAAATAATTATATACAAAAATCATGTTTATATTTAAAAAAATATAAATTAAAAACACAATAATAAACACACCTTAACACACAACACCCCCGTGTGTTTTCGTTTAACGCCTCCCGTTTGTAATCAATAGATTTTGTATTGATGTATTGTTAATTGTATGGATTTGTTTGAAAATATGCCATGAGTTTTATCGGTAACGGCTTAGCATTAAAGAACATGGAATTGGTTTATTATTAATATGAAATAATAGTCTCAAGTTCGGTTCCCGGTTGTTATTATTAGTTGAAACACGCAGTAGTTATTAGAACAAGTTGGAATATATCTATATTAATATTATAAGTATGTTCGTTTGTTTGAGTTAATCTTATCTTTATAAACGCCGGCTTCTGTAATCCACAGACGGAGACGCGGATAACATGTAGTTTTTAATATTTTAAAAAGGTATATATGATTTTTTATCCATTCCAAAAAATATATTTATATAAATTATATAGATTAAATATTGTTATAATAATATTATATGCTATCTTATTAACTTAAATTTGCCAAATAATATGAGTATTTAACTAAAATTTAACTATAGAATATAAGTTATACGTTTATATAAACTTCCATCCCCCCTTTTTTAGTTATTAGGGTCAGAATATTTGTAATTATATGATATAGATGAGTTCTAAAACACCAGCTTTCTAGGTCCCGGTTTGTTCTGGTTTTATGAGTAAGGGAGCGTCTCCCTAAATATTCTTATTCTGCAACTTTTTTATTTAACACACTTAATATATTACTATAATAAATTGACAATACTAGTTGAATTATGAACACAGAAATACATGCCTAAAATATTTATAATTATTATTATTGTTTATTTTTGTATAGAATTAGTCTTTTAACCAAATTGTTCTTCCTCTTCATGTATTAATAATTTATAAAAAAAGAGCTATGAAAAATGGTAACCATGGCAACCATCTCGCTGTGAATGTAAGATCTAGAAAAAATATTGAATTAATTTCATAAGTTTACGAAAAACTCGTATCAATGATACGTCCAAGAAAATGTAGAAAATTAATTTATTATATTTATTTGTTTGGGTTTTAACCGCTTTTGAGATAATTTTCATCAAACAGTTTTGGATGTATATGAAAATACAGTAGAAGCGTATCTCAATTCATCTCAGCTTTCAACATTACTATCAAAACGATATTCATACAAAGAAAAAATTTAAACTCGTATAAAATAAATAAATGACAAAGATCTAAATTAAGTTATTATTTGTAATTAGAAAATTCGATATATTTTTTAACTAAATAGTTACAGAAAATAGCTATCTTAAACAGTTTTCTTTCATTTTTAACTAAATATAGTATGAGAATTTTATAGATACGGACAGGATTGGAACCTGCGTCCCTTGAGAGAGATTAACATGGACGAACATGTTATACTCGTACATATTAGTTTAACATTTCCTTTCTATGATCCAGGAGTACACAGAATGTGTCCTAAAAACTTAAGATAGAAGAAACTTAATTTATACCGACAATCAACTTTTTCTAGATTAGATTAGATTAGAAACATCGCAATTTCAAAAACATGGACCTGGAACAGTATCTTGATAACAGCATCTGAAGACCTGCTACAGAGTTACAGATATTGCAGCAGTATACTCTGAAATATTGCAGAAGTATCCATCAAACTATTCTTCGTCCGTAGTAAGTAAATCTCGTTACAATGTTATATTTTTTCAACATTTATAACGTTTTTTGTTATAAAATGTTAACTCGGAGACCGTGATAATCGATTATATAAATTCAAGTTCCAGTAAAGAGATTACTATAACAGACGTCAATTAATTACAGACAAAAAGGACGGCCATCTTGTTTTTTATATTAACCTATTATATTTATACTATAAATAATTTTATATACTATTAATGATGATATTTTGTGATTAAATTGTCGTTTGATTTCAGTACTTTGTCTTGTTTCGGTTAAATCTTATCCAATCTATCAAGCACTAGTTCAGGTAGCACACTAACATCGTATACTGAAACGACTGTTAGTGAGCTGTTAGCGACCTTGTGATTGGTGGACACTATCATGGAGTCAAATAGTGCGCTAAATTTACGAATAAATATAAATATATGATTGCAGTGTATTAATAATACAATAAATTAAATAAATTTAAATATTTAATAAAATTTTTCTCATTTAAAATAATATTTTAATTTAAATAATTGAATTAACTATAATAATATAACAGATTTATAATAAAAATAAATATATTGATTCGACGAGAGTAGAGTCGACCGCCATTAAATAATTTAAAATTTAACATGATAAAGTAATTTGATTACGTTTCCGCTACAATTTGTATAAAAATAGTAAAAAAAACATAGTATACATATATATATATAATAAATAACATATATCTTATTTACATATTATAATTCGAAATATATTATATTTTTATCTTGTTTATGTAAAGATAGAATATCCTTTAAGGAGTTTAGCTCTGAGACTCGGTTATCAACTCGACATTCAATATGTACGTACAGGGTCAAGAAATGCTAATAACGAATTTTATATATATATATATATATATATATATATATATATATAATTGTCTGTTTGTTGCCTCAAGTCAAATATATATTGACCTCTAAAAAAAAGTAGCGAAACTGAAATAGTAAAATGTTTAAAGTAATAATAGTATTTTAATTAATATTACAATAATTTTATTAATGTTTGTTCATATATATATATATATTTTTACATATAGTAAGTCGGACGGTGTATCGCTTACTTCGTGTGTGGTCTCGTGGCTTAACCGAGTGAGAAGAAAGAGGTACTGATTTAAGTTAATTTTTTATTTTATTTTATTACAGTTATTTTCTTTACAATACCTAATACTATTCTTATATTAGTGGAATTATAAATGGCAAAGAAGCATAAAATAATTTTAAACATAAAAATAGTATTTTCTAATAATAAAGAAATAAAATTGAAATCATTAAAAGAAATATAAATAAATAAAAAATCACTTTATTTTTAAATGTAATGAAAATAAAAATCACAAAAAAAAACTCCTGAACAGATAATGAGTGAACTAATACCGGTGTTATAGTTTACTAATTAGGAGCTACCCAACAAATGAAGAACGAACCGATATTTATGTTTTGAGATTGCATTAGATGCTCTCCTCACTGAAATAACATTGGTTTTGAGGCGTGTAGCTTCCGATATTAATAATCGATCCCAATCTAATTTCTCTATATAGAAATTGCGATCCGTTATTCGATTTATCAGTGCCAATAATCTATCTGGATTATTTAATAAGTTGTCTTATCGATGTAATATGTAATAATTGCTTGACTAAAGCGACATCTACCGTCCATAAGAAATATTAATTGTTCAATCAAAATGTGTTTAGATTATTTTTTATATTATAATAGCATATGTAAATATATGTATTATTATCTATATGTCGGTCTGTCCTCGTCAATCAAAGCGTCGTGAACGTCTGTGTGTTCGTCTCGTTACTCCTAGTTCTCACATATCTCGCTAACTGTTATAATTTGAGAGTACAAATTTGTTTTCTATTGTTGGTTAGTTTAAAGTGGGTTACTGATGCGTTTTAGTTTTTTTGTTTGTTTTACTTATTATAGGTTTAGTTTTTTTTTATTTTTTCGTTATACTGACTCAGTTTTAAGTGTTGGGTGATAGGAATACTATGAAGCTTCCGGGACAAGTCTTTTGGTGACCTTAACCCTTGACCTTTGTATTGATGAGTGCGAATCTGACCCCCGAAAAATATTTAAATATATAATTAAAATAGATAGGGATAGGGATAGATGGGTTTTATATCTCATGTAACCCACAATTCCATAATGGGTTAACATCGCGGGTTAAGTTCGATATTTTTGTACTAAAAAGAAATTGTTCAGTAATGCAATAAATTTGGTGTTGTAACTTTTTATGTTACCTACAAGTCCATAACGAGACATGGCGGGCTAAGCTCGATTTCATAATAAAAGATTGCCCAGCAGTGGGACAATGAACATACAAACAAATACAATTTAACAATAAGATTATTAAAGTAATAATGAATTTTGACTCATCATTTCTAACTATAATGCTATTATAATATTATATATAAAAAACGAACTGAAACATCCGAAGTACAGACAATCTATTAATAGTTGATTTATTTCAGCCCTCGACAGATTTATGACGAACGTTTTAACATATACAAGCCTTTGCGCGCGACTCCGTCTGACATTGCTTCCCGAATTAGCATCAGTTTGTTCAAAGATAAATTAAAAATACTATAATAAAAATTAAAAATGCCCAAGAAATTAATCTTTTTAGTTAAAATAAAAATTTGTTAAGCGTGTTTTATACGAACATGTATATTTTAACCATATTTGAAGTCAAAAGATATATATATATATATATAAATAAAGCAATGACGAACAGACAGAGGTACTGTATATTATTATAATATATTATTAGTAGGACGCGCTGGTGTTGTTTTATCTGGTGCGACGACAGCGTCCGTCGATTATATATAAATAATGTTTTATTTAAGCTTTAAGTGTGTTTCGTCACTACTTATTAAGTGGCCTCACTTAAAATAACTTATATTTATAAGTATATAAATTTTAAATAGTATTTTTTAGATAACTAGTGCCTTTGAACGCGATTTTGCTCGCTATGATTTTACATGGGTGATATGTCGCAATATGTTATTCTGATGGTACCTATATTACTGTAAAGTTTCATCGAAATCTGTTGAGTATTTTTCGAGTAATAGAGCAACAGATATACATACATAAACTTTTCGCATTTCTAACTTTAGCAGGATTTAGGATATTAATTTAAAAAAAATCTAATGAGCTAAAATCATTAATATTAGTACTGACATGATAGCTCAGTTTTCAGTGCAGTTACAGCATCGCAATGGTAGCAGGTACGAATCATTTCATGTTGATGATTTGTTCTATATATTTTATGGTCACGTCTGAAACTATGAAAAGTATTATACAGATGAGTATTAAGTGTGAATGTGAATTGGTATAAGACAGAAGACATGTATGGAGTGGAAAATATTATAAAGGATGTCTTCACCTATATGACGTGGGATAGAACGTGAAAGGAATTGACGTATTGATACCATAATATTTGGACAAATACAGGATGATTTTATATTATATATATATATATATATTAGTTAACCTCAGTTGTAGTTGAATGTAGTACCTCCACCGGTCCCGTTTGGTCCCGAGGCGTGCAAGGGTGCTAAATACACCCAAAGCTAATAATAACGTATAATAATAAATGTAAAACAATTTTAATTGGTCGTCTGTTTGTTTAGTTAAGGGTGTGATATATCGCCTCTGCTAATTGGAGAGCAATTACACGTGTCGCGCTGATGTACGACTGTACGGGGTGCTCTCAACATATATATATATATATATAGACATATATATATATATATATATAACGGTACACATATATATATATATAACGGTACATTGGTTTGGTACAGTGTCATACCACTTTTGTATGAAGGATTTTTATGTACATTTTTCATTATTTCTTGAAGGCAATTTTTTTTTTCGTATCTTGTCTCTTTAAACGTTATTTAATATTTTATGATTTGACGTTATATTTTTTTTATTAGGTTAATTAGTAAATAAATTATCTATTTTATTATATTTATTTATTATATTTATTTATTATTATTATTATATATATTTAAATATTACAATATGTTTGCATACACCCTGTGTTGTCGTAAATCACGGCGCGCTCCGGACGCACGGACGCACGGACGCACGGACAATCCTCGCTAATATTATATTCATAGTTAATAAATTGTTTAAAATATATTATATCTTGTTGTTAATTTGGTAATAAGATTAATTATTATTATTAATTTAGAGTAAAAATAAGTTGTTGTGGAATAAATATTAATGATCAATTAGTACATAACTGTACTAAGATATTCTAATTACTGTTTTTGGTACAAATTCGGTACAAACGGTACAAATAAATCTTAAATGACAGACAGTGTTACATCGTTATATTTATATGTATGTATGTATGTTTGTTTCAAATGAAGTGATTAAAGCGATGTTTTTATCCGATCCATACAAGTTTTGTATGAAATACTGCTGTTGGTATTATTGTATGAATATCAGAATTATATTTTTATTTATAAAATATAAAAAAAAAAAACTATTAATTATTTTTCGTTTCACTTGAAACCAAATATCTAATAAAACAACAAGTCTGAACCTATTATGATAAAACTTTGAAGTTCAAACACTAACAATTAGGTACTTGGACAAAGAGACTTGATTTATATGTAGTGATTTATTAGTTTCGTCTGTCCGTTTGTTTGTTCAATTCCTTTTGATATTCAAAATAGTAATATGCAATTGTAGTTTCATATTTTAATTATTATTCAGTTAATAGTTAATTTTTTTTTTATATAAAAAGTATGTTAATTTAAAATAGGAAAAAAAAGTTTACCATAATATATATTGTATGCTAAAGATATTCTTTTATTAATTAATTTTTTATTTTCCTGATACAAATGCCCTGGAAATTTGACAACATACAAGACAACTGAACGACTATGTATAGGAAAGAAATCTTTGTACTCTTCAATAACAATACATATAATTAATATTTCTCCGTACGTAAGATGATTCATTTAAGTTTTTTATTGCTATTTCTGAATAATTTTTTTTAAGGTTACATAACCTATAAAATTGCTGTCAATGTCAAAGTTTGCCGCTTTTTTTTTAATCATAAAATTACTGATTCCATTCCATTAATTTATTATTATTATTCTTTTATACATATAAGCACTTCTTTATTATATTTATAGTATATAGGTATATTTTTTATAATCTTTAGTAAACTTCACTATGGCTCATAATGTTTAAAATTTTATAATTTTCAATATATAATATCTTAGCTGAGGTGAAGAATAAAGGATTTTTTTGTTTTATAAAATTTTTTGAAATCTCCGGAAAAAAAAAATGTATATATATATATATATATATATATATATATATATATATATATATATATATTAATTTGGTAAAATGTAAAATTTTTGTTGTGAAAAAAAATAAATCAATATTTGAAAAACGTATGTTCCAATTAATAACAGTTAAGATTTTTTTTGATATTTTTGTATTTAAAAAGTTTTTTTTTGTCCAAATCTGTTTACTATATTTGGTATTAAAACAAAAGAGATATAAATAAAACAAAATTAATTTGTAAACCCGATATATATAATATATTTCTAGTCCTAGTAACAATAAACTAATTGAATTAAAATAAAAAAACACAATTATAAATATCTATATACAATATTTACATAATAATTAACAAACAAAAAAATTATCGTGTATTACATGTGCGGACATTATTTTGTCCGTCCGTCCGTCTGTCCGTCCACCATATCTCATGTATTATATTATCTACTTGGTTATCAACGCATCATTAAAATACAATAAATTTAATAAATTTAATTAATTAATTTAATTATTATCAATAATTTACTATTTCTCTAAACATACCAGGAACTGTTTTTAATAAGAAGGCATTTGCAAAGGTACAGTCGCGAACAGAACGCTTCAAACAAACAATATTATTAATATCATTATTATTATTATTATGTAATTTAAGTCTTTATATTTCTCTCTACTCATTATTTCTATGACACATGCTTTATGTATTTATTATACAATGTAAGATATATTTATATTCTAACATTGCACGATTCTCCACTTCCAGTCCTTTATAGCTCGGATCTACACCGAGATTAGACATAGTTACAAGCTCTATATCTAGATTGAGAGTGGACCAATCTAGCTAGGTGAGGGCCCGGACCAATCTACATAGACAATGCCACAATGACACAGCCCAATCTAGTGGACCAATCTAGCTGTGGGATGGACCAGGTCAATCTAGATGTAGACTAATCTAGCTAAGTGACGCTGATCTCCTCGTCGCTCTCCGTGACGGTGGCGTGGTTGTACAGCCCCTGCGCCATGAGCTGCAGAGCCAGCGGGTTGCGCTGCCCGGACGCCTTCTTGATCTTGGCGCGCTTGTTCTGGAACCAGATCTTGATCTGCGCTTCGGCCAGCCCCAGCTCGGCCGCCAGCGCCTGCCGCCGGCGCTCCGTCAGGTAACGGTTCTCCGCGAACTCGTGCTGCACAGACAACACAAAATAATTTATAGATACTAACTTCAGATTAGTGAGATCCAAAAAACTTTATTTTTTTTGATAATCCTAGTTGAAAGCATAAACGGTCAATTATTTAGAAACTGACGGAATTGCAAAATAGCTGTCAAAATTCTTATCAGAAGAAAAACCATTAAAAGTCTAACTTGAATCGAGTGTAACGAATAAATAATATAAGCAAAGAAAATTAACATAGAAATTTAGTGAAAATTAATGCCAAAGAAGACTGAAAGTACCTTCAGTCTGGTCAGCTGCGACGCGCTGAAGGCGGTCCTTGGTCTCTTCTCTTCTGGTGTTGATTGCTTTTTCATCCTTCTACTCCTGGGACCTGGTGAGAGAGAACGATTACATATTAAAGTGACCATAACACATGAGTTGAAATATTAAACTTAAAATTTAAAAATGTTAAGAGGCCTATATTGTAAAATAATATCACTTAATTATTTCACCTCTTCACCATCTTATTTTATTAAAAAACTCATATATATATACAAAAAAACTCATAGCATATTCAAATTTCGGTTATGGTCAAGATTCATGCAATATTTACTAACTTAAACCAGTTTATAATAATTTATGTTAAATTAAGTTGTATCACATAATGTTTTATCGCCTTGGATCCAAGCATTTAAAAGAAAAAAAAAAGAAAAAAAAAACGAGCATGTGTCAAATAAATTTAATATAATAACATGACGTTTCCATTATCGAGTATTTATTGTATGCGATTTTTATCGCAATACTTTACATGTTTAAACGAATTAAATGTTACGTTCTATTTTTGAATAATAACTTCAAGCCGTGCGTGTGTTACCGGCTTTATATTTAAACATAATTTTGTTTTATCTGTGGCAAAGGATCTGGGCAGTTTAGCGTGCGACTGTAGTCTGTAATAAATCTTTTCGCGGCAACACCCCTATCAGCGAGGACTATAAACACTTTTCTGCCTTCCTGTACCCACGCAGATAAAGAAAACGGGTTACATATCCACACGTATATGTGTTGTTTATTTTTCCAAAGGTATAACAGTTAGTTACGTTCTGTGAAATTAAAAATAAAAATAGTTTGAAAATTATAACTTATAAATTATTCTAATTTCAAATTTATTTATCGTGGTAATAACTTACCAATTATTCTGTAAATTATTGCACGCAATTATGCACTTTATATCGCGGCTGTCAAGACTTAAATTACCGTGACGACGCCGTTACATATAACATTTATAAGACTATTTTATTAGCAACATTTACATAACGCTTTTGAATTTTATTTCACTGTTTTATGGCATAAATTCGCTTGAGGTGAATCGTTTGATATTGGAACTTTTTTAATCTTTAATGAATAGTGAGTTTTATCGCTTTAAGAATAGAACAGGAAATGGTCTAAACACAAACCTTTCAGAGTTTGAAAAATGGAACGAGCCGTGGAGGCCGGCGGTAAAAAATGTGTTTTATTACAATGAAATAAAGTTTATATTTCGCTGAAGGCGAAGTCATTCCAAGGCAGTTTATCACCCGATAAAAGCGGCCAGTAACTTTTTTATTCGGGGTTTTTAATTAAACAAACTCGAGTTGAAATAGAGGATTTTCCGTAACGAGGCGTAATGTTTCCGAACGCGCCTGAAAAATATTGCTTTCCGAGCGTTCCTTAACCGAATACCTTTTACTATTGTTTAATTGTTTTTATTTTCACCGCCTCTAGGAATGCATTCCTTTTTTTTTTTAATCTAAATTTAAAAAAATATTAAATTCTTTCGTTAATTTGAAATATTGCATTTTTATTCAATCAAAAATTATCATTAAATAATAAGATCAAATTAATAGCCGGGGTTAAGGAGTTATAGCGTAACAAATGAACACATCCCCCCAATAAATTACGTTTTAACGACTCTGGGGACGGAATGTTAATATATAAAGTTGTGTTGTATGTTTTTGTATGACCGCTAATAGCGCGCCAACGGGCAGATATAATGACAATTACATTATTTAATTGATTTTATTAAAACTTTAATATATAATTAAGAAAAGACCCGGCAACTTGTAACATTGGCTTTGTTGAACGTATATGAAAAAAAAATTTATCCTGTTCTAATATTAAATAAAATGTGCAAGATTTTATCAAAATCGGCTTAGTAGTTTTAGTAGTAGGAAAACAGGAACCTCCTGTCGTCAATTAATATAATGATTCTAAATAAATGTTAAACTACCCTCCATTAAAATAATAAAAATATATAAAGCATTTTGTACTATAAAGTATTTTTAATTATTTTAACCGACATTTTTGTTATTATTCAGAACAATTAATACATTATATTAAATTGGTCTCTATTAATAAATACCTCTGTATGTTGATAATAACTTTATAAATATTTTATCCGTACGCCGGGTTCGAATCCGTGACCCACTGAATTAGTTGAGATCTATCTTGAGTCATTGTGTCCGAGACGTTGTGATGTAGGAATATAATGGATACGACATATTAATATTATATTATTAATAAGTGTATGTTAGTTTGTATTTTGTTTCTACTCCTTAATCTCTAGAACTATTAGTTTGATTGAAATGTATATATTTCTGCAGTAAAGCTGGTCCCAAATAATTATTATTGTGAAGGTAAAGTTTTCGATAGTCGCAGACGGAGCCGCGGGAAAAAACTAATACTTATATAAATATTAGAATTAATTATAACATAACAGCGGGATGTGAACCTACGACCTGTCGGATTATATTTTTTAGTATTGAATATATACATTTATACCTACTCCATATAAGGAATTAGAGAAAGAAGTTACAACATCTCTAAAAATATAAATCATTTTAAGAAACTATTTATTTAAAATCAATGCCGCATCCATTATCCATACATCAACATCTTATTACGTATTCAGGACGTGTAGGATACATTAATATACGTCACGCGAAACGCGACCGTATTGCGTACGCTTAAGATATATTATCCCGTAATAGTATTTTAATGTTTCGGATATACGAAATTCGATTCTATGTTATTGGGATACGGTAGTTTTTATTCTGTATGTATATATCGTTGAATTGTTTTTTTTTTTTTTGGAGGGTAGTGAATGATTATGGGGTATTTACATAACACTATGGGGTACGATTTTGATTTTATGGATTTGTGGATTTGAAAATAGAATGTAACGAAACGAGGATTTTATTAATATAAATTTTTGTATTTTTTTTACGTATAATATAATATTTACGAAAATGATTGAACTGATTTTGATCGAACTTTTGATTATTTTGATGTAACCATTGATACTGGATTTAAGAAATAAAATATTCGATAGTAGGAAAGTAATTTTAATATATATTTTTTTCTTAACTACATACATACAGGATACAATTGTCTAAACTCATTTTGATTACACTTTTGTGTATTATGACGTAAACTATACGAGTCGTATGATAAACCAGTGGACCGACAAGTCGCTCAACCATGGACAAAAATGCAACGCAATTGTTTTATTTACAAAAACAAAAAAAAAACATAAGATCAAGTTATTAAGAGATGCCACGACACAAAAAGCGTTTAGCCGGCGGCCGGTTCTAGTAACTAGGGATTGTCGATAGTGATGGGATGTTACGATACATCGATATGAACATACAACGTAACATCACTATTGCACATTAATAATGTAAACAATTAATGCAATGTTGTTATATTTTTATTCAAATCGATGTCCATATATGTTTTAACGGAAACTTGAATTTATAATTGTGTAATTAACGTTGCAGTGAACCGATTTTACTTCATTTTTTTTTAATTGAATAATTATTTGTTTTTATATTTATTCATAAACACAATGCAATTCAGTTAATCGATGGAAACTCAGTTTTTTAATGTTACATAATTAATAATTATACAACAATGTAGTACTTTTGTGCGTTTGTCTATCATAATTCTTTAACAAGTATCGATATATTTGAGAAAAGTATTATTTATTATTTATCGATAACCGTAGGTATCCCATCACTAGATTTCTTTGTAAGAGTAATTTTCACAGTAGTCAGAAGCACTAATTAAAAGTAAGTATCGTCAGCAAAAATACTATTTAATTTAAGTACCAACATGATTGGTATGTGGCTTAATCTCTCCACCGGCTATATATAGGTCTAGTCGCGTAACCGCGCGGATAAGGGAAACGTGTTATATTTTAATGTTTTTACATTAATTTACCTGATTCGCCATTTTTATTAAACTTAATATTAAATATATTCTATTTAATAGACAAAATGTCATCTATAAATATACATATATATATTTTTTTTTTGCAATCCGTACATACTTGTGTACGGACAGACATGACGGTGACGTCACTCCTCAAACACCTGTTCGCTAGTTTGTCGAATGTCGTATCTCAAAAACTTATTTTTTTTTCGCTATTCGAATTGTAAAAATACTTGATGAAAAAGAACCGAAGCACTTTAGAGGAACGTTTTTAATGTAACCTGTTTTTTTTTAGTATCAAACTAATAAATATTAATTAAACTGTCAATGTTGATAAATGTATGATATAAATATATATATATATATAAAATTTATATCTCTATCTGTCTGTGTGATAATTAAAAATAAAAAACAAAAAAATAGTCGTACTAAATTTTATAAAAATTTCATTTATAAAAGTAAGTTATAATGAAGATATTATTTTATTATATGATTAATATAATAATCATTATTTTCTATAACGGCTGCGACCGTTTTGATGTAGTTTACAGGTTTCGATGTGAAAATGTACAAATGTATATCAGAAGTTGATACATTTTTTATATGCAGTAATATTTGTTATATAATTTGTATAAGTGCTATTATATTTACCGCTATAGACGAACAGATGGACAGATGTACATATATATATATATATATATATATATATATACAAGTTATCCCACAACGGGCTATATTAGTTATTTATGAAATACACTTTTTATGTATTAATTTTATATTAGTGTCGTGAAATGTCACGGCGGCCGCCATTTTGTTTTACATAATGCCACGTGTGTGTGTGTGTGCGTGTGTATGTGTCTGTGTGTGTGTTAATTTTATTATACAAGTGAATGTTCATATTATTATTTGTGAAGATTAAATTATATTTTATATATTTGTTATTGTGATAAGGAATGTTTTTGATTGTTTTGAAATTTTTATTTAAAAAATATTCTATTAGGTAGGTAGGTAGGTTAGTATGCTTTCTATAACGCTAATTTTTAACTATCATTTCGGTTTTTTTTGTAATAATTTACTATTAAGTTAAATCTTAACATGTTTATTATCTTTTAATTTCTTTTATAATACGTGTTTATATTAATTTATTAATATATTAGCATTGTTTTTATAAATTTTGCATTTTGAATTTATCCATTTAATAAACAGCTCATACATCAATATCGACACAGCAAATCCTTAATATAAAGATATACTTCTCCTTTTTAATCCATAATTGTTGTTTCGAAAACCATCAATTTAAAATATAAACGATTAGTAGTTAGGCAATGCGAATGGAAAATAAATTTCTAGACAAAATAAAAATTGTTAATAAAATACACAAACCCATAACCTCGCGCAGTCGACGTCGGTTAAACAAAGTCTCCGAGCCCGTCCGATTGAGACGTAATTATTCATATGAATTATACATAACAGAGTTTAAAAGTACAATAACTTTGTATAATTTTAAAACGTCCCCTAAAATGTATAATTCCTGTTTGTATTTCAACACGAATACTGACACGTGATAAGTAGGTATGACTGACTCAATTATGACTGACTCAATACTATAGATAGATATGTATATATAAATAAAATTAAAGTTTCCGTTTTGTAATTTCAAATTAACAGCTTCTCTTCAAATGCATAAAAAAACTTTTTTTGTTTATTGTTGTCTGTCTGTCTGTTTGTTCCGGTTAATCTCTGAAACGGCTGGACCGATTTTAACAGGACTTTCACTAGCGGATAGCTGGTATTATAACTTAGGTTACTTTTATTTTTAAAAACATGTCCCGCGCGGAAGAAGTCGAGTGCCTAGCTAGTATATAAAATATTTAGTAAGTTTTGAAGGTTCTTTATTATAGTACCTACTGTAGAACCGTAGTGTGGATGTAAGTAAAAGTATGCCTTATTGAAATAAGAGACTCGAAGAATCTAAATGGATTCTGTAATTGCGATATCTTATAAGATATATTGAAGAAAATATTTTAATTTCTCCAATCAACTAAGAAATTGTATTTTTTTTTATTTTGAACAAAAGGAAGCCATATTTACGAGTGTATAATTAAAAATGATAACAGAAAAAGCAACATCGTAATTTGCGCAGTCGATATAATGATACTTAACAACTTTATTATCCGACGGCGTCTAATTAAAATGTGTTATGATTTACGTTCTTTTGTTTATGTGTTTGTTGCTGTTGGTTTAAGCCTAAAACACACAGTAACACAAAAAATATGATCTATGTAGGTATACCTATCATTATTATCATCTACTAAATCGTGTTAATAAAAACACGGACACACAAAAAATATTTTATATATAAAAAGTATTATCAAGTAAACGAATCTCTGTAAATATATGTTATTTTATTATTGTTCAAACATAATGGAATCAACTGGAACCAACGGAGCGTGTTCATAGCATTTTGTTATACAACATATTTAATTTTTTGACTTGTATAATTAAAGTCATATATACATCACATATAAGTCACTCACCAGAGCTGGGTCGGTCGCTGTATCTCGTGCAGTAGACCCACGCCGGCCACAGCTGGGAGTTGTTCTGGCTGTTATCAGTACTACCACAGGAGACGGCCCCGCTGGATGTGGAAGACACTATCGAGCTGGCTGAATCAGGCCTCTTTTGGACCTCCAGACTCTTGGGAGCCTCCTTCTCTTTCTGGACCTGTTCCCCAATACTTGAGACTGTCTGTCGTAACCCACCCAGAGGTGGTAAAGCTCCAAAGTCGTCTTTAGATTTCAAATAATCGTAGTTGTATTTGGATAAGTCTTTTACTTCGTACGGTTTGTACAGGATGCTGTGGTTTGGTCCGACGGTTTTTGGACCTTCTATCTTGTTTGTTTTTCGTATGGCACTTATACCGAACTCAGGATGGAGGATGTTGCTGATGGAGAAGGCGATTGAGGGGGAGGGCTGGCGGTTCCTTTTCTCTGGTTCGTATCTGTGCTCGTTGATAACGGGTTTGATGTCTGGTGTCTCCGGTCGGTAATAGTTTTGGTACACATCGTGTCCAGGGCTTGGAGGTGGAGAGCTAGGCTGCACCTTCACTACGGTCATCTGTCTGTCGAATCTCGAGTCAATGGTCTTACAAGTGTATTGACTCTGATAGCTGATGCTGGCCGGATGAGAAGCTGGAACTCTCCCAGACTCGTGACCTGGACTGTTCGCTTGGTTGGGACTGCAGCGGTCCTCGAACGCCATCACTAAACACGCACTTGTAAGCTGTCAGATGAGAGCGTTAATGACAGCCGGTGTTGTCGCGGCGGCTGCCGGGGAGCGACTGCGCCCCACGCGTCGGTTCAGACACGCCCAAGCCCTAACGAGTTCCCTACCACGATGTGGGCGTCGCCGGTTTCACCCAACAGCGCTCGGCCACAACCATCCCTGTCACGCGGCCTAAATTTAGATAAGCCAGACAGAGATGGCGATATGACAATTGATTTAACCTGATTGTGTATTTAGAGGCACGGAGATTTGTAATTCAGTTGTAAATTGCTAGCTCTCAGAATGATAATGTATCAATACAGATTTAAAACTGAATAACAATTAGATTATGACGGTATTATTATTATTATATAATGTTTGGCCAACATGGCCCAATGGTATTGATTTGATTGTAATTTATATTACAGTTATTATTATTAATATATGTGTAATATTAATAGTAATATTGTGTTTGTAATATTTGTGTAATTCGTTTGAAACGCTCTAAATCATTTCGGATATATTAATATTAACACCGTCTCTATGTAGAGTCGAAACAATATTAAAGATTTACGAGTTCTTGTGAATTTACTTAATTTGTTTGAATATTTTTATAGAATTTTTAACTTGATTGATGATTAATTTTTTGTTAACTCTATATTGTCTTTGAACTCTACATACACAATGTTATGTATTTTTTTTTCAATTTCAATATAATATTAATATTTATTAATATTAAATATTATATTATTTATAATTATAATTACTATTTTACTTTTATTATATATTTATAAGTTTTGTATGGAAGGTTAGTTATTTTTAACTGTTGTCTCTGTCGGTCTTTTTGCCGTCGGCTCGTTACATATTATATACTAAACTTCTAGATTTAAAATATTGTTAAGTGTCTAGTAACAGACATATAGTCAGCTTTGGTTGTTCTAATAGTATAATATATAATATCCTCATATATTAAATTAATTATCTGTAATTTTTTATCAAAAACTATAAATAATAGGTAAAGTGTATTCTTCCTTCAAGAAGTTATAAAGTCATAATTCATGAAATATCCTTAAGTAGAAAACAGCATATTTTTTATTTAAAATTATCTGACCTAACCTTTACTTTTATCTGACAAGTAGTCACCCCCTAGTATAAATAGTCCTAAGGGTTTCTGACTAAAGGTATCCTATAACCTTACCCGTCTTTTGAACTATATTAGTACTGAGAATGATATATAGAATAATGATTAATAGAACAGTTATAACGTGATGGAAGGACAAACACACAGACAGAGAGATAGATACAACTTATATAAACTAGTGTATGTTATAACAATTAGATTTTATTCAAGTTTTTAAATAAAACAGTGTATAAGTAGTCAACCCGCCATGCTCATTCACTGCGGGTTTGGGGGTGAATTTATTATAATGAAAGTTAAAAGTTAAAGTGAATATAGAAAGTTTTCATCATAAGCGTTTGGTCTGTATTTAAATCCGACCTTGACCCTGTTAATATAATATTTTGACACTACCCGCTATGGTAATGACGGTATTTCTATTTTAATTATATATGTATGTATTCCTGTTACGTGTTAGGCGTTGGACGCTTCAACACACGAACGGAGTTCATAAGAAATACACGTGACCGGGAACTTAGTGTTGTACATTTATTTTATATTAAACATTTAATAAAAACATGTATTTTATCAATATTTTTGTCAAAAGTATATAAAGAAAAGTAATAAAAAATAATTGAAGCAACACACATTAACTAAATATAGAGATTGTGTTTCCAAGCTTCACTAATTAATGTATAATAAATTTAATTACAGCGTCAAATGTACTATCGATAACGAGAATCAGAGCTAGACAATGTAAATAAAAAAAAAAAAAAATAAAGCAACATGGCGTCGCTAACGAGCCGACGGCTGTCACTTCTTTCCCGCCTAAATAGCTGTCAAGTGTCAATCCATCCGCCATTGTTGTTGATAATTGTGTAATTCTGTTTATTTAGTACGCTTGTACGTCAGTGATTGTAATATGAGCGAGCGATGATTTTCATTATAAGATATTAATGTATTTGTTAAAGTATTTTTTTTTAATAAAAAAAGATCTGATTTCTATCTTTAAAGATTTATGTATCATTTATATATTTTTTATCTTTTAAGATGTACTTTACTAGAATAGGTAGGTACATCTTTTTCATAATAATTCTGTCGAATGTATGTGTAATAAAAATTACAATATTTATTTTAAAACTTAGTCTAAAGAATTGTGAGAGGACTTTTCGCCTATCTATAAATATTTATTGTCCACATAACGGAATTCAATAACCAATCTTAGATCGCTGTCATCGCTCCAAAATATTGGTGGATTGAATCTACATGTCAAGAAAGTAATTCCAATATCTTTAGTACAAATTATCGAATCTAGATCGATTAATTTCGTCTTTAACAGATTACAGTAAATTTTGACAAATATCATAATTCATTATTGTATCAATAGTCTCTGTTAATGACGTCACAAAAATAATATTTTTCTACAGATTTCTTTATATTTAAACTGTAAAATCTAAATTATATATAACTTAGTATATATATATATATATATATATATATATAATGATAGTGTGTTAATAGGTTTATTCGGTAATGTAGGAGTGTGTTAACAGTAACAGTTAGCTGCAGGTGCGTCGTGTGTGGTCTGAACCAGTGTTAAGGAGAGTATTCAACTAACATACATTTGGTATATTCTATATTGATTTTTAAAATGCTGTGTATTTGTTTGTATGTGATAATATCATAAACTATGAAACTAACTCTTATTATATATGTGAATTTGATACTAAAAGATATAAACAATTAAATAATAATAAATATAGAAATCTAGGAATGTATTTTTGTTCATTCAAATTTTTATATATTACTATATTATAATATATGGAAACTGGGTTAGGAATTGTTTTTAAGTTTATAAAGTTTAAAAAATACTGCAAAATTTTTTAGAAATAAGTTATATAAAATACAATGCACTACATATTCAATTTTATTATTTTTTTACTTAGTTTTATCCTTTTTTGGGGGCAAAGGGAAGGGAAGGGGGGAGCTATTTCAATTCAATCTATAAATAATTAACAAAGCCGTACTCTCCTTAAACGCGCTCGTAAACTCTAGTAACTGTTGTTAGTGTTGTTACGAACAAACAAACAAACACACGTTTTAGAATCGAATGAGAAATTATAAAAGACGGTTGATTTAATTAGTTTAATATGTCGTATGTGAGTGGAGTTATATAGTTATGTGTTTGTCGGGTTAGTTGTACGTAATGCCGGTGAGTGGTCGCGATAAGTGATTGAGTCGTGAAATTATGTAAAATGGACGGCTAGTGCGGCCATGTTGGATTTTTTTTTTAATATATTTTTTTTTATTATAAAAGAAGTATAAGTATGATATATTAAATAATTACAAAACTCAATACTTATTAGAAGAGTTTAATTTCGATCTACAAAAATACTACAACTTTTCCATAATGAAATATAATTAAAACGTTCATCTTAAAGTATTTTCACGAGAAAGTATGTACACTTAAATATCTTATATAAATAAATTATTTAAAGTTAAGCAAACTCTAAAATTTTCAATCATGGTCGATTTATGAATAAGATAAAATTAAAAAAGCAAATTGTGGGACAAAATCTGTAACATTATTACATATATATTAATAAGAAAACAATAACAAATTAATAAACCTTAGTTTAGTAAGGTATAAATGTATGAGAAATGAAAAAAAAATATATAATATATATAAAACACAGTGTCGTGGTCACCCCAGTGGACAGTTTGTCGCTCATTACGGCATTCACTCGATAACAGACCCGCAAATAACTAACCGCAATGACATTACAAATATACCATAGACTAGAAAAAAATCTAGACTCGGGGTGACACTAAATATGGAGCATAGACCTCGAAAGTCTAGAGGTGGATACAAAAAATAATAATAATTATTATTGTTATTATTTGATGTTTAATAGTCTAATAATAATTTATTGTTAATAATTCAATTTTAAAATAAAACAGAGATATATTTTGACTATTCTCTTGACAGCTGCCAACTTTCCCGCGTCCGACGCCATTACGGCAGACGATTAACAAATATTTAAGGGACGCGGTGAGCTTTAATGTATTTAATATATTTACCATTAATAATATATATATATATATATATATATATATATATATATATAAATAGTCGGTCTGTTTATCGATTATAACATTGACTTAAGGTCATATTAAAGTCATATTTTTATAATGTATCTGTTTCAATAATTAATAAATTCGATTATAGTAACACATTTAAAATCTTTTTTGTTTGTGTATATATATGTATGTGTATATATATATATATATATATATATATATATATATATATATATATATATGTATATACATGTGTGTGTGTGTGTGTGTGTGTGTGTGTGTGTGTGTTTGTATTAATTCTGTTAAAATCTGTTCCCACAATCCCACATTTAGATTGAAGAGACCGAGTCAGCATATTTGGTTAATGGATTTGAAACAATACAAATACATTACTAATGAACAGCTGAGATATAAACAAAATGGATGTTTGAGGTAACGTTTTATATTAACTAAAACTGTAGATTAATAATAAGCAACATTTATTATTATCATAAGTGATACATCCAATATAATAATAACCCACTCTGTCCATTTGTAAAAACCTCGTGAAAATCGATTCAGTGTTTTCAAGGTATTGTTTAAACTAACAAAGAAATTTGATACTATGTAGTGAAAAGTCAATTTATATTATTATGTATAACTTTATCTTATTTGATCAACAAACCAACATACAAGTAGATAATATTTCTATAATCTATATGTATGTATGTATGTATGTATAAGTTCGTGAGCGCACCTACAAAACAGATTAAGAAAAATGTTTTCGGCTTTTGAAATATTGTTTGGGGTTCATGTGGGGCGGCCATGCTTTAACATTAATAAAAACAATCATACAATTGTAGGTACATTAAATCTTATTTCAAAATGTGATCTATAATAGAAATAATGTTTAGATTATACAAATTATAACATTGAGAATCTGAGAATAACTCTATATATTAAAAGTGAGTTGTCACCCACCACCTCACAGCTAACGGTTGATCACATATGTGGGACAAATAAAGATAGGTACATAACTTCATACAATAATCTAATTTGTCCCAATCTTATTAAAAAAAACTAAAATAACATATATTAAAAAATATACCAAATGGTGGGTAAATTTATACCTTTTCGACAATCAGTACCGAGTAATGGAAGAAATAAAAAATGTAATTAATACGTTCCACAACAATCCAACGTGAGACACCCCCTACATGGGAGTGTCCAGGTGTGTTCAGAATAGCGTAAATGTACCGCGCCCTTTATGTACTGTATTTGTCCCTTTATTTGTTGTATTTATTCAATGTTATCACGCCCTCCGCGATGTCTGACATAATTTATTATAAAATTATTAAAAGCCCATCCACTGTACCTACTAGTAGCTGTAAAGTATCAATACATGCGTGAGAGAGAGGGATGACAGCCTCTCCCTTTTCCTCTCTGTCTCTAAATTTCATTATTACGCTGCTTTATATTACTGCAGCGTGTGTTCGAGCTGGATCGACCGTATCTTAAAATATAAGTAGCTGTTAAAGTATCAATGCATGGTGAGAGAGACTGATGATATCCTCTCCCTTTCTCTCTTTGTCCTAGTTTTATACATCATATTATTAAGATGCTGTAGTTAAACGGTTGTAGCGTGTATTCGGGTTGGCTCGACCGTATCTTACCATAGAAAACGACAAATATCTGTTAATATATTTTTTATATAAGTACAAGTAAGAAGGATGGCAGTCCCTCCCTTTTCCTCTCTGTCTCCTAAATTCCATTATTAAGCTGCTTCATACGATTGCAGCGTGTATTCGGGCTGGATCGACCGATCTCATAGAGGACCTATATACCCATTATAGAACTCAAACATAGTGGAGAGAGGAATGACAGTCTTTCTCTTTTCCTCTGTGTCTTGCTCCTGTCCTTAAGCCTGAAGAGATTTCTATACTTAGGTACAAATATCTAAGCGACAATCTGGTTTACCCGCGAAAATAAACAAAAAACTATATTTTAATCTTAAAATATAATTAAATTCGTCCCAAAACCTAGATTAGTGATAAATTAAAGTGAGTAATAAATTTATTAAAGCCTCCAATAAGATCTCTATCACTAGAGAGGTAATTACGTAAACTTTTTACTATCAAAAAGGCGCCATAATGTAAAGATAATTATAAAAAAAAACACCAGCTGTCAGTCGGCATGAACAACACGTAATAATCTTAGCTACGAAATTAGAAAAAAAAAGTTACAATTATACATGGTGTTGTTATATTCAATTAAAATTATATTTAAAAAAAACATCATCTATATATCAAGTCAATAAAAAAATATTTTAAAAATTTTGTTAAGTAGTGTAGATTAATTATTATTAAACATATAAAATATAATTCCTCCATGTATGTTTTTATTATTACATATTTAAAACAACCTGTAACTTAAGCTCCGACGCAATTTACCCAAATGACATTCTACCGAAAAATATAAATTTCTTTCCGAAAAAAAAAATAAAAGGTTTCCTTAAGTATGTTCGCTCGGAGCATTGATAATTAAAAAAAAATAACAACATGGCCGCTTTCAACGTCCTTCGGCATCGATAAAAAATAAAAAGCTTCCAAATTCAAATCGGGCGCGGCTGGAGATGAAAAAGCGGCTAATTTCATGCGCTCATGCGGTGTTCCATTTTCAAAATGACATTAGAGCGGGATAGATTATTATATCTATGCGTGCGAGCGAGACGGGTATATTATGAATGTATTAATCGGGTCGTAATTTTGCTGAATATGTTGTTTATGTTAAGGTAAATTATATTTTAGGAGGAGAGTTTTTTTTTTTTTTAGGGTATATAAAAACTTTTTGGTTTAATAACATATTTTTAAAGCCCACCGAGTTTTTCGGTAAAGAAATTGATTTTATGAAATATATTTGACGGTCGTGATTTGAATTGTTCATTGTTTCTGTATTTTTAGTTTAAGAAATATATTACTATCAAATTATTAATAAAATATTTAAATAATTGTTTATTTTTGTAATTGGTTGATTAATTTTTAAACTCAGTTTTTTTTAATTTGAATAAAATATAAAAATACTCGAACAAATATGTGAAATACATCATAATAACGTTTTTGTTACAAAATTAAAAATGTATTATAAAAAAAAGTTATAAAGCAGACGCGCCCGCGGGTAACAGCTAGTCGTATCTGATTATAATATCGTAACAAAAATGATTCCCGCTAACGACGTATAAAATTAAGTTTTTAAGCCCAACCAATCCCGCACAAAATGGCGGCCGAAATATTTTTTTGTTGGCGCGATAATTACGGGTTGAAGCGGGAAAGGCACGGCTTTTGAGGAGTGATTTAAAACTGTTTTATTTTGATTCTGAAAATTCTGGTATTTAAAAGTAATGAGATTGTCTTTGGTAGTTGGTTTATGTTTTTCTTTAAAGGCACGTATGACTCCACATTTACGTTAGGGTCAATGAACTTTAGAATAATTAAAATGATATATTCAATTTAAATTATTACAAATAAAAAAATATGAATTAATTTAACACAATCGTTAAATTAATATCAGATATTATAACCTAATACTTAATCAAAATGGAACCTAAAAAACGTCAAGGTAATTTAAAATAACTAACCAAATCAATTAAAGGCCCTCACCGATATTGATAAGGGAAAACTGGCGAGGACAGCTTTCTTTAACGAGCGAGCGAGAAAGAAAACACGATAATACAAATCGCGCAGGAGGAACAGGGACGGCTAGATATTTCCTAGTTATTCAAATTTAGAACACGACCCGCGATTGGTGGATAGTTGAATCAGAGAGGGCGTCACCGTCGTGTTCCCGCCATAAATTGAGTTGTTGACAGATTAATAAGGTTATGTTTTTTTTATTATTCATACATGAAGAGCGCGAAATAATAAGGAGTATAATTATTGTTATGAATTCGCCATTAATGAGCTGCGTGTGTGGTCTCGGCGTAATTAAATAGTACCTACTTACGTACGGTCGCCATATTTTATTTGTTTCTACCTATTTTACCGCGTTAATGGATACGTTTTAGTGTTGTTGTTGTAAATGTATAATTTTATTGCTTAGATTAGAAAATATTGATTGTTTATTTTGTTTTTTTTTTTAATTAATGGCGCGAGTTTTTATTGTTCGAGAATTTGAATTTACTGAATTATGAATATTGTTTTGGAAGGTGAGTATTTTTGTAAATAATTCGGGTTTTTTGGTTTCCATTTCATTTTTGTGGTGGTATACTTATAAGTTTTTCTAATATTAGTAATGTCTATTAGTTTGCAGTTATTGTTCTATTTACTAGTTTGGAAGGTTTAAAAACTAAATGTCCTATTTTTTTAAATATCTGGATTAACGTGTCTACCATTAATTTGTAATCAAAATTTTGTCCCGGTAAGTGATAGGTATATCAAGTCTTACATAATAAAGTAAAACTAAATTAAAAAATTCAAGTAAATTCAGGCACTTTTCTTTGTAACTTTTCACAGGATATTTTTTTATTATATATATATTTCTTTAATTATCGGTAACCCGATTATGAACTTTTTTTTTTTATTCCATAAAAAATAATCATTGAAGCCAACCAACTTGAAGCCAATCAATCAACTTTGTGTTTGCGCCCAGTTTGGTATATTTCTAATAATAAGATAAAATTGAAAAATATTTTTAAATTATATATTTTCTTATACTTATACTTATTACTTATTCTATTGATAATCATAAAAAAATACATCACCAATTCTATAATAATCATTTATTTTTATATTTCTGTTGTTTATCATTTTTAAATATTTCTATTTCTTCTCCTATTCTATATTTTTTGTTTTTTTTTTTGGTGTCCAAAAGGATTTTTTTCACTATCTTTCTTCTTTTTGCCTATTCTAAAATATTATTATTTTTTTTTACATTCTGTTATTAAACAAACACCTGATGTGTTTGTTTTAATGGCGTTTAGTCAAGTTTTTCATTTGTTATGTCACTAAAGATATGTAGCTCACGAGTAAATACAATAAGGTTACCTTTTAGGAATCTCAATACATACAGTTTTGACAACTTTTTATCTAGTTCTGATAGAGGTTGCTGCTGCTAGCTGGTGTTAGTGTGTCTCTAAGGTCTATCAAGCTATTTCTCTCTCATGGCATACCTTATACCTTGATCCTACATGTTTATTCATTTATTTAATATTTCACCTTAAAACTAAGTATTTTTGTTCTTTAGGTTTTAAACTCTAGCGGCATCGTCCAAACGGTTTTTCAAAACTTAATAAATAATATTTATAATATTGACAATTCTGTGATAATTGTTGTTTAAATAGATTATAAATCAAGTAGTTTACTACTACAAGAGTAGGTACTAGAATAACTAACTAGTAGGCACTAGTTGTATGATGTTCTCATTTACATAATCATAAACTATATTATAATAATAATATAAAGAATCCTCTTTACTTAAGTGTTATACCTAATTAATAATCAGAAGGCTTCATGATATTATTATTATTATTATTTTTCTTATTAATATATCTGCTGTTGGCTCTACTCGCCATGACGGTGTCACCGGTGGTACGATATATTAATAACTATATAAATAATCAATTATTGATTTAAACTTATTTATTCTATATATATATATATATTTGGTATCATCATTTCTATCTTACTTGAAGGGGGTTTGAAATGTTTTTATATTACATTATTTTTTGTATAAACACTCTCCATATTATTAGTAGGTAATATTAATAATAATTATTATTATTATTAAAAATCAAAGGGAAATTCATAAAACTATGTATATCTACTGTTTAGGCGCGACGTAGGTATTAACATTTATATATGTATATATACTAGCTGTACCCTCGACTCCGTTTGCGCCGAATATGTTCTTTTAAAAGTAGCTTAAGTTACTCCTAAGAACATCACATATCCGCCATTGAAAGTCCTCTAAAACCATTTCAGAGATCAGTTTGAACAAACAGACGGACAGAGAAAAATTTTAAAAATTATTTCTTTAAGTACTTACAACAGTGTATATTTTCAAATGCATTTAGTGAAAAGCTGTTAATATGTAATTAAAAACAAACAAAAAAAAATAAAAATGTTATTTATTTTTCAATTAAATTGTATTTTAAATTATTCAAAGGTGTATGACAACCACATTATCCATATACCATACAGACACATGTACACACATACACACATACATACATACATAGGGGAGACCGGGGCTGGTTGACTATAGGGGCAGGTAGACTAATTGTCAAAAACGCGAGTTAGGCAAACTTTTTGCAAAGATCGACTAGGTGAGCGTATCCATTATTCCCCTGCGCACAATCATCAGAAAAACCGCGGAGCAGACGCACACCGTTTGTCAGCTAGAGCCTATTGTTCAAAAACAAGACACTTAAGTAACTATTTTTGCCTTAATTCTATTTGTTATAACTCTTTTCATTTTGTTTTGATTGCTTGTCAAACTGTTTAATACGAATGTTTGATTTCCGAACTTTGTATGCTTCCTTATTATTTTTAATTACGACACCATTTTAAGGTTTTGGCACGTAGTTAAAAATGACTAGGTCGTTTGGGGCTGGTTGACTCATTTATAAAGGGGTTGGTTGACTATCTAGTCAACCTGCCCCATACAATTTTGGATATACTAGATATAAATTGGTATAAAAATTATTGTTCTTAACCTAACATTTCCAGTTTAGAACGATGCGAATCTATAAACGAAAGTCAAATCGACGTAAAGACATACTGGAGAGAGTATCAATTCCAGCAAAAGAATTTGCTATACCATGTAAAATATCGCCATATAGTAAATATGAAAAAAAAAGAATGCAATCCCGGACTGTCTAGATCTCAATTGACCTTGGAAAGCGTTGGCTACATAAAAAACAGACAAATATTCAGTGACGAGGAAGAGCATGCATCAGAAAATTGCCCATAAGGGAGCTGATGATGTTTATTATGGATTAACGCCTTACGAATCCCGAAAATTGAATGAATTGAATCTGTTTTTTTTTTTTTTGCATATGAATTTGCAAAAAAAAAAACAGATTGCTGATGAAGATTGGGTAGGGAGTTTTGCTTAAACGTCATCCTATTCTCTCTGTTCGATCTCCTCAAGCTACTATTTCGAGCCACTTCTTTCAACAAAAACAACGTGCAGTTGTTCTTTGATTATCTAAGAACCGTTTACCTACGTTTAAATGTAAGCCCTGGGTATATTTAGAATGTAGATGAAACAGGACTGACAACGGTTCACATTCCTGATAGAGAAATAGCTCATCTTGGCACCAAAAAATTGGGAAAAATGACATCTGCGGACCGAGGTTTCGCTGGTGAGAGTCGCAGTTGCTATCTCGGCCTCGGCAATATGGTCCTTCCGTTCTTCGTTTTCCCACGTGTTCACTATAAATCCTATTTTGACTATTTTAGACTAAAGGACTATCAAATACTATTTTAGACTGGAGGTGGACCAATAGGTTCTTAACGGTGTTTAATGTTGTTGAAGATGTTCTTAAAAATGATGATTGCATTTACTTTAGTATTTAAATCTTGTTCCTTCGTAGTCTTGGTACTCAATACTTCTTAGGTCAACTTACCCCTAGTGACAAGTCAACCTGCCCCAGGCACGGGGTAGGTTGACTCGTTTTTCCCGTTCTATAAAATCGAGCCTATATACTACGTTTTAATAGGTATCGAGCTTATTGTAATTTCTTTGTAGAGCTGAATAGTGTCACTATCAATGGAATTGCTTTTCACAAAAATAATAATTAAAGCAATAAAAATATTAACTTTTAAACTGAAAATTGGTCAACCAGCCCCGGTCTCCCCTACTACCTACAGGCTATTTTTAGTTTAAGACGATCCAGAATCAAAAAAATGTGATCCTATCCCCAAAAAAAATATTTTTCCCATGTTATTAATAATATTAATAATTTAGATTGAAATTTCATGGTAACTATATTAATTATAATAATATATACATACAAATAAAATTGAAGTGTCTGTTTGTAATTCCAAATTATCGGCTTTCACTAAATGTATATGGAAGTACCAATATATAGTAGGTACATAAAAAAAACATTTTTTAAATTTGTATCTCTGTCGGTCTGTTTGTTGTGAATCCCTGAAACGGATGGCCCGATTTCAACAGGACTATCACTGGCGGATAGCTGATGTTATAAGGAGTAACTTGGCTACTTTACATTTAAAAACATATTTCGCGTGGACGAAGCCGTGGGCACAGCTAGTATGTATATAAATATATCGTATATTATCTTTTGAAATCAATATTTTAAATTTTTATTAATTGAAATAAATATAAAATTTTTCATTTAATACTTGACTTTAATAAAGATATGAAAAATTACCGTAATAAAAAAAATAAACAGAAAAAATATTTTTAATTCTTTATAATTAATTAATAAAACTAATTTCCGATCTCAGATCGAAATCAATCTTACAAACTCAATCCACTCGGTTACTGTAAGAAACGATTCAAATTGAATTAAGTAACAAAAAAACGAGATCTGGATCTATTATTAATTTCGATTAAACCATCCTCAGTGGATTATTGTTACGCCATATTTTATATTTTGACACCATTTTGAAAATGGTGGTAGTTTAGGAGGGAAAGGAAAAATAAGATTTATATTTTATTTACTAAAATCTGAAATGTTATTTTTTAATATTTTTATACTTATTTCCATTTTAAATAAATATATATTTGAGAATAATATTAATTGGGAATCATATAATTCAAATTTGTACGTATAATAAATTTGTAATCAATTGCTGTCTGTAAGTAGAAGATATTTTGTAATAAACATTATTGAGAGGTTTAGTGACAAGAAAAAACAATGTTTATTTGAATTTTTGTCCGTTTGTCTGTGTGTTTGCGAGCGTTGATCCCTGGAACGGCTTATCTGGTTTGAATGTGGTTTTCACTATTGTATTGTGGTTGGTGAACTTCACTTCAAATTAAGTGTTATTAAGAAACTGTTTGTAATATGGCAGAGTGTGGTATTTTTACCCAATAAGTAAGATAAAAATACTTACTTAACAAATGTAGTAGATATATAGTACCTACCTATAGATAGAGAAACAAAACACACACAAACAAAAGTAAACACAAGCACACACATACACACACAAACTCCCTGTTATGAACTTTTAAGCTCATATAAACAAATAAATGCTTATATTTTATTATAATAGCGAAGTCTCTTGATAGTCATTACACCTACGGGAGAATTTAACACTACTTTATTTATGATCATTATTCAAAGATAAAATATTATTATTATACATAAAAATTAACTTCCAAATTATAAAATTACTTAGAACGAGTACCGACGCGATACCTCAGTTTCACCGACGGCGAGACTCCAAAGTGTCTCAGGTTCGAGAACCACTCTCATTTTTTTAAATATTTAAAATAAGACATTATTAATATACATTGTATTTCTTTCATTAAAGATATATTTGTTTGTAATTATTGTTAATGTTAAAAATTTTAAAATCAACAACTATTATTAAATGCTCCATTGTCCTGGTTTTTTCATAAATATATTTATTAAGGCAAAGTCTTCTGGATACTCTGAGGATTGTTTGTCGTTATGTACATTTATTATGTATATATTAATACTAGTACTGCTCGCTGCTTTGCTTGCGCTTAGAACATTTGTTGGTATGAAAAGTTGGTATGTTTTTTGTCTAAATTAAGAAAATTCAAACGTACAGACATAAGTAATCCATATATTTGTATATATAATATAATTTTATATATATATTAATTTTAATATTTTCCTTAGTATTTTGATATTATTTATTAGGTAAAGTAGTTCAAGATGTACTAACATATAACACTATAGTGTTATGAAATAATCCTCACTGACAATATATTAGTGAAATTATACATTTTATTTATTAACTAGTTGTACTCACGACTTTGCTCGCGGAATGTTTAAAAAAAAAGTTGCATAATTTACTCCTTATAACATTACCTATCCGCTAGTGAAAGTACTGTTAACATAGGTCCAGCCGTTTCAGAGATTAGTCTCAACAAACAAACACGAGAAAATTTTTATACGTACCATACATATTTTCATATAGTAAAAAGCTGTTAACTTGGAATTACAAACGGACACTTCGATTATATTTATATGTAAAGATAAAAAGAGAGATAAATTAAACTATTAATATAATAATAGTTTAAAATATTCCTTCAATTCTAGTTGTTACATTTAATGATATTTAATTATTTTTAGTACTTCATATAATATATTGAAAGTAATAAAAAAGTTGATAATTTGTTAATTCTTGACGCCATTACGACGGCAGATGTACATTCCTCACACGTTGTAATTGTTTGTCTGTGTTATATATATATTTATATATATATTAAATACTAGTCATTGTCAGCGATGTTTGTTTCATAAACTATTTATTTTACATCAAAAATATTATCAACACCGCCATCTATTGAAAACTTATAGAAATTGGAAATGAATTAAACCCTTAAACTAAGTTGGATCAAACAATATATTTCATTAAAATCGGTTCAGTGGTTACAAATATGTTACAAACGAACATTGTGACATGTGATTTATATATGTATATATATATATTTAAATTAAAAGTAGAAAAGATTGTTTGTTTACTATTAATTTTGAAGCTATTTTCTTTACACAAACAGTACTTAATATTAATATTATGTAAGCATATCCGCATGAGTCGCTAGTGTCTGTGAATATATTTAATGTGAACGTTTTAAAATTCCTATATAACCCTACAATTAATATAAAAACAGTTATTTATAATGGAATTAAGAAATAAATTTATCTCCGCTCATTAACTATAGTATTCCATCTCGTAATTACGGACGGACAGCTAAAGTATACTTAATAATATATTTAAATGTCGCCTTAGAAATAATTACACCTTTATATATATATATATATACATGTTTAAATTTCTGTCTGTCTGTGTGTCTTTCCATAACTCAAGAACCTGATCAGATCTTGATAGAAATTGGTATATACTAAGTTATGGTCCCATATGTTGGTCCATATGTGAGATAAATTCTATAGTATTATTAAACGTAAAATTGTGCGGGGATCAAAGCTAGATATATATAATTATAATCTCTTATCTGTCTGTCTATCATTAATATTTGGAACTCTTTTCATGTTTATATATTTTGTATGTAAAAAATATTAGGTAATAATTTTTAAGTATATTCTGATACAATAAGTAAATTATTTATTTATTGATAAGTATGTCTTTGATTAATTTTACATAAAAATAATAATATATATAAATTCTTAACACTCGTCGCCTCTTCACGCGATATCGCGTTGCGGTTATACAGTTATGTAGGAGAGGTAATTATTTGGCAACTGAAGTAAATTCAACATTTCGGCTTGCGATAAACGTGTTATTACAATTTGCTACTCACTGTTGTAATAGAATAATTGCTGAATTCAAATTGATAAAACAATAACAATTATCCACCTATTTCTATCTCCATTATTCGTAGTTAATATTTCATTTCCTTCCACGCTCTTCTATCATACGTATCTCAGCGGAGACTTCTTTAACATAACCTCTTCTCTCCTCCTCCTCTCTTAAAACCTCTCCTCTCTTAAAACACCTCTCTTCTTTTTAAACACTCCCATTCACATCTCTTTCCGTTACATGCTTTTCATCTCTTACATAATGTAAGTTAGTTTTCTGTTTTGGTTGGATATTAGGAACAGCCCCAAGACCGTCAGGTCATAATGATTACTGAAGGATATGTTACTTTCTGATTTTACACTACATGTCTACCAAAAACAGACAAACAAACATTGACATTTTAAGATTATTCAGTATTTATGAAATGTATCTGTAAATAATTGTGACTGTGACTGGATACGGGTAGAAATATATATAATAAGTTAAAAGAGTGTTGTTGGTTCGTAACCATGGATCTTCTTGGAGCCGTGGTTTAAGTGAAATGTATGTAACTCAAGTAAGACACTTTAACTTGAACTTTGAGGACACACTGTATAGTTTTAAAACGTCCCCTAAAATGTATGATTCCTGTTTATATTTTAACACGAATACTGACACGTGATAAGTATGACTGACTCAATATTGTATTAAAAGTAAGTAAGTAAGTAAGTTCAAAGATTCTCTATGTAGTTTCATGCCGGTTCCTCTTCGTACCTATACAAAATATTAAAGTAACTATTACATGACTCTTTGTTTTAAAAAGAGTATTTATATTTCACTTATTTGCAAATCACTAACATTCAAGGAAATCAATGTATCAGGAACTATTTTAAATTGGATCACACAAAATATGCACCTAGGTGTAGTTAGTTATATATTTGAAATAAATAAAGTCATCAACAAAGACACACACGGCACGCGTAAAACAGTAGAATGTTGTATTTGTCACGAACAATATCTCAAAAGGTACAATAGAACAAATACTTTTTGGTTTAAAAAAAAATACAATTCGCCACACCGTAAACAACCCTTTGTCTATGCCCAGGTGACGTATGGTAATCTTTTGTAGTCTGTGAGCTGTCAAACTTAATGTCAATATTTTGGCGCGATTCGTGACGCAGTTGGCGAGGTGTTTTTTTTTTTTAAACCTTAGTCATTTGTAATAAGGTCGTATATTTTGGGTCTCCAACAATACCGCGGTAATGCGTTACGCTTGGACTAATGAATCGGATATATTCTTAGAACTTTTTAAATAAGGTGTATTATTTGTGACCGAATTTTCTCGGTTCGTACGTATTGTGTAGGTATATTTTGTGGCAAATTGATTATCAGGTGTTCTGTGACCGTTAGGTTTTTGTTGTCTTTGAAATCTTTATGTTTCGTGGTGAGTATGAAATTAGAATTCCTTTGGTCTCATTTATTTTTCTGACGCGACTTGTTTCTCAGGTTGAATTCACGCCTTTTAAACTAAATGATTTATAATAAGACGATAGAAAAATAATTTATCCATCGGCCGGCATTCGGACTATCGAGGCCGTCCGTCCAGTCCTAAGGGACTGGATGCAAAGAGAGTGGGGATCGCTCACCTTTCGGCTGACGCAGGTGCTCTCGGGGCATGGTTGCATCGGGAAGTACCTGTGTCACATAGCCGGAAGAGAAGCGACCACAGAGTGCCGCCACTGCAGCTATGATGCGGACACGGCGCAGCATACCCTGGAGGAGTGCCCCGCTTGGAGCCAGGAACGCTGTGACCTCATCGCAGCTTTGGGGACTGATCTTTCACTGCCAACCGTCGTCCGGTCCATACTACGCAGTAGAAAGAAGTGGACAGCGGTTCAGTCCTTCTGCGAAAAGGTTGTTTCGCAGAAGGAAGTGGCGGAAAGAAAGCGTGAATGTGATCCGCTCTCTCTCCCTCAACGCCGCAGACGAACTGGGGTACAGAGGAGGTTATACAATCAACTCCTCCCCCCATAATCGAGGCTGGGTGATGGGTGCGGGGGCACTCATCACCCTGTAGACGGCCTCGTGGCGGAAGGTGGCCAAGTGTTCCGGTACGCCTTCTTGCGACTGGAAGGGCAGGAGGACTCCTCTCCTACCCTTCACGCCGAGAAGGGGCCCGCCGCCAAAGAGTGGCGGGTGATCCACGGCGGGGCGGTGAATGAGTCATACGTTCTCACTGCCTCGCTAAAAAGGACTAGGTGGAACACCATGAGGTTTTAGTGGGTATGCTGCCATTCTAGCGGAGAGTCCCACATAACCATCGGCCTCCCCCCTTGTGGCTAGTGGTATGCGTAACGCCTTTCCCCATGAAAAAAATAAAAAAAAACCGTTAGTTTTTTGTTGTCTTTGAAATGTATATGTTTCATGGTGATTATGAAATTTGGATTCCTTTGGTCTCATTTATTTTTCTGACGCGACTTCTCAGGTTGAATTCACGCCTTTTAAACTAAATGATTTATAATAAGATAGAAAAATAATTTATAGTCAAATAAACATTCCCAAACAAAAATTTTAGTTTTTATTAATTGTAATAAATGAAGCAATACAGCGTATTATTGTATTTTTATGTCACATTACTATTACGGCATTAAACTCGTCTCAAAGTACGCATTTCAAGTATATATTTTATTATTATTTCATTGAAATTGGATAATACAATCAAACGAATTTAATTTATGTCAACATATTTGAGATATCGTAAAGAACTAACAGTGTTTACGTATCACTTTTGATATTACTCTACCCTATCTTATAAATGGCGTATTGCAGTCAAACGAGCAGGTGAAGTCGCCGGCGAAAGCGAGTATAAAATATTTTAGTAATAAAAAAATATATAACCTACTTTAGCTATAAAATTTTAAATAGCTACCTATACTTTGAAATACGAACTAAAAATTTCAAAAATATAACGATATTATTTATAACCAACAATACGAATCCAACAATAAATTTTATTACAAATTTGAGTTACGTATTCCAATTTCAAATTGAATCCTTTAAATTGATTTTGAAAATGGAATAAATACCTGCGACGGACAATTATAACATAAACAATTGTAAAATTACAAAACTTTATTATTTAAATGATATTGTGTATTAAAATGTTTAATTTATCGCATGAATATTATAATAGTTATCATTTCTTAGAACACGTGCCGTAAAACTGAACGCTTTAGTGCCTTAGTAAAGAAAATAAAAGTACACGCAGCAGATAATTACATAACACGAAATATATTAAAAGCAAAATAAATGATGCCCCGAGTTGGGATAGTGTGACGAGCGGTAGCGGAAGCGGAAGCGATTTTTTTAAAGATACATTTTGTCTGATTCTATTAAATTAATTAAAGGTTATATTTTATTTTAAATGTGTTTAAAAAAATATTTTTTTCATATAAATGTGACGAGCTGTTAAAACATTTTTGGATATAAAAATAATCATATTTCTTGTAAAATGTAGAAAATGTTAATGGCTCTTTAACGTTAATTGGTTTATTATTTTTTAATTAATTATTTATTATTATGTAGTCAGGTCCTAAATAACGGCTATTGTCTTATCTGTGTAGTTATTTTAAATATTTATATGTAGATACAAATCTCTTACGATTTTTTATTTACAATTCAAACACAAAAAAAAAATATTGGCGCAAAATTTTTATATTACTTATAATCAAAATATTTAGTCCCGTGTGTTTTAAAAAGGCTTAGGTTACAATAGAATTTCCATTTTGTATACTTTTTACATAAAACCGCGAACAGCACCACCGAGCTCGCGCCTAACCTCGCGGCATGTGGTCTCTCCTCTAAACTGCCATTGTGTTAGCTGTCAAAATATTTCTTTATTTTTTTTTTTGAACATGTTCCATTTGACCCAAAACTTTGAAGATTCATCCAAGGAGGTTTTGTTTGTGGTATAATGAAAAGGAAAATTTTATAACATAAATATATTTTGAGATTTTTTAATTGTGCAATTTGTATGTTTTGGGTTACTGTATTTTTAATATATTTTTTATTATTTATATGATACACAGACATGCTGTTTCATTATTATATATATATATTTAAAAGATAATTTACGATTCCATAAAAGTGAACTTCTAATAGGATAATTACAGTGTAGCCAGGTTAAAGCGTTCAGACTGTAATTATTGATCGATACGGCAACACTGAGCATTCCATTTTTAAATTTGTACAATTACGCGCGCTTCATACACGGAACACGGGTGATTTTCGCGCGAAATGTGAAAGAATTAAAATGAGTGTTGTCAGTTTTTACATTTAAAAAAAAACGCGTTTTTTTTAATTCTCTCGGAAGTTGCTTACATGTTATTTAATTAATTAAAAATACTTGTAGCATGTGGCTTAGTTGTTGTAGCGCTTCTTCTTTTGATAATGCCAGGGTTCTATTAAATAGTAAATTCAATCTTATATTTTTGGTAAGAAAATAATAAAGATGTTATGTTAATTTAGAAATCGATTATTTCTAAAACAAAATTATGGAAGTAATGGCGGCCATGACACTACTATTTTTAGTTTAGATATGAAACCTATTTAACATGTCTAGATTTAACATTTAAAATATACAAAAAGACCTTCGTGCAGAAAATAATTATAATATTTACAAACAAACATTACATTATTACAATAATATCTAAAAATAAGGTTAAGGAGAACCTCCAAGAAACTATATAATCTTATCAATACTAAGAGATATATATTAATAAATATTATATATATATATAAATATATAATTTTTAACTTCCTTCTCTAAACGTATGCTTGTGTTACAAACAAAATAAGCTATAAATTTTATTACCTCACATTGTTACACATATATCTACTACGTGTCCGTCCGTGCGTTCACATTTATATATAATTAAGAAACTTAAATAATTACTGCCTTTAATAATTATTACGTATTTAATTTAATTAGAAACTACATTTATATTGTTTTTATTTCACTTGCAATTTATTTAATTTATATGTAAGTTAAAAGTATATTATATACCTCCATATTATAAAAGCGTTCCCGTATTTGTCACAATAATTATAATTCAACAATTTTCTACCAATTAACTGGAAACGCACACAATACGAGGGAAATGGTATGTATCTGTGTGTGTTTGTATGTGTGTGTGTTGAGAGATTACAGAGGAATGTAACACTTAATGTTCATTGTAATAGAGTCCAAAATCACTAAACCACACATAAAAGACCACACACGTCGAGCGGCGAAGATTTTAAAAAAGGAACGCACCAACCGCGCGTTCGTTACCTCATCATCAGTTTTTTTAAGCCGGCCCTACACGCCCTCTGTTGCCAGTTAAAAAATATTATCCGAATAATGTTGTTGTGGTCGTATTATAGTGTGGAGAGTTCGTCCCGATATAAATTAGCCTGTTTTATTACCGCTTCTGATCCCCCGACCGTGTAGGTTAGTTTTTATAGTTTTTTAAATATCCTCTTAAAGCCTTTGAAGATTAGTTTGTTATCGGCCAGCAATAAAGTAGGTTATATTTTTTTTTTTTTATATATCACAAAGGAGGTTCGTTCTCGGAATAATATCTACTTTTTGGTGGGAATTTTCTTGATTGCCCGATAAAGGTGGGGGGGAGGATTAAAATATTTTTAAAGTCGGTAACCTTATACCTTATGTATAATTGTTGATTTTTGTTTATTTAGTTGTTGAGTTGTTTTATGTTTAACGCCAAGTGATTTCTCGGTAGTTTTAAATTTGTTTTATTAATATCTGATAAACGTTACACCGACGGACCGTGAGCGTTCCTTGGAATTATGATATTTTTTAAAATATATATATATATATTATATTATATTGTATAAGTTTCATTATCAATATATGTATTGAATATAAATATGATTTTATATAATAAAAGAGTGTATATTATTATTGTATAAGGATAATTTTCAAGCAGCTTCCCTCGGGATGGAATTTGTATTCGGGGATAAGTAACATTTAGATGAATTGATATCAAAATGTGTTCAGTAAAATTAATAAAAATGTTTTTTAATTATGTTTTATATGTATTTTTTGTGTGGGTACCATATTAATTTAGTATTTTTCTTGATTTCAAACAAATATATATATATATATATATATATATCTACTTAGATATTAAAATGCGAAGTAATCGTTAAAAATGTTGAAATATAAAACTTTATTATCATTGCAAATATTTGCATTTAATTGTTTTTTTTTTCTTTAAGTTATTTCAGATATTTTTCATTATTGTATAATAATAATTAACTATAGAAATATATATTATAATTTTTTATATAAACGTAATAATATTATACAATAATTATATACCTACTATCTCTATCATAAAAATCTATTTTACTTAGAAAGTTACTTTTATTGCACTAATATTACAAAATATATCAAAACCTCATGTAATTAAAAAAATGCTGCCACAACACACAAACGAACAGACAAACACTGCTAATAATGCGTTATTACATTGAAATAAACTGAATTTTATATTTTATATAATTTTTATGATATTATTTTACTTTACTTTTTTATAATATAACTTTAATAACTTTATCATAAATGAAATGTTACATACTAGTTGTTGCCACCGGTTTTATCTGACAATTCAACAAATGGTACATACATACTCGTATATAGTTTTACTATGTCTCTATATGATTTTACTTGGATGTGATATAATATTATGCGGTAGATAAAGCATCAAAATAACAAGCTATCACAACTGTTAAATTTTATCAAAATCTGTCCAACAATTTTAGCGCAATAACCTAAAAAACAGATGTATTTCAAAAAGAATTATTATTTTGGAAATGCAATATATATATATATATTTAGTAAACATTGCTTTTCAAAACGTCAAAATAATTTCTGTTAAAAAAGGGAATTATTTTAATAATATATTTTTTATAATAATTTTTCTAATATTTATATTTTTTTGAGAATAATTGTAGATTTTTATATATATATATATACATATATATATATATTTAATATATCTGTCAGACGCTTTACTAAAAATTTTAGATTTATCTTCCATAAATCTGTAGTTTGAAATCCGACGCCATAGTTTCGAACCCTTTGTAATTCGAATATACAGTGCTTTGAGGGGATTTATATTAAAAGAACCTTATCTTTTATCTTTATCTTTTGATATCAAAATGTTTTTTAATAACCACATTCGCTAAAAACAAACAAACAAGCAAATAATAATATTAATACAAGATTCGAAATTCATTATCCTTTTTTAAACTAAAATAATTAAAAATGTCTTATCTTTTATCTTTATCTTTTTACAATGTTTTTTATTAATCATATTCACTGTGGACAAACAAACACACAAATATTATTATTATTAATTAATTAATATTGATAAATCATTGTAATACTTTCTTTAGCTTTAAAAAATAACTAAATATTTCTAATTATAGTATATATTTAGTTAAAATATTAAGTAAGTGAACTAACTAACTATTAAATCAAAAATACCCACTAAATTTGATTCATGACATATTTAACCCGGTACTTAAATTTTTAGGAAATAAAATAATAACCTTAACTACCACTTTCACACGGCGATACTTGTTTTATATTGTAAATTATAAAAAAAGAAAATTATCGCCTACTATTTTTATATATATAAATGTTCTGTTGGTTTGTGTAAACCTCGAAACCTAAAATTACTGCACCGATTGAGCTCAAACTTTGACACGATGTACAATCCCTTTCAGAGATGGTTGTTATCTATATATCTTATCTTATCTATATATATATTTTTTTCAAAAAATAATAGATATAATGAGCATTTCCCTCTTACACGAGGCAAGGAGTTTAAAAATGGAAGACAATTGCGACGAGGGAGAATAATTTTGAAATTCGATCGTTTTGATTCTTTTATTGATTTTAGTTTTTTTGAAACTAAAGCAATACTAGATAACAACTATTTTTACAACATATTTATATTATATAAAAAATATAATATGTTTCCAAAAAAATTTTTATATATTTTGCATTTATTTATATATTATTCTAAATTGAAGACGTTTAAATAACTTTTCTTAACATCATCCTTAGAATAAGGAATATTTCTTTTAGATTTCTAATTCCAAGTTCATATAGTTAGTCTGTAATGAAAATAAATAAATAAATAAATTATTTATTATTTTTTAAATCTGAAAAAAAAAACTAGGAAAATTTCGCACAACAAAAAAATATTTTATATATTATTAACATGTTAATAATAAACGTACAGACGGACATTTTATTACATATATATATATAAGATTTATTTTAATGTTCATTAAATTTTTGTTTATGAGTTATTTCGGTTAAGACAAATGAACTCTAAGCACGCGACTGTTAAATTTGATATCAATCTGATAAATTATAACAAAACATTTAATTATAAATAACACTTTTTTACACGAGTGTACGCGATATCATCGGCTATTAAACTTACTAACTTATTAATATACATGCTAGCTGCGCCCGCGACTCCGTCCGCTATTGTTTTAAAATAGAACTAGCCTAAGTTAATCGTTATAAAAAAAATGTGTTTTTTATGTCAGTAGTGCCTATAGGTATGTGCTTTCATATTCATTTATTAATTGTTAATTTGAGTTACAAACGGACACTTTGATTTTATTTATATGTAGGTATAGATAATGAAGTATTTATCAATAATATATATCTATTAAATTATTATGGATAGATTTACATACATACATAGACATATACATACATACAAAATGTTAATATTAATAAAACTTATTTTTTCATTTTTTATGGAATACTGTAATTTGTTAATCTCAATATCAAATTTTAAGTGCACTATTTATTTTACTCTAGAAATCGAGGTAAAGTCGACCAATCACAAGCAACGCTAACAGCGCACTAAGTCACTTCACTATGTGATGTTAGTGTGCTAGTTGACTTAGCGCGCGATATATTGGATAATTCAATGACTTCATTGTGAACAGATACTTGGTTAGTAGACACATCGCCAAGACTGGGAAGGACTATTAAGACTAGGAAGACTAGGAAGGAGGAATAGGCTTACCGGTCGAGCCAGCCCGAATACGAGCTGGAGTCTCGATTAGACAGCTATATAGAAGAAACATACCTTACAATATTCTATTAATTTTGTTTTGTTATTTTTTTAAATAATTATCTATATTTTGTTCAATCTTATTTAAATATTTAATTTTAATTTTAATTACTGTAGAATGAAAAAGCACTGCATGATAGTTCAATGAATACAGCGACGGAACAGTTTCACACAGGTCGCAGGTTTGAGTCCAGGTATGTTGTATATTTATTAAAATTTTATTCTAAATTTGTAATAATAATAACAATGTATACATATAAATAAAATTGAATTGTCTATTTGTAATTCCATATTAACAGTTTTCACTAAACGCATATGTAAGTATACCTACCTATACGCTACTTTACATTTTTTTTTATTTTCTCTGTCCGTCTGTGTGTTCCTGCTAATTTCTGAAAAGCCTGGACCGATTTTAACAGGACTTTCATTGACGGATAGCTGATATATTAAACATATTCCGCACAAACGAAGTCGTGGGCACAGCTAGTTAATAAACGAAATGTGAACTTTAAATATATTAAATTAAATATCAATTAATAATCCTATTTAAATACTCTGTGTCTATGTTATTAAGGTATTTATATATTTTTTTATTATTTTCAATATTTAGTTAATTATTTTAATTATTAGATATCGTAGAACCGTACTATAATTATACGTTTAATATCATGTCACACTACATGCTTATTATATTTAATTTTTAAACAAACAAACGAAAATAATTATATATATATATAAATTAAATACTTATATTATGTCTACGTTTTAATAATTCACATAATTTATTCATTTCAGATTAGTTCAAATGGTAGATGGAAATATAAAATTATTATTATTTTTTTTATTTTCTTAAGAAAATTATTTAGACTATAACTAAATATGTCACCATCTATGAAGTCCACATAATTCTATGTAAATTAATAATGTATCTATATCTATAATAATGCACTTTAAGATATTAAAATAGATGAAATAGTAGAAAATATAAACAAACATACAAAATCCACCTCTATTTATAATATCAATCATTGTAAATAAAGTCGGTAACAATTATTATACCATAATAAAGTGAGGTAAATTAAAATTCAACACTGTCCGCCATTTTGTCCACTTGTCACTTGGTGTATTAACATATAAATTGTGTTTGTCATCCCCCAGCCTTTGAAAGAGATAAGGCACGTAAAGACAGGTGCTGGGAGCATGATGTATTGTTGTTTTAAATTAATATTTTATATATATATATACACAGTCACTAGACTAGCTTTTTTCAGCGTCTTTCCCTGCTTTAAACCGTTTTAGTTGAATTAAAAATTTATCAACACCGCCATCTATTGGAAACTTAAACAACTTAGACTTAGGGAATGAAATTCCTTACATATATATATATATATATATATATATATATATTATCTTAAAGTACTATCTTATACTTGCCGTTATGATTGGTCTAGACGAATTATAACTTTTAATGATTTTTTTAATGAAGTGTCTTATTCTAGAAATAGTTTTTTTGTATAACATTATATTGTTTTATTATTTTTTTTTGTTAACGATGAAATACAGATATTAATGATATATAAAAATATATAAATATAAATAAAATAATTGTAACCAACTGATAGATTTTGTTATCAAGGATAGATATATTATCTACTAAGTACAAAAAAAAAATAATGAAAGAAATAATGTCTTACAAAAAAGATAAATAAAAAAATGCTTGTTTACTCTTGCGTAAAAACATCCCTTGCATGTCTGTATACGTGTTACGAAATATTTTATAACTTCAATTTACTTATAATAGTATAAAATAATTAATGTAATAGGAATTTTTATTATAATATTGTATTTAGAATTATTAATACATATTTTATTAAACTATTAATAATGTACAATTTGATTTTCTTATTCGTATTTACTATAATTTTCAGTATATATTTTTGTGCTTGTTAAAAATTATCAAAATGCTAAGGCTTATTTGTATCCCGATCTTTTTACGGGATCGAAACCCACGGGAATGATAAAGGAGTATCTTCAAATATAAGGGATAATAAACACTCTGTATGTTATTTAAAAATATTTTAAAATAACTTTTATTTACCCGGGACTTATTATAAAAAATGTCCTTACGTATGCTACTTTGTGTGAACTCAGACGTAGTCGCAGGCAACAACAAGTTTTTATAATTACTTATACACTTACATGATACAGAGATTATCTAAAATTATTGTTTCACTGTCTTAATGATTGGGACGGCTGAATCGATTTTGATAAGACTTTATATTTTATTACACAAATATTTGTTGTCACCTCAAAATTAGGCAAACTTCGAAATGTATGTGTGTCTATATGGTAACAGTACTTTTATATTTCTCCTAAAGCGTGGGAAGAGCTGCATGCAGAAAGCAGCAATTACAATTTCATCTAAAACTCTGTTCGTTCTAACAGAGTATCCCATAATTATGCAGTCATTTCATTATCCAATCTATCGCGCGCTAAGACAACTAGCGCACTGACATCGTATAGTGTAAAGGCTGTTAGTGAGCTGCTAGCGAGCTTGTGATTGGTGGACATTAACTCGCTAGTTTGGAGCCAAATAGTGCGCTAAAAATTTAATAACTAAATAGTCCTTTTATCCATATTTAATATTTCCTGAGATAAATATTAAATTAAACTGCAATTGTTATTTTTTTTTATTTGTTTTCGATCTAAAATAATAATTTTTCCATTGAAGGTACTTTATCTCTTCATATTGTTAAGTAGATATTACTCTGATTTAATAAATATAATAATGTTTATTAAATCCCAATTGTCATTGGTTCGACTCCTGCCCGTATCTATGGAATTTTTATAATATATTTATTTAAAGTGTTAATATGGTAAAACATGTATGTAGATGATAACAGGTACTTAATCTTATATGCATATAATAGAATTATTATTATTATTATTTATTTATTTATTATTATATTATTTCAGTTCGCTTCCCGAAATAAATATTTCTACAATAACCTTAGTCCCTATCAAAGAACCTTAATCTATATCCTTAAAATAATACATAGTCATAATGTAATCTCCTCCTCCTCCTCCTAACTCCAGCGGTTTAATCAGGATATATATATCGTATTCTTCCCGCGACTCCGTCCGCGCAATGTGTATTTTTGTAACACTCGTTCAAATATGTTATTTGTTATAATTTTATAAATCTATTCTTTTAATACTTTGATATTTTTTAAGTAATTCATAATTGTAAATAATGTGTTATCAAATATTAAAAAAATACAAAATCAGTAGTTCCAGAGATTTGTTGGAATATAATAAATCTTCACTATTATTACATGTTATTATATTTTTATGATGATTTTTATGTCATGTTAATTGGAGACTGTATTAACTAAGTTAATTATTATATGATATTGTTTGTACGTAAATAAATAATACTATACCTGATCATAAAGCTTAGAGAATAGTTAAAAGAGTAAGTTATATTTAATATAAATATATTTTGTTTAGTTATTTTAAAATGTAACCACCAAAAAAGAATAAATTCGTTAAGTACTTACTTATTATCAAAATGGCTGAATTACTAAATAAACTGTAAGTTGTGAACCGGTCGATGTGAAATAACTTTATGTATGTCGTAAATCAATATGGTATCACAAATAGTTTAATGGCGTCCATAAACCACGTAATTACCAATAAACAAAATCTTCATTAAACATAATCCGCGTAAAAATGTAATAAACTAAAATTTTACTACTATATTTTTTTTTCCACATACATAACATATGTTTTTAGATAAACGCCCCAACATAGACAATATGAGACTGACAGATGCAGTTAATGTTCCCGCCATTTTGTCGGACCAATGGCGGCGGTTTTATTTTTTTTTTTGCTCCACCGCAACAGCTGCGCGTTTTCAGCCAACATTAACGCATGTTATTGGGTGTTTTTATAAATACTCTGTGGTGGGGTTCACAAATATTGGGGATGAAATGAGGGTTTATATATATTATATTTTTTTTATGATTTGTTGCGATGATGATGTTATTGTGTGAGATAATGGGATTTTGTTTAATCTCTTTCGATTATTATCACGGGATTGAATTTGGTTTTTTGTTAATTTAAATTTCTGGTACTAATTATATATTTTTGTATTATTATACGTATATGTATATATTATACAAGAGATTATTTAGACAATAATTATATGTAGTATAAATCAATCAAGTATTAGTTTTATAGGCAATAAATTCTGACACTCAATAAAATTTTAACTTCTTACACAACTACTGGTTATTTTATTTAAATAATTTTCTTATAATACATTAAATATGAGACATTATTGATACTTTATATTGTTTTTAATAAAAAGAGGGTGAAATCAGAAAAAAGGATGGTAGAGTGAGAAATAGGACATCCATCTCTTTCACTCATTCGAAACGCAATATGACAGTTACTTAGATCTCAACTCCTCTCCTTCTAATCTCTCTCATTTGGTCGAGCCAGCCCGAATACGAGCTTCAGACAATTATAACTAAGCTCTACTTATCCAATTAATCCAGCTTAATCGATTTTGATGAAACAAGTTTCTTAAGAGGAGTTATTCAACCAAAGTGAACATGTAAGAATTTTTTTTTCATTGTTAAAAATAATTAATAAAATATTTGACAGATTCCATTAATTGATTAATGGTTCTACTTTATACTTTATAAGTTAAAAAGAAATCTGAGATATCGATACCGTTGTGAGTCGAGTTCCCACCGAGTAATCGGATAGGTATCGACTTTAAACCATCCTACAGTATAATAATAAGTTATTATGTTAACTCAGTTATTATCTATACTAATATTTAAAAAAAGAATGATTTGTTTGTATGTTTATCTGTATGGGGTAATCTCAAAAACTACTGTACCTATTTTGATAATACTTTCACCTGACGAAAGATACATTATCAAAGAGGTTAGATTGGAGCTACATTATAGGGTATTTCATCTCGATTTTATAACGGGGCCTAAATAAAAACTAGTAAATAGAAAATAAATAAATTAAAAGTAAATAAAATCCTAAACTCTCAGTACAATGAACCCGAAATAATATAATCACATGTAAAAATATTTGATGACTGATGAAGTGGGCGTGGTCAGAAAGTAGAAAAAATGTATATTACATATTACAATTCACTTATTTAAAATTAAATATATACTAAACCATACACAGACGGAACCAGGGCGCAACGCATATTGTAATAACAAGCAAGCAAAGCAATTCCACTTATATTAGAAAACATATCTGTCGCCATCTGTCCCCAACTGCTTGAGATTTTTGTTTTATTGGCGCGTTATTGCGAAAATCTGCCATATTGGATTTCAAATATTGTCTATGGTTAGAAATTTGACACCACGTTATATATTGGAGTTGTGGACGAAAAAAATATTTGCTTCTATTGTCTATAATTTTGTTAAGTTGCTACTTACTTTCTGAGTTTCTGAGTTATTAATATTAGACCTTTTTATATAGTTTTTGTCACTAAAAGAATATATGATAGTGTGAAGATTCTTCCAACATCGTACACCTGCCCTTATCCTAATTTAGGGTTGGCGCAATGTATTAAATTGTATGATTTGTCCAAGATTTTAGTACCACCCGTAGGTCTGATATCAACCCTTAAAAATGCACATTTGTTGGATTTACACCTTTGGAATAAAAGAGGTTATATAATTTAATTTTTGTCTCTTACCCGGTATTTATTTCAACTAAAAGCTTTTTACAAAACGGAAGGCATTAATAAAACCTTTTATTCTTCAGACATAATATTAGAAAGAGATAAAAGAAAAAAAACATCAATTAAAACAAATTAACTCTTTCAAATATAATAAAACAAAATTATAATTAATATTCAAACTTAACGACAGTTATTCAGACACAACCTTTCATAGGAAAGTCCTCTAAATTATATATTTAATATTTATAAAGGAATTTTTAATTGACAATATAGAACTAAATGTAAGAATTACTCAAAAACTAAAGTACTATTTAAAAAGTACTACTAAATATAACAGCCCTCATAAAGATCACATTAAGGACGTTCCTAGAATATCTTCGTGATATATTACGATATAATGGTAAATTTATAATTATTTTTTTACCCGACTCCACTTGCATTTGTGGTATTAATATTTTTTTTTATTTATAAATTATTGTTGTTAAAATTGTTTAACTGTCAATTATGTTATATGAAGTTGAAAATACTTTAATCTTCCTTTTAAGGTAAAGTTGCTTCAAAATATTTTATATTTTTAATTGGTAATAATTTTTTTTCTAAGAAACTAGATATTCGTGCGACCGTCGTGTCCAGTATAACGACGCATTGAGGGTTCCGATGGGGCTGACGCGGCAGTGCAGTGCCTCAGGTATGTTAGCGGAGGTGCACACGGATGACTTTTATGCTATTATGAGAAAACGATGTGCCTCCATGTTAGCCCGATTCCTCCGCGGTGCCTCCACCAGAATGCTGAGTGTGTCTGTTAATAGGTGGGATGCTCCCCTGATGCATCGGTGTGTTCGGTTGCACAACGGATCAAATTGTAGTATAAAAAAATGTATTCATAATTTTTAACTTTTAATTGTAATAGCACTAGTTAATAATAAATATTGTTGCCAACACTAAATGGGCTGGTCCTGAAAATAAACATATTATTTATCACATTTTGACAAAATATATATTTATATATATGTATATATATACAGAATATCTAGTATACACATACTTCTATACCTATAATATAAAGAAGTCTTAAAAATGTTGAAAAAAAAAACTAAATACATAAATAACATATCACACTTACGTTTATTAAGCGATGCGAAAAATTGGTTTAAATTCAACAACATTAAAAACCTCCGTCGCAATAATATAATACAAAAATCGACGCCTCAAATGTTATTTTCGATCGTGTAATGCAACCTCCTTTCAGACGTCGACAGAGGAGACACAAAAAAGAAAAACCGAACGGAACCGGACAAAGGTACCTTCACAAATTACGCTCGCATTTACATAGAAAAAAGTGACAAGAAAACGACGCGTAACATTTGTTAGACCCCCATTGTATTTTAAAGTATTATATCCACGCCTTATTTATATTTATAAATACGTATACGGTGTTACTAACAAGATGTTTACGCGCGGTCGGGCTAATGTCAAAAAGCCCGCCAAAAATTTTCTATACGTCTTTAGACTTTGACAGTTTGAGGTTTTTTTTTTTTTTTTTTTTCGTAACGTCAAATTTCCAATGCAGGTTTTATGTGAGGATTGTTATTTTTTTTTTTTTATTTATATCTCTTGTAGTTTAATCTGATTTTGATTTGTTTGAATTGTGTTCAAATGTAACGGAAAATTGCGTTTCGTTTTAAATTTGTTTTTGTTATTACGATTACGTGTTGTGTATTATGCGAAATTGTTGTTTTTTAAGCAAGTGAGAATAGCTTGTTTTTATACTAAACTAGTTGTTGCCTGCGACTCCGTCCGCGTTGATATTAAAAAGCGTTTATAGGGACTGTATTATTTTAAATTGGCCTCCATGAAAAGTCTTTTTAAACTGTAGAGCTTTTTCTTTAACATACACCGGTTTAATTCCCGTAGGTCCCGATCCCGTTACAATGTTGGGATAAAAAGTATCCCATTTTACTCTCTGATAATGTAGCTTTCGGCAGGTGAAAGAATTTTTAAAATCGGTGCTAATGCTAATGTTTTTGAGATTGCCCAATACATACAAACACACATACAAACTTTTTCTCTGTATAATATTATTATAGATTTGTTTACATATTTGACTTATAATATATTTTATAAAATTAATTGTATTATATTATTTTATTACATTGTTATACTAGAAAGACTACACTTTGGACTTTAACTCTCTCTTTCTAATATATATTGTCTCTCTCTCCCTTATAGACATATTTTAGAGGACTTTTATGTATGGATATGGAAAAGAAAGAGAATTAATAATAATATTTTTAAACATTTATTGAATTTATACAATAATAGTATATATATATAAAGAAATTAAATTACAAAAAACGTAAAATCTTTAATAATATGAATGACAAATGTATTATTTTTAGTAAAATTCAAAGCAATTATGAAAATTTAATTATTCATAGTAAGTTATTATTCAAATATCATTTTATTTAATCTTAAGTAACGTGAGTAAGCGAATATTTAGTATATTTGTATTGTTACTGAGCCGGCGTGTGGTACAAGTCATGAGCCGTAGCGATTTTATATATATATATATATATATATATATATATATATATATATATATATATATATATATATATATATATATATATATATAAAATCGCTACATATATATATATATACATATATATATATATATATATATATATACATATAAATATATACATATAAATAAAATTAAACTGTCTGTTTGTTCCGGCTAATCTCTGAAACGGCTGAACACATTTTAAAATGACTCTCACTACCAGCACACAGCTGTAACACAAAGTAATAAAATAAGTTTTTAATTTAATAATTTGAATAATATTTTAAATAAATAAAATATGTTGTGCATTTTTTATAAGATAAATATGTTGTCAGATCTTTTCTTTAAAGAAATGTTATTTATAATTTTTTGATTACAAAACAACAGTTTTTAATCTTATCACTATGTTATATGTTTATAGAAATTTTAAATATTATAAACATTTTTTAAGATAATAATTTTGATATAATATAAAATTATTTAAAAGTATATATATATTTTTAATATTTCACTCCCAGGACATGGTCACAACGATATGCAAATCCAAATCTAATGTGATTTAATCCAAATAATCTGTTACAGTTAAAAAATGGATTAAATAACTAACTAACTAAAAAAAAATAAGAGTTAGAGAAAGAGTGTCAGATGCTTCCTAATAGTTTATCAAATATGAACTTAATACAGAGTTATTGAGAGAGGAAGAGAGCTTCAAAAGGTATATGTTTAATATATATTTTGATATATAAAAATGTTTGTGTCTGTTTGTTTCTCTTCATCTCCTAAACGATGAATCGATTTTTAATTCTTCATAGTTCATATTATCAATTCTGTTAATCCATATTTATAACAAAAAAAATTGTACATTATAGATGGCGCTGCTGTAAATTTACATAATATTATTTATCTGAAAAAAAAAAACAAACAAAAGTTATATATTATTTCCTCTTCAAAAAAAAAAACAATTAACTTTTGTCAAAATAATTGAATTTACATGTAAACGGTCCATCTAGTAACTTGGACCGCACAAGGAAAAACTATTAGGGGGTAGGAAAATCCCCTCGTCTATGGGGTGCAGTGGAGTGTTCGGATTCGCGAGTAATAATTACTTAGCGAACACCATCCCGCGGTACTATAACTGGAGATGTGTGTTTTTATTGTGTGTTATAACACACTCTGTTGTGTTTGTTAGACACCTCTGTGTTAAGTTCTTGGACAATGTAGTGAATAATTGATTGATGCGCATACACACACACACACATATGTGTATATATACTAGTCGTTGCCACTGACTTCGTCTACTTCATAAACTATTTTACGTCAATTGAAATGATTATTATTAACAACGCCATCTATTGGAAACTTATGGAACTTAAGTGAATTAGATCCTTTATAGATAAAAGATCTCAAATTCGCAATAAAAAAATTAAATTGATTCGAGATATAAAATATCCTATCTTTTAAGTTGGACCAAACAATAGATGTAAAAAAAATCATTGAAATCGGTTCAGTGATTACAAAGATTGGCGTAAACGGACATCGTAACATGTGGTTTATATATATATATATAAATCACATGTCACAATATATATATATATATATATATATATATATATATATATATATATATATATATATATATAAGGATATGTAGGAACTAAAACTTATGTATTATTTTGTCTATAATATTATGTAAGATAATAGTTATATAAAGACATCTTTACCGTAAAACAACTAAATACCTGTTTTTCCTTTGTTGCTATTATCTATACGTACAAATATAAGTGTCCGTCCGTTTGTTCCGGCTAATCTCGGAAACGGTTACACCAATTTTAATAGGGTTTTCAATGGATACATCATGTTATAAGGAGTAACTTGACACTTATATTTAAAAAAAAATTACGCGAGTGAAGTCGCGGACAGAGCTAGTAAATAGTTATATTCAAATTAGTTTTTTTTTTTAATATATAATTAAAAAACAAATAAAGTAAAATATTTGTAAACAATACGTGATCGCGAATTAATTGTTGAGTTTCCATATCTGATGATAAAATACTATTTATTTATGTAAGGGCGTCTACACACTGGGGGTGGAATTTAATTATAATAAAATTATTAAGTAAAAAGAATTGATTACTTTAATAGATTTTGTATATAAATATATATTTATATAAATTCTAAAAATAATAAATATATATTTATATAAATTCTAAGATTAGTAATAGTAGTAAATAAGTAGGTAATTTTTTTTTATAATCAAGGAATACAAATTGTTTTTTTTTTATTTAAAAAATTGGATGTGAATATTTTTTTTAAGATTTTATAAAAAAAATACATTAATTTTTTTTATTATGAAACCTATAGAGAAATGAAGTTCCATCGAAATAAGCGAATTATTTTTAACAGCTCCTACATACCCTTAACTCGGAGGGTCCATAATCCTCTTAACCGTGGATTAATATAAACCACCCCTAATTGTTTTATTGCTTAACACTAAAGGGTGCGGTTTGTATGAATTTATTATCTTATTAACCCTTGTGGGAATTAAATACACCGAACGATAGATTTATTTTTTACCTATTTTTTGTATATTATTATTATTGTTATATAAATAAATATATATATTAGTATAATGTAAATATTTTGTCGGTAATATTTTTTATTAAATCTCGAATTTGTTTTAATAAATTTATAATTAGTTTATATTGTTTACTTCTTAGGATAAATAATTAATAAATACTATAAATCAATGAAGAATTATTTAAAAGTTATTTTAAATGATATTTTAAAAAAATAATTATTTTTACCTCGACACCATTAAAATAAAACAGGCAGACATAACTCCTCCTATTTTTTAACCAATAATAGTAATTTAATTAATTTTATCACTTACGTATAATTGAATTTATTAAATTAATAAAATAAATGTAAAAATCTCAATATTATTATACAAAAATAAATTTAAAAAAACAATAAATAAATCCAATATTTATAATTTTTTTTGAAATACACAATTTCCATTATCCTGCGTTTTAATTTGATTCCAATATACATAGTACATGCGCACGCGCACGTCACGTACAGTATTATTGACAACTACCCCCATTTAAACAAACATAATTTATTATAACGTTCCATCCACGTACAATATATTATATTAAATATTAGAGGTTACACCAAACTCAATACAGGACAAACACACACACAAAAGGTATTGTGTTACTGTCATTACGCTGGTCAGTTTGCGGTCGACAGCTGATATCCATTTGTTTATATTCTTTTACTTATTCAAATTTTTATTTTTTTGTTCTGTTTTGGCGCGAAAAATGACAGATGTCACTCTTTTTTTTTTTTCCTTCGAGTAGTGGTCAGAAATTTCCTTAATGTAATGCCTTTGTTGGGTATTATACAAACTCTTTGGACACGTGTTACAATATAAATATTTTTTTCGCCGTTTCCAGGTGTAATGGAGCTTCTGGTTTTTAACACGCAACTCTCAAGTCAAATATTTGCGGTGAGGCAGGCATCTTTTATGCGTAATTGATGAAGTAAATAAATAACATAAGATATAATAATAAAATATGTAAATAATTAAAATATATATTAAAGTAATACCTTAATTAGTTAATCGATATGTATTATAAAATGTGAAAATAATATTTTCAAATAATATGTATCTAATTCATCTGTCGAATTACTCTAAAATCAAAAAATATCTAACAATAAATTAAATAACCTGCCTTTTAAAATACCTGGACCCATAAAACTAATCTGGTTAGCGTCACAACGCCTTAACGCCAAACACTTTGATGCTATCTCGAAATAAAAAAAAACAAAAAAAGTCACAATACGTCACCGAACATCACTGGCCACTCACAAAAGCGGCTATTAATGTCAAAATATTTTCAAAATAAGAACATTCGACGCCGGAGGCATCGCTTTGCTAATACCGCGCTACACTAGACTTTGTTAATCGGATCTCTCTATCACACGTATGCATTGGAATGAGAAGAGGAATTGTCAAAACTGTTTTTGCATGTAATTCGATTTGGGTTCTTTACAACGTCGGTATTAGTTTTCTTTCACAGCTGGGTTCTTTTTCGTCTACCGCCGGGATGACTTTCGCAATTGTACCTACTATTATAGTATTCTGTTATACAGATAATAAATTTTGCATTGACTGAGGTAATTTTGCGTTGACATTAAAAGGTGTCGGTGTGTTTTTGATATGTTTACCAAAGAGGTTGTGTACAATAAATACTATTTCGGACACTCCATATTGAAAAAAATATATCAATTAACCGCACAATGATAAACATTTTATATAAAAAAATCTTATAAACGACTAGTTATTTAACATAATTATGTAATTTCTTAAGGTATGTAATTCTGTATGTACAACATTATTTACAAATTCAGTATATAAATATAATACATAAATATACTTACACCATTCCACATATATAAGAAGATAGTACGAACAAACTAACATAAATACATTACTAATTATAATATAATATACATATAGAAATAAATAAAAACAATCTATTGAACCAAAACAGCCGGATGTTACCATTATGGGGGGTATTAAAAAAATGACTTCCGCTCTCGAAATGTGACCGGAATAGAAATTGAGGTATTACATTAAATATGGATCCGAACCCTAATACCTTCGCCTGTTATCGAATAAAAGATTTAAATCCTATCTATGGCTGCAGATTCGCGGCAAAATAAATGTCAACGTGACATTTAAACTAAATGGCGTAATTAATCTGCATTTTTTATTTAGAGTCATGAAGGGTTTGGTTTTTTATTACAAGTCGTTCAAATCGGTTAAATAATTGTAATCGTTTTTTATATATTTTATCGAGAACTCTAATCTCGTATTAAGTATACTAAATAGAAATGTTTATAAGAACTAATTATCTGTTAATTAGAGCTAGATATACATGTAATGCTCCTATTAAGCAACTAAAATCCTAAGAAGTCGTGTTTTTATGTAGTTGAAGTAGTTATAAGAAAAAAAGAGAATCCATACTCAATTAAAAATAATAGCCGGCAATTTGCGGACATTTTTAAATTCGCGCTTTAAAAGTGAGCGCGATCACGTTTGGAATATTTGTGTGAATATTAGCGACGTGTGCGGTCGTTTCGCGCCTAAAAGGCATTCGAAATTTAAAAGTTTTGACTTTTTAAATTCTCTATGCCCCTCACTCACTAAAAAGGTCCCGTTCCTGGAACCGAAGCAAATACAATATTTCTTTGAGTATTCGTGTTATTCGTGTTTTGATGGTTTTTTTTTTTAAATTCTTCAGGCAATAAAATTTTTGTGAAAGTATTTTAAATATAGTACGTTTTAATTAAAATTTAAATTAACTTGATCAATTCCTAAAATCATAAACGTTATTCGCAATTCAAATACATTGACGTTCCAAATTCAATCTGTAATTGGAATGCCGGTTCCATTTTCAAATCGTTAGCCGCAAAAATCGACACCACGAGCGGAACGCGACAGGCTCGGCACACACTGGACTGTTTTAGAAAGACGTACGAATTAATTAAAATTATTACTTTCCACGTTAAACAGTAATATGGAATATAAATATTAACAAATCTCAGAGATTAAAAAATCAATTGCAGTTCGGAACATTCATATCAATAATGTATACTTTGATTTTATTATATTTTGTTAAAATAACCGAATTATAAATAATAAAATCTTAATAATTTCTAGTAATTGTACATATTTGTAACTAAATGTATCCTTCATTCCTTCATTACGTAAACTTAATCTGAACCTTCCTTTATAAACGAACGCGTTCCAAAATTCAAAAAAGGAACTACAATTGGATCGTAGATACTTATCTACGGACTCCTAATGGGCCATTGTCTTCGTTCGGAATTTGAACTTTTTCGTCTTCATGTTTAATTGCGGCAATTTTTACGGATGTCACTTGACGCCATGCTTGGCTGTTTGGCTTCAGACCGTCGCTTTATTGTATTTTTTTTTTATTTGACGTCGTTACTAGGTTTAACATCCGGAAATATATCGTTTTATTTATACATTTCGGCTGTTTGGTTTTAAACTGTCGTTCAGTTCTATTTCTATTACTTTTTTAAATTTCATATCGTTACCCGATTTACGTTCCGGAACTGTATTTATTTATAATTCATTAAAAAAGTATTACGTTTGACGACGCCTTAATAGTTATCTTTATTCAAATATTATCAGCTTTGATTTAATTTCATTAGAATCTATTTATAAAACAAAAAACATCAAATAGAAAACCGAAACCAAACCAACACGAACGAGTCTTTGTTACCTCAAATGTAAAGAAACTTTGAGTTATTGCGCTCAATTCCAATTATTGTGCGTGTTTTTCGAAGAATAGGGACATCCCTTATTTTGTCTGTGGTTTTAAAGTAGATAAAACTAATATAACTCATAACGTAATATTATTAAAGGTTTTTTATTATGCAATAATAGATAATTATTCTTTAAATAAAAAAATATATAAATTAAATATTAATACACATTTTTAAAATACAAGACAATATTTTATCACAAACAACTCTATATATAATCCAGAAGTTGATTGAATCGGAGACATTTTTTGTATCATATCTAAATAAATGCTGGCGTCAGACAATCGTTGCATTAAAAGCACCCAAAAAAATGTACCTTTTTTAAAACAGACCAATGAAAAATCGCATGCGATACGTGTAATGATCTACCGAATTTTGAAATTCGAAGCTTTAGAAGACAAGGACTGTGTTGAGTATTCTTGTATCGCTATTTCATATTGGTATTGTAATGAGTTATACAATAAAAAAAAATCAATTTCGTTGTTTTATATTATATTATTACAGAAATGGAAAAAAAACTTAACATAAAAAGCTGTGTAGTTTATAAAAAATATATATTTACAATTATTATATATTTATTATAACATAAAAAAATTAATGACAAGAATAAAATATACTTGAAATCAATATAGTTATTCTTTTAGTAAAATAAAACTCCACTCGCTCATTGTTCGTGCAATATTGCATTTTAAAAAAGGAACAAAAACAATCTAAATTCAAAATCTATTTTTTTTTTGTATAATTTAATGCGACGTCGCTTATCGATAAAGTGTTTACAGACTTATTTGTAATAAATGAAACGTTTACCGCCGTTTTTTAAAAATATACATTTTATTAATAATATGCCGGTTGGTTGTATGTTTGTTTTGGATTTCGTTTGTTTTGTTTGTGAGTTTTATTTATATATACATTTTAATTGTTTTGCATTTACCTCTTATGAGGATTCTAATGAGACATAACATTTTATAAGCTTTGTTTGTGTGTGTGTGTGTGTGTATGTGTGTGTATAGTTGTGTGTTGTAGGTCCGATTTGTGTTTTGATTTAATTTATTCCTTTTTATTTTATTATTTTTATTACATAACCTTATTGGAGTTTTTTTCTTATTTGTCCTATACCAATATAAAATTGGCTAAAAGTTTTTTTCGAAGTTTCTTATAAGCTCTGAGTGTTACAAACTTAATCCTATAAAATTTCTTCTATCACATTCGTATTTTAAACTCGCACTGTACTTTGTGGTGACCTGGGATCGAACCCGGGAACTATCAGTACCAATGTACCAATGCGGTAATTTTATTTTTGTGCTAGACCATTTTAAAGGGAATCTGTTAGGAAAAAACATTCATATTTTATGCTCTTCCTAGGACTTACGCCTACATATATATTTAAAGTTATATTTAAACCAGTCTAGCCGTTTAGGTCTTAAAACATAACAAACAGACAAACATACCTTAAAGTTTTTATTGATATCTCTGTTAATATTAACTTATGTTAGAAAACATCATTCCCACCATATGTATATATAATATAAAAGCAATCAAACCCATACAAAACAACAATACAACTGACCTTGTCTAACGCACCTTAATAACTATAGCTAGCTCTTTCACACCCAAAATCCGATATTAATAATAACACCACTATATCAAGAGCTGTAAACAAATCGTGTGTACATTATATAAGGGGTCAGGATAAATTGGTTGTTGTGGCTAGAACGTGTAATTTACTTGCCGCCGAAAATAATAATTATCTTTAGGTTATATTTTTTTATTTTTTCGATTGTGTAGGGTGTTTATGATCTTGTTAGGATAATTTGGGAATTTATTTAATACATAAAAATGTATCCCGAAAAAATCACACACACGGTGTGTTCTAATAATTGTGTTTTTTTTTATAACGTACTAATTTGTTTTAGATTATTCATACGAATGTAAATTTCAAACTTTGAAAAATAGCTAATAACAAAATTCACACACATGCTGTGTTGTAATTATTACGTGTTGTAACAATTTTTTTATCTCAGCATCGAATTTCATATTTCATATAATATTAATGAAGGGAAAAAATATATATATTTCTATATATTAAATAATAATAGAGTCCTCTCAAAATGATATTCACATAACAAAATAGAGCGGCCATTTTGTATAGTTATTTAATGGTGCTTAATCTCTATCGCGGGATGACTCTATATAATCTATGACCCACGATGACTCTATATTATTTATGGCCCTAATAAAGGATTCGTTAAATAAACCTTTTTTATTTTTTTAACGCTTTTATTAATAATGTTATATTTTTTGGTACATAATTAAAAGATTCATATGTTTGAGAGTTTGAAGTATATATATACAGACACACATATGTGTGTGTGTGTATATATATGTAGACATACATATGTGTGTGATATTTTGTATTGACACACCAGGTGTGTTGTTATATTTAGTACGGAGCTATAATTTAAAAAGATTAATTACACCGAGTGATAAGAATCTCCTAAATGTATTATTATAAACGTCTCTATCAATTAATACGTACCTACTCTGTATGTTAACTCGTCTGTGTGTTACAATAATTACACGAACATTGAATTAATTTATATTAAAATTAAAATATTAATTTTCGGATGTAACGAATTACATTATTGCCTAAATTAGATTTTTTAATGATTTATCTTTTGTTAGTGATGTAGTAGATGTTTTTCTTATTTCTATAAGGCATTTTAAGGTTTGTATATATTTGCACGGTTTCAAAGTATGGTATGGATCCACGGTTGTTAACGGGTAAGTAACTACACTTTTAATTTATTACTAATTATTTTTTTTGTTATTGAATCAGTCATAACTGATAACAGAACAAAGTAGAGAAGTAAAGTTTACTACTTCTAGAGTAAGCAACTACTACTACTACTGCTACTAGCCACTCACGAAGAAGTACGGACCAGCCCGAATACGAGCTAACGCAAAATATTATCTCTACCTGTAGGAAGCCTTATGAGAGAGAGAGGGAAAGAAATGTCACCCATCTCTTTCACTCACAAAAATGTACGGACCAGCCCGAATACGAGCTGAAGCGAATATAAACTACCTCTATAAATCCCTATGAGAGAGAGGAGAGAGAGGGACAGAGATGCCATCTATGTCACTCACTCACGAAGCGGTACGGACCAGCCCGAATACGAGTTGAAGCAAAATATAATCTGTACCTACTTCTGTAGGTAGGACTTATGCCCTACGAGAGAGAGGGAAACAGGTGTCTTCCATCTCTGTCACTCACGCCACGGTACGGACCAGCCCGAATACGAGCTGACATAACTCTAAGATTAATATAAATATACAATTAACTTTCACCGTTTACAATAAAAATAACAGTCCACTGACCGCATTCACGAGGGATATATTTATATATGTTATTAAATATTTCCTTGACCAGATGATTGCTTGGGAATATTTTATTTGTTCAACAGAATTATTATTTTATCTGTATTTTTATTTAAATATATATTATAATATATTATAGACAATTTTAATATTTAGAGATTTAAATATACTGTAATGTTATGTAGGTTTTTTTACACTTCCAATACAGCCTCTCTCCTCATAAAGTGCTAAATTCATTAGGACACAGTAGCTCAGTTGTTAGAGCGGCGTGCGTGGTACATGGGTCGCAGGTTCTAATCATGACCGTACATTTTCTTAATATTAATATTTCTTTATTAAGATGTAGTAACATACAAACAATAACAACAACATTTCATATTGTATAGATTTTTATAAAAAAAAATCTTTTATACACAAAAATATAAATTGTAATAGTTTTTTTTTTGTTAATAAATAAGTATTGTGTATGATTTTATAAATTTATTATTAAATTGACCGCAGACAGCTGACTTCCGGTCAGTTCGCGGTTTTGCTTCTCAGAAGTAACCGAATATTATTTGGTAAAAAATTTTGATTATTTAAGTAAAATACAATTATCGACCGGCTTCACATTTCTTTGTGACATAAATATGTCTAATTTTTTTTTGCAAAAATCTGATATGTGTTAAAATAACCCATCATTCTATACCACTCTGAGGTGGTGGGTTATATAATGTATATATATATATTTAGCAATTAGATATTTTAATAAAATATGTAAATAAAAAATAATAAAACAAAAAAGCTTTATCATGTAAATTTTTACATAATTATATATAATTTTAAAATGTTTCTAATCGGGACACACTCCTCCGTGTCCTACTCTTTTCTCCCTTGTACAAGGAATATAACACATGTACAAGTTTCCTTAATACAATTACATGTGTTAGTAAAAAAATACATATTGATTACTAGACTTTACCCGCAGCTTCGCTCGCATTTGAGTCATTAAATGAGTATTGGAGATCATTATGATAGAAATGAATCAATACTATAACTATTGGATTGTATTTTTTTTTCAAATAACCACACACAATGAAGTTTCAAAAACTTAAAGATGCTTTATTGAATTACAACAAAAAATTAAAAAATATATTTTACTTTGACAAGAATAAATAATTTTGAATTTTAACAATTTAAAATATAAATTGCAGAGTATTTTAGGATATTTTTATAGACTATATTATAAGTTTTTCCATCAAGTGCAAATATGTGTAAATTCTGGGCATTAGACACTCGGGAACAGGCTACATACAGTTGACCATGAGAGAAGTATGGCTTTTCTACATACACTCCATGTAATGCTTGCCCTTGTTTTGTTTATAATAACAGCAAAGCTAAGCTTGATGGGGAACACATTTGAATTTTTAACGGTAGGTCAGTGAGAATAATTGGAATCCGAGGTATGATCACACTTTTTCCCTTACCGGCACTTGTTAAAATAGTAGCTCCAAGTATATTCTGCCGCAATAAAAAGTATCCTATATTACTTCTAATACCTTCAAAAGTATTAAGCAAAGTTTCACAATGATCGGTTGAGAAGTTATCGCGTGAAAGCGTAACAAACAAACTTACATTCGCATTTATAACATTAGTAGGGATGTATGTAACTACTTTAAAAATTATGTGTTACTTATTAGGACACACTTCTCCTCCGTGTCCTACTCTCTTTATAAATGTACAAGCGATATAACACAATTACAAATTCTAATAATTATTTAACACACACACATACACATATATATATATACTAAGTTATTCTGGCAAATATAATAAATATAAAATATTAGTTTTTGGAAATTTGAGTTTCTTAAAAACTTAGGGATCTTCAAAACTAAACTCATCTTTGAGGTCTTAAAAATAAGGTCTACATAAAGGTCTTTGGGTGTGACCTTGGCTTTATAATGAATAAATGTAACTCAATCTATGGATATAAAAATAATATCTATACATATAAATAAAATTGTAGTGTCTGCTTGTAATACCAAATTAACAGCTTTTCGCTAATTGCATTTAAAAGTATATATCGTACTTACATAAAAAAAAACCATTTTTAAAATTTTTATCTGTCTGTTTGTTCCGGCTAATCTTTGAAACGGCTGGACCGATTTTAACAGTACTTTCACTGGCGGATAGCGCTTTTTATAAGGAGTAACTTAGTTTTTTATTTTAAAAAATATTCCGCGCGGACGAAGTCGCAGGCACAGGTAGTATATATATCTATTATAAACACTTTTCTTTGTGACGCCGATTTCTTAAAGCCCCCACGAACCTCTAACAATTACGAAAATATTTTGACATTTCCATTTGTCTAATAAAAGTGTTATTAATGGGTGTCGGTGTGTTTGTTTTTTTTTGTGTTGTTTGTGGGTGGTCGTGGGTTTGTTTGTGTGTTACGATGCAAAAAATTTATATATATAGTATGTTATAGTGTGAGTTTGTATGTAGGAGGTAATTTTTGTTAACTATTTATTTGGTTTTTATTAATATTTAGAAAGGACGTCGCAATGTGACTCAGTTGAATAAAAGAGTTGTTTCACACAAATATAGCGAACAGAGTGACGGACAGTTAGTATATCACTAAAACACAATATTATTGAAATCACAATACGGAAATAGAACTGCAAAAATATTTATCCGATAAATTAATTTAACAGAGCACGTAAAGAATTTGTAACCCGCGATTCAACAGTTGAGTGGCACGGTGGGTAATCTGTACCATCTGTGATGTGTAAAAATCAACAGTTTATTATTAAATAAATCTTATTATAATATTCAAGTGTTTTTAGATCTCATTTGCAGACTCATTTGAAGGGTTGATTTCAAGAGTATTTAGATCTAAATGTGGAACTTGAATGACTCATTTGAAATGTTGATATTATAATATACATCTATTTGCTAAATTTCATTTAAAAAGAGCAACTGTTGAGTTACTGACTGCTCTCAGCAGCAGCATTCCGGTGGTAGCTTACTCAAGGACTGACTACACTCACCTTAACAATTCAAAAGTGCGTGGTTATCTACTTGTATAAAGATAATTTGAATATTATAAAATAGTTATTTAAAATATTAAAGTTAATATCTTATGAATGAATACTACTAGTAATGGTAGTTAGTCATTGTAGTTCTGGAAGTAGTACCTTACTTCTAATTTGTACTACAATCAATTATAATTGACTCAATATTACTATAATAAGTATCCATGTAGTTTCTTGCCGGTTCTGTTCTTGTATCCTTTGGAACTACTGCAGTCTGACGTCATAAGTGTAATATACTCCTAATTGTAAAATAAACTAGGGGCACCAACTGACCCTTAATTTCGACTACGCTCGCGAAATCTCGGTTGCCGTTTGCATATTGAGCGAAGCGAGCCCAGTGTAAAATAAACTCATCGTTGTGGGCAAATCGGTAATGTAGGAGATTTCATTATCAAATCAAATTTTTCGCGCGATTTTTTTTTCCATTGACTTCAATATCGGCTATCGGTTTTTTGACGATTATTCCTCAACCACATTACATTTTAAGCCATGGCCTAATGTTATGTCTTTTTGATTGCAAAATTTCATAATTTTCCGTCAAGTAGTTTTCGAGCCTATTCGTGACGAAGAAAGGGAAAAAGTCTCCAGTAGAGCGCTCCGCTCGCTTCGCTCAATTAAATTAAACTAAAAACTAGTTACATATTTAACTGTGTAAAGATTACTCTAACTCTGTCACAAGTAATAGTAAGAAATTGAAATATATAAAATATCAAAAGACAAATGTTTAACATCTATATCGAAGGTCTTTCCGTGTGTTAGTTCGTCCTTAAATTGTAATATATTTTTATTGTCGGACAAAGTCGGTGTTATACACTAGTATTGTATTATCTATACATATAATAAATCTGTAAGTTATAAATGTTTATACGTAGATGTATACAAAATAAAAATCGTAACTTTGGGTCTTTGGTAAAATCATTAGATATAATTTTTGTCTGTTTGTCCGTGCGTTTATCTCCAGAAAGGCTTAATCAATTTGAATGGGGTTTTCGTGGATGTATTTTGGTATACTTCATTTAATGTTTGTTTTATTTAAATTGGTAAAAAGGTGTGTAAATAAAGAAATGTGGGCTGTAGGTAGGTACTAACTTTGACTTGCGTTCGATAAATTTTTTTATAATAAATTGTTCGGTTGAATTTTCTGAAATTTTAGATAATTATATAATTACTGTAAAATTATTATGTTGAAAGTCAACCTACCGAAAATTTCAACACGAACGGAGACGTCGGCACAAGTAGTATATATATATAAATATATATATATATATATACACATACATACATACATAAACCTACATTATCTTTCATATTTTACGAACACATACATTTTCATTGGACCTACATATATTATTAATTAATAGTAGAAAGAATTAGTATAATTTTATTTAGTTAGTATATTAGTATAATAATACATACCCCTCCACCGTGTCATAGTAATTCCCAACAGTGGGATAAACCTTCAGTTTGTGTCACTCTCGTCACTCTTAAAGCAATTATCCGAGCATAGGGGAGCTTTTAATTACGCGGTGCTGCGTTTGAACTCGACCAGTACTCGCATACTCGCATGGTTTATTTTATATGTAGGAAATTATATTTATGTAATTTATTACTTTTATAGTTAAAAGTGATAATAACTATTTTGATTAATAAATTGTTTTTAGTTTGTAGCATAAAAATGATAGCTTTTGAAATTAATTTGAGTTATAATTAAATTACTAACATTAAAAGTGTGTAACAATATTTTAATAAGTTTTAGATTTTTTTTGTTGTTGTACATCTATTTATAACTATTGTCAGGTTTTAATGAAAAAATTTACACATCAGAAGTAAATAATTAACTAGTACGTAATGAAAGATAATTTAACAACTTCATACATTTATTGTAGATAAGACAATTGGATCTTTATTTTAAATAATTTTCTTGAATATGCAATATTTATGATATATGACGGGAAATCGCAGTAACATTTATTATACAAAATCCAGAAGATAATTAATCTCCTTCTCCTCTCACCTCTCTTCTCAAGTGGATCAGCGTTTTTAAGTATAATAGTAGCGTTTAAAATAAATATTATACTTAGTCCTCTTTACCCTTTTCAATATAATCGTATAATGGATAAAATATAGATTTTTTATTTATTTAATAAATAAAATAATATATTAAACTCGCCAGCCGCTGAGTGTAAACGAGGCATGTGACACTTCAAGAAAAAATACTTTAAAAACAAAGAGATCGTAATTCTTTAAAAAACGTAAAAGGGGGGGCGGCGTTTTTTAATTAAAGTTTTTTACAAGTCACTTGACGCGCCGCGTCTGAGACGGTGACGCTGCGCTCATCTCACTACCATCTTAGTATTACGTGGTGTTATACATTTGTATATGAAACAGCATTTCTTAAGGATAGTGCCGACTTAGCCGTATGTTTGTTAATAATTTGAGTATTATATTCAAGGATGTTATTATGTAATAAATGAGAAATATAGGGTCATTACTATGTATTTTTCATAAATACACACTTTGATTTTATTCTTGTTTATCATTATCCTGATTATAGTAGATTATTGAAAAAGAAATGTTTTTTATATTACATAATACTATAACGCCTATTTGTTTCAAATGTTTTTTTTTTTTAATTAAATTTGAATGCTCCTTGTAATCTCCACTGCAGTGTCATTATATTATATTAAATTGATTTCATTTTTTATGTCTCCTACAAAATAAATACTACAATATAACATTTATACTGTATTTGCAAAAAGTAGATAATGATATAATATGAAACTTTACTCAAAAAAATATATAAAAAATATATAATAAAAAAATCTCTAAAATTGCTCGTTACATATCAATCAATTAAATTGTGTAATCAAACATAACTAATAACACACATTAGAATAATTCCTCTATAATGAAGTTGTTGTAATTTCAAAGAAAACATTGAGTATTATGGGCAGTGGCTCCATCTGTTGTCGAGAAGTTGAAATAATATGAATTCTATCAACCAAGCAACATATATATATTGTATTTTACTTAGATATTTATTGTAATTAAATATAACAATAATAAACAACAAATATACGTTGTCGCTTATATATTTTGTTACTATCGCCATCTATTGCTGAATAGCAAAATCATTAAGTTAGGTCACAATATAACTTAGTGAAATTAGTAACTCTTTAAAGCGACATCTATACTTCAAAGTGAACAACTTATTATCATTACGTTACGGACGTTGAATGACAGCCGAACGGTAATCATTCTACACATGGATAACTCATTATATTTCCACGTACCGGCACATTAACTCGGGCGTAGATTAATACGCCAACTCATTGAACCAACTCAATATGCGCTACGGCGCAAAAACACAATTCAAAATGAGCCGCCGCATTATGCAACTCACGGCTCATTACTACAAATAGCGTACCACATTGCTACGTAGTGTTGTATAAAAGAGGTCTGCGCAATACTCAGCTCACCGGTATCTTGTATTTATGGAATGTAATATTCGATACATTGTAAATCATAATTATGTTTTTTTTTTCCTAAAACACTTACTATAATGAATGACAATTTTATTTAAATTTAACTTAAAAAGAAATTTAAATATCCCATCCTACCATATATCACCGACTAAGACAATATTTCAATTCAATATTCAATTATTTTTAGTAGTGTAACATTAAAAAAAAATCAAATCTTTGCTTACAGAATTATTATTAGTTTAATTCTATAAAATAATAATTACACAAAATTTTCAATATTAAAACACATTCAAGACAAAATAAAATTCAACACCGCAACAAAGTGAATTTTTGAAAACAAATACTATAAGACAGATTTGAAACAATATGACATGTAAACTTTATATCCGATTTATTTATTATTTCTGAAGATAAAATACAATTACTTTCGTTGTATACAATTAGCAATTGGTTTAATTCTTTTATATCTTGAAGAGTCTGAAAATAGAAATAAACGAGTAAGAGAAACTTAAAATTTAAATGATCTGCTCATATAATTTATTTATGATATTTTTACTAAGAATCTAGCACAGCAGTAAGCAGTAACGCAGCACTTATAGAGCACTCTTGCAGCATTCACACAGCGTCCATGCAGCAGTGACGCAGAAATCGTACAGCATCCCTACAACACCCTTGCAGGTTTATTTTAATTTTCAATTGCTATTTAAATTGTAATTGTATGAAACTATTCTATAAAGTTGAAATTTATAATAACACTAATAATAAAAATATAAATTTATTCTGTAATAAAAAATTTCCCTTTTTTGGAAATTATACATTTTATATTATAGAATGTTAATATTTGTAGAAAAGACTATAAATAAATTAAAGTATTTAAGTTTTTCTCTGTTATAATACTTTTTTTACCATAATGTTCATTCAATTGACAAATATTATTACAAAATTTGTACAATGTATATATCAATATCTTTTTTAAAGAAAATTCTTAATTTTTTTTTTAGTTATACAAGTTTATATGGCGTACTAGAAAAATCTTATTTTAACATTTTATTGGCGCTGCTAATATGTATGTTGATGTCAAATTTCAGCCTCCGAGCTAAGCTACGAACCGCCGGACGGACGGATATGAAACTATGAAAGTTGCAAGTGGACTACGGAACCCTAAAATGGAATTAGGATCCAAATAAAACGTGGTAATAAAATTAACCTACTTATAGAATGAATAATTATGCTGATAGTGACTTTTAATACTTACAAAGAACACTAAACAATTTACATATTTAAAAACCTATCGTGATAATTTGGTTTGGAAGTAAGAATAATTAATGTGTATTGCGTTCTAATAGAAAATGTAATACTTATTATTCGAAGGACATCTTAGCATCAATGCGTGTAAACTATCCTCGTCTGATAGTCAATACATCTATCGCCTAATTGTTTCATTTAAACTTATCATCTCGCGGCTAAAGCATTGGATAGATTTTTTGACTACAGACAGACAGGTGATAATTATAGCTATCTGGTGCTTATTGAATACGCCTGCTTAGAGTAGTATCCGAAGCCCAAAAGCGGTGTATCCACTTAGCATTTGAACTAGTAGCACCATTAGTGTTCCGAGCTACTGTTTTATGTAATGGTTTAGGTGCAGCAGAACCGCAGAACTTTTCTATCGGAAAGATTCTGTCCTGTTCCCATCAACGCATCAGAGCTCCATGGACGACCCTTACACCAGCAAGTTCCACTTCGCTTGGAATTCCCATAATTTATCAAAATGGTAGCTATCCTCCAGAACATACATAGTACAGCAAATCATAATATCTGTCATTGATATGAACTCGTGAGGTTTCCACATGAAGTTTTTGGGAGCGGTAGGGAATATTTATCCATGTCAGTACTCCATACGGTGAAATGCTCTTCAATAAGCTGAACTAAAGTGCCTACATGGGGTTTGCAACCCTTAAAGGTTGGCCCGGGGTATGAAGAAACGGTGGCGGCGTTTATGAACTTGGAAGCTATAAGGACTAGCATTAGACCATTGTTTGCATATATCAAGAATAAGGCCCAGGTACCTTATCTTGACCATCATTAAACTCTCTAAAATTTGTTCCTAACCAAGCGGGCGACTATGGCTTCATCGGCTATTAAAGCTTTTATTATTAAATTTTAAGCGAACTTTTTACCCTAAATAGCGCTTGATAACAGCTCACTAACAGCTTTTTCACCAAACGATAGTAGTATGCTAGTTAACCTGTGGTAGATTGCATAGGTCTCTGTTTTACTCATTCTCATTTTCTTACTCCATCACCCCCTCTAATACAATGAACTTAAACTCATTTGTTCGTTATTACATTTCAAAAATATTTATATAAATTTCGAATTTAGCTTCAAGGAAAAAATTATCAACTATTTGAAAAACCAATTGTTAATAGAAAGCGAAAAAAATGTATATCGAAACATTATTTTAATTACTTTCGTTATCAAGCCTACATAATGTGTGTTAACAATTTAATTAATATCTAAACCAGTAAATAAATATATTATCATTCCTTCATTGATTAGAATACATTCAGCAGCGTGAGAGATACAAAGTATATTTAACGGAATCAAACACTCATTTATTCGCTAGAAAGAAGCAATATATACTGAATGATAAATTTCACGAGTGATTCTGTGCTAACAACATGTCAGCTGAGGAATTGAAGGTCAGATAATCTATTCTTAATTTAAGGAAGTAAATACTTAGTAAATAAACTATTATGAATGTGTCATTTGAACAAATAAATGATATATTATTTGGTTTCCATTTAAATGAATATTTTGTTTGAATAATATTTGAACAATTAAATAAATACTTGGTCACGCAAGCGGGGTCGTGAGCTGAGCTAACTTTTGCTCTGTGCACGGCAGGCTATTTACTACGATGTTCTTTAGGTTAGTCCTTACAAACTCTACGAGAGTTAAATGGAAATATAGGATATTATCAATAAATAATTTGCCAAACATGTCAAGTTTGATATTCGTTTCAGGTCTTTAAATGGAAAATTTTCTACAGAATTGCTCATAACACCCTTCTTTTCGATATGGCATGACGCTGTAACAATCAAGTCCACTGCGATACTATTGATACAGTAAAAAGCATTCGACCTCCTTGGGGATAAAACGAATTATTATGATGATATCGTGGCACTTTCTCAAACAACAGTAACTTTGTCAATTCCATATGGCAGATTCACATAGAGTGCCTAGCAGACGGCTCTAGATCTTATTAAGTGATTTTTTCATTTAAGAATCAAGTTAAGGTTACGATAAGCTAGCTAGACGTATAATATTACCCAGGCACGGCTTAGGTATTCTGTTTAGTTTAGCATAGTTTCGATCTGTGTCACCCCTTGTAATTGTGGTGGCACTGCCCCAGGATCCATAAAATTTGTGCGGTGAATATTCCTGTTGTTCGAATGGAACAGCATGCAGAGCAAGTATAGGGAACTCCTGCTTCTTTTAAATCGGTTCTTGAACATTTAGAACAAAAAACGTATGCCAATTTTTCTATTTCTTTATTGAATCGACGCTTATTTGCTGCGATATTAGGAAGCGTGATATGTGTGGCTGCACTATCTCGATACTGTTGTGAACGGACAGAAGTTGCTGTGTATCGCGATATGTCACTTGCACGCCGTCTGCCTCTTCCTCTGCCACGTCCACGTTCCATTTTGTGATGAGCAATAATTAAATGAAATAATTAAATAATTAAATAATGAGCAATAATTAAATGGAAGCTTGATGAAACTCGATGAAATGTATAGCAAGTGGATATAAAATATTAAATAGGGATAGCAAAATGAAAAATAAAAGTGAAAGAAAATATTCGGACGGAACCTTGCCTGTTCGAAGCCTCACACGCAACTGAAGCGTTCGTTCAGTTGTTCCTTCTATTTTGCTATTCTTTTAACTTGAGGCGCGCGCCGGTATGAGACGTTCCATATCATAAGTCTATGGACAATTTTTTGGTGGATTGAAACTTTTTTTTGTAATTCGAAAACTTACCATTCTTTTAGTGTGCTTCGAGCTCAACGTGAACTGCATTCTGACGAATTTATAGTCAGTTCTGCTATGTATGAGAGTAGTTACAAACTTTCTTAGACTTCAATCCACTCGTAACTCGTGCATTGAGCAGGCGCGCGCTGTTGAGTCACTAATCGAACTAAATTAGTTCTGTTAATTGTTCAAGATCTGTTGATCGAAATTATCCGAAATTTGGCACAGTCGTAAAGCAATGTGGCATCAAACACCATGCCGAGATTCGAAACTGTGGTATGCGTAGTTAAATGATAGCTAGCACGTAAATTGTCCTAAACTGAATTAGTAAATTATACTGAATATTAGAATTACGATTTTTTTAAAATAAATATATGCTTAGCGCCTTATGCTCGCAATCGTTGTGGCGAGTTTCGTTAACGTAGCTCGAATAGTTTTTAAGAACAGAGAGATCGCAGTTTTTGCGATCTGACCAGTAAAGAGCTTCGCTTCGTTCAGCTCAATAATGTCAATTTTATTTGGTATTATCTGTCCAATTTAAACTTATTTTAGATTATATTGTGCTATATATATTTATTTATATATATAATAATTAATCCTAATATATGAGATTAATTTGAGATATGATAAAATAACACTGTAATGAGACTTCTTGAAAAACATTTCATTTTCGTTTTTAATTTTTGTATTTTTTTAAGTTGATTAGTTTTGTAAAAGTTTTTGCATAATTATGGTTTAGTTTTCTTTACACCTATTAACATATCACGTTTTCACATTTCAGCTAAAACAAAATACTACTTTTTATACCATATATTTAATAAATGTATTTTACGTTTTATACTCAATGTCGCAAAGTATTTACTTATTGAAGAAATATGAATTAAAAACAGGTATCAATTCTATTGTCATCAGCCTATTGTCGTATAATGAGCTTATTAAAGACTAATATCTTATATTTCAGGTTGAAATACCAACATTTAAGCTAAACAATGGATTGAAGCTTCCAGCAATTGGTTGCGGCACCTGGGTTGGACTGGACGTAAGGACAAATATCATATATATATATATATGTATATGTATACTAGCGTCTGTTTGTATAAAGATGATAATAACAATGGTTTTTATGGCTAATATTATAAAAAGTGGAAGGTATAGGGGAGACTGAGGATACATGATCCCCCCTTTTGTGTTTCCTTTATAAAATCTAAAATATTCATTATTTTTTTATAATATAGTTGCCTAATGGATCCGCAATTTAATAAGTTATAAGTTATGAAGCCATAGAAAAGATAGGATTGCAAACAGAATAACTAGTAAACAAAAACCTCTATGATAATTTTGTAAGAAGTGTCCTCAATGTATAGGAGAGTTGTTCCTACCTGTTGGAAGACTTGATCCCCCCCCCCCCCCCCCCCCCGGATCAAGTCTCCCATACACGGAGGACAGTTGAGACATGAGATGCTAATCATGTGTCCCACATGTATAGGAGACTGTATATAAAAATTAAAAACTGATATACGAGGTCTGATCAAAAAATAACCGTTATTTTATATTTTTCAAGAAGTATTTATTTATTCATCAATAACTATCTTATCCCCTTGAAAGTAATCTCCCTTAGATATAATACACTTATGCCAGCGTTTTTTCCAATCCTCGAAACACTTCTGAAATGCGCTTTTTGGTATCGCCGACAGCTCCTGTTTCGATTTTTCTTTTATCTCCTCAATCGTAGCTAAACGCTTTCCTTTCATCGGTATCTTCAGTTTTGGGAAGAGGAAAAAGTCAGCGGGGACCAAGTCCGGTAAATACGGTGGTTCAGGCATGATAACGGTTTTGTTTTTGACCAAAAACTCACGCACAAGCATCGATGTGTGAGCTGGTGCGTTATCATGGTGCAAAATCCGTGATTGTTTTTTCCAAAATTCTGTGCGTTTCTGACGAATTGCTTCGCGCAAACGGCGCATGACTTCAAGGTAGCATTCCTTATTGACCGTACGACCTTGTGGCTAGAATTCATGATGCATCACGCCATTGCAGTCGAAGAAAACAGTGAGCAAAACCTTCACATTTGACCGAACTTCAAAAAGTAAAATAAATGACATTTGCTTCTTATATCCACTAGGATAGGATAGGATGTTTACTAAAACACACTATTCTTAAATTTTAATGTCGTATGAAATATGTTAAATGATTAATTATCACAACCATTAATTTTAACATGTCGGTGGTATTAAGGTTTTATTGGACAATTTTTAATTTCCTTAAGAACTTGGGAAAATCAAAGACAGCAATCCGCTTCTTCGAAGAAGATTTAAATAAAGGTGGGGGTAGTTTCTTTACTACCTGATACTTACCGATCACACTAGTATCGGGTTTTTCCGGCCATTTTTTTTTGTTAGTAACTTTTTTTGCTAATTTGATGTCTAGGCTAGCTAGTCATTTATGATTTGTCCGACATATCGGAGTGGTATAGTTCTTTCTGAGACAAAATTGACGATTACCCAACCGCCTTCGTGGACAATATCTTCATTGAGATTATTTACGTCATCTTCTTCCTCTTCGCTATTCTCTTCTTCCGTTTCGTTTTCTACAATATAATCGGACTCTGGTGATGATGGTAATGTCATTTCATCTCTAGAACTTGCACTATCATTGTAGTTTCCTTTTTGTCGTTTTGCTCTTCATGTTATTTTATTTGTTATGATGTAAACTGGTAAGCAAACCGAGTTTAGGAGACTTGATCCGGGGATCAATCTGAATGTACCACGTCTCCTCAATGGTAGGTCAGTTAGAAAAAATAATACAGAATTTAAACAACTTAGGTTTTGCAACTCACCACTGGTTATTATAAAAATACGAAATATAAACTGTAATTATTTTATCTCAACAGATCCCTAATACACAAATTTCACAATAAGAAAGAAAAATCAAAAACTTTCCGATACTAGTTCTGCTTGCTCGTAAAAAACACTCGTGCGCCATTTGCAAAGTTGACGGAATGTTGACATATAACTTTTATACTCTTATTCAGTTCAGCAACGGAAGCTCAGTTTTGCTACTTAAAATAAATTTAATGCGCTTTGTTAATTCACAATGCCCGTGTACCATGTCTCCTAAAGGGATCATGTGTCCTCAATCTCCCCCTACATGTAGTTTCTCGTCGGTTCTTCTCCATCGATTAATCTTTTGAAACCATCCAACTAGTCCGATGTTTCATAAGTGCAATGTACTCGTATAACTAAGTGTTAAATAAGAAATTTCGATTTTTTATTATTGATATGGTTTTCAGGGTTATTATCAATGAATGAAAAGTTTTAAGAAAGTAATATTTTATTATTTATTTTCATAAAATTTAATCAATATTTATTTAAATTTGTTACTTTTAGTTTCATGTATTGTTTAATTTCATATGACACAAATACCCCGGAACAGTCAGTAGTCAGTTTAATACTAAACATTTAAGTTATTTGCTACTGACTTGAAGAGATATAAAAAACATTCAGAACATGTTTGTTTTCTTTTAAAGCAATACTTAAGAACTAAATTAAATCGGAAGTACTGTATTTCGTTTCTTTAGGGTTCTTTCAAAGATTGTTATTTAATATTTCAGCCCCAACTATTATACAAAGACCTCCCCAAACTAGAAGAGGCAATGTCCTATGCTATTGACATCGGATACCGCCATATCGATACAGCCCACCTCTATAGCTCAGAACCAGAAGTAGGTAATGTAGTGCGGAATAAGATAAAGGAGGGAGTCGTGCAACGAGAAGAAATATTTATCACTACCAAGGTTAGTATCATCTTCATATACGTCATAAGATATCTAATTGCGATATATATTGAGCTGAGCGAAAGCGAAGCTCTTAACCGTTTGGGAACATTTTTCTGAAGCAACATCAAAATAAAAATTTGCAGAGCTGTAGTGCTTGATGTTTCTAAAAAAACTGTATTTAAATATCTCATTCCGTTCAGAAATGATGTTCAAAAAACTGTTTCTCCTATAGACTTAACGTTACCAGAACCGCCGCGCGCTTCCCGATCGTAAACCTAGAAATGCGGTTATAAGCAACATCATATAAAAACAACTAAATAAAAAAAAATATATGTATAACATTATATTATTCTCAGGTGTGGCAGCACAACCACAGACCAGCTGATGTGGAAGCGTCAGTTAGAGGTTCCTTGGAACGGATGGGTCTGGACTATATTGATCTAGTCCAACGAGAAGATATATTTATCACTACCAAGGTTAGTATCATCTTCATATACGTCATAAGATATCTAATTGCGATATATATTGAGCTGAGCGAAAGCGAAGCTCTTAACCGTTTGGGAACATTTTTCTGAAGCAACATCAAAATAAAAATTTGCAGAGCTGTAGTGCTTGATGTTTCTAAAAAAACTGTATTTAAATATCTCATTCCGTTCAGAAATGATGTTCAAAAAACTGTTTCTCCTATAGACTTAACGTTACCAGAACCGCCGCGCGCTTCCCGATCGTAAACCTAGAAATGCGGTTATAAGCAACATCATATAAAAACAACTAAATAAAAAAATATATATGTATAACATTATATTATTCTCAGGTGTGGCAGCACAACCACAGACCAGCTGATGTGGAAGCGTCAGTTAGAGGTTCCTTGGAACGGATGGGTCTGGACTATATTGATCTAGTCCTTATGCATTGGCCCATGTCTATATCTGTAAGATAGATTTGGTTATATACAATGAATTTATTCCATTGATCAATACCAGTGATCACTTAGTAACAAATAGGAGTGGCAGGACTATTTTGACTTATCGAAATAAGCGCGCCTGTAAAGAGTCTCCAACTAAAATGTATGAGGATTCTGAACGTATAATAATTAATTATATTTGTTGGTGTGTAACATGGTAATGATTTTTATCAGGAAGATGGCGTCGATGAGAAAATACATTACCTGGAATGTTGGCGCGGGTTTGAGTCAGTGTTGAAGCAAGGACTCGTGAAGTCTATTGGAGTATCGAATTTCAATTTACAGCAAATGGAAAGGTTGTTGAAGAATTGTCAAGTAAAGCCTGCAGTTAACCAGATTGAGGTAACTAGAAAAGTAACTGAAGCTGTATTTATTACCAAAGAGGTTAATTTATACAAAATATGTTTTCAATTACAGTTAAATATAAACTTGGGTCAAAAAGATTGTATTGCGTACACTCCCTTCGGGAGTATGATGCCCAGTAGATACGATCCCAACAACCAAGGTACCAAAGTGGATAACCCTGAATAGCTAAGAAACACGGAAAAACTGTTGGACAAGTCGCTTTGAGATATTTGGTAAGTAACAAAATTAATATTTTTTATTATTTTTTTTTGTGTGTGGCAAACAAACAGATGGTCTATTTGATGGTAATTATCATAATTATCTTCAAAAATCAATTCATCATAGATTTCTCTCTCTCTCTCTGTCTCTGTCTCTCTTTCCACAACACAACTTTAAACCAATCTTTCTTTAAAATGGTGCTACCCAAGACGAGCCAGCCCGTTATGAACTACCAGTGACTACTACTAGGCACTACCACCTACGGATTAAATATGAAATAAAAAAAGTTAATTCAAATGTTTTTGTTTGTTCATGTTTGTCAAGATTATAAGAACTTGGCTCTCGCAACACCCTTACAATTTTTATTAAATTTTTCAGTATGAACTCGGTTTGGCGGCAATCCCGAAGACTATAACAAAAAGCCGAGTTGTAGAAAACGCATCGATTTTCGACTTCAAGCTCGATGATAACGATGTCGCTATACTTGAGAAATTCGATAATAATTATCGTACAGTGTTACCAAATTTTTTTCAGAATTTCGAGAATTATCCGTTTGACAAGGTCGATAATGTTGCCATCACTGAAATACCTTTAGCCTTATTGAAATTGAAATATTAAAAATCTTTCCTGTAATGTTGCAATTTTTTGTTATTTAAATAACAATAAATCATTAAATATATTGCGTTATTATTTGTAATAATATGAAATAAACAGTTAATTACAGTATTATCATCGATATATTTGCAAATTTTGGTAGGTACAAGTGTTACTACCTGGGTATCCTGACATACCGGGTAGTCTCATTGGTACCTTGTTTTGGAACACGCATAAATAATAGACATCCCAGTCTGTTAATGATGGATAATATTCCAGCTTTTACTGTTTTTTTTTTAAGTTATTAAGTATTTTAGTTTAGTTTTTTTATATCATAATGTTCATTCAGCTGACGAAAATTATTACAAAACTTACACAATGTATATATCAATATCTTTTTCAAAGAAAATTCTTAATTATTGAAATAAACTGTCTAGAATGTTATACTTTTGGGTTCAAGTACTTGATGTCAATGTAAAACAATATTAAAAAAGTCATACTGTATTACCAAAATCTCATGATTTTTCATGCTTTGAAGCTATTAATGACTTTCGATATAAACTTTCATTGCCCATTTCACTGAATCTTGATTATTGCAACAAAAAGTAGGTAGTGGATCTAAGGATTACAGGATACATGTTGCTATGATGAGTGACGACATGGTGCAGGCCATCGTCATTCCTATTAATGCTATATGTTGCTCAAGAATTACCCGAAGCGGTGTTTCCTGAACTAGCAACTGTAAGGTTGCAAGCCACAGTTTTATTTAGAGGTTTAGGTGCGACAGAATCCTTTTCACAATCCTTTGTCCTCCTTTCCAGTTCCTGTTTCCACCTTGGCATTAGAGTTTTACGGAATTTCCAAGACGAGTCGCCCACCAAAAATGTAGCTATCGCCCAGAACATTTTGATTCCGGTAATTCATAATATCTGTCATTAGTACGACCCCCTGTTTCCGCAGAAATTTCACCATTCCTAATATCAGTGCTCCATACGGTGCCATATTCTTCACTAAGCTGGACTGTAGTACCGTGCAGCTTGCAGACCTCAAATGCTTATCCAAAGTATACCAATAACTGTGGCGCCTTTTATGAATGAGGTAGCCAAAAGAGAAGTATGCCTTACACCACTATTTGCAATCAAGATCACCGCAATGGCTTCATCAAGCTCGTTAATTCATTATCCAATTTTTGAACCCTAAATACGAGTGAAAAATGTCCACCTTTTTGACTATACAATATTAATATTATCTATGTTAGTTAACCTTGCGATAGATTGCAAAAGTCTCTCTCTCTTTCTCTTTCTTACTCTCTTACTCCGTCACTATCTCTACTATAATAAATTTAACCTAATTTGTCGGTTAGTACATTTAAAAAATATTTATATAAATTACGAATTTTGCTTAAAGATAAAAAAAATCAAATGGTTGCAAAAAACCAATTCTTTAAAGAAAATGGAAAATATTTATATCGAAAGATTATTTTAATTGCTTTCGTTATCAAGTCTATGTAATGTATGATAACAATTTAATTCATATCTAAACCACATGTCAATGTCAATAAATATATATTCATAAATTCATTCATTCATTCATTAGAATACATTCAGTTGTGTGAGAGAGACAGAATATATTAAACCGAATCAAACACTCATTCATTCGATCGCTAGAAAGAGACAATATATACTGAGTGATCAGTTTCACAAGTGATTCTGTGCTAACAACATGTCTGCTGAGGAGTTGAAGGTCAGACAATCTATTTTTAATTTAAGGAAGTAAATACTTAGAAAATAAACTATTATGAATGAGTCATTTGAACAAATAAATAGTATATTATTTAGTTTTCATTTAAATGCATATTTTTGGTTTGAATAATATTGACACAATCAAATAAATATAATGTCAATTTTATTTAGTATTATCCGTCCAATTCAAACTTTCTTTAGATTATATTGTGCTATATAATATATGTGTACGTATATAATCTATATATATAATAATTAATCCTAATATATAAGATTAATTTTTGATAAAATAACATTGTAATGAAACTTCTTGAAAAAGTTTTTGCATAATTATGGTTTAGTTTTCTTTACATCTATAATTTTTTACACCCATTTCAGAATACGTTGACGTTTCACGTCTTATCATTAACAAATCACGTTTTCACATTTCAACTAAAATAAAATACTACTTTTTATACCTTATTCTAAAAATATGTACTTCTTAAGCTCAATGTTGCAAAGTATTCAGTACTAGAAAGTGCAAAAACAATATTTGGTTTTGAAATGATACTATTATTATATTAATCGATCATAATAGTATAATTAACTTTATTATTGTCTATTGTTTAAAATATTTTTATAAAAACTATAAAAATATTATATTATAAGCTTTATCAGTTTCATAAATCTTCTTTCTCAACCGTGTATTTATCTAGTATGCGTATAATACTTGTGGAGTTTGACAATGGAAGAGAGAGATAGATGAATGGAGTAGAGATTTTTAAAAGAGTTCTTTCTTAAAATATTGTCAATTTTCTGTTATCTCTTTCACACACGGCGGCTCCCCTTGCTGTCTTTTTACCTCTCCATGTTATTGGCATCTTGTAAACGTCTCTTCATGTTTATATAAATATATGTCTCTGAGAACACCCTGTTCCAATTTTAACTCTCTCTCTCTCTCTCTCTTTCTCTCTCTCTTTCTCTCTCTTTCTCTCAAGGACCATAGTGACGATTTCTATAAAATATATACAATATACTATAGTTATATATATTTTATATTATAATATACACACATTTAACTAGACTTTTGTTTTCAAATACATATGTCATAAACCTGTCCTTATTTAAATTGAATCGATCCTATGTATTATAGTTTTTTCCTCAATTCCGTAATGTTAATAATATTCAATAGTTTATACATATATATTAAAATTATATATTGTCACTTAATTTATAATTTATTTTATTTAAAAAATAAAATTATTACATTTCGATCTCCTACCAGGTACTGAGAATTAATTTTATTATCAAAATACCTAATAATAATTATTGTAACAGTGTAATAATTATTATAATTATTATTAGATAAACAGCTTCTTAACACCTAATATAATATGAACATTGTTCCACGTATGTATAGGACTGTTATAAACTAAAATGAAGTATTATACACACAACACAATGAAATAGCCATTTGCCAGACTTTGAGACTATTTTATGCGTTTTTCAGTAAGAAAAGATCAAACAAATCGTATTTGTAGTCCTAAAAGTATTTTTCTCATATTCAAATACTGAAATTGTGCGAATAAGACCCGCATTTAATTACGATTGAAAATATGGACATACATGTATATATACACTGCTTGTTAATGAAATATGAATTAAAAACAGCTATTAATTCTATTGTCATCAGTCTATTGTCGTATAATGAGCATATTAAATACTAATATCTTATATTTCAGGTTGAAATACCAACATTTAAGCTAAACAATGGATTCAAACTCCCAGCGATTGGTTACGGCACCTGGGTTGGACTGGACGAGAATGTAAGGACATGATATAAATTATTGAGCGAAGCGAACTAAGTGAGCGGAGCGTTTTACTGGAGACTTTTTACATTCTTTGTCAGGAATAGGATCGAAAACTACTTGACTGAAAATTATGAAACTTTGCAATCAAAAAGACACACATTAGATGATAGTTAAAAAAAAATTGAAAATGTCCTCCAAAGAATTTTCGCTCAATATGCAAACGGCACCCGAGATTTCGCGAGCGCAGCGAGTCGAAATTGAGGGTTTGTTGGCGCCCCTAGTTTTTATATATATACAGGCGTCTGTCTGTATGAAGAAGATAATGACAAAAATCTAAGGTTTTTCAGCTAATACTATAAGTTGAAAGTATAAGTGTAGTTTCTCGTCGGTTCTTCTCCTTGGAATTATCTTTTAGAACCCTGCAACTAGTCTGACGTTTCATAAGTGCAATATATAACTAAGTGTTACATTATTAATATGGTTTTTAGGGTTATTATCAATGAGTGGAAAGATTTAAGAAAATAATATCTTATTATTTATTATCGTAAAATGTAATTTATACGAATTAAGATGATAGTTATTAACTCAATCAGTCTTTATTAAACTTTTTTAAATTGTTTCATGTATTTTTAAATTTTGTTTGCTACAAATATTGCAGAACGTTGTTTGTAATCAAAATTCAAAATAAAATCATTAGTAGTGTACTTTTCGTCTCTTTAGGGTTCTTTCAAAGATTGTTATTTGATATTTCAGGCTCAACTATTATACAAAGACCTCCCAAAACTAGAAGAAGCAATGTCCTATGCTATTGATATCGGATACCGCCATATCGATACAGCCCACCTCTATAGCTCAGAACCAGAAGTTGGTAATGTAGTGCGGAATAAGATAAAGGAGGGAGTCGTGCAACGAGATGAAATATTTATCACTACCAAGGTTAGTATGATTTTGATATACGTGATAAGATATCTATATATATATAATGCATATATCAGTAAAGTATTAACGAACACACAGAATATATATATATATATATATATATTATATGTATATTATTCCCAGGTGTGGCAACACAACCACAGACCAGCTGATGTGGAAGCGTCAGTGAGAGGTTCCTTGGAACGGATGGGTCTGGACTATATCGACCTAGTGCTTATGCATTGGCCCATGTCTATATCTGTAAGATATATATATTTCTACAATTAATTTATTTATATGTGTTCCATTGATCAATACCAGGGAACACTTAGTAACAAATAGGAGTGGCAGGACTATTTTGACTTATCGAAATAAGCCCGTCTGTAAAGAGTCTCCAACTTAAAATTTAGTAGGATTCTAAACCAATAATAATTAATTTATATTCGTTGGTGTGTAACATGATAATGATTATTATCAGGAAGATGGCGTCGATGAGAAAATAGATTATCCTGAATGTTGGCGCGGGTTTGAGTCAGTGTTGAAGCAAGGACTCGTGAAGTCAATTGGAGTATCGAATTTCAATTTACAGCAAATGGAAAGGTTGTTGCAGAATTGTCAAGTAAAGCCTGCGGTTAACCAGATTGAGGTAACTAGAAAAGTAACTGAAGCTATATTTATTACCAAAGAGGTTACATTTATACAAAATATGTTTTCAATTACAGTTAAATATAAACTTGGGTCAAAAAGAGTTGGTTTCCTATTGCCAAAAGAATGATGTACTCTGTATTGCGTACACTCCCTTCGGGAGTATGATGCCCGGTAGATACGATCCCAACAACCAAGGTACCAAAGTGGATAACCCTGAATTGGTATCCATAGCTAAGAAGCACGGTAAAACTGTTGGACAAGTCGCTTTGAGGTATTTGGTAAGTAACAAAATCATTACTTTTATTGTTTTTTTTTGTGGTTGGCAAATAAACAGACAGTGTATCTGATGGTAGTTATCATAAATATATTCAAAAATCAATTCATCATGGATTTCTCTATCTCTCTCTCTCTCTTATTCTATCTCTATTACATCTATCTCTATTACACACACACACACACTCTCTGTCCTGTCGCTATCTCTCTTTCTATGACATAACTTGAAACCGATCTTCTATGAAATGGTAGGTACTACCCAAGACGAGCCCGCCCGTTCTGAACTACAAGTAACTACTACTAGACACTACCACCTACGGATTAAATATGAAATAAAATAAGTTAATTCAAATGTTTTAGTTCTTCTTGTTTATTTTCACATATAAAAATAAGATTATAAGAACTTGGCTCTCGCACCACCCTAACAATTTTTATTCAATTTTTCAGTATGAACGCGGTTTGGCGGCCATCCCGAAGACTATAACAAAGAGCCGAGTTGTAGAAAACGCATCGATTTTCGACTTCAAGCTCGATGATAACGATACAACTATACTTGAGAAATTCGATAATAACACAGGCACACAAAAAAAAAAAAAAGTCATGAACCAGAGGGGAGACCCCATTATTCTTAGGTTTTTGGGATCGCTGAAACCGAATATGACAATAAAAACTAATTTTAAATGCCAGTTTTCCCGCTAGCACCCCCTTACTACCTCTTAAGGGGTGAAAATTTAAATTTTTGTATAAAATCAAGATAGATGTCTATTTCTACGTTTTTTGGGATACTGAAACCGAAAATGATAATTAAAAATAAATTTATGACCACTATCACCCCCTACCACCCCTTACGGGGGGTGAAAATTTAAATTTTTCTATAAAGTCAAGATAGATGTGTATTTCTACGTTTTTTGGGATGCTGAAACCGAAAATGATAACTAAAAATAAATTCATGACCACTATCTCCCCCTACCATCCCTTACAGGGGGTGAAAATTTAAATTTTTCTATAAAATCAAGATAGATGTATATTTCTACGTTTTTTGGGATGCTGGAACCGAAAATGATAACTAAAAATAAATTCATGACCACTATTACCCCCTTACCACCCCTTACAGGGGGTGAAAATTTAAATTTTTCTATAAAATCAAGATAGATGTGTATTTCTACGTTTTTTAGGATGCTGGAACCGAAAATGACAACCAAAAGTGAATTTGATACCTCTTTTACTCAATACCACCCCCTAACCATCCCTAATGGGGGGTTTCAATTTTGTATAAAATCAAGATGTATGAAGAAATTTTAACGATTTACAGTAAGTGACATGTTTATCAAACTAGTTTGAGGTTACTCTCTCTCTAGCTCTTATATTAGAAATTCAAATGCTTTATCGATCAGAAGTATCTGATATATATTCATGATTTAATTCTACTCTAATCCTGATGGAACCTTGCATCTTGCTCCTCACTGTAGTCTCCTAAATTGTCAGGAAAATAGTCCCTTCTATTTTGGAGGCATAGAATTAGGTTCAGCATCTTTTAAGCGTTTTACAACACTGCCGGATGGATATCAGTAAAAGTAGTATTAAATAGAAAGCAAAAAAAAAAAACAAAAAGTGAAAAAACTTGTGAAGAATAGGACAAAAATCATGATTCAGTCTCAAGGGTTGGTGAGGGGTGTTAATGGGTGATAGAGGTCTTAAATTTTATTTTTAGTAATCATTTTCGGTTCCAGCATCCTAATAAACGTAGAAATACACATCTATCTTGATTTTATAGAAAAATTTAAATTTTCACCCCCTGTAAGGGATGGTAGGGGGAGATAGTGGTCATGAATTTATTTTTAGTTATCATTTTCGGTTTCAGCATCCCAAAAAACGTAGAAATACACATCTATCTTGACTTTATAGAAAAATTTAAATTTTCACCCCCCGTAAGGGGTGGTAGGGGGTGATAGTGGTCATAAATTTATTTTTAATTATCATTTTCGGTTTCAGCATCCCAAAAAACGTAGAAATACACATCTATCTTGATTTTATACAAAAAATTCAATTTTCACCCCTTAAGAGGTAATAAGGGGGTGCTAGCGGGAAAACTGGCATTTAAAATTAGTTTTTATTGTCATATTCGGTTTCAGCGATCCCAAAAACCTAAGAATAATGGGGTCTCCCCTCTGGTTCATGACTTTTTTTTTTTTTGTGTGCCTGTGTAATTATCGTACAGTGCTACCAACATTTTTCCAGAAATTCGAAAATTATCCGTTTGACAAGGTCGATAATGTTGCTATCACTGAAATACCTTTAGCCTTGTTGAAATTGAAATATTAAAAAACTTTCCTGTAATGTTGCAATTTTTTGTTATTTAAATAATAATAAAATCATTAAATATATTGCGTTATTATTTATAATAAATACAGCTAATTACAGTATTATCATCGATATATTTGCAAATTTTGGTAGTTACAAGTGTAACCCGGTATATCAGGATACCCAGGTAGGGTATCCTGATATACCGGGTAGTCTCATTGGTACCTTGTTTTGGGACACGCATAAATAATAGACATCCCAGTCTGTTAATGAGGGATAATATTCCAACTGCTTTTTTTAAGTTATAAATTGTCATCCATAGACATTCGTCCATGCCTTTCATTGTAATTTTTCAATTAATACTGCCATGATTTTAATTATGATGATGACTTCGCAGGAAATTGTATTTAATTTTTCACTCTAAATTTTTTTTTTACCATAATGTTCATTCAGCTGACGAAAATAATTACAAAATTTACACAATATATATATCAATATTTTTTTCAAAGAAAATTCTTAATTATTGAAATAAACTGTCTAGCATGTTATACTTTTGGGTTCAAATACTTGATGTAAATGGTTTACATTATTAAAAATATAAAATACAATATTAAAAACGTCATAGTGAATTACCAAAATCTCACGATTTTTCATACTTTGAAGCTATTAATGACTCCCATACAAACTTTCATCGCCCATTTCACTGAAGCTTGACTATAGCAACAAAAGTAGATAATGGATCTAAGGATTACAGGATACATATTGCTATGATGAGTGACGAGATGGCGTAGGCCATCATCATTCCAATGAATGCTATATGTTGCTCAAGAATTACCCTAAGCGGTGTTTCCTGAACTAGCAACTGTAAGGTTCCAAGCCTCAGTTTTATTTGGAGGTTTAGGTGCGATAGAAATTTGTCACAATCTTGTTTCCTCCTCTTCAATTCCTGTTTCCATCTTGGCATTAGAGTTTTACGGAATTTCCAAGACGAGTCGCCCACCAAAAATGTAGCTATCGCCCAGAACATTTTGATTCCCGTAATTCATAATATCTGTCATTAGTACAACCCCCTGTTTCCGCAGGAATTTCACCATTCCTAATATCAGTGCTCCATACGGTGCTATATTCTTCACTAAGCTGAACTGTAGTACCATGCAGCTTGCAGACCTCAAATGCTGGCCCAAAGTATACCAATGACTGTGGCGCATTTTATGAACTAGGTAGCCAAAAGAGAAGTATGCCCTACACCACTATTTGCAATCAAGATCACCACTATGGCTTCATCAAGCTTAGTCATTCATTATCCAATGATTTTTGCCCTAAATAGGAGTAAAAAGTGGTCACTAACAGCTTTTACACCATACAATATTAGTATGTTAGTTAACCTAGCGGTAGATTGCAAAAGTCTCTCTCTTTTCCTCTTTCTTACTCGCTTACTCCCTCACTATCTCTACTATAATAAACTGAACCTCATTTGTCGGTTAGTACATTTAAAAAATATTTATATAAATTACGAATTTTGCTTAAAGATAAAAAAAATCAAATGGTTGCAAAAACCAATTCTTTAAAGAAAATGGAAAATATTTATATCGACAGATTATTTTAATTGCTTTCGTTATCAAGTCTACATAATGTATGATAACAATTTAATTAATATCTAAACCACATGTCAAAGCCAATTAATATATTTTCATTCATTCATTAGAATATATTCAGCAGTGTGAGAGAGACAGAATATATTAAACCGAAGCAAACACTCATTCATTCGCTCACTAGAAAGAGACAATATATACTGAGTGATTAGTTTCACAAGTGATTCTGTGCTAACAACATGTCAGCTAAGGAGTTGAAGGTCAGACAATCTATTTTTAATTTAAGGAAGTAAATGCTTAGAAAATAAACTATTATGAATGAGTCATTTGAACAAATAAATAGTATATTATTTAGTTGTCATTTAAATGAATATTTTATTTGAATAATATTTGCACAATCAAATAAATATAATGTCAATTTTATTTAGTATTATCCGTCCAATTCAAACTTTCTTTAGATTAATAATTGTGCTATATAATATATGTGTATGTATATAATCTATATATATAATAATTAATCCTAATATATAAGATTAATTTGAGATATGATATAAAAACATTGTAATGAAACTTCTTGAAAAAGTTTTTGCATAATTATAGTTTAGTTTTCTTTACATTCATAATTTTTTACACCCATTTCAGAATACGTTGACGTTTCACGTCTTATCATTAAAATATCACGTTTTCACATTTCAACTAAAATAAAACACTACTTTTTATACCATATGCACTTCTTATGCTCAATGTTGCAACGTATTCAGTACTAGCAAGTGCTAAAACAGTATTTGGTTTTGAAATGATACTATTATTATATTAATCGATCATAATAGTACAATTAACTTTATTATTGTGTATTGTTTACAATATTTTTATAAAAACTATAAAATTATTATATTATAAGCTTTATCAGTTTCATAAATCTTCTTTCTCAACCCTGTATTTATCTAGTATGCGTATAATGCTTGAGGAGTTTGACAATGGAAGAGAGAGATAGATGAATGGAGTAGAGATTGTGAAAAAAGTTCTTTCTTAAAATATTATCAATTTTCTGTTATCTCTTTCACATACGGCGACTCCCCTTGCTGTCTTCTTACCTCTCCATATTATTGGCATCTTGTAAACGTCTCTTCATGTTTATAAAAATATATGTCTCTGAGAACACCCTGTTCAACTCTCCAACTCTCTCTCTCTCTCTCTCTCTCTCTTTCTATCTCTCTCTCTCTCTCAGGTATCGTAATGACGGTTTCGACAAAATATATACAATATAATATAGTTATATATATTTTATATTATAATATACACACATTTAACTAGACTTGTTTACAAATAAGTCATAAACCAGTACTTATTTAAATTTAATCGATCCTATGTATTATAGTTTTTTCCTTAATTCCGTAATGTTAATAAAATTCAATAGTTTATACATACATATTAAAATTATATATTGTCACTTAATTTATAATTTCTTTTATTTAAAAATTAAACTTATTATATTTCGATCTTCTACCAGGTACTGAGAATTAATGTTATTATCAAAATACCTATTTATATGATAATAATTATTGTAATAGATAATAATAATTATTATTAGATAAACAGCTTCTTAACACCTAATATAATATGAACATTGTTCCACGTATGTATAGGACTGTTATAATCTAAAATGAAGTATTATACACACAACAATGAAATAGCCATTTGCCAGACTTTAAGACTATTTTATGCGTTTTTCAATAAGAAAAGATCAAACAAATCGTATTTATACTCCTAAAAGTATTTTTCTCATATTCAAGTACTGAAATTGTGAGAATAAGACCCGCATTTAACAACGATTGAAAATATATACATACATGTATATGTATACTACTTATTAATGAAATGTGAATTAAAAAATAGCTATCAATTCTATTGTCATCAGTTTATTGTCGTATAATGAGCTTATTAAAGACTAATATCATATGTTTCAGGTTGAAATACCAACATTTAAGCTAAACAATGGATTCAAACTCCCAGCGATTGGTTACGGCACCTGGGTTGGACTGGACGAGAATGTAAGGACATGATATAAATTATTGAGCGAAGCGAACTAAGTGAGCATTTTACTGGAGACTTCTTACATTCTTTGTCAGGAATAGGCTCGAAAACTACTTGACTGAAAATTATGAAACTTTGCAATCAAAAAGACACACATTAGATGATAGTTTAAAAAAAAAAAAAATGTCCTCCAAAGAATTTTTTTTTTATAACGTAAAAAAACTGATATCCCATTGAAGTCAATGGGAAAGGATGAGTCAATACACTGGGCTCGCTTCGCTCAATATGCAAACGACACCCGAGATTTCGCGAGCGCAGCGAGTCGAAATTGAGGGTTTGTTGGCGCCCCTAGTTTTTTATATATACAGGCGTCTGTCTGTATGAAGAAGATAATGACAAAAATCTAAGGTTTTTCAGCTAATACTATAAGTTGAAAGTATAAGTGTAGTTTCTCGTCGGTTCTTCTCCTTGGAATTATCTTTTGGAACCCTGCAACTAGTCTGACGGTTCATAAGTGCAATGTAGAATTAAGTGTTAAATTATTGATATGGTTTTTAGGGTTATTATCAATGAGTGGAAAGATTTAAGAAAGTAATATCTTATTATTCATTTTCGTAAAATGTAATTTATACGAATTAAGATGATAATTATTAACTCAATCAGTCTTTATCAAACTTTTTTAAATTGTTTCATGTATTTTTAAATTTTGTTTGATACAAATATTGCAGAACGTTGTTTGTAATCAAAATTCAAAATAAAATTATTAGTAGTGTACTTTTCGTCTCTTTAGGGTTCGTTCAAAGATTGTTATTTGATATTTCAGGCTCAATTATTATACAAAGACCTCCCAAAACTAGAAGAGGCAATGTCCTATGCTATTGACATCGGATACCGCCATATCGATACAGCCCACCTCTATAGCTCAGAACCAGAAGTTGGTAATGTAGTGCGGAATAAGATAAAGGAGGGAGTCGTGCAACGAGAAGAAATATTTATCACTACCAAGGTTAGTATTATTTTGATATACGTGATAAGATATCTATAATTGCGACATATATAATGCATATATATCAGTAAAGTATTAACGAACACACAGATTATATATATATTATTATATGTATATTATTCCCAGGTGTGGCAACACAACCACAGACCAGCTGATGTGGAAGCGTCAGTGAGAGGTTCCTTGGAACGGATGGGTCTCGACTATATCGACCTAGTCCTTATGCATTGGCCCATGTCTATATCTGTAAGATATATATATTTCTACAATTAATTTATTTATATGTGTTCTATTGATCAATTCCAGGGAACACTTAGTAACAAATAGGAGTGGCAGGACTATTTTGACTTATCGAAATAAGTCCTTCTATAAAGATATTCCAACTTAAAATTTAGGAGGATTCTAAACCAATAATATTTAATTTATATTTGTTGGTGTGTAACATGGTAATGATTATTATCAGGAAGACGGCGTCGATGAGAAAATAGATTATCTGGAATGTTGGCGCGGGTTTGAGTCAGTGTTGAAGCAAGGACTCGTTAAATATATTGGAGTATCGAATTTCAATTTACAGCAAATGGAAAGGTTGTTGAAGAATTGTCAAGTAAAGCCTGCGGTTAACCAGATTGAGGTAACTAGAAAACTAACTGAAGCTATATTTATTACCAAAGAGGTTACATTTATACAAAATATGTTTTCAATTACAGTTAAATATAAACTTGGGTCAAAAAGAGTTGGTTTCCTATTGCCAAAAGAATGATGTACTATGCATTGCGTACACTCCCTTCGGTAGTATGATGCCGAATAGATACGATCCCAACAACCAAGGTACCAAAGTGGATAACCCTGAATTGGTATCCATAGCTAAGAAACACGGAAAAACTGTTGGACAAATCGCTTTAAGGTATTTGGTAAGTAACAAAATTAGTATTTTTTATTGTTTTTTTTATGTGTGGCAAACAAACAGACGGTTTATCTGATGGTAATTATCATAAATATGTTCAAAACTCAATTCATCATGGATTTCTCTATATATCTCTCTCTCTCACACACACACTCTCTCTGTCCTGTCGCTATCTCTCTTTCTATGACATAATTTTAAACCGATCTTCTATGAAATAGTAGCTACTACCCAAGACGAGCCCGCCCGTTATGAACTACAAGTAACTACTACTAGACACTACCACCTACGGATTAAATATGAAATAAAATAAGTTAATTCAAATGTTTTAGTTCTTCTTGTTTATTTTCATATATAAAAATAAGATTATAAGAACTTGGCTCTCGCACCACCCTAACAATTTTTTTTAATTTTTTCAGTATGAGCGCGGTTTGGCGGCAATCCCGAAGACTATAACAAAGAGCCGAGTTGTAGAAAACGCATCGATTTTCGACTTCAAGCTAGATGATGACGATGTCGCCATACTCGAGAAATTCGATAATAATTATCGTACAGTGTTACCAACATTTTTCCAGAAATTCGAGAATTATCCGTTTGACAAGGTCGATAATGTTGCCATCACTGAAATACCTTTAGCCTTGTTGAAATTGAAATATTAAAAATCTTTTCTGTAATGTTGCAATTGTTTGTTATTTAAATAATAATAAAATCATTAAATATAATGCGTTATTATTTAAAATAATATGAAATACAGCTAATTACTCTAATATCATCGATATATTTGCAAATTTTGGTAGTTACAAGTGTCTAACTACATGGCTATCCTGATAAGTACATACCGGGTAGCCTTGTAATACCTTGTTTTGAGATATACATAATAGACTACCCAGCCTGTTTATGACTGTTAATAGTCCAGCTTAACGGTAACGTAACACTTATTTTAATCTTAAGCTATTATATATAATTATATTTAAACATAATACTTAATAAATAATATTTTCTAACACTTATGTATGTGGTTTTCTCGTAACCGGTTATCTATTTCTTTAAGTATTTCAATCTATTTCAAAAGTTATCCTTACTAGTATTTCTAATATGTGTTTAAATTTTTTATGTAACATAACTGTTCCTTCTGAAAAATCCATTCAATAAAACATTAAAAGTATATTACAATTCTGTAAAAGCTCAAAAATGTATGAATATTTTGGTACATCCGTATTTCGTAATCACTTAAACAATATCTATAAAAAACATCAAGAAATTCAGAAGAAACACTACAACTTAACCTCATAAGAAATATTAAAAGAGAAAAACTCTTCTTTGTATATAAACATCAATAGAAATGATCAATAAATAATGTAAGTTCCACGTTATAACAACCATAATTGCAACTGTAAGATAATATAAATCACTATCGTAAATATAACAATAATATTTAATTTGTAAAAATAACAGTTGTTTATCACGTAACATAACTTGTATTTAAATATTTACGCCACATTCTGAAATAGTGTTTTGTTTCATTCATTTCATTCAAATATTCATACAATCATTCATTCATTCACCAGATTTGCACTAAATGAACAGTTCTCAAAGTGATTCTGTGATAACAACATGTCATCTGAGTTACATAAGGTCAGAACCTATTTTTAGTTTAAAAAAGTTACTTTTTTAGTTTAAGAAGTAACTTTTTTAGTTTAAGAAAGTTACTTTTTTTAGTTCAAGAAAGTTACTTTTTTAGTTTAAGAAAGTTACTTTTTCAATTTCTTAAACAAAAATTTACTTCGTTACATTAAGAAAGTTACTTTTTTAGTTGAAGAAGGTTACTTTTTTAGTTTAAGAAAGTTACTTTTTTAGTTTAAGCAAATTACTTCGTTACATTAAGAAATTTACTTTTTTAGTTTAAGAAGGTTACTTTTTTAGTTTAAGAAAATAACTTCGTTACATTAAGAAATTTACTTTTTTAGTTTTAGAAAGTTACTTTTTTTGGTTTAAGAAAGTACTTCTTTTAGTTAAGGAAAGTTACTTTTTCGGTTTAAGAAAGTTACTTTTAATTAAAACAAATTTTTAGAACTTGTTCAAATAAATTACACATTAAAAGTTGCTTTATTACAGAAAGGTATTATTATTGGTATTTATATTTTCTGTATCTTAATGATAATACTGTATCAATATTACGTGTACTTATTATATTATATAAATTCAAATTATCTTTATATAAGTATGTATTTACATTTAAATCGCCAACTATAACAATAGCAAGGTCAGTGTAGTCAGTCCGTGATTAAACTACTTAAGAGTAGCCGCAAGAGAAACTCAACAGTTGCTGTTTTTAAAAGAAATTTAATAATATTAGTTATATACATTATAATATAACATCAACCCGTCAAATGAGTATCAATAAAATTAAGTTCCACACATTCCGATACAATAAAAACTCTTGAATGGTATTATAAGATTAATTAATAATCAAATATTTCAAATTTTAAACCAAGAAAAGGAAGGTATTTTGTGAAATTTTATTATATATGCCTGCACTTTGAATTTGAGTGTTAGGAGTTTATTTTTATTTCTTGTATTTATCGTGTTCCTCACTGTTTTTATATAAGTAATTAAATATAAGTTATCAAATAAGTCAATAAAATTGGAGACTTTTTGATAAAAGTCATTTTAGTTTGATAAAAAAGAACTTCGAAAGTGATTTTTTTATAAAATGAGTCTGTGAATCGTAGTACAAACTTTTAACCTATCAGTATAACATAAACAGTAGATTACTTAAAAATAAAGTGGTATTAATATACAAGGCAGTTCATCAAAGCCTCCAGAAGCCGGTTTGACACGCTGGGATTTGACATTGAACATATCATATGAGTTCATTCATCTCATGATTATCCTTGGCGAGTCGTTACTCAATTCTGATAAGTATTAAAGTGGTATGATTTATGCTATTTTGTTAAGTTTAGCGGTCTGAAATTCTGTTATAAATTTGAATGCGGAGACATTACTAAATGCACAATTTAAGAGCCATGGAATTATATGTATGTGTGTAATAATTAATTAATAATAAAAAGGATTATAATCAAATGTTTGTATGTTTGTTTGAATTATTTTTATACTTGATATTGAGAAGGCTGTGTGCTCTCTAGAGGTTGACGACGCGAAAATGGTTTAAATAGCGTGTGTTTTGAAACTATATAGTAGTTATATCCGATACCAGTGAAAATATATATTAAAATTTCGTTTGTCATTGAAACTATGTTTTAATTACTGTCAAATTATCCCCCAATACGATTAACGAACTTATAGAAATGATTGTATCAAATCGGATCTAATATATTCTCTATCACATCATAATGTTAGCTATTTTAATTTCAAAATAGTTAATAAATTCCCCGTGAGAAACTAGTCGGAAAAAAGGTTGGAGATCTCCAAATTGTTTAAATTATATTAAAACTTGTTTTTGTTTTTATTCCGTAGATAGAAAATATAATGTACATAATTTTAAGATTTATCAGATATATATAGTCTTAATAAATATATAGTTTCCAAATCAGATAACAATACATAGTTTCATAATTTTTTTTACTTATTTATTATTCGTAATATAAATTAGTTTGGATCTTGTATTTTTTAGTTTTAACTATTATAAATTTTTATATTGTATTTATTATTAATCCGACATCTTGAACATCAAAATCATGTTCAAAATTTTCATTATATACAAACATATGACAGAATGAATGATTCGAATGATATTCTGAAGTTGTTCTGAACGACCTTCTGTAGTCCACGGGATGTAGTCGATTAAGAAGATAATGGTTTTATATGGCCTGGCACGCGGTTAGTTGACGAGTGATGCCGTTTCTCATTGACATCTATAATAATCCTGAATCGTTGACAGCTACATGCTAATGCTAATGATGGAGAATACTAGGTTACTTAAAAGTTGAAAAAAGAGGGAGGTTTAAAAAGGGAGGGAGTTTGGAATCCGGTTTTTAAGCATACAAAACATACAGCTACTGTAACCTTGTACTAACATAGAATTTTGCTATGATATTTTCTATGGATTTTATTGTTAGATCGCAATTTATTACTGAAAAGAAAAAATATGCATTTTTTGACGACTTTACCCAAATCCAGTCTAATATAAATTCTATATGATATTACTTGTGTGTGTACATAATTGCCAAACTTTTAAGCCAAGTTGGGCTAACTTTATTTATAACCACTTCAAATTGTAATATGTAAAAAATATTTCAGATAAACATACCGACATTCAAGCTCAACAATGGACTGAATCTTCCAGCCATTGGCTACGGTACTTGGCTTGGTGTGGACGAAAATGTATGAAAAATTTGTAATACATGCACGTATTTACTTATTTATTTTATTTTATGTATTTATTTTGCGTTTATTGTGTAATTCCTCTTTCAATGTGATCTGTCTGATAATCTGTAACTGACTGTTGTTTGTATATAAAAGATGTTTGGAAAAATTATTATTACGGGTCTTCAGCAACGAATCGAAGCCAACAAAAAAAAAATCTGTCTACATCTGATTTGAATGCAGTTTTCAGACACATTGTGGTAAAATTCACTTAATATGTTATGTTTTTATTGAATTGTAATTTGTTTGATTGAATTTTCTTTAACTTTCACTATATTTAATATACTAACAATAAACTAATTGTACTTTATATTTTGCAGCTCCAATTATTATACAAAGACATCCCAAAGCTCGTGGAGGCGATGTCCTACGCCATAGATGTGGGGTATCGCCACATCGACACGGCACATCCTTATCGAACTGAACCACATGTTGGTTATGTGGTGCGTAAGAAGATACAAGAGGGCGTCGTGAGACGAGATGAAATGTTTATCACTACCAAGGTTTGTGTCATATAAAATAATCATACTAACAATTGATGGTAACAAATCTAACTATTTATATTTTTTTATTATTTGCAGTTTTTATTTATTGTATGTATATTATTCCCAGGTGTGGCAACACAACCACAGACCAGCTGATGTGGAAGCGTCAGTGAGAGGTTCCTTGGAAAGGATGGGTCTGGACTATATCGATCTAGTCCTTATGCATTGGCCCATGTCTATATCTGTAAGATATATATAAATTTTATTATTTTGGAGATTATTTTATAAATACTTGCATATATAAATAGATGTGTTTCCTCAAAATAAAGTAGACATCCTATTAGTGTAGTATTTAGTGACCCAAACTACTGAGCCAAAGGTAATGGATTTAGTTCCCGCTATGGACATATTATTTGAGTGATGGAACTGTTGTTTTAACTCTGATTGTACTTTGTGTCAATAATTCCTGTATGTAAAACCTCCACAACATAGGGATGATGCTTCAACGCGAGTTATATTTTTAGGAAAGTCCTTTTCTTATAAAAAACAATAAGCTCTATCTCAGATGTTAATCCCTGTATAATGTAATTTAAACTTATATCACTATATATTACTTATTGCAGGCTGAGGGTGTGGATGAAAAGATAGATTACCTGGAATGTTGGCGCGGGTTTGAGTCAGTGTTGAAGCAAGGACTCGTGAAATCTATTGGAGTATCGAATTTCAATTTACAGCAAATGGAAAGGTTATTGAATAACTGTCAAGTTAAGCCCGTGGTTAACCAGATTGAGGTAATTATATATATAGTTGTTGAATAAGATGTTAAGGAGTTATTTTTGAAAACTCGTCAGCATCACCTTGTCCTTTACCACCCGGGGCTGCGGTATACATATATATATATATATATATATATATATATATATATATATATATATATATATATAGGTTACTCTTCTATCGGTTACCATCGTTAACGAGATTGTTATAGACCCATTTCATTATCAAATTCTATGCGCACTATTGAACCTAAAACGAGTTAAAGTATCCACCAATCACGTGCTCGCTAACCGCTCACTAACAGCCTTTTCATTATACGATGTTATGCTGGCGTTTGGTGGGGGGGTTGGATAAAATGACTGCATTAGATATATGTTAGCATAAAGTCTCCAATTAAGGGCGTTATATACAACACTACATATGAAATTTATTAGTTAATCACTAAGATTTTGATTACGTGTAAAAAAGTTTACTTTTTCTGTAAAAGTGGGTACCGACGTGATAGCTCAGTTGATAGAGTGGCGTGGACAGATTCCGAGAGTTCACAAGTTCGAGCCCTTTTTTTCCGAGTCATTTATGTTCAATGATTATTTTAATGGTTTATATACTACAATAGCTCAGTTTTGCTTATCTTAATTTTAGATTAATATAAAAAAATATATTTTACAACACAGACGAGACTCGAACCTGCTTTTGTAGCCCGTCGGTTAGCCAACTGAATCACGGGACCATTACACTTCTTGACAAATTTAACAAACTTTATATTATATTCTTCTAACTTTAATTAGAATAATATTTCAACCGAAATTATTGTTTGAACTATATAGAACATGTTTTAACATGTCAATTATATTTCAGTTAAACATAAACTTAGGTCAAAAAGAGTTGGTTTCCTATTGCCAAAAGAATGATGTATTATGTGTCGCTTACACTCCCTTCGGCGGTATGATGGCAGGGACCGGAATAGGGCTCGATCCTAACAGCAGAGCTACCAAAATAGATGACCCCCAGTTGACATCTATAGCTAAGAAATATGGTAAAACTGTTGGCCAAATCGCGTTGAGGTATTTGGTAAGTATTTTGGTAATGTTTTAATCATTTTAACGTATTTTCGGCGTTAAAAATCTAATATTTTCACGTAACACTTTTTCAGTCTATCATAAGTTCATCAAAATCGGTTTATATTAAATAAAATTTCAAACTAATGCAAAACTTGTCTCAGCTAAATGTTTCTTGATTACTTAATTTTTATTCGTACCAATGTTATTAACTACCATAACCATAAGTATATTTTTTTTTAGTGTTTTCTTAAAAGCTAAACGTCGTTTATACTTTCTAATTATGCACATGTTAAATTTTAAATAATTTTTTGGACCTCGTGGGTTTAGGTTATTATTATTATTAACTGATATTAATTAAGATAAAATAAGATTAAGTATTCTGATATTATAAATGCACTTGTATTGTTGAAGAAAAACTACAGACAAGAACTGTCTTGTCTGTAGTTTTTCTTATTTTTTTATTATCTGTGTTCAAAACACAGATAATAACAAAAGAGAACACAGATAATAAAAACAAAATAAGCGCCTCTAGCGGCAAGAAATAGAAAACATCTTGACATAATACAATTTATAACTTAACAAGACCGTTAAAACTATTTTAATACGTTAAATAGTTTTAGTTAAAAAAATCGTGATCAGTAGCTTGGTCAATAATACTGCATTTTATAAATGCAAAATATAAGTTAATTTGTTACTATAAGAGATCTTAGTCAAAATTATCCTATATAGAGCAAACATAAGTTTGCCCAATATTTGAGGCTTATTTCAGGTTTTAATATTTTTTATATCTTTTTACCTTTTCAAAAGGTTTAGTACCTTACCAAATCTTTAAAGGAGGGCGGGAAGAGCATTGCAGATCTTGGCAAACCCACTATTGCAGTGGAAACATTAATATTAAATATTTAACATACATATTTCAAATAATATTGATTTTGATATGTTTTTAACACTTTGATATTTCCAGTATGAACGAGGTCTGGCGGCGATACCGAAAACTATAACAAAAACACGTATTATTGAGAACGCTTCGCTTTTTGATTTCAAATTTGACGTCACCGATATTGAGATATTGGAGAAATTTGACAATAACTATCGTTCAATTCGTCCCATTCCCATGCAGGATTACGATAATTATCCATTTGACAAGCTCGATGTGGAAGTTCCCGATATACCGACGCTATTCTTGAAATGGGAAGACGTACCCAGGATTGAACTCTAAACATTACTTTTGAAGATATCAATAAAAGTGACAATATTCTTAAGAGCTTAGATTGATTGTCTGTCAATCAATCAATCAATTAATATACGAAAGTTACAGGCTGATTTTATACAAGTTTTAAGAGTTGGTTGTAAATATGTATTTGACAATTTGTCTATTTGTTAATAAATTTATTTTTTATACATTTTATTTTTATTTAAAATACTGTTGATAAGAAAAGAAATAGGTTTCTTTTATTTCGTTTTAATCAAATAATCAAATTATTTTATAATTAAGAAACAATTGCTACATGAATAAAAATAATTGCTTGCAAAAGCTGGACTAAGCAAATACTCAAAGAGATATGTAAAGATTACAATTAGGAGGAAAAGAGGAGAAATTAGGATTAAAAGAAAACAACAAATTGAACTTTTAATGATAACGATTTCAAATTAGGATAAAAGGATTTGAAGATTAGGATTATACCTTTAGGATTGGGATACAAAGATAAGGATAAAGTAACTTAACTATTATAATATATGATTGGGTTAAATGTGCGTAAGGATATTGAAATATTAAGGATAAGGCTTTCAAATTAGGATAAAAGGATTGAAGATTAAGATTAGAATACAAATATTAGGATAAAGTAATTTAAGTATTATGATATAGGATTGAATTAAAAGGATAAATTAGTAATGATTGTTGAAACAAAAAAAAATAATGCATTATTAATAGGATAGTTTAGAAAAATAAAAAATGTTCATCTTATAGTTTCCATTGTAATTGTAATTTTATGTGATTATTTCTACACAGGTAGTAAAAGTAAAAACATTGTAAGAATGAACTGAAGGAGGAAATGAAAGAACGGATCCGTCCGTGGTTGATGGTCAAAGAAAATGTATCATTCCATGGTCTTATGCAGTTGATTTCTATTTTTAAAACGTATTAGAACGTATATTACATGTTAAAATGTGTGTTTTATGGTGAATTTGTAATTGCTTCTATTATTAAATTTTATTTACTATTTTTTTCTACCTAAAAAAACTACTTTATTAAATAAATTATTATCTGTTGCTACAATTAGTATACATTAAAATAACTAGATGGCGTTGTTCGAAACCTGTATTATTCTACATCGTTGACAAGATATTAAGAAGCATTTTATATATTTATATATACTTTCTCAACTGGAGAAGACAAATAGATATTAATTATTGATCATTAAAATGTTAGACCTCAACTGAAGTGAAATATAAACTAAAAATGTATACATTGCTATCGTACTATTGTATGTTACGTAAATTATTACAATAATTATATTATAATAATAGTCTAGAAGTATCTGATACCTGGAAAATTATAGCTCAGAAGATCAGCACGTTTGTTTCGATATAATTAGTGTTCAGTTACAAAAATTTATATAAATAACTAATATACTCAGCTACAATATTTTTAATACAAGCTCTTGCCCGTGGCGCCGTCTGTTCGGAAAACATTCTTATACATATATATACATACGATTACCTTTCATACTTAACAGCCTGCCCAAAGACATCCGATTGGAGTCTAATAAACGCATATTTAAATTAAAGCTACGAAAATACCTTTTCTCATTTTTGTGAATAGTTAGTTAGTTTGTAACTAGGTGTATTTCTACCTTTCGACTCAATATAATAAGTCATAATGTAACAACACCTGAATATAAGGAAAAAAGTCATAATGTAACAACAACTTAATGTTAAAAGAGACTGCTGATCCCACAGTCAAACTGTTTTAACAGTTTTGTGGGACATTGTATAATGATAATTGTTTATTTTCCTATGTATAATAAATAAAATAAAATAATAAAATAAAAAATATATGTTTTGTGCTTCTGTGTAAATTTTTAGGTTGCCTTGTATAATGGACATTAAGGCCGCCTTTATAAATTCTTTGTACAATAAGGATTAAAAAACTAACGATTATCTCGTTCACAACGACCGACGGACAAACGCTTTAATAAATAGAGCCGGTTATATATATATATATATATATATATTACTTTTGGAAAGTTTTTCCCGTATGAAATCAAGTGATGTATCAACTTTTATCATTATAACGTTTAAATTAATAATAATTTTATTATAATAAGTAATGAAAGTTCACAGATTTCTTTAAATTTGTTTATTAAGTTCCTTAATACAAATTGATTTTGTTACTTTTACACTCGAAAAAAAAACTCCAAGGAATATAACAAATACCTTATACTGGCTTAAACTTAAATATAAAATAAATTAACAGACAAACCAAAACTTGTTCTTAACAAAAAAAAATGCAAATATGGCCTCGGTACTATTTTATTGTGACACTAGTTATTGTCAGCGACTTTGTCTGTTTGAAAATTAAAATTAAAAATTGGTTTTCAGATAAATTTCTGAAGTAAAAATAAATAAAAGTATGCTATAACAAAAGTATAAAAGAAATACGAAAGAAAAAAAAATGTTTAACATTTTTATATATATGTATATGTAAGGACAGATTTTGTCTACTATATATATATAATATTATGAAAAAAGAGCTACAAAGGAAACACAAACAACGCTACAAGAAACAAGTTTCAACAAGGCCGGGACTTGTATTATTTGAATCAGTATTAAATGAGTGGTACGCGAACAATGTTGCATTATTTTATTATATTATTAATATCAAGCGCTGTGAGTATTAATATTATATAAAATATATTTAATTAATTCCTATTTCATTTTGTATATATTAAATGTCTTTCTTGTTGTTCCGAAATAATTGTTTATATCAAGGATAGAATGGAATGTATTGTTACAAATTTACGAGTTTTCTTGTTTTTTCTTTTCGTGGTCCATGAAATACGTTTTTTTGTGATTTACACAAACATACATACAGTTTGACACAATTTATTATATGTGGGAAGCCTTATATTGTATATAAAAAGACTGGTGTCTGTCTGTATCTTTGTATACGTATCATTATAATAATTGTGATTTTAATAAATTATTTTAAAATACCATTTAGAATACAATTCGACAGAAATGGGTTTTAATAATATTATATTATGTACATTAAATAACTTTACCTAAAATATTGATAATATAATATAATAATGTAAAAACTAAATATAATTATTCATAATATTTTTATTCTATATCATCTTATCACCAACGCCGGGGTCAGAGGGTCGATTATATTTTGAGGTGATTTTTTATTTACTTCATTCTTATCGTTATACTACAAAATATTGTTTCCAACCAGGTTTCTCTTTTTTTTATGATTCGGATATTAAGTTGGTTTAATTTTAAAAGATATATCAAATTATTCTGAGGTGATAAAACTAATAACATAAAGCTGGAAATTATTCTATGCCTATAAGTACTTAAAACAAAGAGATTGCTCGGTTTATTTAGTTGTTTTGAGTTATTTTATATTTATTAAGGAAAAAGAACACTGATGTTGGATCATGAGCGAATATATTTAATAATTACAAAGAAGTTTCAACGTGACGCCATCTTGTCCTGCAAACGGAGTCGCGTCCAACAACTAATATGATATTATAATTATTCACAATATATTTCTGTCTTTTCAATTATATTTCGTTTCTTTTGTATAATTTTTTTTTCAATATTTTCTACATATATCTCATCTATCAGAATATTTTATTCAATAATAAAGTGTTTCTGGTAGAGATATATTTTAAGATATGTCATCTATGTATTAATTATACTTTATATTATATCATTTATATTATTTCATGGTACATATATAATTAATTATTCATATATATATATATATATATATATATATATATATTGTATATCTGATTCTCTAACAATTAATTATATTCTCGCCAGCTATGCGACAACAAAGATGGCGGCAAAGCCCCGAGAGTTACACTGAACGATGGTAACACCATGCCGGTGATGGGGTTGGGAACATTTTTGGGTTTTGATGAGGTAAAAGGAATAAAAAAATTATCAATAATATATCACATTATTTCAGTAATAGTTAATAAGTAAGGAGGTTTTAATGTGATAAATTTTTTTCAGAATGGTCAAAAGCAGGTTAAAGATCGCGATGTGGAATTACCTGTTATCTGGGCTCTCAATGCTGGATACAGGTAACTTAAATCAAATACACTTATTTACAATAAAATTATGTAAGGGTATTCTAAGTACTAAGAAAGGTTAAAGGTACCCGTAGATTTTTTCTGGAGTCCCCGTCGTCGTTACATTTTTTAAACAGGAAATATGGTTTTAAAATCTTTCACTTATTTTCAAAGATTGATTGACTAATAAATATACGTAATGTAATGGAATAAATGTATAGTTTTTTAATACCAAATTAACAGCTTTTCACTAAATGCATATGAAATTATATGCGGTATTTACATAAAAAAAATACTTTAATTATTTTCCACTCTCTATCTGTTTGTCGGTTTATTCCGGGTAATCTCTAAAACGGATGAAACTTTTTTCAACAGATCTTTCACTGCTATTATTTAAAAAAATATTCCGTACGAACGAAGTAATGGGCACAGCTAGTATATAATATATGTATTTATAATACTAAATTCATCAACCGACATTATAGCTCAGTTGGTAGAGCAACAATCACGGACTTCCCGAGGTCGCAAGTTCATGGCCTGCTATTGTTAAAAATTTGATTTTCTATATTAAAAATTAAATAATGTTTCTCTTAGGATGATAGACACAGCGGCCCTGTATCACAATGAAGAGCAGGTCGGTCTGGGAGTGCGGAATTCAAATGTATCCAGAGAAGATGTATTTATTGTTACGAAGGTGAATTACGAGTTATATTAAATTATTGTTGAAGAAATAATTGTAAAATTACCATTAAATAAGCGAAGACTTTGCATGATTCCGCAAAATATTTCTCAATTTCCGCAAAACTGAAATTTATGGAACTAGTCTTTGAATTTAAATCTAGATTTATTTGTGATTTCTCGTTTTGCTTATGTTTCTGAATTTTATTCTGAAAAGTAAAAATATACTTTTAATTTCATATTCTTACTTAGAATTCCGATTTTAATTTTGAGATTCTGTAATTAATACAAAAATATTTCAATTTATCTACGTTTTTTATTTTTTAGATAGTTTTGTGATTAAAGTTTACTAATTTTTTTTATTTATAAATTTTGAAACTTTAACTTCAATGATATTTTGTGGACAAATTATGAATGGTATCTGACAGGACTTAACTGTGTTAATAACTATATTATGAATAGAGATTGTGGATCAGTTATTAATTTGCACATTTAAAACCTATTTAAATATTGATTGCAGCTGGGTTCAAACGAACAACGGACAGTTATTGAGGCTTTGAAGAAATCCTTGGCACGATTAAATATGTCTTACGTTGACTTGTATTTAATCCATAACCCTATCTCTTTTACGGTAAATATTTTATATTAAATGTAACTTACATTAAACCAACGACTTACTGTCAGTCACTTAATACAGATAACAAATGAAAATCTATTGCATTTTTAGTATTATTATAAATATTAATAATAATACAACTTTTTTTAATAGTAGCTCCTATTGCTTGTGTTATATAAAAAAATGTAATACTGTTTTAAATAAGACATTAGTAATAACTTAATGTGTAGATTGTGTTTTTGTCTGTACCATTTATTGTCAATAATTCTTACAACATTATTTCAGCCAGATGAGACCGAATTTGACACAGTTGATTACGTAGACACATGGAAAGCTATGGAAGAAGCCCAACGTTTAGGATTGGCTAAATCAATCGGGATATCTAACTTTAATATTAGCCAAATGGAAAGATTATTAGCGAACTGCGAGATAAAACCAGCTGTTTTACAAGTTGAGGTAAAATATATATAACTCATATAATATCATTTGTATTTCTTTTGTAACTAAAATTTACCAATATTTGACTAAAGCGATTTTAAATTAGATTCATTATGATTATGAGCACAATATAATACAATGAATCAATCTATACATTTCAGATCTTAGTCACATACTTGATTTCTTATTAAATGTACTAAATGTTCATTTGATTGCCTAATTTAAAATATCAATTACTTACAGGTTAACTTAAATCTAGCGCAACACAAGATATTAGATTACACACAAACTAAGAACATTACAGTAATGGCGTATACGCCATTTGGGTCATTATTTAATAAAAACGCCCCCCCACCACGTGTCAACGACCCCATGTTAGCGGGGCTAAGTAAGAAGTACCAAAAGAGTGTACCTCAGGTGATTTTGAGATATTTGGTAAGTGTTAAATTGAATATTATCTATGTATCAAATAAAGATTTTGTCATTTCAATATTGATATGGCACTGCCATTAATTTATAAACTGGGATCCGCCGTCGTGCGCTGCGGGAGTTGAGCTGAGCGCCCTCCCCTTCTTTAATGCTAACAAACTTAGCATATAATATTGCTCTATAACATGCTCAGCAACTATCGGTTTAGAAACTCAATTGAAAAGAAAATCAGTTCATCATCTATAAAATTATAGCAATATATCTGTACTGAATTTTTTTGTTCTTTTTTTGCAGAACCATCTTTAGTAAAAGATAAAGCCATGTGCCAAATTCTAAAAAAATACATCTATAGGTTTTAAAATTATCGATGTCGTAAGACAGCAAAATGAACGGTTAAGAGCTTCGCTTATGCTCAGCTCAATAATATAATATAGCAAATTTTTTTTAATGTGCTAATATCTGGCTCTACCCATTTCTCTTGCATTTCATAAATGGAGTAAAATAGAATTATTACAACAAAATATCCCCTCTCTAAAAGAAGTATTAATAAGGTTTAAAAATATAAATAGTCATGATAGTAATAATTTGATAATAATTTAAAGGTCCAGAGAGGTGTGCTACCGATTCCAAAATCAGTCAACAAGGACCGGATAGAACAAAACATTGACATTTTCGACTTTGAGCTCAGTTCAGAAGAAATGGATGCGTTAGGTAAGTAATTAATATTTAATATAAATATAAATAGTACATTATTTGAAAATATTTAAGTTTTATCTCATTACATTTTAATAATATTTGTTATTTTTTTTTGTCAAAATTAATAGTCAATCCTGGTTTAATAAAAATAAATAACATAATAGGCTATTTTTTTTTTATATTATTTAAATATTGGAGTTCTAAATTCGAATATGCAAACATATTAGTTAGACATAAACAAACAATATAATATCAAACTTATTTTTGTTGTAGCTAAATTTAATAAGGACTACCGCACGGTGTGGCCGAGCTTCTGGCAAGATCACATTTACTATCCATTCGAGAAGAAAGATGTTCCGGACCCCGATTTGTTTAAAAAGAAGAATTAAACAATATTGAAAGTTAATTAAATTGACATTACTATAATAAAGCTTGTTATTTTCATCCAAAAAAGCCCTTAAAATCAGTTATTCATATAATACATCTATTGTATATTTACTTTTCAAACCCTATTTTTATAATATCATCATATTTCTATACAAATACATTTATAAGTATGATATTAAATGAATATCCTATTAAAATAGGTTCTAAAATTACATTTTGATACCGTTATTTGAGTAGTTCCAATTTTTTTGTGTTGATAATAATTAAAACTAATAATTTTTAATAAACAAACTTCATTACCAACTGATTTATTTATGTTCGGAGCAGCATCTTCCAATTTATATATTGCAAATACTTTGTCTGAGTATTAGTAGTTTATATTAAAATATAGATTTGTTCCAATAAAATAAAAACATCAAGTAAACTGAGTTTTATTACTTGCTTTCCATAATCTAGTGACTGTAAACAAGATCATGTATTTCATCAAATATTATTATTAAATATCACAATAATAAATAAATCTTAAATATTAAATCTACAGAGCAATAATTACAACAATATTACGTTATAACATATTTTAAGATTTTTTCAAACGTAAATTTTACAAATACAAATAATCCGCACCTTATTTCGAATTCCGCAAACTATTAATTTAAGCGATTGCGGACAATTGCAAAGCGACGATTTTTTCCTCTATTAAAATAAAAATTACTAGCAAAAGATCAAATAATAAATTTTCTGCATGATTTTGTATTAGTTTATTAAACAGCGATTTTTTTTGTATTTTTTTACAATTAGATATATTTATTTAAATAGAATGAATCTATATATAAAAATATATCATATATTTTTGGTTAAATTATTATCATAATAAAATAAATACTGTAAATGTTTGTCATTTTTAGATTTGTCAATACAATATAGGCATATTTATTTTTTCTTATAAACAATAAACTCGTTGTTCAATTCGTCGTTTAGATCGATACATTTCGCGTTGGCCTCGAAGTCACACTGCTGTGCCAGCTCGTTGAAGTACAATCCGTCGGAGCAGTACGCGGTCTGAGGCACTCCGTTAGCACAGTGCCAGTATCGCTGACAATCACCCCTATAGAATAATCACACAATATAATATCATTAAAATAGTAATATTAATGGAGTGTGTTTAACTTAATAATATGATTTTTAATTTTAGGTTAGGTCATGTAATGTAAGAAATATTTTCCTGAAGCTACTGCTTTATGCTGGACTAAGACTTATACCATCTTGGTAAAATCAGTTCATAGTTTTCTATTAATTATTTACAGTTTTGTTATATATACACAACCATATACATAACAAAACCATAAAATACAAATTTTATTGAATTCCAGTCTTACAATTGAATAAAACCTTTTTGATTTTATATTTCGAGTTGCTTATTTTTCACCGTACTTACAGCCTTTTATGCAATCGATAAATAATTCTGTTAATGAAGCATTTTTGCGAAATTAATTAATTTTAAATTATATAAAACTTGATTAAATGTGTAAATACCATCCAACTATCTCCATAATTTATATATTTTTGTATATTTTAACTTCTTCTAGCTTTATTTGAAATTATTATAGTTAAATAAACTTGCTTCTATTAAACTTACTTATAAGGAACTTGTCTGGAGGCTGAGTCTGGTCTCAGACAATTTAATGAGGTATCGAAGTTGGGTGTTTTGGCTGGAGTTTCAATATTTAGTGGTCGCACACTGTTGGACACTTCGTCAGCTGTTAGGCTGTTTACTGAACCTAAAATGAAAATATCATTTGAATAACTAATAAAAATATAATAATTATTAATTAATTAATATTATATATAAGCGTTTTAATAAAACCTAATAGACTAAATTTGTAATTGATTAGATTAATGCGTGACGAAATAATAAAAGATGTAAAACAAAGAAATCATAAAAATGATTCACAAAACTTAACAATTTATTATGCTAAAATATTCATTTTGATTTGTTATATTTATCAATACATCGAAAAGTAATAAATAACATGATTTGATAATAATCTATTTGTCAATAACCGACGATGTTATCAACGCGATCTTTAATTTCATCGAATTTGGTGATTTATTATTTTATCATTTTTCTTTTGTGATATATAAGTAAGATTGAAATATAAATAAATTATGTTTCTTTGTTTTATGTCTAGAAATCAAGATATTATATTTAATATTGGGATTCATGTTTTAGATTTAGTTATAAATGTACGGAAAATTATCTATGATTCGTTGATCTAGTTTCGATCTAGCAAGGATTTGTTCGGTTCCCACAAAACTTTGTGTGATCCAGAGATTACTTTTTACAAATGTGAAAATCCAAGTGATAAACTTATTATTTGTTGTATAGTTGTTTTAAGTTTAAATTCATAGCAAAAATATATCTGGTGATAACACAGACAACTTACCAACATAGCCGTGGTCTGCGTTGTCTGTGAGCCAATCGAAGTCCTCCTCCCCGGAACCCTCGATGTCCTCCTCACCGGGACGAGTCCGCAGTATGCACTTAGTAGCCCACGGATGGTTACATACCTGAATAATACAAGGTTTACTTTTAACAAGAAATATATTTACAATAACCACTATCCTTATATGTCCAATTTTCTAATTAGAGTCCGTTTTCGTTGATCTGAAAACTGAGCTATCGTATCGATTCGCTTTGATGAATGTAGATATATTTTGGTGATTTGTGATTATGTGGATCAAATAGACTGCAAAAAATCGCAAGTTCGGATCCCTCTCAAATTGCCAAATATTTTTTATCCATTTATATTAAAATATTAATAAAGGATAATAGGTACATATTAAAGTATATTAGTAAGTACCTGAAGAGGAAAATCGAAAACGGTACCAGGAGCGCAGTTGAACTCGACTTCGTTACCATGAGCACACATGAAGAACTTATTGCAGTGCTCGAAGTGAGGAAGCAGTAAGAATATCTGTGGATTTAAATTTCTATTAAATCATGACAACAGTGCACGTTATCTTGTAATCTCGATGAAGAGAATTTTATAATTAGCTGTTATAATTAAGTTTTCATCTATTCATTTTATTTCAATAATTCACTGTATAGAACGCAAATTTATGTGACGCAAATTTTACCAGACTATAGATATATAAAAAATCAATTGTAACGCATTCTTACGTGTCCTTCAGGGTCACATGATAATGTGTTGGGGTCAACACCCTCTAAACTGGAGTGAGGTGATGCAGCAGCAGATTTATTAGGAACAGCAGCAGAAGATTTATTAGGCGCAGCAGCAGCAGATTTATTTAGAACAGCAGTTTTATTAGCAGCAACAGATTTATTAGCAGCAGCAGTGTTATTAGCAGCAACAGTTTTGTTAGCAGTAGCAGCTGCTGTGCTGACTATGCAGATGATTATTATAATTTTATCTGGATAAAAAAACAAAAATATTTTAACATCTTTTAACAATATCCTTAATATATGATTCTTTGTAATAATTCTGAATATAATGCAATGAATACTTTGCGCCATTTTCAAATCAAATTATTAAATTTGTAACCATTTTTATCAAAAAAATATAGTTGAAATTGATATTTTCAAAATAAATTTGTTATTATTAAGGGTTATAACTTATATTCATAGCTTATTTTTGAATGTAAATAATTCCGAAAATACTGTATTCTAGATTTATTCCGCAAAACATTTTACGGAATCCCATTACACGTGAAAACTTTGTAAGATTTTTTGTAATTAAATAAAATTAAAGATATTATTCCGCAGTTCTTTAAATAAAATTTTAAAGTATTAATTTTTGATAATTAGTATTTATTATCTATATATACACATATATCAAAAACGGCCGTCCTTGTTACTAATTATTATCAGTCATTGATTGATAAACTTATAATATTACATTGACATGTATTTTAATTACATGGTCAAAAAAATCAGGACATTACCAAACAACAATAAAAGGATTGTTTTTAATAAAAAATATATTAATAGGACTGAATCTATTTGATTCAATTTAAAGAGCACTATTTAACCCCGTAAAATATGGCTCATTAGAATATATTGACCCCTAAATAGTTAAAAAGATTACATTACACTAACTAGCCTCACAATTTTACAAGAAACCTCAATTTCTTATTCTATCAAAATTCAGAAGAGAAGGGACTTTATGAAACTAGTCGTAATCATTTTTGCGTTGCGATTTGTCACGCTAGTAGTAGTAGCCAGAGTAGTAGTAGTAGATGATAGTGTCCATACCATCACACTATATCTAGTCTATGGAGCGCTATGTCAATTAGCATACTAAATCGCATAGCGCTGACTAGACTACTATACTACTACTAGACACCATTAATGAGCCCATTCCATCATGTCATTAACCAATTTTAAGTACACTAATTGAACCTAAAAATAGCAAGTACTAATAATAAAGACTAATAATTAAGACTGTGTCGATAATTAATTAATTAAAATATACTCAGAAGAAACTATTGTCTAATCTAAAAAGGTTGTAATCCGTATATTTTAAGATCAAGATAGATGTTTTGTTTGAAATAATGCCGATAAATGATATTCACTATTTCGTAACAACTATTTGAGTATTATTTGAATTTAATATTTATAAACTAGTTTAAGCGATTCCATCCCTGTGGATTGTGAAGCTGCATTTCCATAGGATAAGAGAGGTAGTGTTCTCGACGCCAAGGACTCCAAGGCAAGTCTTCACAATGGTAAAATATATATATTAAAGTCAAAAAGCACTCTAATTCTTTTTTACTTTATTAGTAAACAAATCTCTTGCCGGTACTGATTCTATCGTAGAATATTCAATAAAAATATGTATACTTACATTAATAGTTTATTACATTATAAATATTTAATTCCTCTAAAAATAAGTATTAAGCGAATAAAAATAATGATTGGTCCATAAATACGTAAAATATAATTTAATGCCCAATTTTCAGAACAGCTGTAATAATAGTAAATACGCCATTAAAAACCTTTCAAAATGGTCGCCTTTAAACATTTGGCGCCAAAGGCTTATCTAGATATAAAATCAATAATTTGAAACGTTCCATACAATACAGATAATCAATATGGCAATATAGATAATAATTATAAGATTAGAAGTATTGAAAAACGTCAAGATAATTCTTTAATTCAAAAACTTTTGTTATAAAATATTCAATTACTGTGTTTTAAAAGTTAGAAATAATAAAAATAAAAAACAAATGAAGCAGCCATATCATAACCCAATTTACCGAACGCTAGCTCAACTAGCACACTAATATCACATATTGTAAAGGTTGTTAGTGTTATTTTGGAGCGCTAACAATTGGGTATTTGAACAAGTTTGATCAATGTTGACAATGCTTACTCAATTGAGAAATAGAACGACGGTTTAAGCTAGATTGAACTCAAATCCTTTATACTTTTTTTGTTACTAAAGGTACTTTTCTATTCGCCACATGATATAGCCGAAAAATTAGAAAAAAAAAGCGAAAAAATTCATTACAATTTTAAAGATAAATTCATTGAACTAATTAAACAGATCTAAAAAATTATCTCTAGAGATAATTATCTGGAATTAAAACGAGGGATTTATTTTGAATATTTGATTAATTATGGGTAAAACCTTATTTCTTATCACATTTCAAAGTACACGCGGTCGCTTGTTAGTATATATAAAAGTAACCCAAATTACTCCTTATAACATCAACTATCTGGCTGTAAAAGTTGAGTTAAAATCGGTCCAACCGTTTCAAAGATTAGTTGGAACAAACAAACTAACCAACAATCAAAAAATATTTTTTTTTTATGTAAGTACCGTAAAGATTCTATGTATTTAGTGAAAAGCTGTTAATTTGGAATTACAAACGGACACTTCAATTTTATTTATATATATATAGATTTGGTGTCACATATATTCATCCTTTTAGAAGTTGCCTAGCGCCTTAATGTAATTGGAATATCAGTCAGATAAGGAATCGATTGGGTTTGTCACGTGTTGATTATAATCAAGACGTTATAATTAAAACTATTTTATGGACTTAATATTTATTTATTATTTATTTATTTATTTAGCTTCATGCCATATCCCTTGCGGGGTAGCCAGAGACGACGGAGCGCCAAACGCTACGGTCCCTGCATAGCTCTTTTGCCTCGGCCACAGACATCATCCTCTTCATACATGCCCTCTAGGGGGTCCTCATGCTATGGACTTAACTTTATATAAATTACATTTAAATTTAAACTATGAAAGAAAGACTTGAACACGATGAGTTTATTCCATAATTTAAATGTCCTACTCTCAAAAATACTAGAACATATTAAAGGAAAGTTGATTCTCTTAATTGGATAGATGGATGGGATGTACTTTTATGTTACCCATTTTTTTTAATATATTACTTTAGTAAAGAAATGAACAGCACATTTTGCAATCCTCTGTCATTTATTGATTGATTGGTTTCACTGTTTTACTGTTCAAAGTCCGAAATCAATTAATTATGTATATTAATTACATTTATGTATCAGAAAATATTTGTAAGATTTCATGAAGAAAGACCGGCAAAAACATTGAAGTATCCATCTTTTGTTCATTCGTTTTTAATGTATAGACGAAATGTATTGCACAATTCGGCAATAACACTAAATTAAATATACAAAATAAGTAAAATATAAATTAAATATCGTACAGGCCAGTTTACTTTCTTGTTAAAAGAAAACAAAAATAGCTAGACATGGCGTCGAACTTTTCACCTTAGCATTGAAAAATATAATCTCGAAGATTAGATTAAATTCAGAAATAACCATAGATTATACTATAATAGATAAATAGATTAGTTTATCATTTTCATGTTTAATTATTATAAAAAATGACCTCTAAGAATTATTAGGTTATATAGTTAAAAGATATGTAAAACAACTTTTATAAATAATTTACAAATTAAAACTAAAATGTATAGGAATAGGTACGAAAGTCATTCTGCGTTTCACACTTATCATTATCACATATTGGTATCGGATATTTATCAAAAATAGATCTTAAAACCTTTTGCGGTAATTGAACAACTGATCGGAACTGATTATTTCGGTAATTAATTATAAAAGGTTTACCGACTGTTCAATTTTTATTGAGGACAAAAATAGAGTCCTTTACAGAGTAATACTCCTCAGACACAATATATTATATACATTTCTGAATATCTCTTATTTGTAGAACCCTAAATCTCCCTCTTAAATCATTGCAAGTTTGGAGAGATGAATATGGTGTATGAGGTATGTATGATTTTTTGCGTGTTAAAAAGACACATAAAAAATCATTAATGTCACAGAACACGAATGGGCAGGTCATGAGCATTATCGTGATACAAAAGCCGTTATCATACTATCCTTATCAAAATTATTTGAGTCGACGCAATATATTAATCTCTTCCACGCTCCGCTATCATACGTCACCACAATGGAAACTTGCTTCATAACTACAATATTTTTAAGTAGTCTTGTCTTCTACGGTTGCCATCTTCACTTATAACCGTCCACACTCCAGTGTTACTTTCAATCTACCTCTTACACACTCGATTCTTAATTTACCCATTCTCCTTTCGCCCCACATTAATCACTGCATACTCATTTTTTGGTTTTCCTACAACATACACTTGCTTCTAAACTCTTCCTTTCGTACTCAAGCATTCTAATACATACAACATGGCAGAGCTTTTTATAATTTAAAAAAATATATATATTTCCTTCAGTCTCAATCCAAGGTTTAGGTTTCACTGTTAGCTTTCGATAACTAACCTAAAGAGTGAGTCATGCTAGTACTAGAACCATTGTTAAAAATTCTATCCAACCTCAACTTTCGAAAAACAAAATCATTACAGGCTATGGCAATGGTTCTAGAAGACCAAACCAATAAATGAAAGTAGTGGAGGTAATTTTTTCCGTTTTTTTTTGGAATAGTTTATCGTGATAGGAAAAAAAATCTGAAATTTAAAATGCCATAGCAAAAAAGTTTAGCACTAAACAGACCAACCTTTACTCATATAGATCCCATAAGGAGGAAGCAATTTTTTTTATTCTTACTCGCAATAAAAGATCGTACAAAATATATTTTGATTTAATTATCATTACGTAATGATTTTATGTTCTTTGACGTACATTACAGTCAGATAATTTACAGTTATTTAATAAGCCCAAGTTTTAATTGCATCCAAAAATAAATAAGAATCGAAGAGTTGAAGAGAATAAAAGAAAGAAATGTTCTAATTCAAATTATTATTTAATTTGTTTTCGTTATGCCGCCTCTACTATGTGAATGAGCAAAGGTCCATACTACCAATAAACCAAGGCTTTATGATTTGTACATTCGCCGTCTTTCAGCAAACTTAAATGACAACGACAATCAATTCAAATTATTGTCAAACTAAAATGTCAAAACAGACTTAGGATAAGAAGAGTTGTTTTAACTTATCACCAATAATCATTATATATATTTTTACTTAATGCCAAATGTTAATTATATTGTGATCTTTTAAACAACTTCGTAAGATGTCGTCTGATTCAGATGAAGATATCTTTGGTAATGTCGCTAAAAAACTCAAAATATTATGTAGTAAATATACTGATGAAACAAAAATGGATCATTGTGAAATTTTAAGTGATACTACTGCTAATACTACTGAAATTGATAACATACTAAATGGTGTAACTACTACTGTGTCCTCAAACAGTTTAATTGTTTTAAGTGACAACGATGATACTGTCAATATTTCGGAAAAATGTGCAAAACTGAAAAAGAAGCCGGACTATCCGTCCGACTTAAGTGATAATTCCGATACTGAAATGTTTATGTTAACACATCAAACTGCTAAACGAAAACAAAGCTGTAGAAAATCTAAAAGGGTATCTTCTAAAAAAGCTGTCAGTAACAAAACAGTAAAGAATACTGAGATAAGTGATTCAAACATCAATAATTCATCATTAGGTGTTAAAACAAGAAAAAAAACAAAAAGAAAATCTAAATCCAACCAAGATGTTCTTCCACAGCCAATACAAAGACTTGTAACAGAAGGCCTTAATGGTAATCAAAATTATAATGACATAAATAATTTGCCAACTATTACATTGGTTAGTCCAGTTAGAGGTAGATCAAAAGGTCAGCGGGGTCGGGGTGGTAGAATTCGAGGCAAACAACGTTCACAACCAACAACCCAGTACCCAACATATAACATTGGAAATACTGAAGAATATCCTGATGTTTCTGAAAACATACCATTATTTAGTTCAAAACCGACTATGGCAAACGAAATATTGATATCAGATGAAGACACAGATGAAAATGAAGAATTAACCATCCATGTACACTGGCAGAATTCTGAAATATTTAAATTTAATATACGTAAATTCCAAAAAATTAAGCAAGTGTTTGATTTTTTTGCTAAAAAAGAGAATGTCCCAGAGAAACGGTTATTTTTTGCATATAACGATGTAGTTTTGACAAGTGACGACACACCCGATACAATGAAATATAATATAGCAAATTTTATTGAGGCTGGCTTAGTCAGTCAGGATTTAATAAGCCCGGTGAGAGAAAATACAACCAAACCCAGCGGTACACAAATTAAGTTTCAATGCCAGAACTTCAAAAAACCATATGAGATATCAGTTCAACCTTGTGATAAATTATCGCTGGCGATGCTGAAATGTGCAGAGCACTTTGAGAAGCCCCTGGATAACTTGAGATTTGAATTCGATGGTGAACGTATTACAGGTAATTTAAATTAAATGAATATTAAAATTCTCCTAAAAGACAAAATGCATTAAAATTAAAAAAAAAACATTTTGCTTCCTTCACCAACATAAAATGTCAAAAAAATTGTTTTAACTTCATAAAATATTTTTTTTTTAGATTTGTACAAGGCTATAATAAAGTCCCAATATTCCAACATTATATATGTTAAATATCTACTGTTACCATATATGCTGCTTCCAAGATAACAAAAACAAAAATTCAACAATTTAATAAATAAATAATATATATGTGACACATAACTAATCTAGTAACAGACTTCAACATATAATAATTATAATTCTACAATATAAGTCATTATAAAAAAATATTTTTTATGTAATCTTAGTAAGTGGCCTACAATTTTAACAAGAATTACCTTGTTGCAACATCAGAAGTCATTAAAGAAACTTTTTAATTTCAGGTACAACTACAATAAAAGAATTAGAACTGGAAAGCGGTGATTGCATTGATGTCAGAATTATTAAATAAATTTTAAATACACTTATTATATTATATTGTTTTCAATATCCACCCGAGTTTTATTTATTTTACCTTATAATAAAGGAACATTGAAAAGAATTGAGAGAATATAATAGTCTCGTAAATTGAATCATTTTGACTATAATGAAGGATTCATAATAACCACTGAAATTATTACAATAAGCTTTGTATTTTAATTATAATTAATAAATAAATTGACAATTCAATGTTGGAAATGAAATTAATTATATTATGCAATCTATCTTAAATATTAACTAACGGATACGACTGTCGGATTACAGATATCTTTTCTAATTTTCAGAATAATACAACAATAATCTAATTAATATGGATTAGGATTAATCATTAAGAGCTTAATTTATTAATTGTACCCGGTTACCAAATTCTTTCTGAATTATCTCTCTCGATAAAGGTGTGTATTTTCATTAATTAATAAATGTAATACAATAATTTATTAAAAATAAATTTATCCCTATACACGTCAATAATAATTCATATTTATGTAATTGTTTTGAAATATATAGTTTTCCAAAATATTGCTTTTTTTAAACTAAATTGTGATTTCCAAAATTTATTGCTGCAATTATTATATAAATATCGTTTTATATAAACAATATTATGTTTTAAATAAACAATGAATCAAAGTTTTTTTGAAAACAAAATATTTGTACTTAATAGTTACCAAAGATTAAAAATCGCATTCCGTCCAAAAACGAAAAGAAATTATATTTAATTTTAAAATTTATTTTATCTAAATATGAGTTTATTTTTTATTATTTACTCACCAAACATAATATTATGTACACTATCACTTAACACTAAAAAAATACAAATGAACAGCTTTTTTATTTACGTATTCTTTATATAAAAGAGATACTAAGCGACACTAGCAGGTGTCTGTGACTTCACTTGGTAACAACATATTTTATATTTTAATGTTAATGTTATTTACTGATACAGTTCGTAATGTAAAATGTTATTTACTGTAACAGCAAGTGCTCAACATATAGACATAAATTAATCTCTGTAAGGAATAAAATTATTGAACATTACCCATAAGCTATACGGGAAATGTTATGTATTTTTTATTCCTTTAGATATTGTTTTAATTATTATTGTGTGTAATCGCAAGCTGAGACAGACAGACACATAAAAATAATTTATATTATTAGTTTAATAAACCCTAATAAAATATTGCTACACAAAAAAAAAATGTCACCCATTTGCAATAAAGTCGAATTTAAATTATTAAAATACATTATATAGATAATTATAAGGAAATTCTTCCATGAAAGATTAATTAGCTTATCTTTAGATATCTAATAGTGTTGTAAATAATAATACTTTGCGAAATTAATTCATTGTAATATTAATACGTAGTGACTAGAGGGCGTTCAACTACATGGTTTTTTTATCTAAAGCGGGACTTAGTAAAGTCCCAAAAGTATTTAGATTTTAATAAAGTCTTAACAGTACAACTCACTCGGTATATTATAAGGTTAATTTTGCTTAAAATAATTGCAATAGAGATTAATGGACATGCATTTTAATATTATTCATACTAGCTGTAGCCAATGACATCGTCTGCCCTTGTCTGCCATATCTCCCTTCCTCTTTAAATTTACAATTCGCGAACGCGAAAGAGATAAACAGAGAAAGTTTTTAAAATCTCTAATTTTGTTTATCTGTTAATATGTTTAAATAAAAATAAACACGGACAGGATTCGAAATTATAAACTCTGCGACCTCTAAGCACCCGTAATTTTTTTTTAATGTTTAATGTACAGATAGCCAAGTTTTATAATTATATTTACATATGTTTATGTATTGTCTGTAATCGAAGGTGTAAGCAGAGTACTATTCATCAAATTTAGCCTGAAATGAAAGAATAAAAAAAACAAACACCATATTAATGTCCCGCTTTTTTTTTAATATTCTACAATTCATTATTATAATCATGCATTATTTTCAATGTGATAAAAAGGTATTTGGTACCTCCTACTTTATCTGTATTAGAAATATGCAAACTCACTCTTATTTGTCTAAATAATATACATTTTCGTAGACATAATATTTTGTTCATATTATTTTTTTACCTAAAACATATTGTTTACTGTAATGTAGTTTTATTTTCTTCTATGTATACATATAAAAAGACCTTTTGATTGACTGATCTATCAAACTAATCTCAAAAATAGTTAAAAAATCTTCCACTTATCGCAAGCTTAATACTTTTTATCCATAAACAGAAAAAAGCACCCAACAAGAAATAAAATTAATATAAATGAAATCCTATTCCCATAGTATTGGGAACTACAAAATGTTTTACGACGAACAAAATGGGCATGATCTGTCAATAATTCATTATTTTCATTTTAAGATGTACGATGACATGAGAACGGGAGCAGAACCAATAGTTAATATAAGAAATATTAAAATATTAAATATAAATTTTGGTTACTACCAAACTTGACCAAAACTACATATATCGGGGGTAAATTTATTTTAAAGGTAACACTTTCTGTCATCTTTCTCTCACAAGCGACCGCGCTAGTAATTGCTTTAAGGCTTTTTCGTCATAAGTAAATTTACTTTTTTCCAATGATGATATTAAATTTCTTATAACATATTGTTATCAACATTCATTTACCTCATATTTTAAAATAATTCAACGGTTATTAACATAATATATGACTCGTAATATCGTATCTATTTATCTAATTACTGAATCTATTTTAATTTATTGCTTATAAAAATGTCTAGTAATCAGAGCTTAAGGCTTTCTTATACCTGGAAAATGGGTATCAACAAAAATATGGAGATTATTACGTTTTTACTTAAAATAACTGATTAAATAATGAAATGTGGAAATTAAGATTTTTATATAATGTGCTTCTTATACTTCTTCTATTCTTTCATTGAGCGAAGCGAAGCGAATAGGCTCGAAAACTACTTGACGGAAAATTATGGAAGTTTGCAATCAAAAAGACACATTAGGTGATGGTTTTTTTTTTTTAATTGAAAAATGTCATGTCGTTGAGGAATAATCGTCAAAAAAACTGATATCCCATTGAAGTCAATGGGAAACAATGAGTCATTACACTGGGCTCGCTTCGCTCAGTATACAAACGGCACCCGAGATTTCGCGAGCGCAGCGAATCGAAATTGAGGACCTGTTGGCGTCCCTATTAAAATTTATGTATGTTATTACATGGAGTCTGAATCTAAATAATTATATTTTTCACAGAAATAGTGTTTTTTGTGTTTTTTAGGGATAACACTTTTTACAGTAAAAAGTATATGTACGAGTATTAAAAATAAACACACACAAAACGAATAATAATTGTAGCATAAAATTAAAATAAGTTTACAACAAAGAAGTATAAAAATAAAAAAATCATCTAATACTTAGTTTTACTAAAAAATTACAATAAAGTTAAAAGTGTTATAATTTAGACGTAATCTTATGGGGTAATTTTATATGGATTTCTATAAATTTTAGACCGGGAAGGAATGAATCCAGGAGGGGAGGAATGGGTGTCATTGCCCCCCATTGTCTCAAGAGGCACTTTATGTTTAGGAATATGTAAAAGAAACATGGTCTTAAAAATGTGGAGTCCTATAGCCTGGTCGGTATTGATTATAGATGAATGAGTTATCTATTGAGTGAAAGATAATAAAGAAACAAAATTTTAATTTATTTCTAACTAATATTGCTGATCACCTGATTATATCAGATATTATTAACAATCATATTAATTATTAGGATGATTTCATTTAATAATTAATTAACTGAACTACTTTCATCACATTGACAAGTATTTTGACATCTGGGACGTTACTTCGACATTACACATATTTTATCATTATAAAAATACAAATCGCATCGCAGATTAAGGATAAGTATGTAACATAACTTTGAGAACGTGATTGTTTCTGGAAAATAATTAAAACTACTTAAAATAAACTCTAAATTTAATTTTGAATTTAAGCAGTTGTTTTGAATGTGTGGATGATTTAATAGATGAGTTTGAGCAGACAAAATCGCAGGTAAAAGTAAATTATAAATATCCGAATCTCATTATCTTGATCAGATATTGTATCTAGGTTGATTATTTAATGATATTTTTTAGATCACCTAATTATAGTAAAATTTGTCATCAACTTGACAATCCAAAATATTGCACAATGTGTTTATTTTTAATTAATTGTTTTATTTGAAATTATTTACTCTATGAGAAGCATACGCGTAGCATCTTTTACTGGATAAGTGTTTATGTAAAATTAACAAGAAAATCCAGCAGTTTTATACCAATAATTTTACTTAATTAATTCCTTTACTATGAGTTAACACTTTCACAACATTACGCGTTCAATTTCATATAATTACTCAGTTCAAGGAATATTCCTTTATAAGTCACTCACCTTATAAATACTTATAAGAAATAATTATAATAATTAATTATATAATCCTCACGCTACAATAGATTTACATAATGACGTGTTCTTAATCGTTAATCCTTGTTTGTAAATCATAGTTATCGGATATCTGCTTTAAATATCGATAATACTACAATAAAACGAGAATTTATCAGAGATTATTAACCCATTCAAATATTTTTAATACAGGCTGAAACCATAAACAACATTTACATTATATAACAGAGGTTGTATATGAATAGGATTTGAATTTTATAAAAGATAATATAATATTCTTTCATGGAAGTAATCATAAACAATGTGGAGAAGAATCAAGAAAATTTGTTTTATTATAAATATCGATCTAAACTCAGCACAATGTAGGTATAATAAATTATGATTTGTTTTAAATTCTTTTGTTTCAGGATTTCTAATAAATAAGAGAAAATTATTAAACAACCCTCGTGTTCAACCTTATTACAATAAATTACCAAATTATAATACACTAAATTAATTGGTTAATATTATTTATATAGATGCTCGAGTTTGAATATGAAGAAAATTATTGATATTTCATAGAATTAATAACCGTTTCTTTGGGAGTATTTTTTTATTATCTGGTAACTCTTCATATAACAATCATATAATTATACACAACTGTCGCAACAGCTTACTATTTACTTTGTTTGTTCTATGCGCGGTGTCTATTATTATTACCATCGTAAATAATCTGTCATTTATCTTTATAACTCTTGATAACTTTTATTGTAAAAAATAGGTAAACGTAATTAAACATTTATTGTTGATTTACCATTAACCATATCGTGAATTTTATAATGGCGGCATTATACTAATAAATATTTGATTTTGTATGCCGTTGACACTACAATCGGTTAACAACTGCGTCCGGAAACAAATTTGAAACTGATTTCATCATATTGATGTAATTTTATGTTTCGATCATACTAATGACTCGATGATTATACGAAATAAGGAGTATTTATATATTATTTATCTTCACGCCATATCCCTTGCAGGGTAGCTAGAGACGACGGAGCGCCAAATGCTAGGATCCTTGCATACCTCTTTCGCCTTGGCCACAGACATCAACCTCTTCATACATGCCCTACGGGTGGTCCTCATGCTTTTTACGTGACCTTCCTCTAGTAACATAGATACTGTGTTATCGAAGGTCACTCGAGGCCTCCCCCTTTTTCTCTTACCGCTCACTTTTCGTATATAAATCTTTTTTACCATTCTTTCATCACTAATTCGTTCGTAAATAAATAAGGAGTACAAAACCTAAAATCTTAAACACACAAAGACAAAATGAATTAAGATATATAATAAGATCAATATTATTTATATATTTACTTTAAAATAAAACGGCGAAGTCATATCGTTACTTCAAACCAAAGAGGATTTCTACTGCCGAACTTATGACCTTAAAGTGCTTATAGAATCAACTTTTTGATAAAGCGTAAGACATCACTATACGATGTTAGCGTGCTAGCTGACCTAGCGCGCGATAAATTGCATAATAAAATGTCTGTAAGGTCCAAATGTAAGGGATTTTTAAATAAAACACAAGTATTTAAATATTTATTAGATTATATTTACGTCTATTACCCTATCGACACTAACTAATAAGAATTCGCTTATCTACCGTAGACCGAACTATATCTATGTTAAAAGGAATTTTGACTTATCTCAATTACAAATATTATTTTTATTTTTGTATTACAACTATCAAAATTCCTTCACATCATTAAACAACTTTTGATAAAAATATCACAATTGTTTTAGAATTTATTTCCTAAATTGTTTCATAGGAAAAGGGAAGAAAAACATCCGTTTAGAAGATACAAATAATATTAAATTATATATTTATCAAAAGTTGCCCCATACTTATATTATAGGCGGTAAATCAAAATACGTTGTGACCGGTTGAGCTGCCGGTAGCGCAACCAATACAATATTTTACTCTGTTTCAAGCTAATCAAATTAGTTAAGTGTTTTTAAGGAGATTCTATACTTTTAAAACATTCCCAAACTGTTCCAAAAAAATAATAGCAAAACATTTGTTTTTAGAGACGCAAAATATATCTAAGGTAGTTTTTTATATGATTTCTATGATAATATTTAATATATAAATATATATATATATTGAAGTTTTTTTTGTGTCCATTATTATATAAAATTAGCGTGAAACAGAGCAAATTTCATGGACAAGACGAAATTCTTAATTTTAAACAGGTATTGGTATATCTCAAATAAATTTCACATTCACGTATCCATAATTGTTGAGTACAAAAATAAAAAATAAAGTCATAAATATCATTTGTTAGACCGATTGATATTAACGAAAATAAAAACTATTAATACATAATAATAATAATAATAATTCATTAAATACTATTTAAGGTCCATTAAATTATTAGCACCTGAAAATAATAGAAAAAAAAAAGTATTGGATTTTTTTTTTTACATATAACACATTTGAACAAAACTATTGGAGATTTTCTCTTCCTATAAAGCCTTTATTTTAAATTAATTATCTAATAGATGTATTAAGTATGTAATTCATTATATTATCTGTTGAGTATTTTATTTAAAAAAAAAAAAAAAAAAAAAAACATTCATTTATTTTGTTTCTTGCGTCGTTACTTCACTAAGTATTTATACTTTATCTATAAAACAGCTGCCTCTTGTAAAAAAAAAAACTTATAATAATTAAAAAAATAACAATAATATTTTGCTTAAATTAAAAATATAAATTTCTGATGATATTCCGTTTACATTTCGTCAGTCATTAAAAAAAATCACAGATAAAAAAAAATGTTATACCGAACGTAACATAATTCACTTTTAAAAATAGAACCAATAAATTAATTACAAAATGGCGCTGACGTTTCTGGATCAATGTTATTACAACCTTATTTACAATGACAGCTAACAGTCCATCTGTAAAGTCGGCACTGGACGTGCGTCAAGGGTGATCTAGTCCGGCGGCAAGTAGCTGAATAACTTGTACTTGTCTCGTATGTACGGTCTCACGTCATCCTTCTGCAAGTATTAAAAAAGACAATAATGGGCATGTGTCGTCTATAAACATCTTAAATTGTACTCTACTACATACAAATTATTATATAAACATATGTATATATATTAACATTTGGTTAATAACTTTTCTAGATAGGAGTATTTAGCAATAATTAAGTAGTTTTTAACGTCACCCGCATATATAAATTTCTTACATATGTTTTATTATGATTAGAAATCATGTGATTGTATAAAATCTTATATAGTGATTCAGATACTGATATCTATTATCACACACACATACAGAGTACTGTTTTATTTATATGTAATGGATGAGTCTTAGTAAGTGTTGTCTATGTGTTAGTGTTGGGTGTTGTCAGCTATTTAATGTTTCCCATAAAGTGGGGTAAATAAAATAAATTTTTTACATGATTAATAATTTTTTCTTCACAGGAAAATTGTGCATGATACTAATTTTACGGGAAATACGCAATGAACTGTTATGCATTTGTTATCTTGTAACTACAAAATTATTCCATTTAATGTACAGATTGTTATTTTCAATTCTAATCTTATATATTTGGTGATAGTAGATATTTTAATATATATTTTTTTAGGCTTTATTCAGAGAAATAAATGATCCAAAATAGTAAATGATAAATCAAATTGAAACAATATATATACATATATTTTTAAGAAAACTGTGTATCATCTTTATATTTAACCAATAAGCTATAGCCGTTGTAACCCTCACCGTGGCGAGATGCTCCAGGAAGGGCAGCAGCTTGAGCAGCTCGTTGTCGCTGCGATCCACGAACCAACTGTCTATCGGGATGCCGTTCTCCAACTGGTAGCCGAAGGCCTGGACGGTAATTTATGCATTTATATACTTTACATTCAAAATCGAATGAAATAGGTAGATGCCAAAACTATAACATGACTGCACATATATACATACATACATATAACTGCACTCTAATATGTAAACCTAATACATATGTGTTCATATAAAATAAATATGTACTTAATAATAATAATAATGTCATTATTAATCATTACATTTACAGCCACGATATTATTATTCATTACATTTATCACATATTATATAATGACGATCCCCCACCTGTGGACTGTTGTCCACTATGACGGTCCGACGCAGGTCCCGGCCCAGGATGGACAGGTCCTTCACGTAGTTGCCGTTCACCAGCAGGCAGTGTTCGCGGAATAGCCTGTAAGTAGTATTAGTTGTAGTGGTAGTAGTGGTAGTGTTAGTTGTAGCGGTAGTGGTGGTCACGTTTTAAAATCTTATATACCTAACCCATAGGCCATAAAATAAAGAATAACGATAAAACCCGTATCCCGTCCCACGTCCCGTCCTTACCGGTATTTAATCCACCTCCGAGCCGGGTCCAGCAGGTTGAGGAGGCGGTCGGCGTACACGCGCTTGCTGGCCGTGAACAGGATAACCTCGTACAGGCGGGAAACGCGGGACAGGAACTCCGCGAAGTGAGGCCGCGTCCGAACGAACACCTGGGGGTTAGATTTGCGTATTAGTTGGAGGAAAGAGAAATGGAGGGGGGAGGAGAGGGGATGGGTGTCACTCACGGTGTAGCGGCAGTCCTGGAATAGCACTGGGAAGTGGAAGCTGGCGTCGGGCAGCTCCTGCAGCGAGCAATGCACTAGTGTCTCGTCCAAGTCTAGCACCTGGAGGCATTTTAAACTTCCTTTAATTATCTTGGTTCATAAGAGTATTTAGGGATACTATTAAGTAAGAGACCTCATTGCCTACCTACCTAATACCGGTATACGTAAACATTGCCCACAGAGTGAAATAAGCATATTACAGTAAGTATGATAGTATTGTGAGTGTACTAACGAGGCTGAAGTCCGGGCTGGTTCGTGTCTTGAGAGGAAGCGCGGGGCAGCGCGCCCGTAGCCCGCCGCCGCACACCGACTCCAGGGGGGGGAGCTGCCACACATAGTATTCTTACAATAATAGTTTAATAGTATAATTTTTACATCTAGTGTTGTCAAAATTTAAAAAGAGCAACTATAGAGACTGCACTGACCTTTTTGATCGTAAAAATTAACGATTCAAAAGTGCATGTATATAAAGATAATTAAAGTAACATATTCATATTCAAAATTTATACAATTTTATTTGTAACTGTTTCAGATACATTGTTGTACTTGGTGACTAAACTGTGCTCACATATATCTTAACTCAAAAGTCAATACTGTAATACCATATTCATATAGCTTCTTGTCAGTTTCTCCTACATGGAATTGATTGAAAAACATTAACTTTGGCTTTAAATAACTGTAACTTGTGCTACTCGCTACCAAATGGTACATATCGCCTCAGTGTCCGACAGGGGACTCCATCTGTATTCCGAATGGCGAGAAATTAGTTCTGATCTTGACACACACATCTTGTAATAAATCATCAGGCATAGAATACAAATTCACATTTGGTATCCAATATACAAAAGTTTAAAATTCATTAAAATAACTTTATTTGAATACGTAAAAATGATTTATTTTAAATATTATGTCGGATATTATTTAAATCAGTTTAGTCCGTATTATTTCACTAACAAATGTGTTTAATAAAACTACAAAAATGAGTAACTGCTCTCATAAGCAAAAAAAAAGTATCATGGTTGGCAGCGTTAAGTAGAAGCTTTATAGAGAACTAATAAAAGGGCGCAACATTTAATGCTGTATACAAACTAGTGCACAGACCTGTTTGATAAACAAGTATGGGTCGAAGGCGTCCGCCCAGGACGTGATCTGTTCGCAGCTGGTGCGGCTGCTGCAGGACGATATCACGGCCGCCGCCTCCTCCTGTAATAGATACAATACATATAGACCCTTATAGATTGACCCTCTCTACTTCCTTTGTGTATCTTGTTCAGTATATAAATCTTAGATTTTCCTAAAATAACTAGTTCTTTTAGTAATCCTTTATTTGATTGGAGGCTTTAAGTATTTTATTCATATAAAACAAAGAATAGAGTTATTACTTTAATAGAGTTACTAGAGAGTCAATAGAGATACTACTCTAGGTGAAGTCAATAGAATTATTACTTATGTTTGTCTACGTATTCGTGAACTCACCTCAATATCGGAAGTGGGTTCATCATGACAATTCAACGAGTTCTCATCGACGACCACATCAACTGCACTCTGTAACAAACACACTCATATAAATATATAAAACTTATTAGAGGTCTGTTCCCAAAGAATAACGGAAATAATAACGTGTATGTATCTATTGTATGTCATACCCATCCATGCGCCTCAGCGGCCAGGCTCTGGCTGATCTCTGCGAGGAAGCCGCTGGCTGGTCCGCGCGCCGACAGCGCCTCCAGGCTCTCGATCGCGGTGCCGGGTGCCTCGCACGTTGAAGATATCTCGCATTCGTCCCGCACGTAGTCCTGCTCTAGCAGTGCTGCCAGCTCCGGCTAGAAAACAATATTTTGTTTTAAAATATAAATCGCCTAAAACTAATTGATGACATCTGAGTTCTGACAGTTTTAAGATAATGAGGCTTGCAAAAGGTTTAATACACATCCTTATAATAATAAAATACAATTATATACAAATATACAAACAATTATAGAATTAGTATTTTTTTTTTAATTATTATTATTATTATTTATTTTATAATATTAAAGTTACCTGAACGTATTTGTCCCCATGGTCTAGAAAATCTGTACAGGCGTCCAGATCGTCAGTTGTAGATGTCGGTTGATACATTTCTAAATCATTACTTGACTTCTGTGGTTTAATTTTTTTGTCAACACAATTCTTTGACTTATCGTCTCTGTCCGTTGTCATAACTTTGGCTGCTTTGTCAGCAAGAAGGTTGATATCTTCATCTGTTGAAAGCTCACTGTTAATTATTCTGGCACATTCTGCAATTGCCATCAAATCGTTGAGACAATCGTTCGGAAGACATAGTTCGGATGATTCAACATGTCCTTCGGAGTCGGATTCATCAGTTTTTGGTATTGGAAAATCAACAAATGTTGTTGTATGAGGTTCGTACATAGTAATATCATTGTCATCGGCAAAACCATTTGGTTGCTCAGGCACCAGAGGAGCTTTAGGCTTGATTCTTTTCTTTGGACTTTCGTTTGTTGAACTAACAGCTATTTTATTCAACTTTAAAGATGGAAGTCCCAATTGACGAACTTTACGGATTGGTGAATTGTTTAACGAAGCAGATTTTTCTGGTTTATCCATTCTCCGAGTTTTGCGAGGTGAGCTTAGTGCTGATGACATTGATTCTGTTTTTCGTAATTCTCTATTCAATGAGCTCTGACGGAGCTGAGCACTTTTAGTTGTACGCACATCCTTCAACTTTGATTTGGATGTTGTAGATACTTTATCATTTTGAGTTCTTGGTTTTGTTGTTGAAGTCACCATATCTTTAGTGGAGTTACGCACAACAGTCTGGAAGATTGGCTTTTTAGTTTCCTCCTTTGGTTTAATTTTTTTTAACGGTAACTCTAATGGTTTCTCCATACTTTTAGCTTTTTTCGTACAAGTTCTTGACTTCAATGAGAGATTGTTTTGAGAACGGGTAATGCAAGGGGTTGGTACAGAGATACCATTTTCCCCCTTCAAGATTTTTCTCCAAGTAGATTTAGCTTGGAGCAGTGGTTTCTTTAATTTTGATTTTAGATTCGATACTCTTTGAGAATTACGCGCTGAGAGCGGTCGCTCCCTTTTCCTACTTCTTAACCGCATCTCAAGTTTGGAAGTTTCTTAACCTGAAATACATTTAAAAAGTGCATTTTTTTTATTTTTCTTAAAAAAAATAAACTAAAACAAACTATCAAACTGATGTTAAAAGTAGAATAAATATACAAAATACTAACAAGAATTTTAATTTGAAAGTGTTACAAGTACTTACATGCACTCTATACTATTAGAAAGTTATGTTTTACTCCAAACATTTAAATGATATATTAATTTATAATTATTCATAACAATAACTTATTATATATACACTTATTATACGTGGTATACGTAAGAATATATGATTGTTTAGATTTATTTTTTGATATCAAACTCCGCGCGGCAAAACACTTCGCGCCTTTTTTTTTTCAACTATTTTCTTAAATTTTTCTTAATGTTTCTCATCAATAATTGTTTTAAAACACTTCACAGATCACTATTTAGACGATTTATGGAGTAAAAAGATAATACTATTCAGATAACTATAGTTAGACTATATATTAAAAATAAAAAAATCGGCGCTAACACACTATTGATTTATGCGCCGCTAATACGAAATCACTGTCACTTATGTATGTATATTTACGAATCGGATACTAAAAGAAACTAAACATCACACAAAAATATGTAAATGTTGATCACTAATCACGTAAATAAATGATAATTTATAAATTGAAAAACACAAAGCCAAACAAATGTCAAAATGGCGGCGTTTAATCAGAAACTTAAAAAATCTTCAGATGGCGCTGGAGAAGTGTGAAACGCGCATGCGTTTCATTATTGCATCAAAAATCGATATGTGATAGGGTTATTTTTACAAGTAGCTAGCAGGTTTATCTCTCATTGTTAATTTTGAATTCGTTAATTCTGTACAAATAATGTTTGTAATTTTGAATTGGATAAAAGTAAACAATTTTTTTGTTCAAAATTATATATGTTACTTTATTTTGGTTATTTTCAAATAATTTGAAAGAAAATTATAATATAAGAAGCTAATAACTATACTATTGGTAAATAAAAAGGTTAAGTATTAAAACTAAAATGTCTTTGAGCAGGGTATAAATAATAGATATATTCGTTATATTGAAAATCTTAAAAATAATAAATAAAATTATTTAAAAAAAATATCGATATTATTAATATAACTGTAATAAAATATATATTATATATGTCGTTATTTTATTAAATAGGAGTAGAAATTTATAACAATAGAATCGATAAATTCTTTTTTTTTTAAATATGATTACTGATTTAAGTAAATATGCTTTTTCACCACTACTACAATTCACCAACTATTACTTTGATATTTTGTGTCCATTCATATTGTGAATTTATGGATCACATAGTCAATAATTGAAATAAAGTCATTTCACATAACCAAATATATCCTCTTTTAACGAGCAATATATTATATTATAATTTGGGCTTACCTCTTATAATCTAGAAAATTATAATAAAAAGTCTTTTTTATATTTCAGGTTATTATTATTTTTTACCTTATAGAAAAATTAGAGTACTTTAATTATAGTATGATCTCAAAGAGTTAGGTTAAAAAGTTTAATTTTTAAAATGCCTTTAGGTGCAGTTATTCAAGGTGAAAAAAAAAATTATAATAAATTTTACCTCTAATTTATAAAGACTTTAATAGAATATATATATAAATATAAAAAAGTAAGTATCCATTCAGTTAAACAAAAAGATTTTTTTATAACAATCTGTTGATTAGACGACAATTAATAATGTATAAGATTATTGCTACGATATTAAATAATGCTACAAATAATAATCAAGACAACGCACTACAGCAAACAACTGCATTATTTTGGTTTAACTATTGTGATTTTTTTTCGGAAATATTTTTTAGATTCAGTATCAGATTTTTTTCATTATCAGTAAATGTACCTTGGAATTAAGTGACATCTGTATTTTAATCAAAAGTGACGCTGTTTTTACCAGTTCGTATTTTTATGGACAAAATATACAATAACCAGTATAATGTAAAGAATTACAGAAGCTGGTAGATAATAATAGAGCTCAAGTTTTGTAAAAAACATCAAGTAGAAAGGTTGAACAGAATCTTCAAATGTCATATAATGTATATCATTCCGATTCTTACAAAACTATGGTTAATTTCAACCATACCGCTTTGGAACTGATATATATATTGAATAAACTGATTCCTTGGAAATATAATGCCTAATACCTAGGAATGTCGCTGGACAAACAGCTACTCTTCTCCTCTCACATCTAGGTCGTTCGGAACAGAGCGACCGTTATCCTAGGGCGTCTTTACCACCTATTAGGCAAGCGGAATAAAATGTCCCTTAGAAATAACACAATTTACAATTTGCATATGCTTCGTCATGTCCTATGCTAGCGTTGCTTTCGCTCACGCTAATCTTAAGTCCTTTCAGGTGCTTCATAACAAATTCATGCAGCTCGCCACTTGGGTATTGTAGTTTATGTGTAATATCGACTTGCACAGAGACTTAGACATTCCGACGATCGCACAGTATTTCAAGAAACTGTCCAAAAGCTACTTTGACAATGTTGTAGGACACCCAAACCCGCTGGTGGTTAAGGCCACATCTTAAGCGGCCCGAAAGACCCCTAAAGTAAGAAAGAGAATACCCAAGTTAGTACTCTTCGACCCCGACATATTCATATATATATATATATATATATATTATGAATTGTGAAAGTGACATGATATTTAAGACAATCTATTTAATATTTATTCTCGATATTTATTTAATAAAACTATTATAATTGTGAGAGAAATATGTTTAAGCTATATTATTTTCATGACAAAATTTTTTAGAACGTTAAGCAAATGTCAAAATTAAACAAACAAGTTTGAAAACCGCATCCGTTAACGGGTATTTCTTAAAGATTACATAGAATAGATGACTTCATGTTATGATTATTATGACTTTTATTATATTTTAATGATAATAAGGGTTACACGATACTGTATATAAATATTTTAAAGTGTTCTAAACTTTTCTAATATCAGAATGTCAAGTGCATCTGTGACGTCGGCGAAAAATGAGGTAAATATTTTTCAAATGTTTATTTTTGTATCCAAATATTTTCTTTTACAGCATAATGTAATGTAATAATGTTTTGTAGAAAGAATCTATGGAACTTGCGCACGAATTGGAGTCGATTCGTGCTTTAAACAGTTCCTTGAGAACCTATTTGGAACATCTACGAACATTCAAGAAGAACTTGACCGCTGTGAATGAGAACACGATAATGTTAAAAAAAGTTAATTCCCAATGGATAGATATGTTAAATTATATGAAATGAATGCAATTACAAAACATTAGTCAAGGTAATTCTATATATTTATTGAATTGTATAAAATATAGATACAATGACATGCATACAAGTTAATGTTATATAAAATGTTATTTCACAAATGGTTAAGTCGTTCCATAAGCTTCAGTGATTGCTTGAAATGAAGTTGTTACAACTGATTTATCTGTAAGAAAATTATTATTTAATTTCAATCGGTTTTTCACTTAATAAACTAATTATAATACATATAATATTTTTAGATATAAAACCTAATTTATATAAAAATATTAATTCATTGACATCTCAGGGTTATCTTATGTCATTTTAGTTTGCAGAGACAAAAGTATAATAATATAATCTTACCAATCATACAAATGGAGTATTGAGGAGTATCACAGGGTAGTCCATACACCAGACCGTTCAAATGATCTTGTCGATCCAGATTTAGGCAAGGACTATCCATGGTGAAGTCATCATCTAGCCAGGGTGGCATCTGGAGATAGAAAATATATATCAAAAGTGATATCTAATAATAAATGTCTGTATGTTAATGTGTTTATGTGTTTATTATTTACCATTGAATGTCATATGTTCATATTTTTTAATTAAGTAATTATTTCTTTTAATATTTGTATAAAATATGAAATTATTAAAATAAGTTTGAACTGGCCTTGAACCGGGGACTTTCCGATACTTGTATCGTGATTATAAATACTTGATGTTAACAAAGTTTTTGTTATAACAACTTAAACAACATTTTATTTCAAGGTAACTCTTATCTAAGGACAGTTATCAACATACATATAAACCATTTGTATCCCCACCCTTGGGGTCGGGTATTTTCCTATGGTTGATTGGATTGTACCAGGTGAAGGAGGTCACATCATTCACCACATCCACCGACCTGTTCAAATGACCTGATATCCAAATATGCTCTACCGCTGTAAATAAAATAATGTCATTGTAAATTGTAATTGTAAAATAATGCCATTATGAAATACAACTATTATAAATTTATAATACAATTTATTTTGAATGAAGAAACTGTTACATATAATATTCAATTTAGAGGTTTTTACTATTTAATGCATCCCTACTCTCCTTCAATAATAAATAACTATATCCTCATCGTCACACAATATACTCATGTTCATTGTTATTGTTGGATCATCTACAGTGAACTCGTGAACCCACTATCCACATCGCCAGTGGATGATTTTCCCCACTCAAAGACACTCACGTTCATCCCCACTCTCCCCCATCACCAGCAGGAGCTGCACAAGTGTGTCCGGTCCGTCCACACTCGCTAAAGTTCCGTTCAAGTCCCAACAGTTGTTTAATGCCTGCTGCCAGAAATACAGCTGTCGGACCAGCACGTACTTGTAGTTATCGTCCGAGGGGGGAGTGGAGGGGTTGGTTGGACCTGTGAAAAATTTATTTGTATAATAATATAGTTAATATCTTATATTTTGTCGAGTTTCCAAATCAGTTTTTTTTTATGGAAGTGTTTTATGAACCTATTTCGAATGCACTATTTGATCAGAAATAGTGAATTAAAAGTTACACTATTTGTGCCACTAATTACATTACACTAACTAGTGGCACAATCTTCATAAACCTCAATCCCCACTACCCTGAAGAATTCGTGGCAAAGGGACTTTATGTTATTAGTAATAAGGTGCTTTTCGGGTTGTGTTCTGTCACTAGCCAGAGTAGAAGAGAAAGCGTATTACCATACTATTGAACTATGCGATGTTAGTAGGCTACTTGACCTAGCGCTTGATAGATTGGATAATTAAATACTGCATTGAAGTTATTTTTTAAAATAAAGAATAGCACATATACCTTGATAACATATAAACTGCATTTTCCTATCGCAGCGTCCTTCCAAAAACACTGGTGTTTTAGTTTCGTGTCTGTCTATTTGTAAACATCCGTTCTGTTTTTTAAATGTTCTGTCCCTGTGAAATTAAATAATAAATATAAAATAAATAGTATTAATTATTATATAGCCTTTATTATAATATTAATAATTATTAAAAAAAAAGATGTTTCTTGCAATTCGTTTGTTGCTTCATATTTTACTTTACTTAATACTGCCATCTAGATGAAGAAGATAATAAAAAAGGTTTAATAGAGATAAAAGTATCCTATATTTTAAGTTCGACCAAACAATAGATATACATTTCATTGAAATCGGTTCAGTGGTTACAAAGATTATTGCAAACGAACATTGTCACACGGGAATTTTATATATATATATATAGTATTTATTTAACTTTAAGTAATAATAATATTTGGTTTGTTTAATTACTGATATTTCGTTATAATTTTAAATGCTATATCAAATTAACAATAAGTATTATGATGAATTACCTCATAGGCGGCCACTGGTCATCGGCGTTGAACGGCCCGGGAACAAATATACTGACCCCGGTGTCAACCCACGACCAACGATCCCCGAAACCTCTAGCACCAACCCACGCGCTCTCTATACCTATTATGTATTTTTATATGTATACATGTACATATTTATTGTACAACATCAACATCTTAACCTTTTGGGAGACCTTTTTTTGTGTTTAGTTGTCTCGAGAATGCGACGAGATACCTAATTAGCTAAAAATTTTCTCATGTATGTTTGAGCCGAACGCGGATGTTATAGCGAAAACAGATTAAAAAAATGTTTAGCTATTCAAAAGTTATCAAGAAAAGAAGAAAGTAGAGGGGCTCAGCTCAACACCCACCACGCACGGTGGCGAATCCTAGTATGTTTATGTATATTTATTTTTCATTTTTATATATATTTTGGCACCAACCTACCTATATTTGACACAAGTGTTCCATTCTCAAAGGTCTGGAAGAAATCTTTAGTTAATCTTTAGCGACAAGACCGCCATTTTGTTCTCTACCTCGTATATGTTCCGTTTTTTGTTTTTTTTTAATTCCTTTTTTTTTCTGTGTGGTGCACAATAAAGTTTATTCTATCTAACTATATTTCATTATCCAATCTATCAAACGCTAGAACACCAAGCACACTAATCACACTTAACTTGCTTTGGGTCAAGTAGTGCGCTTAAATTGGATAATGTAATAGCTGCTTAAAAATTATTATGTACATTAATTGTAGTTTGTATTGACCGTCAATAAAGAGCAAGAAGTGGAAATGTGGAAAAGGCTTATTTCATAACGAGAGCATTTGCTAAGCTGTTTTATTGGAGTGAAGTGTGAGAGATAATGTTGAAACGCCCGTCGGGTTTGAAAGAGAAATTACTTATTGTAAACATTAACTACCTATGCGCTTGTTTTCATTTTTATTTCACCGTCATATTTTATTATCTTTGTTACAAGTTTCTAGAACGTTCGTTTTAATAAAACGAAAAGAGTTTATCTAAACCAGCAGCAAGTTATATTTACTAATCTTCCTAATTAATCCTTCAGATAACTTGCTATAAGTCTTTACATAAAATGTATATTTGCGATATACGGAATGGTACTATCAATTTGAATTACAATCAATTAACAATATAACTTAAAAGAATGAATTAGAACAATTCAAATTCAAAATCGAATGACTTGAATGAGTGAACGAATAAGTAAATGAATGTATGGATGTATGAATGAATGAATGTATGAATGTATGAAAAAATTAATGATAAATGAATGAATGAATGTTATGACTTCTATACAAAAATACATCGCCTATTTAGTCACTTTGGGATCGAATATATATATATATACAATTTTAAGCACTGATATTTAAGTAAATTTGTTTTTTTTCTATGATTGCTTACGGATTAAACAATATATATAATAAATTATATGTTGGACAATTAAAATACTTCTTAGCACCCAAAAATATGAGTAATTTTTAAACACAAGTACTTATGGTATAATCAAAGGTTTTTACCCGCCCCTTAAATTATCTAATAATAGGCTATGAAAATAGATTTAATCACTTATAATATATATATAAAAAGTAATTATTATTTAAATTACTATCCATGATTAACTTACTTGGTCTAGATTTCAGCATTATCAATCCTAATTTCTTTAAACACCTTATAGAACCGATGTTGGCTAATCTGCAATAAGTTACAAAAATCTATAGTACTTATGAGAGAATTTTATTGTTTTGATCATTCATTTATACGTTTAATGCTTGGAGAAGTTGCAACAAAGCTCTGCAACGCCGATGGATTCAGGAGTTTATTTAAGGGGCTTAAAAATACTTCGAAATCAATTGGTTCGTTGGTTCGAAACCAACTGACAAATGAATAAATAACAGAATATTATATTTGTGTAAAATAAACTGCGTTTATTCAGAAATAAGATATGTCGATCACAGCAATGTTAGCAACCAAATATTTAAAAAGAAAATATCACACACACACAAACGCCTACCCGTACACTTACACGTACAGGCCCACCTACATACACAGGTACACGTACAAGTGAATGCACACACACACACACATACACACGTACGCACGCATACGCACACACACGCACACACAACAGTGCACTACAATAAGTCGCGAAAAACTAGCATTCTTTGCTTCACTCTATATATAAAGGTCGCGGCACACTCACGCCATGTCCCTCACGACGCAGTAGGCGGCCGCCTGGCTCCAGTCGAGGCGTCCGTCGAACACTCGGTACAAACCGGTCCGACATCGGACAGTACTCACTTGTTGGATCTTCACCTCTTTCTGAGAGTCTATTATAGGTATTAGTGTAAAAAATATATATATATTTTAATTTAATTTATTACTGAATTTATTTTCGAAGTTTGGTCAACCTGATATATATATTTTTTTACCGAAAATAGTCTGAAATAAACGGTTTTCCGAGTCTTTCTTTCCCGATTTTTGCATTCAATATTTAAAAATCTTAACACGCCTAAATAAAAAAATAGTTTCAATGCCAAAACATATAAGATTCAATCCCACCCCGCTCACATACGAAGGCTCGTCGCACAGCACAAGGTAAGTCCATGAAGACGGGTGCATCATGCATAACGCGCTCCAGCGCCACGCAGTCTGCGCCACCCGCCGGCACCGGCACGTGCGTGCGGTTCAACCACTAATAGTTCCAAATTCAAACTTGTTAGCGGTGATCGTGTTCCAAATTTAAATTTTGTTGTTTCAATTTCAATTAAAAAGTAGAACATGTTAAAAATCCTCAAACTGAGTTAAATAGTTAAATCAAGTTTGGTTCCATATTTGAATTCATTTCGATTTTCAAGTTTCATTACTATTCTAATTTACGGTGTAATATATTGAAAAACGTATATATCTATATTAATATTAGAAAGAGCTACTAATAGGAAACAAACTTTTCTTTTTGATGATTTGTAGTATGAGGCAATTTAGTAAAAACTAAATTAAATAAAAAAAATGTATTTCTATATCTATAAAATTCTAGACGTACCATGGGATAATGTCTGTTATAATCATCCCCTTCATTGGCGAGTACATCAGCAGCAGTTCTCCGCAGCTCCACCCCTTGACTCCAGTGGTAACCTTCGGGATCCTCACTGGATTCCCGCCGGGCTCCCACCCAGACTGCGTCAACCGCTGGAGGATTATCTTACATAAGAGTCGATACACACTATAGTGTCGGACACGATTCGTCAGTTAGATAAGGGTCGTTGCACACTATAGTCTCAGACAGGATTCGTTTAATTATTTTAAAGAATATAATACATTACATATATATAATTAAGGTAAAAATGCTAATAAATATTCATAACTGATTCCCAGAAATTCTTGTAACGAAATAACAGTTCTAGAAATAAGAAATTCGAGGCTATCAGAACATTTGAGGTAAAAAGGTTGGTATGGTTTTAATGCAAAAGAACTAAAGAACTAGATAGATTCAATCTGCCAATAAATCTCCAAGAGATCATTTCGGAGATTAACTCATACAAGCAAACAAACATAAGCTTTTAGTGGGTTTTTAGTAGGTTTAGGGTTAATAAACATTTAGTATTGATACTAACATTGGAAATAATCGTAATATATACGAAAACCTTTGACTAAAAGTATATATATATATATAAGCTAGTTGAGTAGCTAGACTAGCTGTTTTCAGCGACTTGCCCTGCTGCTTCATAAACTATTTTACATCGATTACATTTTGTTATTAACACCGTCGCATATTAGACACTTATTAGAAGTGAAAATCCTTATAGTAAAAAAAATTGCAGCCGCAAATAAAAAAAAAATCATTTTTTTATGTTGCCCTATATAATAAATTAAGATTTATGTTAATATAAAAATAGATTTTACTTTAATAGAAAATATACTTACAAAATTGCAGTTCGGATAGCGCTTCAGCCATAAACTCAGCTTTCTCCCTCGTATCAAGCACAGCCAGTGTACCATTATGTTGACCTCTAAGAATTATGTTTTAACAGATTATTTATAATTTTAAAAAAACTTTATTTTTCTGGCAACTTTACTTTACTAGGTGATGTTGGGTATTTCGTTTTAATCAAGATATTGAAAGCTATCGAATTAATTGATGATCGATCATGATTGATCACTAAATATTGACGTTTGTGAAACAGTGATCACAATATATAAATGTGACTGAGTTTGTTGTGTGGTTTTTCTCAGACCCTCATGTATGGAGCCCTCGTAGCCTTATTTTAAGTTGCAGTGTCTTTACAGAGGGCATATTTGGATAAGTATCAAAATATTCCTAACACTTTCAATTGACGTACCCAAGTGTTCAAGAAAAGATATAAATAAATAAATTATTAATATAATTACGGAAGTATCATTGTCTATGATATTGTTTTTCTATACAGAAAAGGTGAAGATTCCTAAAGAAACCTATATATTAACTTATGCTATGTAGAAGAACTGCACTATATATGAAAATAATACTGACACGATAGCTTAATTTACAGAGCATCATAATATCTGAAAAGTCCCAGGTTCGCTTCCGGCTTCTGTTATAAAAATGCATTCTATACTCGTTAATAAGTTATTGAATAACCTTTATATAATATATATTTAAATATAATTATATATTATAGTCAGTTTAAAATCATATATATATATATATTTTTATTTAGATGTTCATATTTGTTACCGAAAATGGCGGGAAACATGTCAAATATGAACAAAAATCTGTCATTAATAGATTAACTATTATCAACTTACCGACAGATAATATTAGCATTTTCCCAATTTACCAGCAGATTCTGTATTAAATACTCCTTATTATTAAACACGTATGACTCCAACAAGTCTGTTGACACCACTGGCACTAGAATTACAATGTTTTCATTGTTATTTTTTTTAATTATAAACAGGCTATGGTATAAAATATTCGTATTTATAAATTGCATTTTATTTCATTGTACTGTGTCTTTAAATTACATTAAATTATTAAAATTCTTTGTGCTTTTTCTTAGGCACTTACTTTTACTTTTTTTAATTAATTATCCATGGAACTTTAAGAAATCTGTAGCCCTTCTAAAGCTATAGTTATACCTATACATTCAGGGTTTTATATCCAAAATATACATATAAATACATATCACGAGTAATAAATTTGTTTGTATACAAGAAATAATAAAAAACAAAAACCTCTTTAGATTCTCTTCACTCCGAATTATTAAAAAAATATACATACCTCTATATTGTTCACGGTAACTGGCCACACACAAATCTAATATAAAAAATAAAACAATTTTGAAAATGGAATCCATTGTAGTATGCGTCCACAATCATTGACGAGCTGCTAGCGAACTGTTGTAGCATAAAATGGCGATAATCGTGTAATTGTGCAATCTATTATTCCTTAAATATAATAAGATCTTTATTTTCATAATATTTATATTACCATAATTCTAACAATGGTATTTATAGTTGTTCGTTATCGTAACTCCTTTATTAATGTTCTAGGGTATTAAATATTCTGTTTTAAAAGATTTTCATAAACTTTTAAATAAATATTAATATTATTATTAAAACTATTTGCTAATGCAATGTCAGACATTTCATTATTACGTTGCGTCATGAGGAATGATATTTGACACCCTTGTTTTTAATATATTCTTAATAATTATTTTTTTAATTATTTTTAATAAAAATACCCAAAAAATCGGTTAAAGAAAAAAAAACGATTTAAAAAAAAAATATATATATGTTAATAAAATTATTATTCGACCCGTCGGTTAAGAATATGTTTTTGGATTTTTAATATACCGTTAATGGATTTTATAAAAGACGGCCGAGTTATTCATTTTATAATAAAAACCCCACTAAAATAACAATATCGAAGTTTTTTAATAAAACATGTAGATACAAAACAATTTATTTAACATCATTAATTTTTATTACGAAAACTTTTCAATACAATGCTCGCGTTATCCAGTAAGGAACATGCAATATTTATAAGCTAGCTATACCCCGCGTCTTCTGTTACACTCAACATATATAATATAGTAATAAAAACGGCGTTTTTCATTTTACTAGACTACTTAGATAGTAGTCTCAAAGTACATATTAATTATAAACCAGTGAAGATGCAAATACCCGGGGTATTTCCAGAACGAATTTTGACAAAATTATAAATGTTAATAAAAAAACAATTGATTTTTAAGTGAAATGATTATTATTTATTGAAGAAACCAAAATGTTAAATACATGTTTATTTATAATTACTAAAAATTTCCAAAACAATGTGATTAATAATAATACAAAATAGTAATATAATTAAATATGAAAATGAACTAAAAATAATTTCCTGTCCACAGACATCCGTACATCCATCCATCCATTCGAGAAAAGCGAAAACAATACAAAACGAACAAAGTTCGTTCGTGAAAATTATTTCTGTGATGATAAGAGTTCGTAAATCCTCATTTTGTATCTTCCGAGCATATTAAAAGTGTTATTTTAAATATAATATGTAAAATTCATGATCACGACCAGGACTCGAATATACGACCTCTGAATGCTGCACCCCTAGTTCCACAAACAGATATCGTCCTGATAAAAGTTTTAAACATCATCTTAATAAACCCAAACTTTATTAATTGATTTTAATATACAGAAATACAGACAAACATTATATATATAATTTGTTTCTTGCTTCACTCCACAATAACGTCGTCCAATTTAGTTTGACATAAACATAACGGAAGTAATGTTTATAATTTTAATATCTAGTATAAGAAGTGTTAATAACTTAATTAAAGTAATTGAAATATTTAATTTATTCAGTATATTCTTTCATGTGTCTGTGGAAATATGTTTACTTACTTCATTTTAAATAATTAGCTTAGCTTAGACTTGCCTGTGAAAATATATTTAGCTATTTTGGATAATAAAGTATTCTTTAATAAATTACTTTAGAGACGCCTATTTCGTTTTACCATACACAAAAATTATAGTATCGAATAAAATAAAAGAATGGTATACAGGTCATATTTACCAAGAAATAGATAACAATAAAATAAAACAAAATATTGCATGAATGAATAAATGAATGAACGGATGAATGGATGAATGAATAAACTTTTCATTAATATGATTATGTTGGCAATAATTGAACAAAGATATTTGGATCTATCAATCTAAGATACCTATATAACAAAAATTTGGACAGGGATGCGTTTGGTGAAGGATTTGTCGATAACTCGTTTTAGTCTTAATAGTTTTAATCTATATTAAAATAATACTTAGTAGATACTACTCATACTCAAAAACTATTAACTGAGAATATAATCAGGGATAATCAATCCCTCCCATTGCAAACCGCGATTGATATTATCTATATACATAAATGGATAGCTTATTGAAGTTTGTGAAACAGCGACCACAACAAAAAACTGTTTTTTTTATGGTTCTCAGAGCAGGGCGCGTGGAACATAAGTAGACTGACTTTAAGTTGGAGAGTATCTTTATTGAAGGGCTTATTTCTCTTAGTGTATTATCAAAATAGTAGAGACAAGCGATCACTGTTATTGATTCTAAGAGCAAAAGATATATATAAGTAAATAACATTTTGCTGACGGCACAGCGAGCCCTCATTAGTGATGTAAGTTTACTTTATTGCACAATAAACAAAATATAAAAGGCGGGCTTAATGTTAAATGGCATTCTACCAACCAATCTTGGGATGTGGAAGAGGTAGGCAGGCGTGCAAAAAAAAAACAATGATATATGTTGTTTAAAGGAATATATAGTGAAAATTTTTGTTTACTTAGAAAAAAAACTGAAATTATTTTTTGTAATTGCTTATAATATAAATTTAAGGTATAATTGTGGTATATTTTGAAAACAAAACATTTTGTATATAAAACTGTGATTGCTAATTACATACTAACAAAAAATAACTATCAATTTTCGTTCTAAATTTAGATCAGGGTACAATGACTTTTATTGTTTTTAAATTTTATATTAGACTAATATCAAAATCTTACAACCGGTAATGTTTATTTGTGATTTTTTTTTATATTTCTAAGTAATATTTTGTATCATTTTTAAAGTAGTCTTAAATCTTTGTAAGACCTTCTTTATAATAGCGGAAGATTCAAGAAACGGCTAAATCCGGAAATCTGGTATTAATATTTAGCAGTTCTTCAGTAAAGAATGTTTTGGACTCTGGGGCTATACACTTCATTATAATAAATGTATTTTTGAAAGTAAAACAATTGTAAGAAATTCTATCTAATGTTTAATATTTATTTTTAACGTATTTAATTTATTATGAACCTTGAGAGCTTGAGGATGTATAAAAGCAATATATGCCTTGTATTTAAAAAAATATATCTTTCACTTGATTGGCGCCTGATTACAAAATATTTGCATTGTGTATGTAGGTGTGTGTGTGTGTGTTGCGTTATTATCCGAGTGAACACAAAATTTTAAAACAGCGGTAAAAAAAAATAAAAATAGGGTAGAAAAATCAACAAAAAAAATGTAAGTTGCTTATAATTTGAGGTGGGAGAGAAAGCAGACAGTCACTAGCAACTAAGTTATAATTCAAGCAATGCTTAAATAATTTAATTATTTAATTGATTCCAAGGATCTTATTCCTTAAAATCTTTCGCATGTTTTTCAATTTGTATTTATAATTTGATTAAGACATTTGTTTTTTTTTTAGTATTTAGAAGTAACTGAGTAGGACTCCACTAATTTAGATCATGAATTCTTTCTCATAATATAGATATATAGTTCTTTAGTACAGATTGATGATAAACGAGATGATGTAGAAAGTAATTCATTATTATAATAATCACGTAATAAAGCAAAATAAAAATCACCATTGGGGCTAATAATACGTAATTTAAATTGAAAAAAAATAAATTTAGATTAAATTAAAGATTATAATAGCAAAAAACATGTTTTAAGAAATCGATATACAACATTTTCTTCCTTATTATAATTGAGCTTAGCGTCAGCGAAGCTCTTAACCAAATGGGAGACCTTGTTTTGTGTTTAGTTGTCTCTAGAATGCGACGAAATAATTAGCTAAAAATTTCTCATATATGTTTGAGCCGACCGCGGATATTAAAGCGAAAACAGATTGAAAAAATGTTTAGCCATTCAAAAGTTATCAAGAGAAGAAGAAAGGAGAGGGGTTCAGCTCAACATCCGCCGCGCACGATTGGCGGATCCTAGTAATAGTTGTTATTAAGATAAAACAAATAAGATATATCAATTTAATTAGAAGTATAACTCATATAAATAAAATAGATGATATGTTGCAATTTACCTTTTTATATTTATTAACTGTAATTGCCCCCGACTCCCTCTCCGTATTAACAAACCGCAGCGTTGGTAAAAAATGTATTTCCTCGTTTTTATAATATAGTGTAACTTCAATATAACAATTTTGTCGTTATATCAATTTTTTCTATCTAAATCTCTTAGAACTGCCTAAAGTTAATACCAAACATTTTATAAAGAATGTTCAATCATTGCATAATATTAATATAAAGTATTATTGACTTCCAATTAACATATTTTAACAATATAACATATTATAAATAACACAGGCACACAAAAAAAAAAAAAAGTCATGAACCAGAGGGAAGACCCCATTTTTCTTAGGTTTTTGGGATCGCTGAAACCGAATATGACAATAAAAACTAATTTTAAATGCCAGTTTTCCCGCTAGCACCCCCTTACTACCTCTTAAGGGGTGAAAATTGAAATTTTTGTATAAAATCAAGATAGATGTCTATTTCTACGTTTTTTGGGATGCTGAAACCGAAAATGATAACTAAAAATAAATTCATGACCATTATCTCCCCCTACCATCCCTTACAGGGGGTGAAAATTTCAATTTTTCTATAAAATCAAGACAGATGTATATTTCTACGTTTTTTGGGATGCTGGAACCGAAAATGATAACTAAAAATAAATTCATGACCACTATTACCCCCTTACCACCCCTTACAGGGGGTGAACATTTAAATTTTTCTATATAATCAAGATAGATGTGTATTTCTACGTTTTTTAGGATGCTGGAACCGAAAATGATTACTAAAAATAAAATTTAAGACCTCTATCACCCATTAACACCCCTCACCAACCCTTAAGACTGAATCATGATTTTTGTCCTATTCTTCACAAGTTTTTTCACTTTTTGTTTTTTTTTTGCTTTCTATTTAATACTACTTATACTGTTATCCATCCGGCAGTGTTGTAAAACGCTTAAAAGATGCTGAACCTAATTCTATGCCTCCGAAATAGAATTGTTACTATTTTCCTGAAAATTTAGGAGACTAAAAGATGCTGAACCTAATTCTATGCCTCCAAAATAGAAAGGACTATTTTCCTGACAATTTAGGAGACTACAGTGAGGAGCAAGATGCAAGGTTCCATCAGGATTAGAGTAGAATTAAATCATGAATATATATCAGATACTTCTGATCGATAAAGCATTTGAATTTCTAATATAAGAGCGAGAGAAAGAGTAACCTCAAACTAGTTTGATAAACATGTCACTTACTGTAAATCGTTAAAATTTCTTCATACATCTTGATTTTATACAAAATTGAAACCCCCCATTAGGGATGGTTAGGGGGTGGTATTAAGTAAAAGAGGTATCAAATTCACTTTTGGTTGTCATTTTCGGTTCCAGCATCCTAAAAAACCTAGAAATACACATCTATCTTGATTTTATAGAAAAATTTAAATTTTCACCCCCTGTAAGGGGTGGTAAGGGGGTAATAGTGGTCATGAATTTATTTTTAGTTATCATTTTCGGTTCCAGCATCCCAAAAAACGTAGAAATATACATCTGTCTTGATTTTATAGAAAAATTGAAATTTTCACCCCCTGTAAGGGATGGTAGGGGGAGATAGTGGTCATGAATTTATTTTTAGTTATCATTTTCGGTTTCAGCATCCCAAAAAACGTAGAAATACACATCTATCTTGACTTTATAGAAAAATTTTAATTTTCACCCCCCGTAAGGGGTGGTAGGGGGTGATAGTGGTCATGAATTTATTTTTAATTATCATTTTCGGTTTCAGCATCCCAAAAAACGTAGAAATAGACATCTATCTTGATTTTATACAAAAATTTCAATTTTCACCCCTTAAGAGGTAGTAAGGGGGTGCTAGCGGGAAAACTGGCATTTAAAATTAGTTTTTATTGTCATATTCGGTTTCAGCGATCCCAAAAACCTAAGAAAAATGGGGTCTTCCCTCTGGTTCATGACTTTTTTTTTTTTTGTGTGCCTGTGTTATTATTTACAGGTTCAGGTTCAGGTACTTGGCGACATCTGTATTAACTATTTTTAAATGGAAAATACAATATTATTAAAATGTTTCATTTATTATTAGTGAAAATTGTTTACTATAAAGTAAATTAGTATATTAGTAAAAATAATATTTTTTTTACCTTGCTTAAACTATAGTGGAAAATAACATCTATAAGAAATCTCTTTGTTACTAAAAAACTAATTATTTATAAAAAAAATTATTATAATAATCACGTAATAAAGCAAAATAAAAATCACCATTGGGGCTAATAATACGTAATTTAAATTGAAAAAAAATAAATTTAGATTAAATTAAAGATTATAATAGCAAAAAACATGTTTTAAGAAATCGATATACAACATTTTCTTCCTTATTATAATTGAGCTTAGCGTCAGCGAAGCTCTTAACCAAATGGGAGACCTTGTTTTGTGTTTAGTTGTCTCTAGAATGCGACGAAATAATTAGCTAAAAATTTCTCATATATGTTTGAGCCGACCGCGGATATTAAAGCGAAAACAGATTGAAAAAATGTTTAGCCATTCAAAAGTTATCAAGAGAAGAAGAAAGGAGAGGGGTTCAGCTCAACATCCGCCGCGCACGATTGGCGGATCCTAGTAATAGTTGTTATTAAGATAAAACAAATAAGATATATCAATTTAATTAGAAGTATAACTCATATAAATAAAATAGATGATATGTTGCAATTTACCTTTTTATATTTATTAACTGTAATTGCCCCCGACTCCCTCTCCGTATTAACAAACCGCAGCGTTGGTAAAAAATGTATTTCCTCGTTTTTATAATATAGTGTAACTTCAATATAACAATTTTGTCGTTATATCAATTTTTTCTATCTAAATCTCTTAGAACTGCCTAAAGTTAATACCAAACATTTTATAAAGAATGTTCAATCATTGCATAATATTAATATAAAGTATTATTGACTTCCAATTAACATATTTTAACAATATAACATATTATAAATAACACAGGCACACAAAAAAAAAAAAAGTCATGAACCAGAGGGAAGACCCCATTTTTCTTAGGTTTTTGGGATCGCTGAAACCGAATATGACAATAAAAACTAATTTTAAATGCCAGTTTTCCCGCTAGCACCCCCTTACTACCTCTTAAGGGGTGAAAATTGAAATTTTTGTATAAAATCAAGATAGATGTCTATTTCTACGTTTTTTGGGATGCTGAAACCGAAAATGATAACTAAAAATAAATTCATGACCATTATCTCCCCCTACCATCCCTTACAGGGGGTGAAAATTTCAATTTTTCTATAAAATCAAGACAGATGTATATTTCTACGTTTTTTGGGATGCTGGAACCGAAAATGATAACTAAAAATAAATTCATGACCACTATTACCCCCTTACCACCCCTTACAGGGGGTGAACATTTAAATTTTTCTATATAATCAAGATAGATGTGTATTTCTACGTTTTTTAGGATGCTGGAACCGAAAATGATTACTAAAAATAAAATTTAAGACCTCTATCACCCATTAACACCCCTCACCAACCCTTAAGACTGAATCATGATTTTTGTCCTATTCTTCACAAGTTTTTTCACTTTTTGTTTTTTTTTTGCTTTCTATTTAATACTACTTATACTGTTATCCATCCGGCAGTGTTGTAAAACGCTTAAAAGATGCTGAACCTAATTCTATGCCTCCGAAATAGAATTGTTACTATTTTCCTGAAAATTTAGGAGACTAAAAGATGCTGAACCTAATTCTATGCCTCCAAAATAGAAAGGACTATTTTCCTGACAATTTAGGAGACTACAGTGAGGAGCAAGATGCAAGGTTCCATCAGGATTAGAGTAGAATTAAATCATGAATATATATCAGATACTTCTGATCGATAAAGCATTTGAATTTCTAATATAAGAGCGAGAGAAAGAGTAACCTCAAACTAGTTTGATAAACATGTCACTTACTGTAAATCGTTAAAATTTCTTCATACATCTTGATTTTATACAAAATTGAAACCCCCCATTAGGGATGGTTAGGGGGTGGTATTAAGTAAAAGAGGTATCAAATTCACTTTTGGTTGTCATTTTCGGTTCCAGCATCCTAAAAAACCTAGAAATACACATCTATCTTGATTTTATAGAAAAATTTAAATTTTCACCCCCTGTAAGGGGTGGTAAGGGGGTAATAGTGGTCATGAATTTATTTTTAGTTATCATTTTCGGTTCCAGCATCCCAAAAAACGTAGAAATATACATCTGTCTTGATTTTATAGAAAAATTGAAATTTTCACCCCCTGTAAGGGATGGTAGGGGGAGATAGTGGTCATGAATTTATTTTTAGTTATCATTTTCGGTTTCAGCATCCCAAAAAACGTAGAAATACACATCTATCTTGACTTTATAGAAAAATTTTAATTTTCACCCCCCGTAAGGGGTGGTAGGGGGTGATAGTGGTCATGAATTTATTTTTAATTATCATTTTCGGTTTCAGCATCCCAAAAAACGTAGAAATAGACATCTATCTTGATTTTATACAAAAATTTCAATTTTCACCCCTTAAGAGGTAGTAAGGGGGTGCTAGCGGGAAAACTGGCATTTAAAATTAGTTTTTATTGTCATATTCGGTTTCAGCGATCCCAAAAACCTAAGAAAAATGGGGTCTTCCCTCTGGTTCATGACTTTTTTTTTTTTTGTGTGCCTGTGTTATTATTTACAGGTTCAGGTTCAGGTACTTGGCGACATCTGTATTAACTATTTTTAAATGGAAAATACAATATTATTAAAATGTTTCATTTATTATTAGTGAAAATTGTTTACTATAAAGTAAATTAGTATATTAGTAAAAATAATATTTTTTTTACCTTGCTTAAACTATAGTGGAAAATAACATCTATAAGAAATCTCTTTGTTACTAAAAAACTAATTATTTATAAAAAAAATTGTCTTCAGTATCGTTGTTAGACTGTATTCAGTTGTTCTACAGGAACTTAAATATTCTATGAGATTAGATATATTTCGGGAGTGAGGAAAGAGCTTTGGCCAGCTTTCTCGAAAGATATTTATAAAAAATCATCTAACGCATAATGTATCAATTTTTTTACTTATTAGAAATAGTTTTAGTTTAAATAAAATTATCGACCGTCCAATGAATGCGCTTTAAAGCGATTTATTTTTGCACTAGCTTTCGTTATATATGTATCAAAGGTTGCTTATTTTTAAATTTAAGTATCGAATGTATGGACATTTGAATTAACAGTATATATTTTTAAACAAATGTATAGTAAAAAAATTATAAACACGGACACGAATCGAACCTTTGAAATCTGGGAACCCTTCGTGATTTATTTTCATTCTATATTGACTTTAAACAAGTTGTGCCCTCGATTCACAACAACTATAAACACACAACACATTCACGATAAAGTAGCCTAAGTTACTCCTTATAACATCAGCTATCCGTCAGTGAATGTTTTGTTAAAATCGGTCGAGAAGTTTCAGAGATTAGACGAAACAAACAGACAGAGAAAAGTTTGGAAGTTGTTTTTATATGTAAGTATCGTATACACTTTCATATGCATTCGGTGAAAGCTGTTAATTTTGAGTTATAAACATAAATAAAATTGAAGTATCTAATTTTATTTACGTATGTGTCTTCAGTTTAAGATGACTAAACACGTTTGGAGACAATTTGAAACACTATTATCTAACACTATACATTGTCCGCGTCTTTGTTTGGGGTCACAAGGCATCGTTCGTAAGGAACGCATTTGTCATAATCGGTATCCATTGTAAGGCCTAATATTTTAATACTCTAATACAGCCTATATTCACCTTGAAGGTCCATTATAGTTAGTAAAAGGTTTTTCTAAAGGGACGACTTCTACGAATCCACTCACAAACATTGCCTATTATATTATAGACAATATGAATATTGAATAACAAATGTTTAACCCTCATAGCTAATTGAATATAACAGACGTACACGTACCTTACCTTCATTAAACTTTAAGATACCTCTGAGGGTTAATTACAAAAATCGTATCAAAGCCGCGATGCGCTCGCGATATCAGACAATAATGTATGGAGACGACATCATATTATTAAAAAATAATATTTTACATATTATGTTATAATATCTGGGGGTAGTTTTATAAAGTTTAATGGAGTGTAATCATTGGTCGGCTCAGCTGTTGGCGAGCTTGTGATTGGACGCCTTTAGATCGCTATTTTTAGAGTCAAATAGTGCACTTAAAATTGGATAATGAATTGCGTTAATATTAAAACAGTAATACAAACGATGTCATTAATAAAAAAATAAATAAAAGCGGGAAGATTATTGAGCGAAGCGAGCGGAGCGCTCTATATGGGACTTTTTGCATCCCATGTCTTTAGTTGGCATGAAAACGGCTTTACCGATCTTCATAAAATTTTGGACATTTATAGCGATGGTTATTGCGATGGTTTATAAAAAAAAGTGAAAAAAAAACTCATGTCGTTGAGGTATATTCACCAAAAAATTACGTTCCCATAGACTTCAATGTAAAAAAAATACGCTATGTAATATTTGATTATTCTATATTTTTTGCTTGTCGGTTTCAGCTTTGAACGCTGAATTGAAGATGGGTTACTGGATTCGTTCAATTCGTCGAACTGTACTGAAATTTTGCGAGCACAGCGAGTCAAAATCAAGGTTCACTTCGATCCCCTAGTTAGTTTTGAGTTAGTAGGTTACTCCACACACAAGTACTTCAGGACGATCACTGCGTGTGCTTTACAATAGTATACCATATCTTAATCAGGGTAACAGTACTTTTATAGTGGACAAACGTACAGACAAGTAGATGGCAATTTAAAGATGACTATAAATTGAAAACTGGGAAAAAAACCCTTTAAACCGGAGGATAAGGTTTATTTTATCTCTTGAAATATAAATCTATCTCTAGAATAGATATATCTCTATCTATATATATCTTTATATCTTAAAATAACTAAATATCATCCACATTATTCAAGTCATGACTTTAAACAGATTATATACTAATCCTTTGTTTTCACACGTCTCTCGCTCGCGTCATATATTTTACATAGAATTTATTTCATACTATTATTTTCGTTTGTAAATAGGTCTTTTGAATAAGTATTTATATAAAAATTATGTTATAATGTATTCTGTATACTATTATTACTTTAAAATTAGAACATTATAAAATTCGTTTTATTTTGAATGTTAAGAATCCTTTAATGGATTGGAAAATGTAGATAGTAGTTAGATATTAAAGACAATATTTCTAAATTAATAATAAGTTAAAAGTGTATCCATGTAATTTCTTTCTGTTTCTTCTCCATGATATCCTCTGGAACCGTGCAAATAGAGTCGGACCTTTCATAAGTGCAATGTATGCTTAATTGAAATAAAAGCTTTAATTTTTTTATATATGAGCAAGAATTAACGAGTATTGAAACCCTAAAATCCTTTCTGAAAATATTATGACTGTCTTTTTGTACTTATTAAAATCTGTAACAGCTTAATCGTTTGATACGAAAGTAATTCAGATTAGAGTACAATAAATAAATCTTTTTAATTAATAATGTTTTAAATATTTTAATAGAAGTGAAAAAAATAACTTTTCATGTATATTTAGCAAGAATTACCAAATGATATTTTTTATTTATTATCTTTTATTACACGTATAATGCGTTTAATTAGCTCTTAATGTTACAAAATAAACACGAACAAACATACATGTAATAAGAAATCACAGCATACATTATAAATTATAACATACTTGGATATTTATTATAAATAAAAATAAATAAATAAATCTCAATAGTTTTCCTGTCTGGCTCCACCCACCTGTAACGCAAGCAATTTTGAAATCTTCATGCAGGCAATAAAAGGCTCTGTGGACGCGCTTCGAGCTCATTTATACTGCGGTTGCCGAGATAGCTTCAGCCATTACCAGCTCTTTGAAGTCAGGTGAGACTTTTGAATTTGGAATAACTTTTAATTGACGTTTAACTGGCTTGTTAGTTTTTTTTTTAATTTGTTACGTTTTGGTATCTGAGTATTTAGTATATTTTAGCAGTTATTAAAATTTATTTTAAATGTATAAGTTTTTTTTAATTTATTTATTTATATATTTTTTATACTCATTTATTATATTTTTTTTTGTATATGTGATTTTTATCAGTGCCGATATATATTTTTTCATTAATATTTCTTAAGTTAACGCGTCGGATTTTGTGATTTAAAATCTTTAAAAAAATTGTTTCATAATTTAAATTATATTGTTGAGTATTAATAAAAAATATTTAAAATAAATTAAGCGATTTTTAGCTTAAATATACTTAAATACTATTAAAAATCAAAAATATGTCAGCTTTAAAATAGAAAGCAAAAAGTCTCATTACCGTCTAGTGGCACAGAGTAAATAATTGCAGTTCGTTTCCGTCAACAAAATCCCGTCGGTAAAGATATTAAAAACAACATAAGTAAGGACTGTGCTTTTGATTTAGTGTAATTTAATAATAACAAATACATATTTGTAGGGTATACGTTATTAGAATACTATGTTGTTAATCGACTTCAGTCATTTTTTAAACATTATCAAGGGTATTTTTTTCTTATATGTAATTGTAGTATTAATAAAAAACACGTTAAATCTTTAGTATTTTTCAGTTTTATATAATATATATAAAATAGTGAAAATAACTCTTCATTAAGGTTTATACATTTGTGGTTTTAATAGAGTTTTTAATTTATTTAATTACAATGATTTTTTTTTTAAATCACAGAATTTCTTTAAAGGCAGCGAAAATAACGGTCCTCGTAAAATAATGACAATTAAAAAACAACCGTACCTAATAAAGTTATTTTGAAAATCTACTAATTAATATACGTGGGCGGAGAATCTGTGCCTAAATAATAAATAATATAAAAAAAAACAATGACATTGAATTGTGGTAAATTTCACTTTTTCTCGTATATAGGTTTTGACAGTTAAATTTGGTACATAATCTCTTAATATAAAGAACCGGAAGTTTATTTATTATTGGTCTCCGTTCTATAATTATATACATTAATATGTATAATATAACATAGCTATTTCAGATTTATTCAAATATGGTATGAATATAATAATATTATTTCGAGCCGCTTACGCTCTGGTGACCGCCATGTTTGATTTGAATTAATTAAAATTTTTACATTATGTTATTGTAACATTTTAAAACAACCTATTACAAGATCCCAAATAAATAATCTGTGAAATAAATTTTTATATGATTACTGAAATATATCATATAATAAATTGTACATTCTTTTTAATTATTTGTAACTTTTTAAATATTTTTTTAAATTGATAGATGATTTTACATGTGTATAGAGTTATATAGAAATAAGTTTGTATATATTTCGAAGATACGTCCGATTTTTATATTCTTCATTTTGTATAACTACAGTACAGACAGACAGTTTTATTTATATGTTGATTCCTTTAAAAGTATTTACCCTTATTCTTTTTTAAGGAAAAATAATAAAATAATTACAAATATGACAGAGTGTCGTCTAGTGTCCTTTATTATGTCGGCCATTTTAAGAACATCTTGACTATATATATATTTCTATTCCGACTGATAATTAATTATTTTTATTTTTGTTTTGACTTTTATTTTAGATATTTTTTTGTGTTATTAGGATGTATTAAAATAATTAACTGTTAATTAGTATATTTTTAGAAGCTTTTAATGATATTAAAATTATTTATCCTAAATATGAAACATCAAAACCTAAATGAATATGGTCTTAATTGTTAATTATAAAATGACTAACAAACGAACTGGATATATATTAATATATTAAAAATGTTGTGGGATGTTCCCTTCATAATAATCAAAAACGGTCGAAAAATTATTAATTTTGTTTTCTTATATCTTAAGGCGGTAAAGGATATAATGGGAAAAAACTGCCCAAGTGCTTGTCGGGCCACGCGCAATGTAGGGTTTCGTATTTGCACATAATGGATAGATACATAGACATATAATTCTATAGTACACTATTTAGATCTATCTCCTAAGGTTTAGCCAGCAAATAAAAATGTATATATTGAGTTAACCGACTGTTATTTTTTAATTGTGAAGCGTATTTGTGAAATACCATATTTTTAAAGGCCTTTTAACGATGCCAATTATGGGGTACTCGAGAAAAATAAGACAAACAAAAACACTCTACTATACGTATTTCCTGTACACGTACGCTATCCAAAAATACTGTTTTCAAAATTTTGTCTACCACTTTGTTCGTGAATAATATGTATGGCCGTGTTACAACTTTATAATACTAAGTCTCAAGCTAGGCTACAGACAGACGAACAGACATGACGAATCTATAAGTTTCTAATGAACTAAGCAACCCTAATGTATTGTAATGTATAAACATGCAATTATTTATTTTATTTATTTATCGTCAAGTCATATCCCTAGCGCCAAACGCTACGGTCCGGTACATGCAATTACATATTATTAAAATCATGTATAATTAAAATTTTATCAAACGTTTGTCGGAAATAATTAAAAAGCTCGGAAGCCGTATTTATGGTAAAAAATAAAAATTCTACACACTGTTAAATTGTTTCCAATAACGTAACACGATACAAAGAAACCGTATGTTCTAAAAGTAATTAATTTCTCTTCAAAATATCGTTTTTAAGATAATCAAAACCTCCTTAAAGTTTTCTAATTGCCTGTCAATGGAGACGAGATAAATATAGAATCAACTGTCTATTTTGAAATATTTTTGTTTTTTTTTATTTACAAAGAGCGGAGACACAACAAAAAGGTTGTATATGTTTTTTTTTATTGTTATCTGTATTGATTCAAGTGGCTGAATTAATGTTAATTATACTTTTACAGTAGTAAGTCCAGTGATATTAATTTTATTTTTAGAAAATTATTTCAATTTTACCAAATTTTAAAATGTTCCTGCGTAAGAAACAAATTAAGAAATTTTTAGCAACTGTATTTGTTTCAATTGTGTATGTGTGTAATATGTATATATGTGTGTGTCTCCATGTATGCGTGTGATGACTTATAAATCAAATAATATAAAAATTACATTTACTACATCTATCATTGGTTCTTCTAACTTTGAAAACATATATGCTGGGTAATTTTATAATAACACCACCGTTTAGTCAAGGGTAGATTCTAATCCTAGCAAGGACATTGCACACTTAATCTTAGCACCCGTATACATATTAACCTAGGATACCTGGAGCGATCGTTCCTATCATATCCTACTTAATCAATTTAAAGTATTTCTTAAAAACTTGTTATCAAGAGTATAGGATTTAATTTGTTTGCTAAACAGTAAATTTATTGAACTTTCTTAAACCGAGGGTAGTATAGAAAAAACTTTGCTTTTATTATAACATTATTTACAGTCCTTTATACTAACACAATGTGTTAGTATAATAGCAGAAACTAATTAATTCTTTGTCTCTTCTTCATTCTCATAATTTTATATATATAATGTTATATACATTATATATATAAAATTATGAGAATTAAGAAGTCTAATTCCAAACAGATAAAAAGCAATGATCTAAATAATACAGGCTCCTAAATAAAGTACTAATTACATTTTATTATCATAATTCATGTCGTCATATTTTGATAAAACATCCAAATTTCAATTATATATACTTAACATGTAAGTTTCGTTGTATTTCTATTAATAGACTAAGCTTTCTTTACAAAAACAACATTGAATTTAAATTATCTGAACATAGATAACGATCTTAACCCATTTTCATTGTTCATTAAGAATTTCCATGAATTTGTTATTTTTTTCTATTGTATACAGCTTTTTGTATAGAAAATTCTGTTACATTCTTTTACATTAATCATTTTTAACATTATAATACATGATGGAGGTGAAATTTTAAAAATTCTGGCTATGGAGGACGGGATGGCTTAGTGGTGCAAAATAATTGTATTATTTCGAGTCTCAGGTTCGATTGTGGACAACATTTGTAAGATTTTTTTTTTTTAACAAATAGTATTTTATGTATTCCTCCATACTGTAAATTAAAATCATTATACTTCTTAAACAGAAAAAATGACCAATATTATATATATATGATACTTTATTAAAAGACTTAAATAATATAAAATAATGATTAATAATGAAAAGAAGCCTGAAAAGTAATCCTCAAGTAATTTTCCAGTTAAATAATTTTTGTTTCATATACTTTTTTTTACACTCGCTTAAGTTCTCCTGCTCACACATAAGTATAAATAAAATTCAATCCATACACAATTTATTACAAATAAAAAATAAATTAATCGTAAATCAAATACTCGTTAAACAAAACGTTCCCTAATCCGCCATTATTTTGAACGTTAAATGTTAAGTAACAATTAATTCAACATATTAACGGGAAAACGTAAAATGGTGTCACGCGTGTAAAAGCCATGTCTTTAAAGAATTTAAATTCAAATATAGAATTTAAAAACCGTTGAAATTAAATTTAAATGCCGAATTTATTAGGTTTTGTATACACACAGACACAATAATTCCACGAATGCTCCTATTACAAATCATTGGGTAAATAGTTTAAATTTAAATATAGAAGTTCGAACCGTTGAAGTCTTAAAATTTGGAAACGATTTTAAAACAACAGAATAATAAAACCTCTACGATAACGTACGGTACGTGCTACGACTTATCAGCTACACTTCGTAGCACTATCTACGAAATATAATTGATATTTGTAGTATAAATTATAATTCGTGTAGAGTCAGTTTTTATGAATTTTGGAGGTCCACAATTCAAATTCTGTTACCGTTAGCGGTATTACTTACTATTCTTTTAGTTATTCTTAATAAGCATTTAAATTGTACGATAAATCTGAGAAAAGTGAACGAAATAATGAGTTCTCATGTCATAATAAATCATCATGGAATTAAAGGGAAAGAATGGAAATTAAAATTAAAATATATTTTGTAGTTAAGTGTTCGATTTTTTAAAAACTTTAGCCGTTGAACATAATGTGATTTAAATTTGGAATAATCTCAAGTAACAAACTATTAGCGATACATTATATAGTCTAACTGTTTCATTTAACATCTATTAGTTTTTATTTATAATAGTTATTTTTAAAATTATGTGCAATGTTGCCATTTTTAGTAGATGTGTATTTATATTATTATTTTTGTTCTTAAAATTAGAAAACTTTATCGATAATGAGTATCCAAAATTTCATTGTACATTTACAAATATATTTTTCCTTGTTACTCTGAAAAACTTGCTGAAGTTTTATATTAAAGAGTATTATAGTTATAAATGTAGATATCATATTATCTTTTTCCACGATTTTATTTTTATAGCCATATTTCAATATAATTTATAAGACTTGCCTCTAATAATTTTATATAAATATCAAAAATATATTCAAATTTAACATAATCAAAAATAATTCGTATTAATATTCATACCAATTAAGAAATCTAAAATGGTGGCGTTAATTCGAAATTTGAATTTTAAAGCCTAGTGTTACAAGTCAAAGGTATTCTTAGCGCGTCGGATATTATTTTTACGCCTGGCAACGCTGTAACGAGAAACGTGATGGCTGTTCCCGCCAATGTCACGCCAAGAAAAGTTGATAATTCCCTTTGAACTAGTTTATTGAGATGAGATCTTAGGTTAGAATATGTGAGATTCTGAAATAATTTTATAACCTAAATAAAATTTTTACAATACCCGGTAAGAGAACTGACATTTACAATAACAGCAAACTTTATGTATTGGCTAGCGTTCGTAACAAGAATATCCTTTTTAATAGTAATAGTAGAAAACAAGGCATTGCTTGAATATTTTTTTTTATTAATTATGTTAAGGCATTTATTAAGTAAATAGCAAGTGAAAGTTAGAATAAAATAAACATGATAATCAAAATAAACCTATAATGTGATGCTTAATTGATATTAATAAAAATAGTTGTTTAAACAGAAAACCTACTAATTAGAGTTAGTCTATTAGTAAATGAACTATGATTAGTACTTTTTAGCCTTACTTTTTACTCTTTTTTGAGCGCGTCACTATAAAATATAAAAAGGGGATGTAGGGAAAAATAGCTTATATTTATTATTACATTAACTGCCAGTCACAATCAATCAGCAAACTTAATCAACCAAAATTGAATTCTTACTTATTTAATACTAAACCTACCGAAAAATCTTGTATACCTGTTCCTACCGCACGCCGTCAAATTGACCGGTAATTAAAAGTTATTTTATATAATAAAATAAAACGCAGGTAATAATGGAAGTAACTAAAAGTAAAGAGTGTAGAAAATATTATATGCATATTCTAAAAATTGTCACGTAGTTTGATAACGATATTATAACGTTTAAAAATGTGTAAGTTTTACAAAAGTTTAAGAACGGTCAATTTGACCGGTACTTGGTAGGTTTAGTGTTAAAGATATGATAAAAAAATTGGGTAAGGAGGGGAGGGTTAGTAATTCGCAATAAACACATAATTATGAGTTAATCTCGAAGCCATTACAAATGAATTGCATAAAGTATATTTATAGTTTTCTTTCCAAGTAATACCCTATCAGTTATTACTATAAAGCTCTTGATTCCAATGATAGTGCATTCTGTTGTAGTCGGCAAATCAATCGTTTATAGTGATGTTCTCGTTCTATCGACAGTCAATTGTAAACATTTAATTTTTGTTATTGTATTTAAATAATATATATATCGTGATAAAATAATTAATATGAATTTGGGTTTTGTTTATAAGAAAATAATAAATTACAGATATATAAAATATTATTTTCCATTCATTTGGAGTTCTAATAGAAGTTATCCATACTGTCATATCTTCATTCGCTACTAATATAATGTTTATTCAATGTTAAGACTATTTGCTTCACCGAAACAATCTGTTTACAAAGATTTTAAAAATCTTATTATTTTTTTTTAATTTTTTATCGACACTTATCAAGACATCACTGAGTATCGATGTATTTTTCTATTTCCGGGTTTATTGAAAGGGGAAAATACACGCGAGATTAAAGTTTCTGCATTATCATAGGATGAAAAGATAACATGTTGTGGAGGTAATTAGTTCTAAAAAGTTGAAGGAGAAAATAATCAAACCTTCAATAAAGTAAAGATTTTTAATAAACAAAATATCTGCAATAAAAAGGTTATTTTATTAGCAAGTTTTTATTTACACACACACACACACATATATATATATATATATACGAGGGTCAAACTGAAAGTTCTTAGAAAAAACTAAGCATTCTAGCAAGTTATTAGTTTTATTGTAACTTTTCAAAATAGCGTCCATTTACATCAATACATCCCTGCATTTGATGGAACCAATGAGAAAAGCACCTTGCCCACTCGGCCTTACGGGTCTCTTCGACGGAGTTTTGAAACGCAGCCACTGCTTCTTCGGCGTCTATAAAACGTTTTCGAAGTTTTTCTTTTATTTTCGGAAATAAATAAAAATCGCAGGGTGCGAGGTCGGGGCTATACGGCGGGTGACCCAGTAATTCCACGTCTGAAGTCACCAAATAGTCGATCGTTTGCCTGGCGGTGTGCGACGAGGCATTGTCGTGATGAAGGAGGATCCTGCTGCGAGGTCGTTTCTTTCGAACTTTTTCCAAGACAAGTGGCAAACAATTGTTAGTATACCACTCTGCATTAACCGTTTTCTGATCCTCTAAGACTACTGTCGCGTAATGACCTGTCTTTCCGAAGAACGAGGCCAAAATCTTTTTTCCAACACTTCGACTTCTCTTCACTTTAGTTGGCAACTCTTCGGAAGGAAACACCCACTGAGCAGACTGTCTTTTGGTTTCCGGATCATAACAGTAAATCCAGCTTTCGTCACCCGTTAGTATGTCGAACACAGCATTTGAGTCACCTCCGTTAAATTTTTGGATCATTTCTCGGCACCAATCAACACGGCGGAGTTTTTGGGCCTCGGTCAAATTATGCGATATCCAGCGGGCACAAAGCTTCCTGACCGCTAAATGTTCATGGAGGATTTTGTGCACTTGACTCATACCTATGCCTAGACTTGTCCGAATCTGCTGATAGGTCACTCTTTTGTCAGTCTCTATCATACGCCGCACAACACTGATGTTATCTTCAGTCGTCGCTGTAGAAGGCCGTCCCTCACGCAAATCATCGGTGAGATTAGTTCGACCACGTTTGAATTCATTAAACCAGTTGTAAACTGTGGCACGAGATGGGGCTTCATCGTGAAAAGCCAATCGAAGTCTATCATAACTTTCTTGTTGACTTAAATGATATCGAAAGTCATAAAACATCATTGCACGAAAATTTTCTCGGCTTAAATTCATTCTGACGTGCACAGACAATTTTCAATTTGCCGCCAAATCGTAAAACAAATTTTTTTTTTTTAATATAATGCTTTTAAGTGGCCAGTTCTAAAAACTTTCAGTTTGGCCCTCGTATATATATATATAATTATATATTTACCTGCAACTTGAAAGATACAGTCAATTCGACCCGTGTTTGAACCGTCTGTGGTGCTCAAATTAATAAATTTAACATTGCACGTCTTTTGCGTTTTACATATTTTGGCACAAAACTTACGATGTCCTAAAAGTTCGACCCAGTTTGTAATTATCAATGTCTATGTTTGTTATGTGTACAGTAATACCCCGCTTTACGCGAGGGATACGTTCCAAAAAAAATCACGTTAACTGAAATTCGCGTATAACGAGGTTTATGATTAAACATAGTCAAAAATTATTACAAAAAAATACTAATCATTTTAATCAATCACTTTAATTCTAGGAACACTTTATGCAATACATACTCTTATTTTTTACGGAAAAATACATCTATTGTTGATGACTACATTATATTTATACACACTCTTTCGCGTAATTCGAGGCATTTGAGCGCGAAATTTGCATCCGCGTTATAGTGAAACCGCGTATAACAGGGTCGCGTAAAGCGGGGTATTACTGTACTCATTTCTTTTTATTTAGAAACACTTATTTGAATGTTAAAAACAAACCACCTAAAATAAACTGAAACAGTGAAAATATTAATAACTGTAATAAAATTATTTTTACTTTTTAAATTATAATATAGAATGTGTCAGTAACTACCAGAATAAATATGACATCAGCATTACAAGTTTAAAAAAAATACAACTGTCAAAATATGTGATATTAGTCAAAATCTTTCTATTCTATTTTTAAATCTTTCATTCCATACGCGTTGATACTAACAATTGATACCGCGTCACCGAAGTTTATTATTTAATCCATTTTAAAATGAACACAATAAATATTTGTTATCATCAATAAATTACTTAAAATCAAAGCATTATCGCCGCTGTTTGGAAAGCTCTCGACGACGCCATTTATAACCGACGGTCAACTAATTTGTGTAATGTGTTTATGGTTTTACAATGGACTTTGAGTACTAAGTATATGAGTAATTTAATTAATTTAAAATTATATTTACTTGATTATAATTTAGTCATTATTTTCTATAACTGAATATCATGTTGGATATTTATCTTGTTTTACAGAAATTAATAACCGAACTATAATCCGAGATTGATTTAATCTTCTAGCGTTGTATTGTAATATTTAGAAACAATATTTTATAAAGGTCAATTATTATTTTTGGACGTTAAATAATTATTACTATAAATTGAGGAAAAGTGTTTTTATATATTGTTTGCTTATCTTGTTCATGTAATTGTATGAAGTTGATTCTAATTCAAGATACCAACTAACGACACTAACTGAAGATTAGAAGATTATTATATAGAATTTGTAATAGCACATAGTTCAGATTCGGTTAGTTTATTTTTATCTTTTAAACTAACAGCAGAGTTAATAGCATCATATAATAAGCAATAAATTATTGGCAATATATAATTTTTACACCATTATTGCGTCGTAAATCATACCTCATTGGCTTGAGGAAACAGTTCATAGACAATAAATTAGTCTACATCTAATAATGTTGACCATAGATAAAATTACAATATACCTTTAAGTATAAAAATAGTTTAAAAGAGTTTGTCTATATATATTTAGTTTAAAATATTACTATATTCATTACGTTTTTTGGCATGATTTTAATAATTTATGTTTAAATTTATAATTCTGCTAACACAGGTAATCCTATATTAGAAACTATCGGCCATCTTTATTTGTTTTTGCCAATACTCATGTCAAGCTTTTCATCATATTAAATAATCTATCCGTCTTATCTATAGATATGGCAAATCCCAAAATTAGTTATTAATTATTTAATAAAATCATCGGCGCTTCTGTTCTTTTTAATTTCAAAATAAGTATAACTTTTTTTAAGCTTTCATTAATACTTGGTTAAAAAAACATAAATTCTCCAAAAAATATGACAAAGATTTTTGGTGACCATTGGTTATAAATAGGTAAAAGTTTAGATTTTGTTTCATTGATTAAAATGAAACAACAATTGACGTTAACGAAAAAAATACTAACTTATAATGTATTTTCACGAACCAACTTTGTTCGTTCTGTATTGTTTTCACTTTTCTCGGATGGATGGATGTATGTATGGATTTTTTTAGTATATTTTCATATTTAATTATATTACTATTTTGTATTATTATAATTCACACTTTTTTTGTATTTTTTTAGTAATTATAAATAAACATGTATTTAACATTTTCTTTTCTTCAATAAAAAAATATTATTTCACTTAAAAAACAATTATTTTTTTATTAACATTTATAATTTCGTCAAAATTCGTTCGGGATCCTGGGTATTTGCATCTTCACTGGTTTAACATTGAAATTAAATTATTGTACCATTTTTTTAAATCCAGAATATATGTCTCAATATAAAATAAGACCAATTTTTAAACATTTGTTTGTTGTAAGAAAAAAATATGTATTCATTTAAAATATTTTAAACGTTTACTTTAAAAGTACTTTTAAGTAAAATTTTGTTTATAATTAATATTTTTCGAGTATTGAGATTTCAATAAATTAAAAAAAAATAAACTTGATTGTGTTCTTTGATTTGAAAGTACTATTGTCAGTTAACAAGGTTTATATGAAAAATATAAGAACGACCCAAAACATCTTATTTGGAAAGCCTTTTAATATTTTTTTTACAAAATTACACGCTTACTCGTACAATATTTTTTAGGTTTAAAGAACTTTATTCTCATAAAAACATTAAGTTCACTTAAAATGAGATACAATAAATTAAAAAAAAAAGAGTATAACAATAATTTGCCTCTGGAGCGACAATTCAAACATTTGTAAAAATTATAACAAACTTTTTAAACTTATTTAACAACCTTGATTAGATTTTATATACATATTCCTTTAAGTTAGCTTTAAATACACTCATGCTCTTCTCACTTTTAAGATCATTCGGTAAGTTATTATATAGTTGCACTCCCTCAAACAGTATTGTTTTCTTGCCACACTTAGTGCGCACACCACTTAGCATAAGTTTATCTTTATTTCTTAAATTATGTTTAGTTATTTTTTTGTCAATTTTAATGTTAGAGTGTATTGAGTTGGTGATAATGTTTTTTATCAGTATGCAGGTGTAATAGGTGTATAGATGAGTGATATTTAGTAATTTTGTTTCTTGATACAATTTTTTGGTTGAGGTGAGATAAGGGTAGTGGAATAGCACTTTAATAACTTTATTTTGAATTCTTTGTAAGGTTATTAAGTTTGTCTTGGCGGCAGATCCCCATACTTCTATTAAATATTCAATTTTAGATTTAACTAAGCTGTTATATATTATCAAACGTACTTCCTTGGGAATACAGTTTGAGACCTTTCTTAATGCACACAGTATAGGTACTAATTTGTTCCTAACGTCTTCTATGTGATCTTTCCAAGTCAGCTTATCGTCCATCCACAAACCTAGGTATTTCTCTTTTGTTGAGCGTTGTATGATTTTATCATTAACTGTAAGGGGTGTAATATCCGGAATATGTTTATTCTTTGCACAGAAAATCATATAGGAGGTTTTAGTTGCATTTATAGTTAGAAGATTGTAATGTAGCCACTCACTCAGCATATCTAGATCTTTTTGAGCTTTACTTATTAAGTCTTGAATAGAGCTACCATAATAAAAAAAGGCATGTATCATCCGCGTACAGTGTAAGTTTTCCAGTTAGATTAATTTTAATAATATTGTTAATGTAAATTAAAAACATTAACGGTCCAATTATGGATCCTTGTGGAATTCCGCATGTAACATTTCTAATGGAACTGGAAAAATTATCCATTTTTACAACTTGCTTCCTATCTTGTAAATAAGATTCAAAAATTTTAAAAGCCCTACCTGTAATGCCGATATTACTTAATTTCAGCAAAAGCTTACTGTGACTTACAGTATCAAAGGCCTTCTTCAGGTCAATAAAGATTCCCAAACCATAATTTTTTTTATCTATATTTGATCTTATTTCTGTAACCAAGTCTATAACAGCGGTAAGAGTGCTCGATTTTGACCGGAAACCGTACTGCTCACTAATGAGGAATTGTTTTTCTGATAAGTAATTACTCAAGCGCTTGTATAGTATTCGCTCAAATATTTTAGATATCACTGGTAGCACAGAGATAGGTCGATAGTTATTTGGGTCACTTTTACTACCAGATTTATGAATAGGACTAATTTTAGCAATCTTTAGGGATTCGGGAAAGGTGCCGTCAGACAAACATTTGTTTATACAATCAGCTAATCTCAAAGAAATTATATTTTTTATACATTTTAAAGCTTTAGTACTAATTCCGTCTATCCCAGTACTTGTGTTGCTATCTAGGTTGTAAATAATGTTTGATACTTCTTCACTATTACACGGTGCTAAGTCACTCAACGTTGTATCATGTTTGTAACTACAGTCGTACATAAATATGTTATCGTTATTGGAGTGATATGTATTAGGTATTTTATTTGCTAAATCTAAGCCAATGGTAGAGAAAAACTCATTAAAATAACTACAAATTGCATTACCTTCAGTGACAACACCTGAATCCAATACGAGTTTGAGGGGAGTACAGCCTTCTCCAATCCTGTTTAAAGCTAAGCTATTGATGGTTTTCCACATTTTTTTCGGCTGACGACTGCAGCACTAAATAAAGAGTAATAGTATTTTCTTTTGTGGGACTTTATTAGGTCCTTCGTTCTTTTATTTTCTTTCTCATACAGATGTTGTAGGTTTTTATTTATTTAAAGTAATAAAAATTAATATGGTATTTTTTTATTTATAACATACGAACAAACTCGTGAGCATTTATTATAATATATATGGACACATTTATTTACCAGAACGGCCCAGAAGAAATAGGGTTAGTTTTGAGTAATTTGTTAAATGTATCTAATATAAAACAATGAGGGGAACAAAAATAGCAGGAGAAAAATAGAAAATAGAAGAATTAGAAGTAAATTGTCCATTACGTACATTCCTTGCTAATAGTGTGGGCATTACTAAAATTATTATGGTTTTTAATTTAATTTAGCTTATAGTATTATTGAATCAGCTTTGAAATCTATTTATCCTGGAGAAACAGACAATTTCGGATATACTAACAATAAAACATATTCTTATAGATATTTTGTTTTTTTTTTTTTAATTTTACTACGAATTTTCGTCATATATATCCAAATATATGAAATGTTCAATAATCACACGAAAATAAGGAAGAATTGAAGTTATTTTTGGCTTCGATAGCCTATTTATTATATAATAATTACGATTACATATTTTTGAAACAGCTTAAAAAATGGCATATGTGAATAATCGGTAGTCGAAATATATACAAATTTATTTCGTGCATTTTCCAAGATGAAATAATAAACTAGTGGGTAGTTAATATTATATATACATATATTTGTTTTTTATTACCGATATGCACTGTACCTAACTATTGGCCATTATAATATATACGGAAATAGCATTGATAATTAATATAGTTAAGTAAATATGTAAGTTTAAAACGTTACTAAATCATTATATTATTTTTGTATAACATATAAGGTAAAAGCCGGATAGTTGGGCCACTTTTCAAAAACCGGTTTTATTAAAATTCAGTGTATATTGAAACTTTGGTCATTAATCTTCAAAATTAGTCTTTATGTTGAATATAAATAATATTGGTTTTGAATAAATACTTTTTTATTTTACCTCTAAAAAGAGGGATACTCGCCTATTCTAGCGGATAGTAGCCTGACGTCAGAAATGCTTCGGAGGATACTTGCCGCATGTGAGGACAGATGCATAGTGATGTTTCCTTATACTAGTACATGTTTGTTTCTATCTGAAAGACCTAGAGAGGTTTTTTTCAGATAGAAACACACTTGTACTAGTATAAGTAATCACTCTTTATTATTTACTACAAGCTTTTATTAAGTAATGGCCAACGTTAAGTAAAAATTATAGAATTACAACAAAAATAGACTACAAACTGGTATTTGTTAAAGAAAATTCTTTACGTTAAAACAACAATATAGTAATCAACATTTATTGAGATACTTTATGAAGTATTAATTAGTTATAATATGATAATTAACTATGTGATTAATTGTTGTTGTTACGGCAACTATCCGCAAAAGTGAACAGGGCAACTATCGTTTGTGGTACGGATACTTGCCCTTTGTATTTTCAAAATAAATAATAATTATTTAACAAATAAGCGTAACAAAGAGTGTGATTTAAATAATTATACATGCAAAGAAACAAAAATGTTACTAAAATCTTAATCGGTAATAAAAATATTCAGCGGAGATTACTACCTCATATTACTACCTCATATGATTTCAACGCTCGTCAAATCTTACCCGCGGAAGATATTTGTTCATATGGGCAAAATACGTATACCTAATTCAACAATTTATGCAGTATGATCTAGCTATACATGGGGGGCTGTGTCCATTATGATAAACCACTAAAACATTCTACAAGCGTGTCATAGTGTATTCGAAACTGAGGCATGTATCCGTCTGAGGCAACTATCCGCTTTTTACCCTATCCTAATTATTTAAATATCAATTTTTTTTTCATTGCACAACCTCTGTAATTGTTTTGTTTGACATTGTTTGTACATTTTTGTTTGACATTTGCAAATGTAGATACAATATATATTCATATATGCATCAAATATGCTTTGTCGCCATTAAGGAATATGGAAGAAGAAAAGAGTCAAGGCAGGAAATGTTTGTCGCTTCAGTCTTTCTCACTCATAGCCCGGCATTTAGCTATAATAATTACTTCATTTACTTAGGCAATCCCTATAACCTCCAAAATTTATATAATAAGACATCGCGTTGTTGCTACGTCATAACTTACATATATTTTGTTTTCAAGAGATGAATATTAATTCTTCCAGTACGCTCAAAACAATTAAAACGCAGACGATGTTGAACACCTTCCTTAAATGACAAATAGATAATAATAATAGATATAATATATTGGTATCATATAATTTGTATGTACGTATATATTAAATATATTTCATTAATTGTAAAATATATTGTATATACTTTATTTGATGATTATATTTATTATCATATTATGTGATTATGGGGTCATATATGTAGATTTTTTTAGACTTTTTGCACATCTACAAACGTCCTCTCCTAAGGTTGGCTGAGAGAGAATCTCTTTATGATATTAAGACTGCCTTTTGTGAAATGAAGAATTCAATAAAGAATAATTAAGCAATGTATGGAAAGCCTTAAAAATCTAAGCATCATAAAATCGAAAATACCTATAATAATATAAATATATACTGTTTCACAGTAAAAATAACCATATTCTATCGTTTCAGCTATGCGTCTCCTAATGCCCGCTGTTATGTTACTGTCCGCCATCTTATTGTGCGCGGCGCAGGCGCAGTATCCCAGGCCTCGTCGTCCTGAACGCTTCGATACAGCTGAACAAATATCTAACTATTTAAAAGAATTGCAAGAATACTATTCCGTGCATGGAAGAGGAAGGTATTGATATAAAACAAAACAATATTTTAAAGATGCGATAAAAAATATAAAACAAACTTATTCATTCGTATATTTTAAACAAATAGTAAAGAATGAATATTATACCAACTTCAATATTTTATCTTTTATTCTAGGATCTATCAAAGTAATACCAATAAAATATTAAACCCTGGCGCCCAGTGTGCGACTAGTTTTTAACAATCTTTTTTGTTGTATTTGTATGTATTTTTAGTGTATTAGTTATAGTTAATACACTCTTTGTTATAAAGTTTTATAGCCATGTTGTTATTAAGATTTTATTATTATTATTCACAATTTGTCAAACTTTCAGATATGGCAAACGACAAATGCATATAGCGGATGCATCAGTCATCTTCAGAGAAATGCCGTTTTTCGAAAATTCTCTTAACGATGACTCCATGTTCAAAAATCTTGGATACAAATAAACAACGACTCGTCTTACGATAAAATGTTAACAATATAACAGTAACGCCCCAGTGATGGTCTTCCTTATTTTCCTCAAATATCTTAAAAATTACAACAATAATTCATTTCTTATTAGTGCCAAGTAAGTATATTAAGATTTCGGGATATATTATTCTTTTGTTATATCAAGTATTTAATAATTGTTAGTTAAATAGTAGAGGTTCTTTTGTAATTATGTAATAAAATCGTCATCGAATTAATTTACCGTCTAAATTCTAGTCAATTATGAAGTAACTGGATCTTTCGATGTCACGAAAAATAAATTTCAGGCTGGGTGAAAGTTATTTTTTGTGATATTTATAGTCATATAGTAACTGAATGATTCATAAATATGTAGTGTTATAATAAACTTTATTCAACGCAGTACACTCTACTGGTGTTTTATTTGTTATATTCCTTTACAGAACTTTAAAATTGCATTAAAAAAATGTAGTTTTTGTGCCTACTCGGAAAATAAAAAATAAGTATATTTTTTTAAAGTTCAGTACAACAAGAATAGTCAGTTTACATAGTTTAATAAACATTTCGAAACGTTTCATGTTGTTTTTGTCATAATTCCAAAACTCAGTTTTTTTATTACACTTATGAAACTTCACTCTAGTTGCGCGGTTCTAATGGATAGGTCCATGGAGAAGAACCGGCAAGACACTGTCTGGTTACTCTTTTAACTTATTATTATATATTTTTGGTATTAATTATTCTTACTATATAAATATTCTATGATATTCTCACATTTACAGGCCGCAGTAAATGATAAAGGATTCCACCCTAACTCAAAATAACCGTAATATTATATAACATATAATATAATAATAATAATAATTACATGTAGGTTGCAGAGTAAATCCTTTTTAGTAGAAAATAATTGAAGTTAAACTCCATAATTATAGATAAATAGTAAATATTTTTCAAAGAAGAAGGAAGCTATTCATTACAAATTGGGCTTCATTATTGAGGGTGTTGGAGTATTTGTGTGGTAAATAGAAATTACCATTTGTTTGATTTAAATTCATAATAATACTTTGCCAAACTCATGACTAATGATATACATATAAAAATGTAGTATGGCCACATCAGTAGGTATATATATTGGTGAAACAATGTTAGGTTTTTAAGTAGTAAGAAAAATCTATTTTATTAAAAAATAACAATAATTATGTTCAATAATTTAGAAAACAATAAGAATTATGTCACAATGTGATATCAGTTTAATGTAAGAATACTTAGGAATGCGGGTACAGAAAAAATAGCTTCTAACAGTTAATTAATTACTATAATATTTAACCCGTCAACCCTCATACGCCTACTGCTCTGTGCCCTTTGTCCATCTGTGGGGCTTTTACGGGGTTAAAACAAATGGAACGGTAAATTTGATAATAATTTAATGAACCTAACTGATAATATGATAAATATACTTTTCATAAAAAAACTAAATATTTTCTTTATTGGTCAATAATCAAGCTCTAATTTTTCGATTGAAAAAATTATAGTCAATCATTTGATATATTATAAAGATAAACATTGACTACGGAATTCTGAAGGTTCAGTCAATAGCCAATATGAAAACAAATAAACCACCTTAAACAAATCTGTTTTCTATAGTAAAATAAATAAAATATATATTAGCGTAGCAGATACATTCTTTATGTGATCGAAACTAAATGGATTACAAACATTCTGCGCGCGCAACTTTAAAGCAACCCCAAAAGGTTCTTTTTAGTAGTCAGACTATGTCAGATATTTATGGTTTTTAATAACTACAGAAAATGTAATGTAAATAATTTTAATTCAGTTGTTATTTATTCATACAACATCTCTGTGTAACAAATTTTGAAATAGGTATTTTATGTCCTCGTGATATGCTAAAACATTGAAGTTTGCAAGCGATTAGGCATTTTGTTAGTCTATGGCGTCTTTATTTCTTATCTGTTTCACAGTTGTATCGAGAGGGTCTCATAAAAGACCTTTTCAGTGTTATTACGGGAAAAGCAGTTTTTATAGGAGCAGCAGATATTTTGGTATTTTTTTTTCTATTTTTATTAAAGATCAGGGATCAAATCATTACTTAGTGTTCTTTATCATATCGTGGAACGTTATTTATATCAGTCTATTTTTTCATTAAATAAATGTAAAATTAGACATATATCTGGTGTTTTTAGTGTTTTATTTGGAAAAAACAATAGGTAAGTTGTTTTTATATTGATTTGTTTTACTTAATAAAAACTTTTAACACCTTAAAGTATTATATTTCTTTTGTAAAAACGACATATATGTGCACACACAAATATACATGTATATATATATATATATATATATATATATATATATATACATGTGTTTGTTAAGTATCTTAAAGTGCAATATGAATTCAACTTTTGTTTTGAATACAATTGAATTATTTTACAAAATTGAATTCAATCTCTGTTATTATTAAAATAAACTGCTTTACAAATTAACCATTCACTTACAACAGGCGATATTTATCCACGGATAAATTATTATTTCACATCTGTTATTGTTTTAGCAATGGCGCCCACGAAATTCGGGCTCTTCAAGGGTCGAAGTAGAGATCAGTCTGATCAGCCGTCCAGTGACAACACACCGACGTACCACAGCGAGCATGGTAATGTTGTTTTAAGGTGATTTCAAAATAGAATATACACTAAATATAAACTAAATTTCATACAGAAAACATAATAGGCGCTAGCGCAAAATTCGAACTAATATCTCTTATTGTAACATTTCTTTGAAGTCATCTTAGAAGAATAAACATATCTAAAATATAAATATATGTTTTTCGTTACTTTTTGGTCTGTAAATTTAACCTATTAAGGCTATTTAACCTTAATAGGTTAAATTTACAGACCAAAAATTTAAATTTAATTTATTCAATAGATAAATACTTCTATCCTAATACATAATCGCAAGATTTTTTTTTATAACAAGCAGCAAGCGAACTTCATAACAATACACATGTATATTTATAAATCAAACATATTTTCAGAAAAAATCATAGTAGTTTAAAAAATTTTTTTTTAGTTAAGTAATTAATTTTAAAAAACGAACATTATAATTCAGTGTGTAATAGATGTCAATATCCCTTTCGTGATCATCTGTAACGTACCTATTAACGAGTATAAATAAAGGTTGAAAATAATAACTAATAACAATATAATTTTGTAGTTTATACATTGTAGTTAATTACGGCTCCATTAAGAGCGGAATGTCAGCGAGGCACGCAAATTAAATTACCTACATACAATATAAACATTAGAATAGTAAGACTACTAACCTACCCTTGTTATCGGTAGAATAATTATTTACTAAGCAAAGTTTTTTCTTGCCTTTAATATAATGCGACTAATTTTTATTTGTATTATATGTCTCATTTCAAAAAATTTTATATATTAAATTGAAATAATATCCATACTAACCTACCTTTATATTAATATTTTGCGGGTAATTTTTATTCTAAATGTGTTTAATTTCTAACTATTGATAGTTCAATTATTATTTTTTTTGTGTCTCAGTGAATACTCTGGACTCTCCCGTGCCGTCCACAAGTAAAGGGATAATAGCGCAAGAGGAGATCAACCCCGCGGATATATTCCCCATGCTTGACCTTGACGATGATGATGAAGAGGTAATTGTGATTCCATATTACTTATCTATTTAAGATAAAGTCTGATTAAACTTAGATTTTTCTCAATTACGGTCTTGTCAAGGTTATCGAATAAAATTAGTCAAAATAATATGAAATCAACATTCTGATTCGAATCCGTGACCTTTACGATGCTGTCCCATCGCTCTGCCAATTGAGCTACTGTGTCAATTGAATGAAAAATTCATCAACCCTATTTGGATTCGAACTTACGTCCTCTAGGATTACTCTAGGTCTACTGATACAGTAATTCAATCTATCGTTGTTTTATATAAAATTTTTCATATTATATTTATTAAATATTGCCACACATTATCAGACATTTTCGAAAACCTCAAGAATTATTAATATTAATTAATTAGTGTTCAAATAAAAAAAAAACATTTTTAAATTCGGGTTCTTCCAATGGTGATAATGCATTTTTTTCTTCCAACCACATCCAAATTTGTCTTTGACTAACTATAAAAAAGGAATTTATATTACCAGTGTTTGTTTCTTAAATTATCTGGTAGCCATTTTATTTGTTAATATGAAATTTTCACCTTTTTAAAACATAAATAAAAATAAGAGGAGATTTAACGAAGACAAATATATATATATATATATATATACAATAACATTACAATTCGAAATATTTTTAATTCGTCTGTATTTCGTTATTAAATAAAATTCTGTTTTGTCAATGATTTAGATATTACATCCAAGGAATTGCAATTTTCTCTAGAAAAATATACAACTCTCGAAATGAAGTAAGTTTTTCTCACTTCAATGATTACTTTAACTAGCTTTACAACTCGACGATTTATGAACTACCCACATTTTAAGAATTTCCTATAATTAGGTTTATATTTAACTACGTTAAGAGAGATACTATAATTATCATTCTTTATATTTATAGAAAAAATATTAAAATATGTTTTTATTCAGTTCACTGGAATACCGCGATCGCGACGGGCAAGCTTCTCAACAAATTTAGAAGAACAACAGGTAATTATACAGTTATATAAAGCCACATTAGTATGAAAATTACACGTGTTTAATTACATTTGTTATTTTTTTTTTTTTTTTTTTTTGTTTATGATATTGGATAATTACGCATTCCTTTCTTCTGGGTAGGTACTTAAAAAACTCTTGTAAAAGAAACAATTAACATATTACTCTTCCATCGAAAGATAAGGATATTATTTAAATATGTAATATTAAGTAGATTTAAAGTCATAAACGTTACATTAACAAATAATTAAAAAATATTGTTTTATTTTAAAAAGTTTCCTAGCTTTAAAATTTCTGAATCAGGTGATATACCAATCACTGCAAGACGAATCAACATCAACAATCAATGAACTAAACCAGATTCAAATATACGATGAACCGGAAGGAGTTGAAGTATACTACGAACCGGAAGAAGTTGTCGATGATGAAGCATCAACCACATATGACGCGAAATCCCTCCTCTTTGATGAAGGCTCTGTGACTGCGAGCGAAGATTCCATCTATTGTGCTGTCCTGAAGAAGCCCAAGAAGAGCCGGTCGAAAGAACAAGAGCTGAAGGATTTGAACATGTGGCAAGCAAGCAACTACGAAGTTATGGCGGTGAGTGCTTTGCAAGTAGAAGTTTAGCGATTAGTACCTGAAGTTTAGTTTTCCATAGATATGATATCGTCTGCCCCAAATTGCAGGTTCTATTACAAAAATCTTCAAAATAAATAAAAGGAAAGAATACATAGTTTTCGGAAAGAATTAAAAATAAACCTTATGTATGAAAGGTACATATAAAGATATATACCATATATAAGAAATATCATTTATTTGATAAGAAATTCAAATATTTAAATCCCTAAATACAAGTTTATACGAGCACCTTTTAAAGTTTCAAGCGATCAAACGTTAAAGTTCTAGAAAGATCTAACTTTAATTGACTCAGAGAACGATGAGATATGGGTTTCGTTAATATTACACTTCGTTTCACAAAATTGTTATTAACCGTTTTTAATATATACTTATTAAAAAATTGGATTTTAGAAATATTAAAATTGCATAGCGATTTATAAAATATTCTAACATATACGGTTTTATTGTGGAATTTCCCGCACAGTTAACACTTGTAGGTCATTGACACGCTTTGCTCAAAACATGCACCAATATAATATAGACGACTAGAATTCCGTACCCTAGAAATCATTGCAGGTATAGGCGCTGTTAAAATTGCTGTCTCCTTATAGCCGTTCTCAATATTCAGTCTATTGTTTATTTCTACTAAAGATAGGAAAGTCTATAATGAGGATAATTGAGATATTTATCTATAATATATAATTTTTCAATACTAATAAAGGTATTGCAGTAGGTAAAATTGTTGATTAGAAATTGTAAGGTCAAATGATTTGTTATGCTTTAATTTTAACTTGCTATTTTTGGGATGAAATAGTACACTCAAAGTTGGATCATAAAATTGTATTCTATTTCTATTTATAAAAAAATATAAAAAATTTGCAATCGCAAGTACCTAATAACCTAGTAAAAATAGTTAGGTTTGATAGCATTGATTATAAAAATAAATAAAATCTGCAAGCAGCAGAAGTAATACCAGTTTAAGTAGTAACACCACACTTTGAAACACTTGAATTCTGATATTTTAGACTTCCTAGCCTTCCTTTAGCTAGAAAAGGGAGGGAGATACATGAATTATTGGGACGGCTTTAAACGAGAGATAGCTACTGACTACCAAAGATATATCTGTAGTCGGAATATTGGGAACGGCAGTTAGTAGATACCCAAAAAAAAATAGAGCTTGGCTTTTTTGAATTGGAATATTAAAGGTCAAGTTATTCTCTACAGAATCTGCTAAACCGAAGTGGGACTCAGGACGAAAACATTAAATGGCAGGCAATAGCAACGGCCAGGGGCCTTTGCACGTTAACTGACAATTGTACTTGCAATGACTGCAAAGGGGCCTATCTTGGCATGTCTGATGGCGATGCCGGTCTCGGGACGGCCCCTCTTTTCAGTGCAATCAATTTGGGATGTTGTATCCAGTAAATTTTGAGTTTTTGATGGACAAATTCTACAATTCGGGTCATATTTTCTGGGGTATAATAATTATTTCCACCCCTCTCCAGGAAGGGGCACCGGGGAAACAAGATAAGCAGACTACCCAGTCGGAGTCAGATAATAAAGACCCGTCTCATGGCAAAAATGATGAAAATTAAATCACGCCTTCTCCTGTGCAATTATTGGAGTAACATCTTTTGGAGCACATGTTTTATATTTAAAACATATGAATATTTTTGGCACACTTTATCTTCATACAATATTCATGTAATTGATGTGATGTATCCTAGCCGTAGGTATTAAATAGATATAAATAGTTATAATTAATATAAATTGATATATTTAAGGGATATTTCATAACTCCAACAGGTTCCTTCTTTGAATTTAGACAGAACTTATTTACACGGCCTAAACCTATACAATACTTCATAGTTACATGATAATTTAATATTATGCATTGCACAAATTCATTGCTTTTAATTTTTACAAACTCTATTGGAGTGTGAACATTTTTAAGAAATAAATAATCATATTTTAATATTAGAACCTCTTTGGTAATTTTACATATAAAAATAACATGGAAATTAATAATTGAGAAGTGGGTTATTTTCTCCAAATTCATAATCCATTCTGCTAGTTAGCAGAAATTATTTATTTTAATTAATCTATTAATGATATTAAGATATATGAGAGAGAATTGAGATATTGTACTGTCTTAACAAGTTACCCCTTAACATTTAAAATGTATGCTTTAAATCTATACACTTTTGTTAAAGAACATCATACATATAAAAAACCTACACTAAAATGAACAAATGTCGACTATTTTATAGTTTGTAATATTAAAACATGTGCCAATAATATAATTATAATACAATATCAGATATTAAATTAGTAATAAGTTATTTGCATAAGTTTTATTAAACTTAAATTCATTTGTTTATCTAGCTCAGGTTATGTGTTAGATATTTTATACAGAATTAAAATATATATCCTGGACACAGCGTAAATCTACATCGTTTTGTAAGTTTCCTATTTACTACGAAATAATATGTAATAAATAAAACAAAACAAAAACTCACTATGATACGATCAAACTTTGCAGTAATTCGCATAAACCATTCTCGATTGTAAAATGTAAATAATACATTCGTACACTTCCGAATTTTCTATTTAACATTTATTTAGTTATTAAATTTAACCGCCATTTTAATAACTTTTTTCTCTCACTTCGCTTTGAATTCCTGTTATTTCATATTGACTTGGCAAATGATTAAGATGAGTGTACACACTATTCTGTATATTCAAAGTAATTTAAAATATTTAGAACCCTTTACATTCTTGGTATTTTAATTTTTTATTATGTAAAAAAATGTATAGAATAAATATTTAAAGAAATTCAGCCTGGATCTGTATTATTCTTCTAAAGAAAAAAAAAAGTTAAATGTTAACTTTAATTGTCCGTAATTTTTTTTATTGCAAATAACAGACTGACTATTTAATTCGTCTCAGCAAATGCATATTTTATATTACAAGTACATTTTTAAAATTAAATACGAAGTCGGTTTTTTTTTTTTTATTTATTTTCCTGTGTCAAATCACATGAAATGTGTTTAATAAATGACAAGACCGGGTCTTAACTCGCTAATTATTATGGTATAGAGGCCTCGTAAACTATATGTAAGAGTAAGACTGATTCGGAAATTAGAGCGATGGTTAAGAGAAATAACCCGTGATGGAGATGCATAAGAATAAGAAAATGTAGTTGGTAAATTGTTTCTTTTCATTGTGTCATAATAAAAATGTCTTTAAAAACATAAGTTTTACATTCTTCTGTTACAGATTAGAGGCTGTATGTTATAAGATAGTTAATAAGTAATTTAAGTATTATCTATATACATATACCTTCTTGGAATATAATTTCTTACGATATTTTATACTATTGAAATAAGTATTTATATTAACTCAATAGAGTATTTATTATAATAGTTCCTAAATATAAAATATATTTTTTTTATTCTCAAATGTCATAAAAAGTTGCTTTTTTTTAAATTAGTTTTGGCCATCTTATTTTAAATTGATTTTCGTAATATAATTTAATCAACCAACTGAATTTTACACTATTTATAAGTTAGATTATATTTAATTGTAATTTTTCATATTATATTTTTGTAATAACATCTAATACTTCGACTTTACAATGAAAAATGTAGTTTAATAGCATTTATATACTGTCTGTATTTGACTTATACAAAATAATAGTCTGTGTATTCGGTGTTTAGTAGCTGATGTGTCACACATAATTTGTGTTGTAATAAAGAAATGTGTTGTCGATATTATTTCTTTAATTTCAACCCCCCCTTTTTTATACTCAAAAAAAATTATTATGATATTCACTTTTGAAACGTAATATATATATTTAAGGCTTTTTTTACACATTATAATATTGTCTTTTTTATCATTAAGGCCTAAATAATATTAATAGTTTTTTTTTATATTTTTTCTTTTATAAGAGATGTTAGACGTTTAATGACATTTGAGTTTTGTAAGTCTCTTCAGTAAACTCTCCAAATCCATTAACCGGTTAGATGCAGTTATTTTCTTATCGATAATATTCTTAGAACAAATAGAGATTTAATTAATCCAAGAGCAATAATAAATGTATGCTGTCACGATACTTGGCTAAACATAGGATTACTCACATTAAAGATCCAATATAGCTCATAAGAATATAAAACGTTAGAGACTGAATGAATGATCTGAAGATAATATTGTATCGATAATACTTGGTACTTCCTGTAAATAGCTAAAATTTAAATCAATAAACGTACCAGTTTTAATACAAATATTTAAATTTGATTGAATATTGCCGTGTTGCAGAAATAAACAAAGTTCCCAATGTACGGTCATTAAAAATGTTGTTGCAAATGTTGCAATTTTATATCTGTTTTTTACATAAACTTTGTAGACTTGCTGTATCTTTCAAACTATCCATGACCTACACTGATATACGTATATACACACTTAGAAATAGCATCCTATTTTTATAGACCATTCTGTCCAATGCCTAAAATATATATGTTTAGTGTTTATTATGTATAATCTATGAACCAAACCACAGAGTACATTACAAGACCAAACTATAAAATGTCAAACGGATAATAAACATCCGAATATTTGTATGCAAAACGTTTTTTATTTTTAAGTGTATAAGTGGTATTTTATAACCATGAGCGGTCCTAACGGAATGTTATATGGTGGAGACGAGATAGGAGCGTTAGTTTTTGATCCCGGTCACCATTCACTTAGAGTAGGTTACGCACAAGAGGATACCCCAAAAGCGGACATTCCTGCGGTTATTGGTGTTGGACCGGCAACTCACATTCCTGATGCTGAAGAAAAAGTTCCAGACGGCAATGTTACACAAAGTGGTTGGTAATTTTCTTTCTAGTCATTAATTTTGTATTGATCGGTTTGTGTTTGAGTAAAATAATTGTCTCTCTTAATTGTATAGTTTTAGTGTTAGGTATACGTTTTTTATAGTTTATTATAAAAGTGTGCTATATTAATGCCAAAGAACGAACTTGTTCTTTCAGTTTACTCTTCATCACTTGCAACTTATGAAGTGTTTCTTCTTGTTTTGAAGCTGTCATACACCATTTAAAATGTATTTTCCAGTTGTGTAACATAGTTTTAACATTATCAACAATTTAGCAATTCCTTTTTGTTTGTATGTTTTTTCTTGATTTGGAAAGAAATTTATGGACATGTCCTAGATATTACTTACATATATATTTTAGTATACGAACTCAGATATATTATATATATCTATAAATAAATACATAGAGGTATATGAAAATGCTTAGTACACATAGTGAATTCCTAATTAAAACATTTAATTTCCTTTAGCGACAAAAAAAGATGAACTTCGCTACTACATTGACGTCACAGAACTACATGTACCTCGTCCCAACATGGAGGTGCAGACTTATATGAAAGACGGACAGATTGACAACTGGGATCTATTTGAAAAGATGCTGGACTATTGTTATTCTAAGGTAATACTATTCTTAATACATATTTTAATGAAGGTGGATACGTTGACTGTATGTCATAATTATATTTTTAATAGATGCTATTAATATCTTTTTTTTTTCTGTTTCTTCCAAAACTAAAATTCAAGGAAAATGATTTGGTATTTTAAGATTTCTTATTAAAATTCCAAATATAATCATGTTTGTATGTATGTTTCAGGTAATCAGATCTCCTTCCGAACACCACCCAGCACTCTTCACAGAAGCCGTGTGGACAACACGGCCCGCTCGGGAAAAGTTAGCAGAACTGCTTTTCGAGAAGTATCAGGCCCCAGCATTCTTCTTGGTCAAAAATGCAGTACTTGCAGCCTTCGCAAACGGCAAATCAACAGCATTGGTGGTGGATGCCGGAGCCAGTCAGACCTCAGCTGTTCCTGTTATAGATGGGTTCGTAGCTTATATTACATACATTTATCAACATTATTGAGTTTTAAAAAAAAACTAGAGCCAACATCAGAATTAAAAAAAAAATTAAAATATTTTTCAAGACAATAAGGTTGATATTAAATCATAAAATGGACTTCTAAATTACTAACTTGTAATAATATCAATCATCTGAAAAGTATTGTAACCTTTACTGGATTATGAAAAAAGTATTGCAGCAAAAGCAATAACAAAGCGATTCTCGAGTAATAGTAACTTAAATACAGATTGATGTGTTTCATTGATGGATTGATTGCTTGATTGACAGGTATGCGCTATCGAGCGCTGCGGCCCGCTCCCCGCTGGGCGGAGACCACCTGGCGGCGCAGGCCAAGCTGCTGCTGGGCGCCATGCACGTCAATGTGTTGCCGCTGTACACCGTGCACTCCAAGGAGCCGGTCCGCGAGCGAGAGCGGGCGAGATACACCCCACGCGCCTTGCCGGCCGGCTTGGCTCCCTCCTGGCAGCAACACATGCTCAAGCGCACCTACGAAGACTTCGTGCACTCTGTGGCACAGGTAAATATTATTATTAGGTTGGGATTTTAATTGTAATTGTAGTTATTTAAGTGTCTATCGGATGGCTATAGTTAGGACTTTTATATTTCCAAATAGTGAGGACTTTTATATTTCCAAATGTCCAGAGACGATAACATCACTTGCCATCAAGTGGACCTTCAAATCTTTTGTCCACTTTTACCTAATAAAAATAATATTAAGAGAAATCTAAAGCCAATCAGTTGGTAAAATACACTATCAGAAGTCACAGGTTCAATTCCAGTTTAAAACCTTTTTCTATCAAAGTCCAACCTATATAACTTTGAATTTGTTCTCAGGTGTCTGAAACAGCGTACGATGAGCGCGCGGCGGCCTCAATCCCGGGAGTGCACTACGAGTTCCCGGGGGGGTACCACCAGGACTTCGGCCCTGAACGGTTCAAACTCACAGAGTGTCTCTTCGAACAGACCCTGGGCGCGCCGCATCTCGGTTAGTGTTTTAATAATTATCGAGAGAAATGTTAGTGTTGTCAATGTCAATTTCATTTAATTCTATATTATACTTTAAGATGGAGACTAGTAACCACTGATTAAAAACTTATTAATAACTTAAATGATTGTACTGATAGTAGATTGAGAGTACTTTAAATAAAAAACCTGAAAGTTGCAATATACAATACTGGATGGTACAATATTTTGAACGCTTTGTTCTATCAGTGTGTGCGGCGGCGGGCGCCTGTGACGCGGACGCTCGCTCCGCTTTATGGGGCGCCGTGGTGGCGTGCGGAGGCGTGGCGTGCACGGGCGGGTGGCTGGAGCGACTCGGCAAAGAGCTGGCGGCTCGCGCGCCGTCCGCCCACAGACTGAAGTGCAGCGCCCCGCCTGCGCCACACGAGAGACGTTTCGCGGCCTGGATTGGTGGGTTTGAATTTCGAATCTCAAATACATTTGACCGTTAAAAGAAAATCATTTAGCTAATGTGTATTATTCTTTATGACAGATTAATTATAAATATGTGTCGTCAGGTCATGTCATGTTACGTTGTTGTTGTTTTTAAATTCTTCCCAAGGGAAAGGCAAAGACCTTAAGATCATACAGCCTCTTCATATGTATTACATGTCTCGACATAATTTTATGTCGAGGGCATGTATGAAGAGGTTGATGTCTGTGGCCGAAGCGATAGAGCTATGCAGGGACCGTAGCGTTTGGCGCTCCGTCGTCTCTGGCTATCCTGCAAGGGATATGGCGTGAAGCTAAAGACATATTTTTTTTCAGGTGGATCCATCTTAGCATCCATTGGATCTTTCCAGCAGATGTGGATATCTTCACAGGAGTACGACGAGGGCGGGAAAGGTCAGCTGGAGAGGAAATGTCCTTAGTGTAATAAATATTGATATAACTGTAGTCTTTTTATTTATACCAATATAAGTTTTTTATTGTATACTTCACAATTCTTTTAAAATCTAAATATCATATTTTACAATTAGAAAATTAATTGTTTGAGAAAATAAATACTTTTAAGAATTATATGGTTTAATTAGAAACATTCTAAAAACAAAGAAGATAAATACTTTTGTATTTTATGTAGTTTTTAACTCGGCTAAGGGAGTTTAAAATACTTATTTATTTATTTATGTACTAATAAATATCAAAAATACAAAAAATACAGAAAACAATGTAGTACAAAGAGTTACTTCTCTTTTAGAGATCTCTCCCAGTTACCCGTTGGTGTGAGACGGTGTACAAGACAGTGGTACACTTATACAAATAGAAGAGAACAAAGAACTGATATTGAAAATAGAGTATATCTTTTAAAGGGTAATTAATAAATTATTTGTATAATATAGCACAAAAAAAACTTAGACATGTACATACTTATATAAAAAAAAATTAATAATATATATATATATGTATATAAGTAAATAACTAGGAATATAAATAAAAAAGGAATACTAGTTATATTTCCGAAGAAAGGTAGTGCTCCTTAATTATTAGCTTAAAAGAGTTAAGGGTAACCCTTACCACACAAAATACTCTGGAGAAATGTTCCATAGGCGAGACGCAACAACGATAAAGGATTTATTGAAAATGGAGTTGTAAACAGGCACTACTAGGGATTTTGAAAGAACGCATTTACGAGATGGTCTTTCCCTTGGTGGCGTCACATGAAAACGCTCATGCAAGTAAAGGGGCCAACATGGCCAAGTTTGCGCAATCCATAAATAAAAAGAATGCACTAATTTTTAAGCCGTTGAAGCTTATCAAGTAGCTCCTGGGATGCATCTAGATAGCAGATGTCAGCGTAGTCGAGAAGTAGAAGAGTTTCTGCTAGCATTTTTTTAGTTTGTAAAGGAAGGAAATTCTGCAACCGTCTGGGAAAATAATAAACTTTTCTACTAATTTCATAAATTTGCGGTGTCCAAGAAAGATGAAAGTTAAATATGAAAAATTTCGATTGGTCTGATAAAGTTAAGGATGTAGTGTAGCATCGTAGATAATCGTGGGTAAAAGTGTATTATCAATTTTGTTACGCAACTGCCGACTGCCTATAATATATATAATATAATATTGTGATTTTAGTAGGTTGACAAGGAGGCCGTATTCTTCGGCCCACTCCTTAATCTTCCTTTGGTTACCGCTAAGTTCTGTAATTGCAACATTAAGGTCAGTTATGGATGTATGTCGGTAAAGCTGCAAATCGTCTGTATAGAGATGATAGAAACAAGAAATTACTTTAGAGATTTAATTAATAAATGAAGAGAAATGAAGAGGAGATAGAACGCCACCTTGTGGTACGCACGTAGAGATTTCTACCCAGCGTGAGTAGGCCTCATCCATACAGATTCTTTGCCGACGTTCATAAAGGTAGGAGTTAAACCAATTGATAACTACAAGACATTAAAATAGCGAAGAATACTAAAGTCCAGTAAAACGAAGATTGTTAATTTTTTATTGTCCATAACATACCGAATATCTTCCATCATTTTAAGTAAGGCCGTCGTGGAACTATATAACGAACGAAAACCACATTGTAGAGGGTTAAGTAAGGTACTCACAGATAAGTAAGAAGTAAGTTGCTTGTAGACAGCATCCTTTACAATTTTAGAAAGGATAGGTAAAATTCAGATAGGACGAAAATTAGAAACGGAGGTTGGGTTAAAAGTTTGGGCAGTGATATGACATGCGCAGACTTTCAAGCACTGGGGAAATGGTTAGTTAGCAGTGAGAAATTTATAATGTAAGTAATAAAAAGAGTTATGATATCAATGATAGGAATAAGCACGACTGATGTTATCATGACCAACTGACTACCTTTGTAGAAATGGATAAGATGCTTTTATTTAATTAGCTTCAGCAATGTTTTGAAAAAAATAATTAATCACAGATAGGTGGGGTGGCAAAAGCCAACTTTGAAGAGTTACTTTTTGGACGTCCCCGAGTTTAATTTATGGAGAACAAAAATAGCACTAAGGAATTTAAATCTATCTATTTATTAATATTTACCGAACTTATATATATAAGTACTCGAGAGAAGAGCAAATATAGCGGCATTTAGCGTCCTTACACATCCTATTACAGAGATTACGCAGCTTTATATAATTTTATATATTTTCATCGCTTGGGTCTTTTTAGGACTTGTTTTTGGCTTTGCTTGACTGCCCATCAGTTTCCTTATTGAAGGAGTAAGCCCGGGCGCTGGAAGATATCTGACCCTTGGTTCAAGTGGGGCATGAGAATCATAACTTTAATAAGGACCGAGTTTAAAATATCAACCTTATCATCTACGGTGATTGTTTTTAATAAATGTCAAGTCCAGATTCAAAGCATCTCGACTCAGAGGTTCCCAGTCAATATTCTTGTAATTAGAATAACCTTCTTCATACCCTTACCTTTACATTAGGAACAGACAGATCACAGCGAAGGAAGAGAAGGTAAATAGGAAAAGGGAGCTGTGAGGTGACAGTATTCTAGCACATTCGCAGATCTTAATACTATTTTAATATCTAGGAGCAAAGTGGGTTGCAAAAAGGGGGAAGACATTGGAAGAGGAGATAAGAAATCTTAATTTATTGTAATTTTGAAATAATGGTAATTTTTTAAAGGCAAGTATTCATGTCACCCATGACAATGAATTGATTGTACAAAGATAAATAATTATATAAAAGCGATTCATATTCACTAAAATAATTAACAGCAAGAGAAATTTACATTATCAGACAATCCATTTTAATAAATTACTTTTTTTTTGTATACATGTTTAAAGTTTTCAACAGTATTCGTAGATGGCGCTACTGTAAAAAATAAACTTTAAATAGAAAAAAAAAGTATTCATAGACGGACATAGACGGACGTATGTGGACAAAATGCAGATAAAGAATCTATGCCAAAGTTTTCACTAACTGAATAAATAGTCTCTAAGCTATATGATGTGAATAAAAAATCTTTAAACAAATAGAAACTTGAGTATCTAATGATAATGCACATTAGAAGAATTAATAAAAAGATGCTGTAAGATTTTTCATAATTAAATAAATTAATGATTTATATTTGTTAGAAAATCAGTTTATCCGTCGACGCTAAGTGGGTCAATATTAATATTTTATTACCGTACTATTTAAGTTACAATTAATTTAAACAAACAGTAATATTGAAATAATTTATTATTAATATCCCTATAATAACGAGTCCAGTTAGTCCTAGCAGGCGGTGACTCCGTGTTCCTCCTTGACGTGTCTCCTGAAGGCGTCCCCGCGCGGGGACTCGAACCCGCACGCGCCGCACACCAGCACCTCGCCCACGCACACCTCAGACACCACCAGCTTACCTGCACACATACATACAAATAAGATAGCATACATACATACAACTTATTAACATTAAAACGGGCACTTCTTACTATTTAAGATAGATACAAGTCTAGGTAAATAGTATTAATTGAAGCAACATCATATAAATACTACTGAACCGATTTGAATGAAAATGGGCAAAACTGTAGGGCTTGGATTCCCAAGCCTATTCAGGCATGTTATTAAAAAAAACAATTAAAATATTTCATTCCGTTCAGAAATGATTGTCAAAAAACTGAGGAGACTCAGCTCTACTCCCGCAGGGCATGGGTTCGGATCCTAGTTTAAACTTAATTTTATTCAAAAACACTCACTTGATGTACCGCTGCTTCCCCCCTCCAGATGTTTGTCCTTCACGTGTTTGATTAACTGTTAACAATAAACATTGCTACTTTAATAATAAAATGGTTGGAAGATATTTTTTATAATAGTATCAACGGACAAACAATATTAGTAGAGCTGAAAATGCGTACCGCCATTGAGAAAGAAATTCATGAAGTACATATATAACTAGAGAAATAAGTCTATCATTTCTCTAAGGCAAGTTGAGATCTTCTGTAGAAGGTAAATACTAACAGAACTATATGCGAAGAACCGTAGAAAACATAGAAAAATAGTGAATTAACTACAAGACTACTTTTACTTAAAAGTAAAGTAAAGTCGACGGTCATTAGTAGCTAAAACATATTTTGATGTGATATTTTCTTTTGGCAAATCGCAATCGACTAACTATATTGGGCGGTGCGTACCTGCGAGTGCGTGGCGGCGCGGTGCGGGCACCTCGCGCACTGCAGGCTGCTGGCGGCACAGCGCCCGCGCCACTTGCCCGCGCCCCCGCCGTGCTCCATGGCCTGGAGACAAAGCTTTATAGTCAATACTATCAATAATCTCAATTAATAATCAGTTAAGAGTTTTCCAGGGAATTTCTTGCTGGTTCTTCATGGTATATACATTAAGAATCATGTAACCGGAATTTATGTCTACGCACTGACAAACGCACTCAATATTTGAAATAAAATAAAATTCTAGAGGTTAGTGACCGGGGCAACTAGACCAAGATGACAGGTTGAATTCCAACAGAACAATATTTTATGTGATCCACAACTTGTTGAATTTTTAATTAAATTTATCCGTTACTTATATGAGATTTAGGGATTAACCTTGTGAGCTGTGAGGTCCTTGATGGCGTTGCACTTGAAGCTACATAGCTTGCACGAGTACAGAAACAGCTTGAAACCCGGAGATGAAAGCAGCTCGTGGGGCGGAGGGAGGGCGCTTTTGTGGCGACGGGGCTTGTGCGAATGAGACAGGAGACTCCTGTAGATATTGCTACTTATTACTTTTCAATATAATTTTATAACATTGTGTTGTAAATCGAGGAAATTAAATTAAATAATATATGTAGAGATTTGTATGTAAATAAAATAATTTTAATATTATTAGTATAACATACTTTGCTTTTTGCAATGCTTTGGCTCTTTCCAATATTTCCGTTGGAGACATCGCCGGTTTCTGTAATAGAAATTATAAATATTATTATAAAATAAATGAAACATTATAATAAAAGAATATTTTATACTATAATATTGTTGCACATATTCATGACTGTGGGGTTTTAGTACAGGAATGCAATAGTATATAACACAAATGACATGATAGTGGTACAACAGTGCAGCGGTAACATGGTACAACGGTACAATACCTGTCGTGGCTCAGTGCGCAGGTCGGACTGTAGGAACACGAGCGGCCCCTGCTCGCCCTCACCGTCCACTACCACATAGGACTGCGGGTCTGGCTCTGGGGGAGGGGGGGGGGGGGAAGGGTGAAGAATACAGATACCTACAGATAATGAGTATTACTAATATTCGAATACAAGTACATTAAACAAGCTGTCTGTTATTCAACTGTCGGCCTTCAGTCATCTTGAGTAACTATTTCTATGAGGTTTGGTCTGACAAAATAAATCCTAACCTGTTTGGTGAATTATAAAAATGTTTAATTACACCCACAAAAATGTATTTAGTATTTATTCTACCAATCCCTTAAAGTAGTATGATCATATTTAACTGGATTTCACAGAATTTATCATATTCAAGACACTCACCATCATCATCCTGTTCAGCAAGCACACAGGTCACTGTTTCATCTTCACCGTGACCCACCAGTCGATAGGACTCCTCTCCGTCACTGCATCTGTAGTTATAATTGTACCATGCTAAGAATAAACTTTTAAATTTCTCTTTTGTTACAATTTTTTTTGAATTTTTAATTTTTTTTATCATCTCTGTAATAATAATTTTAAATACACAACAAGAAATTTATCATTACAACCTAAATTGTAGTGCAAATTGCACTAAAATCCATATTTAAGTGCAATTTGCACTTGAATTTGAATGAATTTGAAACTTACCGCACAAGTGTTAAGTTCAATAAATCAACTACAACATTCTTGTCTCCGTCAAGTATTTGCATGTACTGTCCGTCCTCACGCTCGGAATCTTGAGCTTCAATTTCCTGAACCTCTAACTGCAATGTGAATAAAATAAATTAAATTATGAGATATAATTGAAAGTCTATGAAAATGAATATTCATTAGTAATGTATTTTGTTTCCAAAAAAGTTAATATAAAAGAATCACCTTACTGCCTTTCTGGTAGGGCGATACTTCTACTATCTGAAGCTTGCCTGAAATATAATTGAAATTTATTTAATAATAAGGTATAAAGTAATAATTATTAAAGAATACTCAGTCAATACAAATAATATATTACAAAAAAACAATGTATTCATTCAATCATATGAATAAAATAAGTTTGAATTATTATACAAATAAATATAACATAATAATTCATCAAGACAGTAATTTTTTTATTACTACATTTTAAATATATTATATTGTCAGTAAACTTTGACAAATGATTGTCTAATAATGTAAAATATGTTTATGTATTTATAAGGATACTTAGTATTGTTTCATTATTGTACAATGCAGACCGTACTAATATTATAATTTGTATTATAAGCTTACCGTCTTTATATTCAGCCGTCAACATCCTGGTTGTTGTTTCTTCATTTTCAGTCTCTATTTGCTCTTCGTCAGACATGATTGTGATCTGAAACAAATATTTATTTCTCTTGAATTTCTATGAAGTTTACCAACAGCTTACTGTAATTACATTGTACAGACATATAATGATATAACAATTAGTAAAATTGAACAAAGATAAAATGAGAAGATTATATGTAAATACAACATGTAAATAAGATTGTTAAACTATAAGTTTTGTAATAAAATGATGTTTTTTAAGTACATTTTAATAATTTATTTGGACAAAATAATACAAATGTGAATAAATCTAGTAATCCACTTAATAATATGTTAACAAACTAATGTATTTGCAATCATTAGCTTACAAATAGTTAACATAATTAGTTGTTGTAATTGTACAGAGAAATCTTGTACTTTAAGTGATTTCACAGGAAAGATTTCACAACAAAATAAACATATATAAATGTCATACCACATATGTTTGTTTTTAGCTATTGCGCTTAATATTTTACTATTGAAAATCTTAATTCATAATATTGTTTCATTCTTCTTCCTCTTCATTTCATTCAATGTTATTTTGCTGTTTACCTACGCGTTGCTTAATGTTAGTCAAATAATATCATAAGTGGTATTATTTGAGAGCTACACTTAATGTTTTATACATAATAATATTTGTAAATTTTAAGAATTAGTGACAATGTTTATATAAAGTATTAATTTGAAAATACTAGCAATAAAAACGTCAGAATAAATAAAAACTTATTGCAACACTACTATACTCGGTGTTTCTATAATGTAATTTTATGATTATTGCAACAATCCTTTACTTACTTTTGATGGCAACAACTGATTTAATAACAAACAACGCCAACTGAATAACACTCGTAATATAATATTTCGCAAATTAACTTTTATTGACGATTTACTTGATTAGTTGATACAAAATAACTACGCCATTTTATTGTATTTTATTCGATCATTCATGTATAAAGAGATCACGGTTCTGCTACGTGTTCAGTGCTGCCAACATGAAAATAAATATGTAGAAATCGTATGTGTTAAAATTATTTTATTATAATAAATCTTGAAATAGGAAAGGAATTATAATGACGTTATTAATATGATGATAAAAATATTTTTCAGGAACTTTACAAAATATTAGTTGCTATATTAAATCTGGCAATTATTTAATTCATTGGTCTAAAAATAAAATCATTAATCTAAAAGTGAAAATATGTTTTTCCTAATAATGTTTTATAATTTAAGCTTCATAAAACAAATGAAGACTAAGAAAAAATTGAAGCCTGAGCCAAATGATATTGTATTTTTCCCGTCACAAAACATCTCTCTCTAAAAATCAATACAAACAAGATGTAGAGTCAAACAAAGATAGGTTTCTACTTTGCAACTGCGTCTCTACATCTCTTTCACTCTCATGTAATCTCCCATAAAGCGAGAGAAAAGAATTAAAACCTAAATATTTCATAAATAACATAAAAATATATCTGAAAACCTTTCCCAAAATATATAATTAACTTGTATATATCATTCGGCGTTAAAAATATAGTATTGTGTTAGTTGATTATTAAGTAATTGGCGTTCAAAATGCGAGTTCTGAATCACGCTATCGAAGTTTTTTAGAACGATAAGTATATATAGAGATACTGGGTACATTACGTCGGAGGGTCCGTAGCTACTAAGTGAGCCGGTGAAGGCAGGGAGCCGGTCTAATTCCCCGCCATCAGATATGTTGAAGCGTATAAGCACTCATATATGGTAAACTAATGTCAAAATATGTCAAGAAAATGATAAAGAGAGGCTTAGGCCTCATCCACACGCTAGTAGCTGATTTGACCCTTCTTTTGCGACTTTTTATTATGGAATTGTGTGTGTGTTTAAGTGCGTGTGTGGGTTGTTTAATTATTATTTTAATTAACATTTAGATTAATTATTTTCATATTTATTTATCACGAATATTTGAAGAAGTGTAACATGTAATAGGCTCCAACAACGCTTTTTATTGTATGTAGAGCAAAAAAAAGTCCTTGAACAATGTAATGGCATAACAAAGATAGTTACAAGGACCTACTTCATTAAATACCAGTTTCTTTTATAGATTACGACTAATTGATGTATGTACTCTACAATACACTTCTAATTATAATTCTAATTCTAATAATCTAACTACATATCAAACACATTAATTAAATTTATATGCATATCAAATCGACTCTACATATACTATTGACTTTCTAAACTAATTAAACATAATATTGTTATTTGTTTTAAATCGCTTTCGTCTATCTGAGAGAAAGTTAACTAGGCCGAGAGATAAGCAAATACATTTATAATATATCGTTAAACATAAAGACAGTGACATCGCTTTCATTCATATGAAAGAAAAGGTGTCTGTCTCTTGGTAAAAGTTTAGTGGGTTATGTTCATTTGTTAAGAGATATAAACATTATTATTTATACATGTTTTCAACTTATATACATTAGAAATTAATATTTAAATATCGAAGTATCCAAAAAGGAAGTCAAAGTTGCTACTACAGTGTCAGTGAGATGTTAATCTCGATTTTTCATTTTAGAGAATTGTGTATTTTTATAACCATTTCATTATTGGGGGTTGTATCCACACATGACCGCGGGGGGGCATATTTAGACCGGCGGGAGCTTAGACCGGCCTCCCGCCACCACCGGCCTCCAGAGTAGCGTAGGACCTCCCATCCATATTACTTGGGAACTTATATTTATAGCGATTTTTCACAAAATACTGATAGCGTGATTCAGATCCGCGATTCTGATTGGTTGGAGGTTGTCTCATTATAGAGGCAAGTATGTAAGTGTAATTTTAGAATTTATTAGGTTTTTGTGCTTATAATATTGTTTCATAGTCAATATATAAATAATATTACTTTTTTTTCTGTGTATACATTATGTATAAATATGAAAAATTTATTAAACTGTCAATATACCAGAAATGTAGAGTCAGAAATTTTTAATTCATGTTAGTAGAGAACTTCAAAATATAGAATATTTCTAATAGTTATTCAACTCAAAAAACATTCTTTTAAAACAAGTCATTTAAATTGAACAGAGACCAAAATAAATAAAATAATAAAACTCTACAATTTTCACTTAAGTCGATTGTATCGTAGAGAACGTAACGTGACGTAAATGGAAGTTACGTTGAAGAAAATCAAATCTAGATCTTATGCTCTTAAGAATAAGGTGTTCTGCTCTACATTCCAATACTAAAGCATACTATGTTCTCATGCAACACATACCAACAAAGAGAAAGATAGAGCTAAGTAGAATAATCAATTATTCTATTTTAAATAAACCTTCATTAAGAACTAGATAGAGATTATAATAAAATTCATAAATATATAAAAAGAATTTGTATATTTACGACTTCAAAACTTATCCTATTAAAAAAACGATGGCCTTACGAAGGACCTTTAGGGTGGATATAGACCGTATCTCTATTATACTAGGATCCGCCAACCGTACGCGTCCGATGTTGAGCTGAGCCCCTCTCCTTTCTTCTTTTCTTGATAACTTTTGAATGGCTAAACATTTTTTCAATCTGTTTTCGCTACAACATCCGCGTTCGGCTCAAACATACATTATTAGTTTATTATCTCGTCGCATTCTGGAGACAACTAAACACAAAAAAAGGTCTCCCAAACGGTTAAGTTTAATAAAACGGTAGAGACAGGTTTTTAAAAATATAACGTAAACAATATAACAGATATATCTTATTTAAATGAATTTTACAGACGAAGCCGCAGGCACAACTAGTTATGTTACAGATTGTTAGTTACTAAATCATTTACACATATTGGTGTAAGAAAAACAAATGACTCTACAATAAATCTACTCTACAATACAATAGCATAATAGAAAAAGTAAGTAAAGTTAAAACCTTTACCTAAATTATAAATTGTTTTATGTGTTTATATATATAGATGTATATAAACACATAAAACAATTACGGCACCAAACACAAAAGAAGTAAGATAAAAATTACTTTTTCACTTCCAAAATATTCTCCACGAGTTTTTTGAGGATATACATTTATTAAACTTTGATTTCGACCTGAGTTTTCTCGGCACTAATTGCTGAAAAATATTCCAATTAATAGTATGAATATAAAAAGCATGTTTTTAGTAAAAAATAAAATTACAATATATTTATATATTTTCGTAATTGTATTTCGAAGTACTTCAAACATTTATGTATTTTTAATAATTATATACTTTTAATATTGTTTCTAGGGTTCCACAGCTCACTTAGTTTCGTCCGTCTCTCCGTAACCTAGCTCAGAGACTCTTAGTACTAGTAGTTAAATAGGTTTTTTTCAGTACGGTGGGCTTGTGAAAACGATTTTTCGATTCGTTCGATGAGATTCGTTTGTGAAATATAGAGCTTTAAACCAAATTTATGTTACATTCTAGTGTGTGAAGTGTAAAAAAAAAATCAGGATAGTAGTATATATAAATATATATACATGTAAGTAGGCCTTATAAGTTTACGAGTAATAGTCGATTGACAATTTTATTTCTGTGCAAATGCTGGATAAATCTTAAATGATAAATCAAAATATTTGTATATCCTAAAAAGATCTATAAATATCTACGAGTGTATATCTATCTTCCCATCAAGGGCAGCTACGGAACTCTACATTACGTAACCCCACACGAACTTGGCCGTATATATATATTATATTAAATATTTAGGCAATTCTGGGGGAACATGAAGGAGAAGCATCACAAAAGTACTAAAGTCTTTACATAGTATCTATTAATTAGAATATCATTGCTAATAATGTAATATAATATATAGGCTGTAATAAATAAAGAAATCTCTCCAATCGCTGAACAAAACAAAAGTTGTTTAGGAAAAACAACTATAACATGCTAATTATGAAATTAAAAATTTAAAAAACCCGGAAAAGTGCGAGTCGGAATAGTTTTTGTTTGTAATGTCTTTGCTGTTAGTTATTGACCGTGACAGCGTCACCGATGGAGCAGAGTCGATATTGCCCACCAAGAGTTCCGTACAAATTTGTTGCTTACCAATAATTCTGGAATAGAGTCTACTACTATTTCTAAAATCAGCTTCCAATATTGTTAGAAACATTACACAATTTTTCCTGTAAAATTTTCATAAATATTTATTAACTTTAATTAATTTTTTTTCGATTCCAAGTCTTCGGAGATAAGGGGGATATATTTTATATTTTTCATGATAATAATATAAAATATTTTTAGAAATATCCACATCAAGCCCTTTCATAATATCACTTGATTATTAATTTAATTTTTAACTTAAGATTAAAAATGCATAGTTTTCAGGTATTTCCTTGGATTTAACCAAATTTTATGCTTCTAGTTTCTACGCAGTATCTTTTTTTATTTAATTTAAATGTTTTTTTTTCAAGGGATTGGAGAATTTAGTACGTATAATATAAGTAAATATATATTAAGTAATAATATTTTTTATAATCTTTTTATATGTATATCCTTTGTGATTATTTTTTTAATGTATATAAACTAAAATTGCTTTCGTACGTTATGTTAAAATGTCTAAATAATTTTTAGATTCCTATAAAAGTCTTACGAAATTACTTCATTTATTCTATTGGTTAAGTTAAATTATTTCATTTATTCTATTGGTTAAGTTAAATTACTTCATTTATTCTATTGGTTAAGTTAAATTATTTCATTTATTCTATTGGTTAAGTTAAATTACTTCATTTATTCTATTGGTTAAGTTAAATTATTTCATTTATTCTATTGGTTAAGTTAAATTACTTCATTTATTCTATTGGTTAAGTTAAATTACTTCATTTATTCTATTGGTTAAGTTAAATTATTTCATTTATTCTATTGGTTAAGTTAAATTATTTCATTTATTCTATTGGTTGAGTTAAATTACTTCATTTATTCTATTGGTTAAGTTAAATTATTTCATTTATTCTATTGGTTAAGTTAAATTACTTCATTTATTCTATTGGTTAAGTTAAATTACTTCATTTATTCTATTGGTTAAGTTAAATTATTTCATTTATTCTATTGGTTAAGTTAAATTACTTCATTTATTCTATTGGTTAAGTTAAATTACTTCATTTATTCTATTGGTTAAGTTAAATGACTTCATTTATTCCATTGGTTAAGTTAAATGATTTCAATTATTCTAATGGTTAAGTTAAATTCCGTCATTTATTCTATTGGTTCAGTTTAATTACTTCATTTATTCTATTGGTTAAGATAAATGACTTCATTTATTCTATAGGTTAAATTTAAATTTTAAACGGGTTTAGAGAAAAGTAATATAAATATACGAAAATGATTAATAGTGAGAAGTTTTATGAAGTAAAGGTGTTTGAATCGTCCAGCTTTGTTCCAGCTCTTCTAGGTGTAGGGACTGATAATCAAAAACTAGGTCAACCAGAAATTACGTACAGGTCTTCGATTATAAAATTAACTATTTAACCTCAATTATTTCCTAATATGAATATTAGAAATTAAATTAAATTTGTATTTATAAAATATTAAATTTGTATTTATAAAATATAATTTAGAAAAAGATAAAATACGATGAGATAGATAAATAACACCCATCTTCTGTAAACGGGCTGTCGTGTCAAAATTTGAGCTCAATAAATGCAGTCATTTTTCAGTTTTTCACCGGTACATAAACCAACAGAACATTCTTATATATCTCTATATGCTTATATATACATATATATGTACTATTTTACAAGGGTTAATAAGATTTGTGTCTCGTTCTTAATACTTTTATACCTATACATATTACCATTAAGGTTCATAATTGCTTGCACTACAATAAACTATAAGAAGTATGTACGTACGTCTTAGTGCAAAGAAACCTGATTTCTACCCCTCCACAGACTTTGCCACAGAGCAATGTAATTGAGAGAGATACTTCATAATAATTGTTATTAGAAGAACGTTGCTAATACATCCTTAATGTATAAAAATATATGACTATAATCATACTTTTATATTAAAATTATAAATTTAAGATATTTTCCGAATATTCTAAATAATGTAAGAGAAATCTAAACCAATCATTTTGTGTAAATGTCACAGAAATTTAAGATATAATAATGATAGTGAAAAATGTATTATTGGACCTCAAATTTTATTAATTTATACATCTAATTAAAAATATGATGTCTTTATTCACATTGTACACAAAAAGGGGTAAGTTAAGATGCAGCCTCTGTATCCTTTCATACACTGTAATTCTGAATCGCGCTTGCGAAATTTTCTCCAGCACTAGCATATATGCAACTTTCAGATACATCTCGCAGGGAGTCCGTTACCACGTGGTACGGTGGTCCACGCAGCCACTTCAAGAGAGTGCGTCGCACACAAAATTAAGCCTTATTTCACGACATGTAAGATACATTTCAAGATTTGCCATTCTGTCAACTAGATGAAATTGCTAGAACGTACTTTGTACCGAGACGAAGGAGAATGACGAATACTTGGACTTGATTCAGTCCCGATGTGGTAGATTTGACTCCTTTTTTTATTTTTTTGAATTAACGAAAAATCATTAACAAAATAATCCAATGTTGTCATACAAATAACTGTAATTTTCCCAAAATATGACATTGCATTGGAGACGAAACTGGTTTGTACGTAAAGTCACTGACCCTTACAATGCACTAAAGTAACATCAACAGATTAATTTGGAAGCTACAAATTAGGTTCAAACTAAATAAACCTTAAAAGTAAAAATGAGCAGTCTAATGGATAATATAAATAAGATTTTAAATTTAGTTTCGTGTCAGAATTATTTATAATAAAAAATATACATAATTGAGTTGAGCGTAAGCGAAGCTCTTAACTGTTTGAGAAACTTCTTTTTGAAGCAACATCACATAAAAACAACTAAACCGATTTGAATGAAAATTGGCAGAGTTGTAGAGCTTGAGAAATAGCATGTTTTTAAAAGAAAATTAAAATATCTCATTCCGTTCAGAAATGATAATCAAAAAGTTGAGGGGGCTCAGCTCATCTCCAGCAGCGTATCTAGTAATAAAAATCGATAAAAAAAAACGTAAACAGAATGAATTACAATTTTATTAAATTACCACATATTACTGGAAATAACCACACATTATTTAAATCAAATTAAATATATAAAATTGAACACAAAAACAAATAAATCTTTATTTGCGTGGAATATTTGTAAGTATTTCAACCCTAGCACTAGCAACCCCCAACCCCCAGCCGCGCATGTGCAAAATACGTCACACCAGAAATATCCAGACAACATAATTTGTTTATTTTATTAAATAAAATCATTTTATAGGTAAGAAACCATTTATATAATCCTCATACACTTTTAAATATACATAATATCTGATAAAATATACTATTAATATATCTTGTATCAATATATCAGATTAGAATCGTTTCATTGATAATTTATATCTTTATTTTATATTTATCTTTATCTTTACATTAATTCCATTTATTATTTGTAAATTATCTTTTCGTTTAATCATTATACATAATATTCATATGAAATTCTACAAATTATTTTCAAAGTATATTCTAAGTAATTTTATTTAGATACTATCTATAATATGTAAGATTTTAGAACTAATAATGATTCGGATCCATATTTTTATTACGCGCCAAAATAAACGTCATTTTCCATCTATAATCAATTGTATAAATACATAAAAAAATAATAATATATTATTATTTATTAACAAAAAATTTAGTTTAAATAAATTCTTTTTAAGGTTTTTGAAGTTTTAGTAAATAAATATTAACTAAAATTATAATATTTTTTATAATGACTAGATATCAACATGGCCACAACAAGCACCGGCGCGGTATTTTTTCTCGGAACGCGAGCTCATTATCAGGTAAATAAATATAATAATATATAAAAATAATAATAAATTTAATTAATATAAAAAAATAAACTTAAACATGGTTTTCATAAATTATTAATAATGTATGAATATATCTAATACAACTTAAAGTCAATATACAAACATAAAAACTATATAATATATAAATATTCATCAAGATCCGATAGCTCAGTTAACAAAGTGCTGACACGCTGTAAAGTCTCAGGTTCGAATCCTAAAGAATTTTTAATGATCTACAATACAGGTATTAGAACAACCAACAAATTTTGACGCTGAAAATGGAAATACATCGACGGAGACGATATATCAAAACCAGTCGGTTGAGGAGTTATGGACGAGTGACAACACACACACATATGATAGGAACTATAACCCGGAACGAAGTAATTGGGGATACTCCGAGCAGAGCGAAAATGGTAATCTTTTATTGTTTAACTAGTTATTGCCACCGACTTCATCTTACCTTAACTTGCGTTTTAGAGTCAAATTAAATACTGTTATCACTTAAAAGTTACTTAAATCATTTATTCATATTAAATTTTCTTATAATCATTTTTTACGATTGATGATGATGATTACGATGAGATGAGCATAAGCGAAGCTAACCGAACTTCTTTTTGAAGCAACATCACATAAAAACTACTGAACCGATTTGAATGAAAGTTTGTAGAGCTGTAGAGGTTGGGAATGGGTATGTTATTAAAAAAAACAGAATTAAAATATCTAATTCCGTTCAGGAATTATGGTAAAAAAACTGAGGGGGCTCAGCTCAACTCCCACAGAGCATGGCGGCGGATAATAGTTATATATTTATTACACATTTATGCTTGTAGAATTCTCAGAATACATATTATTCTAAATGTTGAGTTAATATAAACCCGCCCGGTATTTGTTATGTAATGCGCGAACCCATAGAAATAAACAAAAAGACAAACAGACCCAAAATATATATTATATTTTTGAGTTCTTTGTTACAGAATGTTATTATCTTTTAATTATATAAATATATATGCGTAGAATTATCTTTCTTTAAATTTATACAAAAAAAAACTTATGACATTAAAACCAAAATGGCGGTAATATGTACGTAGGGGAGTACAAAAAAATGTTTTTCGTTGAGATTAATTGACCGAATATGTATGTTACGTTTTTATACTAACATGGTATTAAGAAATATATTAATCAAGGTTTTAAGTGATTTAATAAACCTTTATTATTAGTTTTGTAATATTACGTCACGATCGCCATATTAGATCGATTAAGCGATTTACCACTCACTTACTCAACATGAAATATCCGAAACTATCTCTCCGATTAACTTAATTTTATATAGTTATTTCTTTTGTGAAGTGGACCTCCACTAAGAACGGATTTCAACTTTTTGCATTTCGCCATGTTTTAAATCTGTAGGAGCCACACACTTAACGCGGGGTTAAGGGTTACTATAGCAACGGTTACGATGACAAAGGTTACCATAGCAACCTAAGTTCTCATCCAAATTAATAGTGTGCCCAGTGAAGCGGGAGGGAATCAGCTAGTTATTTATATAATTATCTACATTGATGAAGATATATTTAACAACTATATTATGGTTTATTTATTTTTTTTGTTGAATAAACAAATAGCAAAATATTCATATATATATATTTTTTAATTGACAACTAAAATCTCTATAACTCTATGAAAAAGTCATTAAGTTCACTCGCTCTTTTGTACATTGTTTTTATATACCTTATACTTTATTCTGAGGTAATACTATTTTAGAAGTATGCTCGTTTGAAGACTAGACGTTGGTACGATGTCATTTCCACCGGACTATAAATAAAGTAAACAAACTATAGATTCTATAAAATATAGATAGATAGATAGAGTCCAATGCGATTGAGATGATAGTTTGCAAAATATATATAATTGAGCTGAGCGTAAACGAAGCTCTTAACCGTTTGGGAGACCTTTTTTGTGTTTAGTTGTCTCCAGAATGCGACGAGATAATTAGCTAAAAATTTTCTCATGTATGTTCGAGTCGAACGCGGATGTTATAACGAAAACAGATTGAAAAAATGTTTAGCCATTCAAAAGTTATCAAAAAAAGAAGAAAGGAGAGGGGCTCAGCTCAACACCCGCCGCACAAAGTTGGCGGATCCTAGTTAAAGAAGCTATTTGACACAATAGAAAATAATTTATTAATAAACATGCAAAAGGAATTGAGGAATCTATCAGACGGTTGCCCTTTTAACCTTAAAATATAATGTCTGATATATCTTTGAAATTTCTTGTCGGTTCTTCTTCAAGGACCTATCTTTTGGAACCGTGCAACTAGATTCTGATGTTTCAGCATAAAAAAAAACAAATTGAATTATCGGATTAATATAATTATGAAATAATTTCATAATATTTTCATTAAGCAGACCTTACTGACAATGTTTTTCACGAGTGAATTTAACATATGTTTTATATATATATATGTATATTTCACCAGAATAATAAATTTAAGCAACTGTTGAGTTTCTGGCCGGCTCTTCTCAACAGAGCAGCATTCCGAGCCGGTGGTAGCTTACATACGGACTGACTATACTGACTTTTTTTGTATTGTAGTAATTGACGATTCAAAAGTGCGTGTAAATGCCTACTTGAATAAAGATAATTTGAATTTTGAATATATATATATATATATATATATATATATATATGTATGTACTCGTATGTTTATATGCAGGTATCAACAGGAGCAAGTCTGAGAGTTGCGTGAAGAGACGCATCAAGCGCAGGTCCAGCGAGGCGCTGCTGTGCGATGACGTCAGACCCTCCGCCTTGAACGTCATGGAGGATAAGACGTAAGATTTAATTAGATCTCTAATTACGTGTTACCTAAGAGGGGGGGGCGGGGGGGGGGTTTCAGTCGAAACAATCAGTAATCTTAATAATATAGAATTTAATTAGACACCTGATTATGATTAGGGGGAGGATAATTTAAAACTGAACTAAATATCACAAAGGGGGGAGGGAGGGGTTATACAGTTTTTAAAGTAGAAACTACACAGACTGTCATTTTAGTGATAGATTGTAATATTTCCTGGACAAGTATAGGAATGTGAAGACAGGAAAGGCAACCAGAAATTAAGAAGGGATTTGTAATATTAAATGATTTGTTATTAAAAACCCATATAATTACTAGATACATTAAATATTGTTTTTAATTAAATATTTGTACCCAGCCCGAGACTGCTATCTGTTGGACTCTATTTAGTTAACCAAGTTTTCCATTGTAAAATATCTTTACAGTTTTATATTTTATACTTAACGACAAATATTTTGTAAGTTTTCTCCATTAAAGGAACTTTTTTCACTAACTGCCCGACGACACCGATTTAATTGCAGCCAAAATATTTACCAAGGAAAAGTAAAATGTCTAAAATACTTTCATAAGTCTTCTCATAAAAAAAATGTAAAAAGCAATTTTGGAGTCTTTCATCTTTTCTGGATATCAGATATGTGGATATCATCTTTGATATGACTTCAAGGATATTCGAAGGAAAGGAAAATATTTTATATAAAACTTGTACTCGTTAAATATTTTTTAATTTAACCTTAAAGTAACTCTACATACTGTTGTCAAATATAAGAAATATTATCAAAATTATAATGTAATTTGTTGATGACACCTCCCTATTCTATCCTTTAGAGTGTGAAGTCCTAAAACTTTCTGCCATTGCGTAAAATAAGCACATTGAAAATTAAAAAAAAAATTAAAAATAATGGAGCCTGAGGTCTAAAAACTTTCTGCCGTTGCCCAAAAATAATCACATTGTAAATTTAAAAAAAAATGTTTTAAAGACAGTTTCCCTTCCAGAGAGCTGAAACCTAAACCTCGTCGCATATCTCTTCTGTCGTTCCTGGCGTCGCTCGCACGTCGCAAACGTCCAACGGAACAGGTGCAGTACTTACAGCACATCGAGTCCGTCCTCAACAACTGTACTTACAGAGAGTCCTGCCGCTGTTTGGACTGTCAGGTGAGTTTAATTAATACGCGCTAAGGGCTATCGTATAAGAAGTCATAGAGGGCGCTACAATAGTTTATTTCAAACACGCTAATAAGTTTACCATATAGCGTATAAAGACAGAGGGCGCCGCATTGCTAAAAGGTCCAAATATTAACAGATCTTTTTGCTGTGATGTTATTGTCTTTTGTAGTTCAATGTATTGAGAGTTTAGAATTTTGTTTATATTTTCCTACTTACTCCGATTTCACTCGCCCTTGTCCCAATCTCGTTGTAAGACCGGGATAAAAAGTAGCCTAAGTTATTCGCTTATTATGTAGCTGTAGGTAAAAATATGTATTCATCGGTCCAATAGTTTTTAATATATCCAATACATGCAAACATACATTCAATCAAATATTTTTACTTTATAATATTAGTATAGATTTGACTTATACATGTGTAAAAAGACGTGAGAGGAGGGCGTATAATGGCGTTTTATTATCTATTTTTATCCTAAAAATAAGGCACTAAAAGTGTCTATCAACCACAAGGTCACTGACAGCCTTTTCGCTATACGATGTTAATATTATAGTTATAGTATATATCATAGTGTAGTGAAACAATTGACATATCGTGTGGAGTGTTTGTGTGTGTGTGTGTGTGTGTGTGTGTGTGTATTGAAAAAGTGTAAAATTAAAGAACTAATTAAACCCTTTATATATAAAAAACCTCAAATACGCAATAATAAAATCTAGTTTAAATTTACTCTATATTTTATGTTGGACCAAACAATAGATATAAAATATATCATTGAAATCGGTTCAGTTTCATACATTAGTACAAACATCGTGACAAGGATTTTATATATATATATATATACAGATAACCAACACACTATCTGTTTGTTTAATCTGTGTATTTAAAACGTTAATTTTGATTAATTAATATTAATGGACTGACTCATAATATAATGATATATATAATAATAATATCACACTTGCATTGAAACGTGACATCAATGTTATTATGTTTTATTTGCAATAACAACCCGTTATCAATTTAAGTGACACACTAAATGACTGACAACGTAAATATATATATTTTTTTAATTGTTAGACTTTCGAGAATAGATCAAAATTAAAAAAAATAAATCTGTATGTTCCGATAAATATTTAAATACTTTTTTGTCTCGTTTTAATATAATCTATGTCTAATTTCTTAACTTTATTTAAATTAAACTGTTTAAATTAGATTATCATAAAATATAGATTATAAAACTTTGCCACTTCTATCCCAAAAAAAAAAGGCTCTAAACTTTAAGACGCGCCTAAAATTATCAAAGTTGATAGTTACATACTTTTAAAAATGTAATAATTATGTAAAGTTTAACAGAGACGATATCCTAGGATTCAAAAGTATCTTATTAATTTTAAGTTTTTGTCGTTTAGATTGGTTTTGCAACTTCAAAGTATTTTGTGTGTCGTAGAGACTAAAAATTATTGTGTAAAAAATGTTAACAGGTGAAGTCGTGGATAAAAGCTAGTATTTCATAAACACGGCAAGTTAATTATTGAAATGGGAAACGAACGTAATATACATACATTACCTTAAATATACAAACTAATTAAACATGAACTGTATTTGTATATCAGCATTTACTCACACACACATAAATATAATACACATTCATATACACAGATATACAAAAACACACACAGATACACATACAAACACAGGCACGCAGCACAAAGTTTGATAAATAATATTACGATTTAAAAGAATAAAATGTACGAAAATTAATATATTCAAACAATCAAAATCGAGATTCTAGAGGTCTCAGGTTCGAGTCTTAGGACAGATTTTATTTTTTAATAAATTAAATTTTTTGTGCTTAAGGTTAAGAATTTAAATTTCTTGTTACTAACTAGTAAAAAAAATCTGAAAGGATTGTAAAAAAAACGGAATATTTGTTAGGTCATTTTATTTCTTAGCCAAATAAAATTATGGTTCAAGTTACTAGATTAAAGCCAAAATTTTATAACCAATAAAAACAGCACCAATACATCATATTATTATCTTATACCTACATTAAAAGAATAACAAATTGTTATATTTATTATATTTGTTTCTCAAATTATTGCTTATTATTTACATTAAAAAACACATAACATTTTTATAACACAAGCCATAAATAAATAAGCATTATTGAACAAATTTGTCAATATCGTATTCTAAATTGGAATCGATGTCGTCTACGGTTATAATTTTTTTTCTCTCTCCTAAACGCAAACATTTTAAACAATTCTGCCCTTTTCTCAGCCAGCATCCCCTATGATACATTGAGTTGCATTTGTCACACATGATGGCACCACTGTCAAATGGATATAAAACCTCATTGTTACCGCAGACCTCACATAAATAGCCCTTCCCAGAACATAACGAGCAGCTGGTTATATGCAATCTGCATATTTCCGTTAGTTCTGTCAATTGAGTTTCAAGACTTCCATCGTTAATTGCTTGCAAGTGTGACATACTGTATTTCTTATTAACATCTCCAAGTTGAATAAATAATGGAGATAATAGACTGGTACCTTCACTACAAGCACATAAGTATCTTCTCATCCATTCCAGATCTTTACGCATTTTATGCACCCATTCCAGCTCGGCAATAAAGCTAAATAATTTTGAATTTACATTCTCAACGTCTATATAGGGTCGGGACCAAGATAAAGTCAACATTTGGTATGCCAATCGTGATATGTATCTTTTTTCCCAATCCCAATTGTGGACGACCCTTGCAGGGATTGGTGATAGGTCGTTCCAATGGCAGGTCCCACAGAAGTACATGCCAGTGTAATCACAAAGACGCGGCTCATTCCAGGCATCTTTAAATGTTAGCGGTGTGCTGCATTCAGCACACTTATACTCCTGGGCTGCCAGACCCTTTTCTGGACATATACTCATCTCAAACTGGCCTTTTTCAGTCATAACAACATGTGCACATACTCTACAAATTTCGTCCACACATTTATAGTGGCAAACATATGCACAATCAGTACACATATATGAACTTTGAACAATACTCCATATTACCCCACTGCAGTGATCACAATACTGTTTTCGATTACTGGTATTTGTTTGCTGTTCAAAATGATGCCCTTTAATAGCTACGCGAGACCTTAATTGACCATCATTGTCCTTCAAGTCTTCTAATCTCAGACGTAATTCAACTAAATAACGTACAAGCCACTTACGTTCGTCGGAACATTGAGGGCTATTTAAAACTAACTCTTTGCACTGATTTATTGCCTTCTCCACTTCTTCTCTTGTGGCGGAACTGTGAATTTTTAGTTTCTTATTCGCTATAGACTTTGGAATGTAGTTCGAATCGTAACTATCGTCTGCAGACACGCATCCTGAGGTAGATGAAGAAGACCTGGAAGTTACATCCACACTTCTAGGACTGCAGCAAATTAAACTATTACGATATTTAGGAGAATCGTTCAGGGCTGTGGCCATGGTGAATGTATTTCCCACTTGTTTTAATTATAATTTTGCTGTCATCGAAACATTTCACTCTACACTTTACTCGTTTACTTTACTTATATAGTTATAGTAATTATGGTTAATGCGTAGGTCGCATTATGTTACGTTTATATATTTTCTTTGTTATGAATAAAATAAATGATGAGTAATGAAATAATAACACACAAATCCAACTGACATCTTTGATCTGACTTTGACAATTAGAAACTTGACGTTTTCGTAATGATTATTGGAATTGTCATATTGGTAGTTCTTATTGGTGTGTTCACAGAAAGGTGTTTTCTTACCATACGCGCATATTATTTAATTTTTATTTAAAGAACATCTGATTTAAAATTAATATTTATGATGGGCTTACAATAATCAGAATATATAAATATCAACTACATTTTTAAACTTAGTGTAATGGTCAAATATTTAACAAAAATAATTTATTTTTATTTCATAAGTGTCAATCGACATATATAAGCTGAAGCTAATTTGTACTGTCTTTTAAAATAATAATAATTATAGTAAAAAATATATCTTTATACTCAAAAGTTTACGAAAGAGATAGCAATATCAAATCTAACAAGTAATTCACCCAAATCACTATAAATAACAATTACTTACAGAGCCGTTACTTCGAATGTGATGGAGAGAGCGACGGATATAGCTCTGATGATGACTACTCCCGGTACAGTATCAAGGAAATGGGGAGCCACGAGCCTGAGGAATTGGATGACGAGGTCTTGCTTTTATATCTAGTCAATAAGTTGCTTCTGTCTGTACATACACATATTCAATACTGATATATTTTAATATATATATCTTAGATGTTAACAAGGATGTTTAGACAGTTTTATTTTCGCATAATTGTTTATTCATTGATGAAGTTAGTTCATTATTTATTTTGGGCTTCAATATTTTATATAGGCATACATATAGTGTAGAATAAACTAATTATATTTGTCAAATTCTTCATATATTACGTTTTTCATCGTAAATTATTACAATGGATAATATTATTATTTTAGGTGTTTGTAGACACTCCGGAAAATGACAATACGTCCACAGACTTACTTCTAGATGAAGGAATACAGGAAGAACCAGTCGAGGAAGTGATAGAAACCGATAGAGAAGACGATCAGCAGTTACAAGTAGAGGTCGCTGCAAGCACCACCGCGATGTTCAACTTGCTTTTGTATCATCCTTTTTCGTGTAGTATCCAATAAAAAAGAACGTGAAAGTTATTTTTTGAGTGTTGGTGAACAACTCGTGAACAGCTATGGCTTAGTATTTGAATTTGGAATTTGTGTCATAAATAGCTTGTTATAGTGTGCTTGGTTGCTTTTGAGGGAAAAATCCATAAGTCGTAATATAATTGTCACTGAATCAAAAGTATTAAAGAATTAAAATTAAATATAAATCATAGTGAGATTATAATGGACAAATCAATCAAATCAAATCCAAAAGTCCAATTATTTAGATCGACGAATAATAACAATTTCTAGGTTATATGAAATGATTTTCAAAACGCGGTAATTTTTAAATATAATAACATTAAAGCTTTCAATGTATTTAAAATAACTAGGGACGCCAACAGACCCTTAATTTCGATTCGCTGCGCTCGCGAAATCTCGGGTGCCGTTTTGCATATTGAGCGAAGCGAGCTCAGTGCAATGACTCATCGTTTTCCATTGACTTCAATAGGATATCAGTCTTTTGACGATTATTCCTCAACATGACATTTAAAAAAAAAATGTGTGTGTAATGTGTCTTTTTGATTGCAAAATTTCATAATTTTCCGTCAAGTAGTTTTCAAGCCTATTCGTGACAAAGAATGTGAAAAAGTCTCCAGTAGAACGCTCCGCTCCCTACGCTCGCTTCGCTCAATAATAATTTCTGTAATAATCGTTATATTTTGAAATCGGAATACATATATATCGCAAAAACATACAAACACAGGAATTGCTTGATTTATAGTAGGCTTAGGAAAAACGCACATTTAAATTAAGTAACTTAAGATATATATATTATGATTAGTTGTTATCATTATATCAATAAGGTAATTTATATAAGTACAGATAAAATTAATTGCAAAAGTTTCGCTTTCCCAAATCTAAATGTTTAATAAAATATATATTACAAATAATAAATCGATCCATTTTCACCATCTATCTTATAAGTTATTTCCTATAATAAAATAATTCCTATATTAATGCTTGGTAGAAATATAACGACAAAATATGTGACAGAACATAGCCGCTATACCTTTAATTATAAAAAAATACAAAAATATAAACATTATTAATCAGCCTTCGTTAGTCAGAATTAATATTCCTATTATTAAGCTTCGTCTCATACTGTTATTCAGAGAAATTATAATTTGGTAAATACAATTCCGCCATTGACACGCTATTTAAAAAAACGGAGGGTTCCAAGAAACAAGCTGGTAAATTCCTATACATTCATTTCGGTGTAGAATAAATAATAACCTATAACAAACAATACTAGTATTTATCTGTGAAGTGTCAAAACACACAGTAATGGTCGTTGAACCTTGATTCAATTTAAAAATACTAAGATAAAATAAGGTTTTAATCATTTATTACAAAAAATGCCTTTTTTTAAATCGTACCTGACAGTTGTGATTTTTTTTAAATTTTAAACAGAGTGTATTTTATATTTTTGTTATTCAGGTAATCAGTAAATATTATTTATTTTTTAAATATTGTTAATCAGAGTACAAAGTATTGTTAATTAATTAATTATGCAGTTTTATCTTATTAAAAGTTAAATATATTTAATGAGATTAGTTATAATATTATGCTAATAGAATGTGTTCAAGTGTTACTAGTTTGTTAGATTTAAGAATATATTTTATTGTAATAATTGCATTTGATCTTTGGAGGTAAGGAGGCAACTGCTTTATGTAATGGCAACATTACATTGGCGGTTACAATAATACAATTTAATATTGCTAAATTGCTGGGAGATTGGGAAATAAATTCGAAGATATATTATCAGATCACTCGTTTGGAATGTATAATTATTAATGCCTTTTTTTAGCTTTTAGATTTGAAATTGTTTAAAAAATCGCAGAGTCGAAGAAAATAGAAACGTGCATTGTCAAAAATAGACCGCTATTTGCTGCCATTGTCCTTAAAATGTAATTCAATACTAATATTAATATGATATAAAGTCCATTTTTCAGATATGTGCCTTTTATTACAAAATAATAGAGTTATTAATTATAAACAGAGAATAGAGTAAAAATTCCAACTGGGCTTTTAAATTTTGAATTTTCATAAAAAAGCAAGATGGAGTCCCAACGCTTCTCTTTTTATATTTTAATACATACAAATCTTTTAATTTGATTTGTTTATTTATATTAATCTTGATTCTTCCAAACATCTAACAAAGACATACTTTTTAATTAAAATTCTCCTTTGTTTATATATTTGTTCTCAAGAAAACGAATATACTATATTAATTAATAATAAAAAGAGCTAAATAAAATCTTCTATATAATACTGCATTTCAATATATTGCTAATATTTTTTTTAATAACCTCAAGGCCTTGTTAAATAGAAGCCCTTGCTATTTTATTATTAAAAACTTGTTTTAAAGAAACATGTATTATGTGAAATATAAATGTCAAAGTTTAAATTAAAGATGGCCATTCTCTTTAAAAATAACGACATTTAGTGATTCCAATTGGTAAAAGATCGATTCGCAATAGAGGTTTGGAAGATTTCAAGAAATACGTTCCTTTTTTATTAAACTAACAATACAGTTGTATGATATTATACACTTATTTACACAAATGTTCATGAAATTTTGTAACACTACGAAATCATTGTAATCTTGTTTTATTAATTACACCTTTTACGGTTATTAGACAGGAATAGAAATAGAATACGATACCGATTGGAATCCTTAAGATCGTTTCGCCAGATCGAGCTATTACTTAAAATCTATCTAAAAGATCGCATTTTAACCCAAGAAACTTGAATTAATGGATCGGAGATCGCCATTCGTAGTTTAAACCTAGTAACATCTATTAGCCTCTTACTGTATAAGTCCTTAGAACTGTTAAGGAATCATTAATATATTTATTCTTAAGGCTTATCATGTAACTTGCTTTGTTTCTGTCAATCAATATGAAACTGATTCCAAAACTGTAATCTAAATATAAATAAAACAAAACCGAAATTAAATTCCAATTTATTCGAGATTACATAATTTCCACATAATGACGGACATTGAAATAAAAACTATTTGTTAAATATTAACAATCAAAATGAAATGTCCTTCGACAAACCAAATTTTACTTCTTAATACAAAATCTACTTTATGTTACAATCACCAGAGGTTATATGAAATTACAAAAGAAATGGATTGTGTAATCTTTGAACCGTTCCCAATAACTTACTGGAGATAGCAGATATATCCATGAATTTCATCTCAAAAACTTATTTATACATTTTAAGACAATTGAGATATTGAAAACGGACAAACATACACTTGTATCCAAATTCTCAGTTCAACGAACCCGTGGGTATTAAATTAAATTATAAATACAGTAAGCACAATTATTTCCCTAGCATGCACCTCTGAAACTCAACTCCCTTCTAATTACAATAAACTAACCTATACTATACTAATATGTACATTTTAACATCTCAATTTTAATACAATGTGCCGCAATGTATACTCTACTACATATCAAATAGAGCATACCCTTCATCATTACATCAGTGTCATAGACCAAGTAAAGAATAGTTTTGAAAGTCAACTCACAAATGACGCTGCATATAAAAACTTCCACATGTAAATATTAAATAAAATATAAATAAATGAATATAAATTTGCTATTTCCTGTTAAATTTATAAACAATAATTCGCTAAATCCAATCCAATCTATATTTATCTATATCCAAAACTTATCTAATCTTATAGTAGACTTATAGCATTATTAAGTTGTGCATTTTTCTATACAGGTACATGATGTTGAGATGTTATCAGTCGGTTTAGAGAAATGTTTGTACGGACAAACATACATCTCTTTGGTGGATGTGATTTTAATTATAATTATTTTTATGTTCTGTTATTAATCCATGATGTATGATAAATACTAATTTCATATCAAAATTTATATTGTATTTATGTCAATATGAAATTTTCATTTAATAATAAAATCATATCCGTAATTTTTTCACTATAATGATAAATTATAAAATTAATGTAAACGGAACTTGGTTTTGAAACAATGAGGTATTATGGCCATTCCAAATACCAGTATATATTAGCTCCACTAAAGGCATGAAACTCAAGGTTTAGTTTCACCATACCAACAGTATTACCAGCAATAGGTTTTAATTTTGCATTATACATCTACATCTGCCATATCTGAATGCAATGTATTTATAAAATGACAATTTACATATTTTCATAATTCATAAAGGTACTATCCGTCAAAAAACATGATTTTTGGAGCGGGTCTTATAAAACTAGGTTAATTTTATTTTAATGGCGAATCATATTAAAATAAATCCTCAATTTCAAGCAGTTGTATCGCTCTTTGGAAACCATCTAAGAGAATGAGAAAATAAAATTTTAATTTTCCTTGTCTACCCACTTCAGCTAATTTAGTTATTATATACTTCAAAAGATAGATACTTTTATCTTTTAAAGACAATCTATTTATCTCTAAGTATAGTTGAAATATTTGAAACGGCCTTTATTTTTCGACGAATACATATTAGAAATACCAAATTAAACATTATGCATGACATGTTTTTTTTTGAAAATTATTCTACATTTATTCTATATATACATAGCGCACCATTCTTAATTTACGACATAAAATAAAATTAAAATTGCATTGAATTGAAATTTCTATTATTAACTACTATTAATAATCAGTAACACTAAGTTATATGCAAAGTGAGCGAGAAGCCTATTCCGATGCCTTAATGATTCTTTGGTCTGCCAGAGACCAAGACTTGTTATGATTACTGCCTCCAGTCTAGCAAGGACCTAGACATGTAATAAATTCGGTCTTAGGTCTAATAAAGACCAAGACATGTAATGGATAGGGTCTTCGATCTAGCAAAGACCAAGACATGTAATGAATACTGTCCTCGGTCTACCAGAGACCAAAACATGTAATGAATAATGGTTTCAGACTTCCAAAGACCAAGACATGTAATGAATACTGGTTTCAGGCTACCAAAGTCCAAGACATGTAATGAATAGTCTTTGGTTTAGCAAAGACCAAGACATGTAATGAATACTGTCTTCGATCTACCAGAGACCAAAACATGTAATGAATACTGTCTTTGGTCTATCAAGGACCAAGACATGTAATGAATAGTCTTCGGTCTAGTCAAGACCAAGACATATAATGAAGTATTCTAGCTTTATAGTTGATATCTTCAAAGTTTGTCTAATCAAGTTAATATTATGCTAACCGCCAGCGGTGAAATCAGTCCTTACACTGTACTGAGCATTACAAATGCTGTGACAACAAGCACAAAGAAATAATTATCTCTTTCCTTTAGTATAAACTCTGTACAATTAAATTATAGGATAAGTTATGTTTAGACTATACTCAATTTATTACTCTCAAAGGCAATTATTATCTAAGAAATGAAAATTATTTCTATAAGAATCGATTTCATATTCAGATTATAATTACCATTTTTGTAACAAATAAAACCGTCATGGAAGATTATAAATAGTTAATTATTTTTCATTCCCTATTTATAAGTGTGCGTCTAAATGAATATGTCTGTTATTTCTATTCAAAGATATTTAGTTCAAAGGAGGCGATATCTTATTAATATAATCCGATATTTGTGGCTTCATGGCTTTAAAGTAAACTAATTGAGCAAAACTAAACACTTCCAATTGTCTATAGCCCGCTAGATAGAATATCACGTCTGGCAAGGCACTGGTTGTAGAAGGGCTTAAGTTAGTATGCATTTAGATTTTGTAAGAATCAATATTTCCTTATGTTCGGGAAAGCTTGCTTTGTATCAGCTTTTAAAGAATCGTAAATCTAAATTGTCTATAACGTTTCGAACATCCTCGAAGTACGTCTTCATTTGATGAACATTTGACATTTTTCTCACTCAAATACTATTTATAAGATGTTACTTTTTAGTCAGTCATTGTCACATATGTCATAATTTCTTGCAAAATAATTTGTTTACATTGTACTCAAATCTAAACAACCAGATATTCTAACTTATCACTGATACACTATCACTAACTGTTATAGTCCTTATCACAACGGTCATCGTGATCCCAGTACTTGTGGTTTCTGGGCACTTCAGTCACATGCTTCCTTGGAGGAGATTTATCACTGTTCCTTCTCACCCTCCCTGACCGAGAGTCACGGGAACTTCTCGACACTGATCGTAGACGTTCACCATCACTCTCATCGTTCACGTTATCCTTGGACAGTTGTCTCGTCCAGTTCTTGTTTTTCGCGTCGTCCTTTTCAGGTTTCTCCTTTCTCCAGTTTTCGACTGGACGTCTGCTTGAGGTCTTTTGGACTTCGTTGTTCACTCGCTCAACTCTCTCAACTCTCTCCTGTGTAGGTCGTTCGGTGTATTGCGGGACAAACTCTGGAGCGTTGTAATTCGGTGTACTACCAAAATTCTGAATATACGCTCCGTCACCCTGCTGGAGATAGTTCACGTAGTTCTCTTGGTAGTTAAAGGGCGGAGGGTAGTCGGGGACTGCGTAATTTTGCATATTTGGCGGCATAACTGTGGGATTGAATACCGCTTCGGTTTCATCTTTCTTTTCATCTGTTTGCCTCCATGAGTTCAGGTCATATCGTTTGGTAAGATTATTTTTAGTGGTCCAAGTGTCAAAGTTGTCTTGAGTCAGTTGTTCCTGTCGTAGTAATCCCGCCCCAGCCCCCAGAATAGGCCTCAACTTGGGTTTTGTGTCCTCGTCTTGGTTGATGCTTATTTGAGACAAGTTTTGGCTAACTTTTTCTGTGTCTGAGCTGTCCGATCTATAATCTTCCTTGCTTTTCTTCCATGAACCGTAGCTGACTTCACTGAAGTTCTCATCTGTGGTCAAATCTAAATGTGCTGCATAAAACTGCTGCAGGGTGTTGGGAAGTGGAAGGAATTTGTTGAGGCAGAGATCAGCAGACAGCAGCAACCATATGATGCTGACAGGCGGCGGAGTCAGTAAACGCAGTCTAATAGATATCGATAATTCATCCAATTCTTGGGATAGCACAGACAGCAGTTCCCTTCCATTTTGCATGAGCTGAAAAATAAAAATAAATTTAAGTTTATACATGTCACATGTTCCATGACACAAGTCATTACAAATTATCAAGAAAAGGATACAGAGCTAATCCTAGACAAGTGAGTAATAAGTTCATGATTCTTTGTGATTGACAGGGATCAAACCAAGTATTGGTCAATATACTAACAAAAATACGACTACAGTAAGTACCTGTGGTTGTCAATTAAAGAATATTTTGACTAGCGTAGAACTACTTGAAAAACAGGCAGGGGTGATAAAAGGAAATTAAAACATAAACAATAAGAGGTAAGGAATAAAAACTCCAATATATCACATTAAATGATACGCCGTTTGCGTTTTGAGCGAAGCGAGCCCAGTGTATTGACTCATCGTTTCCCATTGACTTTAATGGGATATCAGTTTTTTGACAAGATATTTAAAAAAAAATTTTTTTTTTTGAAGACATTTTTCAAATATTTTTTTTCTACAAATTCCTGACAAAGAATGTCAAGTCTCCAGTAAAACGCTCCGCTCATTTCGTTCGCTTCACTCAATTTATATTATTAAACTACACACACAATATCGAATGCCTAATCTTCGATCACTCTTAATGTGAAGTTATGTTCTTGGTGCTTATTATTGGACCACCCATATACTGATATGTATAGTATTTAGTTAAAATGAACGGCTATCACCTGCGTGGCAAGGCTGCGGTGCGCTCGCAGGTCGTCACTAGCGAGCAACGCGCGCATGTACTGAAGCAGCGGGCTGGCCAAAATGTGCACCTTATTTCCGTTGCACAGCCGAGCCTCTGGAACGATAGACAGGTAAAGAATAAATATTCAAATCGTCCATCTGACTATAAATATTCATGTGATCTAGGAATATTTGTAGATAGAGTTGATATAATAAAATAAGAGTAAAAAAAATGTGTATGATGGGATTTTACCTGCAAAATAGTCTCCCATGAGGTTCGCCGCATTTATCAGGTATATTGGATTTGATTTCTTCAATGTTTCCAGTTCTGTAATAATTAATAATTGAGATATTTACTATTCATACAATACATTGTAATGTTAAAAAAATAGCACTGAATAATTATATATTACATCTGCAGAATTCAAAGTTTGTTGAACCCACATATTTTGTTGCTGCCTTCAGCAAATTCAAATAGTAAAATACACCTAAGTCTGTTTTTACATGGGTTTTTTTTACACGGTTTTGATATAACACGGTTTAAAAATAAAATATTTTAAATTTTTTTACACGATTTTATTCCATTTAGCACGATAACATTTTTGGGCTTAATTTTCTTTTTGTCAAATTTAATTTCTGCGAAATATGTTTATATCACAAATTATACAAGGAAATTTACTGGTCAGAGCAATAGAAATGTGTTAATATTTTGTGAATAATCTTCAATAACTATGCTTGTAAAAATAAACATTGTATATGTGATTTAATTAAATAAACATGAATACTTGTTCTTAAAAAATCCTTGTTTTCACTAATTTTAATAGGTTTTAGAGATTAGGAACCAATCACCTATTTTTGCATACGATCAATATCTATTTTTACACGGTATTTTCTGGAACCAATCTACCGTGTAAAAACAGACTTAGGTGTACTGAAGATTAGTTCGTAGAAACTCACTGGTGAATGTTCCTTGCATGACAACGTTGAGGAGTGCAGCACGCAGCAGCTGCTGGCGTTGTTGACGAGTGAACGACGCACCTACGGCTGCAAGCTTCCGACATGTTACAGCGCTCTGCAGTGCTGCAGCACGGAATGATGAGAAGGCTTGTCTGTGGAGACATTATAATTATGTTACCATCAATAACCACCAAATTTATTATTTGTAAATTATTGTAGCAGTTGTTGTATTTTGAAATTGTTGTGCAATTATGCACAGAACCACTTCCACCAATATGAACAGGGTTGGAGCTGAAAGCTGCTTCAAGCTATAATTATAATTAAACCAAAAATATACATGTTATATTTATTGCTTGGCTTATTTATTACTGTTTTTTTCAGGTACTTGAGCGCAAATGGACTTTTTTAAATACCAAATCACTTACTGCAATCTTGTTTCATCTGGACACATAGTAGTAACTGTGGTTTCAAAATGGCGTAACTTTCTATTGAACTGTATCCCATCTTCACCAGGGGAAAATTGTTCCAGCTGAAATTAATACATTTATGTAAATATTTACTCCATTAAAGTTAAAGATTAAAATTTTGCAATTAAATACTTTAGTACATTGAAAAGTCTAACAAGCAATAAAATAGCTATTAAAAAATATGAATAAAAAAAATTGTTTACTCAAGAAGAGCACAACAACAGCTTAACATAAAAGAAAATACAAACCAGCACAAGCAAAGGTGCAAACTGCTCATCCACATGCAGCAGTTCAACTAAGGAGTCTTCACTCTCATCCTCCTTGTCCTCCATTGTGTCGGACTCTGGAAGAATATTTACTATTTACATAGATTAAAGGTAATCAGTGATTCAATAGCAACATGTTTAAGTATACAATGAAACTATTACAAATGACCTAATTTTAACAGGCATATAAATGGATATGCTATTAAAAGTTTAGAAATTATTTTGCCAATGAATAATATTGATGTACATCTAAGTCTGTTTCAACACGGTCTTTTTTTACACGGTTTGAAAATAAAATATTTTTAATTTTTTTACACGATTTTATTCCATTTAGCATGATTAAAAATTTTTTGGGCTTAATTTTTTTTGTCAAATTTAATTTCTGCGAAATATGTTCATATCACAAATTTAGGGGAATTCCCTTTTTGTGCATACAAGCAAATTTACTGGTCAGAGCAATTGAAATGTGTTAATATTTTGGGAATAATCTTCAATAAGTATGCTTGTAAAAATAAACATTGTATATGTGATTTAATTAAATAAACATGAATACTTGTTCTTAAAAAATCCTTGTTTTTCACTAATTTTAATAGGTTTTAGAGATTAGGAACCAATCACCTATTTTCGCATACGATCAATGTCTTTTTTTACACGGTTTTTTTCTGGAACCAATCTACCGTGTAAAAACAGACTTAGGTGTATAGTTACAATTACCTACAATAACGTAAATTTTAATTTTTATGAATAAAACAAAATAATTTCAGTATATAAACACAAAGTTTGACAAGGACTATTTGTTTGTAAGTTTGAAAGCGTGTCATCATACCAAGTTATCACAAAACTGCTAATATTTTATATTTATTCCATTATGAAAATTAATAACTAAAATAACTGAATTTGTTACTTAAAACAAAAATCCAATACCTGTAGCCCTCGGACTGAGCTCGGTTAGTGTTCGAGCATTGGTATCCTCTTCAGAGTCACCAGGTCGTGCCTCACGCAGGTGATGCCTCCCACTGTAACCCCGACCACGGCCAGATGACATTTTATACTGGAATCAAAAAAGATATAAATAAAAACTAAAATATAGTAATAAGTTAACAAGTTTTGTTGTAAGTAATTTTATAGTAAAAAACTAGTTATATTAATGCAGATATCCTAAACGAGTTATTGCTCATATCTTGGTTTGCGAGAACTACAAAGAAAATTACTTATTTATCATTGGATGTATTTAAGACTATTTCAGTTATAATATTATCTGTTTAATTTTAAGGGGTTTTATAATATTGGTTGTAAGGTCATATGTAATATATTCTATATATTATTTCAATTGAACTATAAAATCTAAAATATATCTTACAAATTCAAGTGATAGATTTTGAGATTATCAAACAAAATAATATTATTATAATATATATTATATAAAAAATACGTGTTTTTATCAGCTGGTTATGTTTTACAATTAAATATATACTACAGAAATAACTCACTACAATATATTCATTTTATTTCTATGGTAATTTCTTCACATTGTTTTTACGAAGACATGACTTTATTAAATAAGCAACAACTCATTGCCAATCTTATTATAAAGATTTCAACTAAACAGATTTCATCATATAAGTAATATAAACACTTTAACATGACTCATATCTTCTTTGTTGTCAACATTTTGGCTTCTCAAGATAACTATTACGAATATATATTGACAGTGATAAATGGAAATAATGGCATTTCATGAGTTATTTTTAATTCTTTCGTTATATGATTGTGTCTTAACAAATGTATCTTATGATTAATATTTTTTAATCAAATACATATAAATAAAAAAATGTTTTCCATATGGTATGGTGTGGTAAAAGGTTATTTTATATGAACATAGTCTTACTACTAAAATGTAAAAATATAAGTTTAAAAATAAATTAAGTATAATTTTGTCACTACACAAAACCATGTCATTTATACCGGATTTATCTTTAAGATGGTATTTCTGAAGTCATTATTACCATCTTACGTTCATCGCAGCAAGGGCAGGTATAAATTTAACATTTACTTAGCGTGACGCGTAAATAACGGTATATTTACTTACTTGTTAAATTATCAACTTGTAATTGTAAAACAAACTGACACTGTCACAATTTTTTTTTATTCAATATATCTCGAATCGGAATTAAATGACGTAAATGCCTAAATGAAACTGTTTCGAGATTTCACTTCATGTTTTATTTATAGTGTCCTCGATATGACCTGTGTTGAGATTAGAATATACTTTATTAAAACTGTCCGCCGGTAATATCTTGATGACGAAGTTCGAAATTTTGGTTCGCTATTGATTACCACGCGACACCATTTTTAGAGTCATCTGTAAATTATTGTAAGCAAAATAAAAAACAAATTTAGTGATCAAATGTAACTCACCTTAAGTTTAGGTTCTAAGATAGTTTTGTTAGTTATTTATTTCTTAGTTGTTTCACGTAGCGGTTGTCATGCATTTCGTTTCCATATTGGCGACCGCGACGCTAGTGATTTGAAAATTTCGAATGTATAGACAATACCAGAAAATCCGTATAATAAAATAGGTTTATTGTTTTACCGACAATAACATAAAAAAGTATATATATTTTAAATTAAAGTTTGGACTAATAATCTACAAATATTTTATTATAACAATTTATCAATGGATTATTTGGTTATCATGTCTTTTTTTGCAATTTTATTTTGTCGTTTTTTGCATTTTTTTTTAATATTTAATAAAATATATATATAATATCATTAAAAAAAGAAATAATACTTAAATTATAAACTTTTTTATTGTGTACCTTAAAATAAAACAAATTATTAATTTCTTTTACTTTATATCGGTTTATCGGTTTTTCATATTCGATCGACTAAGTTGACATTACTGTTTTTGTGTTGGGAAATGAGGAAAAGTGGAAGGGATTGCGATTCAGTTTGTTAGGTGATTTTGTATATTGAAAATTTTCAAATATAATGTAAATTGAAAGTAAAACCGCCTATTTACCTCTATTTATCGATCTTTTACCTTTTCTTCTTAATGTTTTAAATCAATAATCAATAGTTAATTCTGAGTTCAAGTGTTATTTTGTCCTTAACAAATTATCATCACTGCGCTTCTATTAAATTATTTGTATTATTGATATTTTAAAAATAGTAAATATCGATTTATAGAAATAAAGTTTTAAGAAAACAAAAATAATAACAGTATTTTACGACGCTGTAAATTCGGTTACGTGATATTCTAAAGTCGTTCTGTAAAAAAAGCCGCAAGTTAGAGTGCGTGTATCGCAATTGTTAAAAATATAAAATATTATACAAAATGTCTGACGGTCATGGGGAACCTAATACTCATAGAAAGGAGAGTGTAGGAGCCGCAAACGTAGCCAGTGATAGCCCTGTAACGGACCCTGGTCAAGTTCGAGGAGTCAACACCGACGCAGCGTCTGCTGGCAAGTTTGAGGGACAGCGCGGGAAATCTGGTGCTCTAAAAAAATCGGCAAGATATAGAAGCAGGTCTCTATCAGCATCCTCCGCTGATTCATACAGCTCTACATCATATACAGGTTAGTAAATATATATATCTATTTTCTTGTACTGTGATTGTGATTAAAAATATTTGAGTAATGTCTAGTTATAGTTTGTATTAAGATTTTAAATTAAAAGCAACAATACATTTCCAAAATTTAATTGTTATTTAGGTAATTTAATACAATTATAATACATCCATGGTACAAATATTTTAATAGTAATCTAATATTAATTATTAAATCTCTTAATAACTTATATTTTTTATAATTTTTATTAAGAATTTTGTATTATTTTATTTATTTTTGACATAGCAGCAACAGGGCGGTACTGTGAGTGAAATAATTGTATACGAATATATTATAAATATAAAAATCATGTCTAAATTAATTTGCTAGTTGTATTATTAAAAGTGATAAATTTATGACAATCACTAGTATTTCAATTAAATTATACATATCATAGTAAGGTATGTTATAATTATTTTAAAAAACAAATACCATAGTAGATGGCATTCCTATATACAGAATATGGAATATTATTATATATATATCATTTATGCTATGATAAACATTTTCAATAAAAAAACTAAACTTTTAATCATTAATTCATTATAATTATTGTAGTTTTGTAATAATACTTACATATTACATTTTTTTTAATACAATTAACACAATAAATTTATATTAAAAAAATTATAATTCATTATTGTCTGTGTCTTTATATAAATATTAACGTAAGATCTTAAGTTTCCCTGCTCCTCCCTCTGTCAACACTCCTATCTTTTCCAATTACTTGAGGATTGTGAGTCACTGCAAATTTATGTTTCTGTGTGTATTTGCTTTTGTAACTTGTTAAATTATAATTAGGTATACAATATTGCACTATTCCTAATAACTTTTTATAATTAAATATTTAATATGTTTGTTATAATTTAGTGTTTATTGTCATTATGGTTATTCTCTTCCCTTCTTACTTTGATTGTGAACAAATGTGTTCACTACTTTATTTTTATTTTTTTAAATTAATAATTTAGCTTATGTTGTTATGGAAGAGCAGAGTCTTCTGGCACAGGGATAAATAGACTATCCTTAATAGAAGATATCTACTTTATTTGTGTATTGATGATTATTTGAAGTGAAATAAATTATTATTATATTATGGTATTTAATGTAAATTTTTAATAAAACCAACCGTGATCTTGTTTCAAATCAAAATTTAAGTAAAAATCTGTTTTATAACAGAAAATTAAAAAAAACAAAATAGAATAATAAATAGTGGTGGTGCTATTCCTACCATATGCTATTAAATATTAGTTACCATCGCCTATCAATAACTATTGCTACAAAGTAAATAGTAATTTATTAGTTTACATTCTTCACTACCAAGACACACTACTTAAAAAGTAAAACTAGAAACCTATTTCATTTACATTATTTAAAATTAAATTATATTCAAATTGTATTCGTCTTTTTTCTTCCACTTTTAGTTAAATAATATTGCTGCTAAGTATTTCTTAACTCCGCTGTTGGGGTCTCTCTTTCTTTCTCCCTCTCTCCCTCTCTTTACTGCAAGTTAGCAGTTTGATTTGATTTGATTTGAGTTTGACAGAATCTCCAGCAAAATAAATATGTATACCAAATTTTGGTTTCATGTTTAATTTGAAGTCTTATTGTTATTTTTATATCCTTTTGCTTATTTTCAATAATTTTATATACACAACATTACAGTCAGTAACAATATGTTGCCCTAAATACCTTGAAACTTATAAGCATTCATTTCTAGCAAACAGATTTATGGTATATATGTGCGTGTATTACCATATACATGTGTGTGTGAGCGTAATAAATGCTTATAAATCTTCCATGTCAAGGTGTTTAACTTGACCAACTCGTTCAGTTTTCAACTTAACCTGATTAGTTTATAAGTTTAATAGACTAGGGGCGCCAACACACCCTCAATTTTGACTCGCTGCGCTCGCGAAATCTCGGGTGCCGTTTGCATATGGAGCGAAGCGAGCCCAGTGTATTGACTCATCGTTTCCCATTCACTTCAATGGGATATCAGTTTTTTGACATGATATAAAGAAAAAAAATTTTTTTTTGAGAACATTTTTCAAATTTTTTTTAAACCATCAACTTATGTGTGTCTTTTTGATTGCAAAGTTTCATAATTTTCCGTCAAGTAGTTTTCGAGCCAATTCGTGACAAAGGATGTAAAAGTCTCCAGTAAAACGCTCCGCTCACTTCGTTCGCTTCGTTTAAAAAAATTAAACTAATTTACAATAGTTTAAAATTTAAACATACAACGAACTTACATTTTATTTAAATTTAATTTAACAAATTATATTAATAAAGTTTAGTTAAAATACGTTAAATATACATATAAACAAATATGTATGTAGAATCTCTTTTACGTACTATTAGGAGATTAAAGTTCTGTTAGTATGGAGGGAGCTTCAATTCAATAAGACAGTCTCCTAAATGATATACAAAGTGATTGCTTATGAATTATGTATATATTATTGTTTTGTTCACACTACTCTATCACTAAAAGTGATTTGGGTTAACGAAGTGGTAAACTGAACTGTACTACCTTAATATTAAGGTTCAATTTGTATTAAATATTAGTTTAATTTACATTAAAATTATATTGTTTATTATGTTACTAATAAAGTTTGTCAATAGTTCAAATTGGTTATATAAAGTTTGTGACTATTGTTTTGTATAATTTGATAAAAACGCACGTTTTCTTACAATATTGCGTTAGCTTTAATATAAATATTTATTTTCCCCACTTCGGGACATTTAGAGGGTGTTATAGTCATTCTAGAACAAAATTATTTTTATTTAAATTTTTAAAAAAGTAATAGATTTTTTTATTTTTTAACATTGGAGTTAAACAATATAAAAAAAAACAGTCCATAATCAATCAAGCAGTTTTGTTCTAAAAGCCTGCTCAATGCCAAGTCTTCAATCTGAGCCCGTCTCGTCTACTCCATTAGATATTCTAAATATTTATCTACATACAGACAGTTTGTCTACGAACTCTTGTCTTGAAATGTTATTAGGCATTTTATATTGTACATGACGTACTCGCGACTACTAGTTATAGAAATTGGCACACAGTGTTATGTTACTTCACTGCTTTTACAACTATATATATCTTATAAATAATGGATGGTCCTAATAATTAATAATAAATATTTCATTCGATGATACCCTATGGAAGGGTCCAATGACTTGAGTCTCAATAAAAAATATAATTTGTCAACAAAAATGTATTTGATTATAACTATATCGAAAGATAATATAAGAAATTATAATGCTTTGCTTAAAAAAACTCTGATCTTAGTGAGAGGGACTAATTGTCTCTTCCCGTGACGTTTAGGTCAACCGTTGGTTTTTGGTGGATAGTCTTAAAAATCCCTGTTTGGCGGGTAGTCAGTCCTCCAAAGCACCACTGTCATCACCTTGGCGGTGTAATAAAGAAGGCGCGTAGAGGAGGCATAATTTCAAATTCTGCTGACTCAGCAGTAATTAATAACTATAAATTTTCATGAAATTTCTTACAATCTGTTACCAAGCTCTTTTTAACAAGTCTTTTGTATTTTGTATGAGATGTAAAGAAAAGGAAGACTAATGAATATTAACTTTGTATTAACTATTTACGACAACATGGAAGTCGTGACATAATATACTTTCCATTACGTATGTTAATTTTTAAAAAATATTTAAGATATTAAAATAAAATGTATTAACACAGCATAGAATGGTATTAGGTCGTATATTTATGAATCATACTGACTAATACGACACGGTAGCTTAATTGGTAGCGCGACGGGACGGTTTCCCAGTTGTCCCAGGTTCGTGTCCTGTCCGTATTTTAAAATTTTTCTTTGTATATTTAGTATAAAATTTTTGTATGTACATTTTCAAATATTAAACTGACTTAATTACTAATATATGTTTAAATTAAAACTAATTATGATTTTTTATCTTAGTAAAGCTATACTATAAATATAATTAAGAAGTAAGTCTGGTCCGAATAAAAAATCTCCGAATTACGTAAACTAAATACAATGACAGTAAGAGAACTAGAAAACATATTCTGTACATTGAAATAAGTTTGATATAAAAAATATTATATTATAATTGTTAATAAACAGATAACATATGTAAAAATATGAGCACACAAATTGTTTTCCGGTTTGTGAGGATATGAAATAAGATGACACCGACATTCAAGCTTTATGACAGTGACATTAAGGCTTTTATGACCTAGTATATAAAATAAGCCCTTTAAGTTACCAGTTCCAAGTAAACATGACAGCGCTATTAAAAGTTATAATAAGCTGTCACGATATCATGTAACAAGAAATGACAAAGGTTGGTTTACTAAAATTACCGAAGGTTTTCAATTCAATATCCAATTTTAAACGCTCTATTGGATACGAGAAACAGCGTCCACCAATCACAAGCTCGCTAACAGCTAGCAGCCTTTTCACTATACGATGTTAGTTTGCTAGTTGATGTAGTGCTTGATAGATTGGATAATGAAATAAATGGCTGCAATAAAAACCATTGGAGGTTGATGACAATTTACTCACCAACCGTCAACTCTCTCCCTGGACACGATTAAAGCATTTGAATGAATTTTAACTTAGAATCTGACTTAAAATTAGTTGTATTAATCAAACTATTTGTGTCAAATAATAAAAAATAGATCTTTCGAAAGGGACCCAATAAACTCTCTATATCATCGCCATTAGATGTCACAAAACTAACTTTACACTATCCCTATTTTATAGGTAATCAAATAATAAGCCAAGATATAAAGAATAGTTAATTAAAATATTAATGTTTCCTGGTCAATAATTTCCTATCTCACATATTAAAGTGTCAGACGTTGTTTATTTGATTTTGGAACTCGACATTTTATAATCTAACTGTCAAGATAGTGACATTATCATTCCGGTGGATTTATTCGGAGTTAGGATGTGTTACCACCACACTCTATTAATTAATCTCTAATAATTTAAATAATTAATAAAATTAATCTAAAGTGTCTGTTTGTAATTCCTAATTAACAGCTTATCATTAAATGCATATGAAAGTATATATGGTACTTACACAAAAAACATTCTTACTGTCTGTTAGTTGCGGCTAATTTCTGAAATGGCTGGACCGATTTTGATAGTGCTAATTATTTTTTTTAATTATGACATTCAAATTGATTCTATATTCCATATTTCACATAGACCGGAGAATACTTTTTAATTGTGTACTGAGCTGATTTTGGGCGGTATTTTACACATTGACCGGAGAATACTTTTTAATTATGAATTAAGCTGATTTTGCACGATATATTTCACACAGACTAGATAATACTTTTCCTATTCAATTTTTAACCAAACTTTTAACAAGTACCTTCAAATGGATAATCTTTGATTTAGTCTATGACCCAGAGAGGATTATGGGGTCTGGTAAAGGATTAGAGCATCCTTTGTAGTCACCTTTGTAGGACTTTGTGACTTGAAGGTAGGTTATAATCCTTTTATTATTATCTATAAAATTTACATAAACCAAAATAGATATAGTTACAAAGTGAGTTCTATATTAACATTTTATAAAATTCTTTAATATAAGTATTGTAATTTTAGAAACTACGTAACAAAAAATCATCTTCACCTACCAGGATTCGAAGTTTTGACCTTTCTAATACGGCAGCCATAGCTTCGCCAGCTCAGCTCTTTATGTCACATATCTTTACTCGTCTTTATGATACTACTTCATAAAAGCGAATACAGACACATTCTATATGTAATCGTCTTTATCGTAAAAAATCGGATGTTATATAGAAAATTTTCCTCTAAAATATCAACGAAATCCAGAGCATAAGACAATATAATTATTATATAATTACACTTAAAATATTGATAGGTATTGTTATTGATAAGAGAGATAAAACACATTATAACACACATACACAACCCACTCACACGTGGACATCAAGCACGCACGCACGTACTCATGCACTCATAAACACACATACATACACATGTTATAATGTGTATGTGTGTGTCTGTGTATGTACACGTATATATGTCTGATATACGTGTCCACACACAGACACACACACATATTTATAACAATAAAGAGCACTTGTTTTGTTAACATGTACATTTTTTCACACTAGTATTAAAGAGCAGATGAAACATTAATTATAGAACATTTTTAATCTTCCATTATCAGCTTCATTCAGAATTCCAATTGTGTGATTCGTATTGTTTTAAAACCGGATAACTATTATAAAAGTGGCTTTTTGATGAAATATAGCTACTAAATTTAATTCTAATCGTCTGTACTAATATTATAAAAAGGAAAGGTCTGATTGTATTGTGTTGGTTGTATGTTTGCATGTGTTCGATGTTCTCAAAAGTAATGAAGCGATTCTAGTAATAGGTATAGACTTTTTTCTTTTTTTTTTTTTATGGAAGAGGAGGGCAAACGAGCTGGCGGGTCACAGATGACTTGTGATCACCGCCGCCCATGAACTCTTGCAACATCCGAGGATTTACAAGAGTGTTGCCGGCCTTGTAGGTAGAAGTAGACGCCTTTTTTGAAGGTACCCATGTCGTACCGATCTGGAAATACCGCCGAAGGGAGTTCGTTCCACAAGCGAGTGGAACGTGGAAAAAAGGTCCTTGAGAACCGCACAGTGGAAGATCGCCACGCATCCAGGTGGTAGGGATGGTAAAGAAGTCGATGGCGCGCTGTGCGGTGATGAAATTCGGCGGCAGGCATCAGATCGAATAGTTCTTCGGAACACTCCCCGTTGTAAATGCGGTAGAAGACGCACAAACAAGCCATGTCTCTACGCAATGCCAAAGAGTCCAGCCGTTCGCAGAGCACCGGGTCCCCGACAATCCGAGCGGCTCTCCGTTGCACGCGGTCAAATGGTAGAAGCTGATATTGGGGTGATCCGGACCAGAGATGAGAACAGTACTCCATGTGTGGCCGGACCTGCACCTTATAGAGCGCAAGTCTTTAGCCAGGTTTGAAATACTGCCTCGCTCTATTAATCACTCCCAATTTCTTCGAGGCCAACTTGGCCTTGCTCTCCAGATGACCACGAAACTGACAATCGCTCGAAATGTCGAGACCCAGTATTCTGATACTTGGCGAGGCAATGAGAGGGGTGCTCTCAAAGAGCGATGATACGACAAATGGGGTTTTCTTAGTGGTAAACGCGCAAACTTGTGTCTTTAGGGGATTGAACTGAACGTGGTTCAGTTCACCCTACTCAGAGACCATCCCCAAGGAAGTCTCTATAGAAGACACAAGTTTCTTTCGGCACTCGTCGACGTTTTCCCGAGAGAGACCTGCACGGCCGGAATACACCGCATCCCCAGTGCTGTCATCCGCATAACAATGTATGTTGGAGATATCCAACATATCATTGATGTGCAGGAGGAACGGAGTTGGGGATAGCACGCAGCCTTGGGGTACACCAGCGTTCACAGCTTGGGGTCCGAGCAAAAACCGTCGAGAACGACCTGTATGCTCCGCCCAGTGAGGAAGCTGGTGATCCACTTGCATAAACTCTCGGGAAGCCCATAGGAAGGTAGCTTCGAAAGAAGCCCCTTGTGCCATACACGATCGAAGGCTTTCGCCATATCCAGACTAACTGCCAGACCCTCTCCCTTGCTTTCAATAACAGCTGCCCAACGGTGTGTAAGATACAACAGAAGATCACCAGCCGATCGACCATGGCGAAAGCCATATTGCCGGTCATTGACCAACTGGTGATCCTCGAGGTAGGTTAGGAACTGTTTATTGATAATGCTCTCCATTACTTTGGAGAGCAGAGAGGTAATGGCGATAGGTCTGTAGTTAGCTGGTTCCGAGCTATCACCTTTTTTAGGGATCGGATGGACAAGGGCACGCTTCCATGTGACCGGGACTACGCCTTTAAGGTAGGAGTACCGAAATAGACGCGTTAGCACTGGAGTCAACTCAGGGGCACACGTTCGTAGCACCAATGGAGAAATGCCATCCGGCCCACTCGACTTATGAACGTCCAAGGAAAATAGAGACTGCCTAATAGTTTTCTGCCGAAAAACTATTTCCGGCATTGAGCTCTGACACCGCGGGATGATAGGCGGTGTCTTCCCCTGGTCGTCCAAAGTCGAGTTGGAGGCGAAAAGAGTGCCCAAGAGATCGGCTTTCTCTTTTGCCGTGTGGGCCAGAGAGTCATTCCCCATGTGCAACGGCGGTAGGGACGGCTTTCTAAAGTTTCCCAGAGTGGCCTTTGAAAGCGCCCAAAATTTGCGCGTGCCAGGCCGGTACTTTGCCAGCTGATCCCCAATTTTGACGACATGCTTGAACTTTGCTCTAGCGATTTGCCGTTTGAAGAATCTGGAGGCACGATTATATTTCCTCTTCAGAACTCTAGAGTTCGGATCCTTAGTGACTAACGCATTGACCCAAGCTTGATAAGCCTGCCGTTTGCCAGCTGCTGCAGCCCTGACAGACGCATCAAACCAAGGCCGCGATCTGCCACCAAGTGGTACCACAGAGCTTGGTACAAATAGTTCCATGCCCTGTAGTATCACATCAGCTACAGCCGCAGCGCAGTCACTAGGATCATCGGAAGGGAAACAAATCGGCCCCCATGGGTTGCATCCTACCCAAAAAAAAAAAAAAGGACCGCATTCCATCCCAATCCGCTGACTTGTAGTGCCAAACGCGTCGAGTCGCAGGTGTTGTGCGAGCCGACCGTTGAATGGGCACTACACTCCGTACCAGACAGTGATCAGAGAAACCTAAGGGAGCCTCGACAGTGATCTGGTACTTTTCTGGATGTGTAGTCAGCAGAAGATCCAACAAAGAGGGCGTGTGGCTGTCCACGTCCGGTAGACAGACCATTTGCCAGAGCAAAGTCAAACACAGATCTCCCCGCGCAGTCGGTGGCACGTGGCCCTAGCCAACCGGCATGGTGCGCATTAAAGTCCCCTAGGACTACGACTTCGGCGGAGGGAGTCTGTGAAAGCAGATCGTCAATCTTCGCCTGAACATGGCCCATGAGTTGATCCGTTTCTGCATTACCACTATGGGACCTGTAGAGGCACGCGTAGACTCTGACATGGTCGTCCATGTCCACGCGTAGCCAGAGTATAGACAGGTCCCGACCTTCAAAAACCTGAAGGCGACGGTAGCAGATATCCTCCCTTACGAATACAGATACCCCGGCGTGTGGTATAAAATGGTGTTCTAGTTTATACCCGGGGTATGACAGGTACGCTGTGTCGCTAGGTCGAGATATCTGCGTTTCCGTCAGAAACAACAAGGCCGGCTGCGCCGTCTCTAGATGATAATGGACGGCGTTCAAGTTGGAATGAAGTCCCCGGATGTTGCATAAGTCCACATTTAGAGTGGGTCGGGGTGCCGCTGCGTTGAATCGTCGTTTGCCCTCATAAAACACAAAAGGCGATACTTTGCCCGCCCCAGATACGACGGGCAGCCCGAGCAAAATCCGAGAATCATTTCCCCGATTTTGCTCGGGGAGGGGGTCCCCGGCTTCATCAAAGCCGGTACCCTCCTGGGGTATTTTTCTTGTAGGCATCGCTTTTATGTTTCGCGTGGGGGGGGGGGGGGGGGGTTGGGCTTCCGGATTCTCTCACTCACCGACGAAACATAACCAAATTAATTTGGTTACTACACGTCGGTCTTCTGTGAGAGGGTGGTCCTTCCCCGGTCGAGCCAGCCCAATACGAGCTGCAGTCAGATAACTACAGCTAGGCTCTACCACCTACAAAACTACTACACTACTTTTTATCCTGATATCTGCCCGGGTTGGGACATACGGGGAATGAAAGCGATATGTGTCAGAAAAGAAATAACTACAGGATGTATATTTTCCCGTTATAATAAGGCTTTTAAAACAATTAGTAAAAATGCAGCCCCATACAAACGCTCCTCTGTCACCGCGGACGGAGTCGCAGGCAATATCTAGTACCTATATAAAATAAATACAGTTACATTGTAAGATATTCCATCACAATAGATTTCTTCAAACAATCTCCTCAGAGTAACTGAAGTAGGCTTAAGAAGCTGTATCGATTGATTTTAATTAAATATATTTGGGTTAAAACATCATCTTTGATAAAAATTTTGTTCTTCAAGTATATACGAGGTGAAAAACAAAATAACCTCGCACTAAAACGATGCCAATAAATATCTTATAACATGTGACTCCGTGCGTAGCGTTTATAAGAAACTCATTTTTTTTTATAGCACCCCAAAGAAAGTTTGACGGTATAATATTACAGCCTATATTAACCCTGGTTTTTTTTCTGACTTATCCCCCTTTCACCGGCCTAGGTTCCGATCTCGAGGAAATATCGAGATAAAAAGTAGCCTATGTTACTCGCTGATAATGTAGCTTTCGACCGCAGAAAAAATATTTTTAATTGATTAAATAGTTGTTGAATTTTTTCATTATAACGAAACAAAATATAAAAACCGAACAAATATAAAAACGAAACGAACCGAATCGGTTTAGTTGTACTTTTTTATTTATATAAAAAAAAGGTTTGTCTTTCAAGTGAAGAATATTTCTACACAGACACTGCAGAATGGCTGCACGAGACAGTGATACGCTTCAGCAGAGGTATTAAGTAAGATCTGTGTCTATATTCTAAGAGCACACATAGATATATAGAACGATAAGCTCCATCCTGCTTTTGATTTTAATATTAATTACTATTTATATGTGTATATATTGTATTAATAATTTGATAAGACGTGTCTAACATACACGAGTAATTTTTGCAGGTTAAAATTAGTCTTTTTAAGGTCTGAAATTAACGGAAAAAAATATGGTTTAATAATACTGAATTAATTTAAAAATAGATTCCAAAAGACATCTTTTGATTAGAGAATCACTAAGTTGCTTATTATAAGTCTTAGATAAAAACTGATTCCCTAAATAGTGTTTGTATTTTTATGTGTGAGTGAGTGTAATAAATTCTACTAAATCTTCCATGTCAAGGTATTTAACTTGAACAACTCGGTCAGTTTTCAACTTAACCTCATTAGTTTATAAGTTTAATGGAAACTAAACTAATTTGAAATAGTTTATAATTTAAACACACATCTAACTTACATTAAATTGAAATGTAATTTAACAGATTATATTAATAAAGTTTAGCTAAAAATATGTTAAAAATCGGTATATATAATAACAAATATATAATTTCTTGTACCTATTAACAACATTGCCTTATATATAAAAAAACAAAAATAAAATATAAAAATTGTTACAAAAAAAGCTATTAAGTTCTTAAGCTCAATGCCAAGTCTTCAGTCTAACCCCGTCTCGTCTATTCCATTAGATATTCTAAATATTTATCTACAAACAGGCAGTTCGTCTACTAACTCTTGTCTTGAAATGTTATTAGACATTTTATATTGTACATGACGTACTCGCGACTACTAGTTATAGAAATTGGCACACGGTGTTATGTTACTTCAATGTCTTTACAACTATAAATATCTTATAAATAATGGATGGTCCTAATAATTAATAATAAATAATTCATTGGATCATTCCCTATTGAAGGGTCCAATGAGTTGAGTCTCAATAAAAAATATAATTTATCAACCAAAAATGTATTTGATTATAACTATATTGAAAGATAATATAAGAAATTATAATACTTTACTTTAAAAAAATCTGATCTTAGTGAGAGGGACTAATTGTCTCTTCCCGTGGCGTCTAAGACATTGAGGTCACCTATTGGATTTTTGGTGGGTAGTTTTAAAAATCCCTGTTGGGCGGGTAGTTGGTCTTACAAAGCACTACTGTCATCACCTTGACGGTGTAAGAAAGAAGGCGTGTAGAGGAGGCATAATTTAAATTTCTGTTGACTCAGCAGTTATAAATCACTATAAATTTTCATGAAATTTCATACAATCTGTTACCAAGCTCTTTTTAACAAGTCTTTTGTATTTTGTTTGAGATGTAAAGAGAAGGAAGACTAATGAATATTAACTTTGTGTTAATTATTTTCGTGACATATGTACTTTTTATTAGCTTTGTTAATTTTAAGTAATATTTAATATTGTACAACATAATGGTATCAGTTTATATATTAATAAATTAGATTGACTAATACGATACGGTAATTGGTAGGCAACGGTGGGGTTTCCCGGGTTCGAATCCTTCCCTCATCGAAAAATTGTTCATTGTATATTTAGTTACAAAATTAAATAATAATAATATTAGACTAATTTGAATAAGAATGTATGTATCCGAATAAAAAAAATCTGAATTACGTACACTAAGTACAATGACAGTAAGAGAACTAGAAAACATATTCGTACATTTAAATAGTTCGATTTCAAAATATTATACTAAAATATAATTGTTAATAAATAAATAACATGAAGAGATAAGTAAAAAAATATGAGCACACAAATTGTTTTCCGGTTTGTGAGGATATGAAATAAGATGATACCAACATTCAAGCTTTATGACAGTGGCATTAAGGCTTTTATGACCTAGTATATAAAATAAGCCCTTGAAGTTTCTAGTTCTAAGTAAACATGACAGCGCTATTAAAAGTTATAATAAGCGGTCATGATATCGTATAACAAGAAATGACAGGTTATTTTACTAAATTATCCGAAGATTTTCAATTAAATATCCAATTTTAAACGCTCTATTGGATACGAGAAACAGCGTCCACCAATCACAAGCTCGCTAACTGCTAATAGCCTTTTCACTATACGATTGTAGTTTGCTAGGTGATGTAGCGATTGGTAGATTGGATAATGAAATTGCTGCAATAAAAGCCATTGGAGGTAGATGACAATTTACTGACCAACCGTCAACTCTCTCCCTGGACACGATTAAAGCATTTGAATGAATTTTAACTTAGAATCTGACTTAAAATCAGTTGTATTAATCAAACTATTTGTGTCAAATAATAAAAAATAGATCTTTCGAAAGGGACCCAATAAACTCTCTATATCATCGCCATTAGATGTCACAAACTAACTTTACACTATCCCTATTTTATAGGTAATCAAATAATAAGCTAAGATATAAGGAAAAGTTAATTAAAATATTAATGTTTCCTGGTCAATAATTTCCTATCTCACATATTAAAGTGTCAGACGTTGTTTATTTGATTTTGGATCTTGACATTTTATAATCTAACTGTCAAGATAGTGACATTACCATTGCGGTGGATTTATTTGGAGTTAGGAAGTGTTACCACCACACTGTATTAATTAATCTCTAATAATTTAAATAATTAATAAAATAAATCTAAAGTGTCTGTTTGTAATTCCTAATTAACAGCTTCTCATTAAATGCATATGAAAGTATGTATATATGGTCCTTACACAAAAAAATCATTAAAAAAAATTGACTTACTGTCTGTTAGTTGCGGCTAATTTCTGAAATGGTTGGACCGATTTTGACAGTGCTAATAATTTTTTTTTTATTATGGCTTCATCCAATTTGATTTTACATTCCATATTTCACATAGACCGGAGAATACTTTTTAATTATGTACTAAGCTGATTTTAGAGGATAATTCACATAGACCCGAAAATACTTTTTAATTATGTACTGAGCTGATTTGGGGGCGGTATTTTTCACATTGACCGGAGAATACTTTTTAATTATGAACTAAGCTGTTATTGCAGGATATACTTCACATAAACTGGAGAATACTTTTCCTATTCCATTTTTAACCAAAGTTTTAACAAGTACCTTCAAATGGATAATCTTTGATTTAGTCTATGACCCAAAGAGGATTATGGGGTCTGGTAAAGGATTAGAGCATCCTATGTAGTCACCTTTGTAATAACTTGAAGGTAGGTTATAATCCTTTTATTATTATCTATAAAATTTACATAAACCAAAATAGATATAGTTAGAAAGTAGATATAGTTACCAAAATATATATAGTTAGATACACACACACACACACACACACACACACGCACACACACACGCACGCACACACGCACGCACACACGCACACGCACGCACACACGCACACGCACACACACACACGCACACGCACACACGCGCACACGCACACACGCACACACGCACACACGCACGCACGCACGCACGCACGCACGCACGCACGCACGCACGCACGCACGCACGCACGCACGCACGCACGCACGCACGCACGCACGCACACACACACTACTATTAAAGATTAATTTATTTATTGCTCTTTAATAGTCGTTTTTCACACTACTATTAAAGAGCGGATTAAACATTAATTACAGAACATTTTTAATATTCCATTATCAGCTTCATTCGGAATTTTGTGATTCGTATTATTTTAAAACCGGATAACTATTATAAAAGTGGCTTTTTGATGAAATATAGCTACTAAATTTAATTCTAATCGTCTAATATAAAAAGGAAATATAATATTATAAAAAGGAAAGGTTTGATTCTATTGTGTTGTGTTGGTTGTATGTTTGCATGTGTTCGATAATCTCAACAGTAATGAAGCGATTCTAGTAATATATACTACTTTTTATCCTGATATCTGCCCGGGTTGGGATCTACGGGGAATGAAACTGATGTGTGTCAGAAAAAAAATAACTACAAGATGTATATTTTTTTTAAATAAATAAAAATGCAGTCTCTACGAACGCTCTTCTGTCACCGCGGACGGAGTCGCAGGCAATAGCTAGTATCTATATAAAATAAATACAGTTACATTGTAAGATATTCCATCACAATAGACTTCTTCAAACAATATCCTCAAGAGTAAATGAAGTAGGCTTAAGAAGCTGTATCGATTGATTTTAATTAAATATATTTGGGTTAAAACATCATCTTTGATCAAAGATTTGGTTCTTCAAGTATATACGAGGTGAAAAAAATAACAAAATAACTTCGTACTAAAACGATGCCAATAAATATCTTATAACATGTGACTCCGTGCGTAGCGTTTATAAGAAACTCATTTTTTTTTATAGCACCCCAAAGAAAGTTTGACGGTATAATATTACAGCCTATATTAACCCTGGTTTTTTTTCTGACTTATCCCCCTTTCACCGGCCTAGGTTCCGATCTCGAGGAAATATCGAGATAAAAAGTAGCCTATGTTACTCGCTGATAATGTAGCTTTCGACCGCAGAAAAAATATTTTTAATTGATTAAATAGTTGTTGAATTTTTTCATTATAACGAAACAAAATATAAAAACCGAACAAATATAAAAACGAAACGAACCGAATCGGTTTAGTTGTACTTTTTTATTTATATAAAAAAAAGGTTTGTCTTTCAAGTGAAGAATATTTCTACACAGACACTGCAGAATGGCTGCACGAGACAGTGATACGCTTCAGCAGAGGTATTAAGTAAGATCTGTGTCTATATTCTAAGAGCACACATAGATATATAGAACGATAAGCTCCATCCTGCTTTTGATTTTAATATTAATTACTATTTATATGTGTATATATTGTATTAATAATTTGATAAGACGTGTCTAACATACACGAGTAATTTTTGCAGGTTAAAATTAGTCTTTTTAAGGTCTGAAATTAACGGAAAAAAATATGGTTTAATAATACTGAATTAATTTAAAAATAGATTCCAAAAGACATCTTTTGATTAGAGAATCACTAAGTTGCTTATTATAAGTCTTAGATAAAAACTGATTCCCTAAATAGTGTTTGTATTTTTATGTGTGAGTGAGTGTAATAAATTCTACTAAATCTTCCATGTCAAGGTATTTAACTTGAACAACTCGGTCAGTTTTCAACTTAACCTCATTAGTTTATAAGTTTAATGGAAACTAAACTAATTTGAAATAGTTTATAATTTAAACACACATCTAACTTACATTAAATTGAAATGTAATTTAACAGATTATATTAATAAAGTTTAGCTAAAAATATGTTAAAAATCGGTATATATAATAACAAATATATAATTTCTTGTACCTATTAACAACATTGCCTTATATATAAAAAAACAAAAATAAAATATAAAAATTGTTACAAAAAAAGCTATTAAGTTCTTAAGCTCAATGCCAAGTCTTCAGTCTAACCCCGTCTCGTCTATTCCATTAGATATTCTAAATATTTATCTACAAACAGGCAGTTCGTCTACTAACTCTTGTCTTGAAATGTTATTAGACATTTTATATTGTACATGACGTACTCGCGACTACTAGTTATAGAAATTGGCACACGGTGTTATGTTACTTCAATGTCTTTACAACTATATATATCTTATAAATAATGGATGGTCCTAATAATTAATAATAAATAATTCATTGGATCATTCCCTATTGAAGGGTCCAATGAGTTGAGTCTCAATAAAAAATATAATTTATCAACCAAAAATGTATTTGATTATAACTATATTGAAAGATAATATAAGAAATTATAATACTTTACTTTAAAAAAATCTGATCTTAGTGAGAGGGACTAATTGTCTCTTCCCGTGGCGTCTAAGACATTGAGGTCACCTATTGGATTTTTGGTGGGTAGTTTTAAAAATCCCTGTTGGGCGGGTAGTTGGTCTTACAAAGCACTACTGTCATCACCTTGACGGTGTAAGAAAGAAGGCGTGTAGAGGAGGCATAATTTAAATTTCTGTTGACTCAGCAGTTATAAATCACTATAAATTTTCATGAAATTTCATACAATCTGTTACCAAGCTCTTTTTAACAAGTCTTTTGTATTTTGTTTGAGATGTAAAGAGAAGGAAGACTAATGAATATTAACTTTGTGTTAATTATTTTCGTGACATATGTACTTTTTATTAGCTTTGTTAATTTTAAGTAATATTTAATATTGTACAACATAATGGTATCAGTTTATATATTAATAAATTAGATTGACTAATACGATACGGTAATTGGTAGGCAACGGTGGGGTTTCCCAGAGGTCCCGGGTTCGAATCCTGCCCTCATCGAAAAATTGTTCATTGTATATTTAGTTACAAAATTAAATAATAATAATATTAGACTAATTTGAATAAGAATGTATGTATCCGAATAAAAAAAATCTGAATTACGTACACTAAGTACAATGACAGTAAGAGAACTAGAAAACATATTCGTACATTTAAATAGTTCGATTTCAAAATATTATACTAAAATATAATTGTTAATAAATAAATAACATGAAGAGATAAGTAAAAAAATATGAGCACACAAATTGTTTTCCGGTTTGTGAGGATATGAAATAAGATGATACCAACATTCAAGCTTTATGACAGTGGCATTAAGGCTTTTATGACCTAGTATATAAAATAAGCCCTTGAAGTTTCTAGTTCTAAGTGAACATGACAGCGCTATTAAAAGTTATAATAAGCGGTCATGATATCGTATAACAAGAAATGACAGGTTATTTTACTAAATTATCCGAAGATTTTCAATTAAATATCCAATTTTAAACGCTCTATTGGATACGAGAAACAGCGTCCACCAATCACAAGCTCGCTAACTGCTAATAGCCTTTTCACTATACGATTGTAGTTTGCTAGGTGATGTAGCGATTGGTAGATTGGATAATGAAATTGCTGCAATAAAAGCCATTGGAGGTAGATGACAATTTACTGACCAACCGTCAACTCTCTCCCTGGACACGATTAAAGCATTTGAATGAATTTTAACTTAGAATCTGACTTAAAATCAGTTGTATTAATCAAACTATTTGTGTCAAATAATAAAAAATAGATCTTTCGAAAGGGACCCAATAAACTCTCTATATCATCGCCATTAGATGTCACAAACTAACTTTACACTATCCCTATTTTATAGGTAATCAAATAATAAGCTAAGATATAAGGAAAAGTTAATTAAAATATTAATGTTTCCTGGTCAATAATTTCCTATCTCACATATTAAAGTGTCAGACGTTGTTTATTTGATTTTGGATCTTGACATTTTATAATCTAACTGTCAAGATAGTGACATTACCATTGCGGTGGATTTATTTGGAGTTAGGAAGTGTTACCACCACACTGTATTAATTAATCTCTAATAATTTAAATAATTAATAAAATAAATCTAAAGTGTCTGTTTGTAATTCCTAATTAACAGCTTCTCATTAAATGCATATGAAAGTATGTATATATGGTCCTTACACAAAAAAATCATTAAAAAAAATTGACTTACTGTCTGTTAGTTGCGGCTAATTTCTGAAATGGTTGGACCGATTTTGACAGTGCTAATAATTTTTTTTTTATTATGGCTTCATCCAATTTGATTTTACATTCCATATTTCACATAGACCGGAGAATACTTTTTAATTATGTACTAAGCTGATTTTAGAGGATAATTCACATAGACCCGAAAATACTTTTTAATTATGTACTGAGCTGATTTGGGGGCGGTATTTTTCACATTGACCGGAGAATACTTTTTAATTATGAACTAAGCTGTTATTGCAGGATATACTTCACATAAACTGGAGAATACTTTTCCTATTCCATTTTTAACCAAAGTTTTAACAAGTACCTTCAAATGGATAATCTTTGATTTAGTCTATGACCCAAAGAGGATTATGGGGTCTGGTAAAGGATTAGAGCATCCTATGTAGTCACCTTTGTAATAACTTGAAGGTAGGTTATAATCCTTTTATTATTATCTATAAAATTTACATAAACCAAAATAGATATAGTTAGAAAGTAGATATAGTTACCAAAATATATATAGTTAGATACACACACACACACACACACACACACACGCACACACACACGCACGCACACACGCACGCACACACGCACGCACACACGCACACGCACGCACACACGCACACGCACACACGCACACGCACACGCACACACGTGCACACGCACACACGCACACACGCACGCACGCACGCACGCACGCACGCACGCACGCACGCACGCACGCACGCACGCACGCACGCACGCACGCACGCACGCACGCACGCACGCACGCACGCACGCACGCACGCACACACACACACACACACACACACACACACACACACACACACACACACTACTATTAAAGATTAATTTATTTATTGCTCTTTAATAGTCGTTTTTCACACTACTATTAAAGAGCGGATTAAACATTAATTACAGAACATTTTTAATATTCCATTATCAGCTTCATTCGGAATTTTGTGATTCGTATTATTTTAAAACCGGATAACTATTATAAAAGTGGCTTTTTGATGAAATATAGCTACTAAATTTAATTCTAATCGTCTAATATAAAAAGGAAATATAATATTATAAAAAGGAAAGGTTTGATTCTATTGTGTTGTGTTGGTTGTATGTTTGCATGTGTTCGATAATCTCAACAGTAATGAAGCGATTCTAGTAATATATACTACTTTTTATCCTGATATCTGCCCGGGTTGGGATCTACGGGGAATGAAACTGATGTGTGTCAGAAAAAAAATAACTACAAGATGTATATTTTTTTTAAATAAATAAAAATGCAGTCTCTACGAACGCTCTTCTGTCACCGCGGACGGAGTCGCAGGCAATAGCTAGTATCTATATAAAATAAATACAGTTACATTGTAAGATATTCCATCACAATAGACTTCTTCAAACAATATCCTCAAGAGTAAATGAAGTAGGCTTAAGAAGCTGTATCGATTGATTTTAATTAAATATATTTGGGTTAAAACATCATCTTTGATCAAAGATTTGGTTCTTCAAGTATATACGAGGTGAAAAAAATAACAAAATAACTTCGTACTAAAACGATGCCAATAAATATCTTATAACATGTGACTCCGTGCGTAGCGTTTATAAGAAACTCATTTTTTTTTATAGCACCCCAAAGAAAGTTTGTATTTTGACGGTATAATATTACAGCCTATGTTAACCCTGGGTTTTTTTCTGACTTACTCCCTTGGTATGGCGTAGGTTCCGATCCCGTGAAATATTGTTATGAACAGTAGCCTATGTCACTCGCTGATAATGTAGCTTTCGACCGCACAAAAAATATTTTAAATTGATTAAATAGTTGTTGAATTTTTTCATCATAATGAAACAAAATATAAAAACGAACCGAACCGGTTTTAGTTGTACTTTTTTATTTATATAAAAAAAAAAGGTTTGTCTTTCAAGTGAAGAATATTTCTACACAGACACTGCAGAATGACTGCACGAGACAGTGATACGCTTCAGCAGAGGTATTAAGTAAGATCTGTGTCTATATTCTAAGAGCACACATAGATATATAGAATGATAAGCTCCATCCCGCTTTTGATTTTTATATTAATTACTATTTATACGTGTATATATTGTATTAACAATTTGATAAGACGTGTCTAATATACACGAGTAATTTTTGCTGGTTAAAATTAGTCTTTTTAAGATCTGAGGTTGACGGAAAAAATATGGTTTAATAATACTGAATTAATTTAAAAATAGATTCCAAAAGACATCTTTTGATTAGAGAATCACTGAGTTGCTTATTATAAGTTTTAGATAAAAACTGATTCCCTAAATAGTGTTTGTATTTTTATCTGTGAGTGAGTGTAATAAATTCTACTAAATCTTCCATGTCAAGGTGTTTAACTTGAACAACTCGGTCAGTTTTCAACTTAACCTCATTAGTTTATAAGTTTAATAGAAACTAAACTAATTTAAAATAGTTTATAATTTAAATACACCTTAAACTTATATTCAATTTAAATTATATTTAACGGATTATATTAATAATGTTAAGTTAAAAATATGTATACAAACATATAAAAATATATAATTTCTTGTACCTTTTCACAACATTGCCTTATCCTTAATATAAATATTTATTTTCCCGCTTTCTGTCTTCTTAGAAGGTGTCAATAATAACATAATAATTTCTTCTGACCTAATTTCGTACTTTTCATTATACTCTGTACTCGTCTAATCAACCCAGTGAGGCTGTCAAACTGTGGAGCTAAAAAATTTTTTTTTATAATATAACAAATAATGATTGTAGAACATTCACAAAAAAAAACGGGCAAAAAAAAATAAAATGTATAAAAATTGTTACAAAAAAAGCTATGAAGTTCTTAAGCTCAATGCCAAGTCTTCAATCTAACCCCGTCTCGTCTACTCCATTAGATATTCTAAATATTTATCTACAAACAGACAGCTTGTCTACGAACTCTTGTCTTGTAATGTTATTGGGCATTTTATATTGTACATGATGTACTCGCGACTACTAGTTATAGAAATTGGCACACGGTGTTGTTACTTCAATGTCTGTACAACTACATATATCTTATAAATAATGGATGGTCCTAATAATTTATCATAAATAATTCATTTGATCATACCTTATGGAAGGGTCCAATGTCTTGGGTCTTAATAAAAAATATAATTTGTCATCAAACTGTATTTGTTTATAACTATATCGAAAGATAATAAGAAATTATAACACTTTCCTTTTAAAAAATCTGATCTTAGTGATTGATCTTATTGTCTCGTCCCGTGGCGTCTAAGACATTGAGGTCACCTATTGGATTTTTGGTGGGTAGTTTTGAAAATCCCTGTTTGGCGGGTAATTGGTCTTACAAAGCACAACTGTCATCACCTTGGCGGTGTAATAAAGAAGGCGTGTAGAGGAGGCTTAATTTAAAATTCCCTTGACTCAGCAGTAATTAATCACTACAAATTTTCATGAAATTTCATACAATCTATTACCAAGCTCTTTTTCATAAGTCTTTTGTATTTTGTATGAGATGTAAAGAGAAGGAAAACTAATGAATATTAACTTGTGTTAATTATTTTCGTGACATATATATTTTTATTAGCTTTGTTAATTTTAAGTAATGTTTAATATTTTACAATATAATGGCATCAGTTTATATATTAATAAATTAGATTGACTAATACGAAACGGTAATTGGTAGGCAACGGTGGGGTTTCCCAGAGGACCCGGGTTCGAATCCAGACCCTCATCGAATTTTTTTTGTGAAATTGTATATTTAGTTACAAAATTAAATAATAATAATATTAGACTAATTTGATTAAGAATGTATGTTTCCGAATAAAAAAAATCAGAATTACGTACACTAAGTACAATGACAGTAAGAGAACTAGAAACCATATTCCGTACATTTAAATAGTTCGATTTCAAAATATTAAACTAATATATAATTGTTAAAAAATAAATAACATGAAGAGATAAGTAAAAATATGAGCACACAAATTGTTTTCCGGTTTGTGAGGATATGAAATAAGATGACACGGACATTCAAGCTTTATGACAGTGACATTAAGGCTTTTATGACCTAGTATATAAAATAAGCCCTTGTAGTTTCTGGTTCTAAGTAAACATGACAGCGCTATTAAAAGTTATAATAAGCTGTCACGATGTCATGTAACAAGAAATGACAAAGGTTATTTTACTAAAATAACCGAAGATTTTCAATTAAATATCAAATTTTAAACGCTCTATTGGATACGAGAAATAGCGTCCACCAATCACAAGCTCGCTAATAGTTAAGAGCCTTTTCACTATACGATGTTAGTTTGCTAGTTGATGTAGAGTTTGATAGATTGGTCAATGTAATGGATGCATCAGATAGATGACAATTTATTGACCAACTCTCTCCGTGGACACGATTGCTTTGATTGATTTGAATGCATTTTAACTTAGAATTTGACATAAAATTAGTTGTAATGGAACTAAACCTTTTTGTGTCAAATAATTAAAAGTAGATTTTTGTAGAAAGACCCAATAAACTCTTTTTTTATCGGCATTAAATATCACAAACTAACTCTACTCTATCCCTATTATTTAGGTAATGAAATAACAAGCCATGATGTAAGAAAAGTTAATTAAAATATAAATTTTTCTTGGTCATTAATTTCCTATCCTATCCTGGAGAATACTTTTTCTTTTACATTTTTGACCCAACTTTTTACAAGTACCTTCAAAAGTTCCTATTAATAATCTTTGATTTAGTTGATGACCCAAAGAGGATTATGGGGTCTGGTAAAGGATTAGAGCATCTCGTTTGTAGTCACCTTTGTAATAACTTGAAGCTAGGTTATAATCCTTTTATTATTAACCATAAAATTTACATGACCAAGGTTAAGATATAGTTTTATAGCTATATTGATAGTTAAGGAATCCAGATATATTGATAGTGATAATATATCTGGATAAAGAAAGTGATAGATGTCCTATATAAAAAAAATATAAAATTCTTTAATTTTAGAAAATATGAAATGAAAAATAGTCTTCATGTTTCAAAATTCGAAGCTTTGACGACATTCTCTACGTGTGATTTATAAAAAAAATAATTAAAAAGTATGTAAAATGTATTTTTTTATTAAAGCTGATTCTTTTTACTTTAAATTAACACATTTATCATTTTAATCCGATTGGATTTTTATTATTTTTGACGATAGATAGATATGTGGTATGGAATTAAATGCGTAAAATTTACTTCTTGCTCTACTAACGAGTTGCGTCGTGCAACCCTCTACATAAACCCTCGTTAGCAACGCACCTTATCAGTCGCTTATCAGAAGTTGAGCTGAACACATCTCCGCAAGATACGATTGCCAATTCGCCACTACTATTGATATAAGATTAGAAGAAGTCGCCCAAGTTGTCCTTTTGGTACAATAGGGCTTTATCCAGTGAGAATTCGCTCGACGACTAAATCTTAGTCAATTTGCTGTATCCAGGGTAAACAGCAGGTTCCAAGAGACAAATTCTTACAAAACTATTGATTTAGTAAATATTTCATAACATTTTGTTTTCATTTAAATTTAATTATCCTTTGTTTTTTTTGTAACTAATTCAATGTTTGTTAATTTGTGAATCGAATTTGATAAAATTCAAAAATATTACGCAGATTTTTGAGATTGTGGTATCATTTTAAAGTTTATGAAACGTTCTATATATATATTTATATTATTTTTTTATTCTTTAAAAATATAATACAACAGGTGATGTGAGTCGATTCAGATGCACGTCCGTGTGTATGTAATTGTCTTTATCAGAAAACATCCTTTGTTATTTAGGAATTTTCCGCTATCCGTTTATCAGAAAACATCGTTTGTTATTTAGGAATTTTCCGCTAAAATATCAGCGAAGTCAAGAGTAAACTCAATATTTTATCAATATAAGATATCGTTATAGATATTAGAAACAAAACACATTATTAAACACATACAAACACACACACATACACGTGCGCAACACGCACGCAAACACGCACGTATGCACCCATGAACATAAATATAGGTATACCCACATACACTCATTTATTTAGGCACTTGTTTTGTAAAATATACATTTTTTCATTACTATCAAAGAACAGATGAAACAGTAATTACAGAAAGATTTTTAATTTTTCATTACTAGCTTCATTCAGAATTCCCATTGTGTGATTCGTATTGTTTTACCTAAAACTACTCCGCTTCGAGCAGTTGGACCGGACACATGTCCCGACTACCTGCTCCCGTGTACCCACGTTGTTCGTACCACTCCGTACCGTACCGGCCAGTACCGGCCAGTACCATACGGGTCCAAAGAACCCATTGTGTTAAAAAGTGTCAGTGAAGTGAAAGAAGCCGACTCAAGATTCCCGGAAACGCAGCTGCGCTTTTTAGGGGTCCTAAAGTCCGGCGTCGCCCTAATTAGGGTACGAAACCCGATCCAAGCCTTCGTCGTATAGTCTGCGTTGAGTAAGTACACAGTCGATAGGGCGTTAGGCACAAACCTCCGTCACCTACGGACGGAGCCATAATAGGCTCACAGTAGGCACCCATCTCCCTGCCTCCGCAGGGAGAACCAATTATCTATCGGGGTCCAGTATGGACCTCGACAAGATCAACATAAGGGCCTTCTTCTGCTTTATGCAGAAGAAGTACCCTGACCTCTGTCGCGAATTCGCGGCGCAAGCCACCGACTCGGGGAGCTCAAACTCACCCGGGCCGGAAGAGGGAACCTCCGACATGGAGGCTGAATCCGCCTCCCAACATGAGGGGATGGAATTTGACTCCGAGTCGAGGACTTCATCCTCTTCCTCGGACGCAGAGGAGGACGACGGTTTCACGACCGTGCAGTCCAAATCTGCTAAAAGGAAGGCGATAAAGGCACCCTCGCCAATATTGCCGCGAAAGCGCGCCACGCTGCCCGCAACTACCGTACCCGAACAATCGTTGGTTCCGGATCCGACACGCGACGTCGCAAAGCGTCCGTCCGCGCCCTCAGCGCCCTCAGCGCCCACGCCATTAGCGCCCTCTGCGCCCGCGACTTCTGCGCCCTCTGCGCCCGCGACTTCTGCGCCCTCAGCGCCTGCACCTTCAGCAGCCAAGTCCCCGCCGCCGCTGTACATAAGGGACAAGTCAAAGTGGGACACCGTGTCCACCCTCATGACGGAGCGAAAGCTCTACTACACCTCGGCCCGCTCGACGATACAGGGCATTCGCGTTCAAACCGCGACATCATCAGACCACCGTGGTCTGACCAAGCTCCTACGCGAACGTGGGTACGGATACCACACGTTCGCGTTGGAAGATGAACGCCGCCTCACGGTGGTCATCAGGGGCCTTCCCGTGGAGATCCCGGCTGAGCGGATTTACGAGGACCTTAAGTCCCAATCTTATCCCGTCATATCGGTACACCGTATGTACCGACCGACCACTAGGGCTCCTTTCGAGCTCGTGCTGGTTCATTTAGAGCTTTCCCCGGAAGGAAAGCAAATTTTTAATGTTAAGGCAATCTGCCAACTCTCCGGCCTTAGGGTCGAACCCCCTCGCGGTCGCGGTTTTCCCGGGCAGTGTCATCGCTGCCAGCTCTACGGCCACTCACAACGGTTTTGCCACGCGCGTCCGAGGTGCGTTAAATGCCTAGACGACCACGCGACAGCCGACTGTCCGCGGAAACAACCGATCCCGGAGGATCCTCCCAGCTGCGTCCTGTGCCAGCAGAAGGGCCACCCCGCGAATTACCGCGGGTGCCCCAAAGCACCGCGCAGGACGCAGCCGGCGAGGATCCCCTCGCGCTTCGTTCAGCCTCCCTGGGCTCCTTTAGCCCCGGGAAGAGCCGCGGCCCCTCAGGCAAACCAGGCCCCTCAGGCACCCGCGAACGCGTGGGTGAAACCCCCGAGGGTGAACCCCACGCCCGCGCCGAAACCGACACCGCCGCCGCCGGTACGCAATTCCGCCGACGGAATTGCGGGCTCGTTCGCGTGCGTCTCAAGCCTCTTCGGTGTAATAGACATCGAGGAGCTACTCGTGTTCTCGAACGAAATGAGGGATACGGAAAAGAATCCCCCCGCGCGGATGGATGTGCTCCTCAAGCACGCCGTCCTAATCAGCCAAATTTACAAACACACAATGTCATCCTAAATGACATCACACGGTAGAATAAAACCTCGCTCTCTGACTGTCGTGACATTCAACGCGAACGGACTGCTCAAACAGATAGATCAGGTACGTGACTTCGTAGTTACCCACCAGATAGACATACTGCTAATCCAAGAGACCTTTCTAAAACCGTGTAACCGCGATCCGCGCATCGCAAACTTCAACGCAGTTAGGAACGATAGGGCAACCGCGATGGGGGGAACCATCATTTACTACAGAAGGTCTCTTCATTGTACCCCGCTCGATCCGCCCCCACTAGTTAACATAGAGGCGTCACTATGTCAGGTGGGTATGACTGGCCATCAGCCGATCATACTAGCATCAGTATACCTCTCCCCGAATAAGGACCTACTAGAGGGGGACCTTAAGTCCCTACTCCAATTAGGTAACGCAACCATTCTGGCCGGCGACCTAAATTGTAAACATCCCCGCTGGAACTCTAGAATCGTAAATACTAGAGGACGTCTCCTTGATAGGCTAAGCAACACGCCTGGTCTCAACTTTGAGATCATAGCGTCCTTGAGCCCCACGCGATACTTTGACTCGGACTTCCGACACGACACACCTGACGTGCTCGACATAGCGCTCTTGAAAGACGTAACGCTTCAGTTGCGATCAATCGAGACACTATCCGAGCTAGACTCCGACCATCGACCAGTCCTAATCCAGCTCGGACCCCTCGACCCTACGACACCCGCGTTAAAAACTATAATCAACTGGAGAAAGCTAGAAGAGCAACTCCACTCCCCCGCCTCAGTGCACCTCGACGAAATACCTGACCAGATCGTAACGGTCGAGGACGCTGAAAAAGCCGCGACGCGATTCACAAACCATATATCAGACATAATAGGAACGTCCTCGAGGGAGGTCCGCGCAACCTTCGATGGGAGCCGTGCACTCCCTCCGGACATTAGGCACCTAGTTAACCGTAAAAACGCCGCGATCAGGAACCATGACACATATCCGACAGACGAACATCGACGGGAGCTACGCCGCCTCCAAAGGGAGTTGAGACAAGCTCTTGACACCTTTAGAGATGGAGGCTGGGACAAGAAGCTTTCAGAGCTCTCTCCTTCACACCAGGCTTACTGGTCATTGCAGAGAGCCCTGAAAGCCGAAACTGTCTCGGCAATGCCCCCGCTCGATAGACCTAACTCCACGCCCGCCTTCGACGACCGAGACAAAGCGGAATGTCTAGCCGACAGCCTAGAGAGCCAGTGTAACATTAGCACGCAACCGGTCGAACGCGAACATGTCGAAGTCGTCGACAACACTGTTCGAGTCATGTGCTCTCAACCACCAGCAGGTCCCCCCATAGAGGAAACGAACCTCGAAGAGGTAACGAACCTAGTTAAGGCGCTTCACGCCAAAAAGTCGCCAGGATCAGATAGGATCACAAACAAAGTGATCAAACTCCTTCCGCCTCCTTTGCTTTACCTAATGGTTAATATTTTTAATGCTCTACTGGCCGGTTGCCGGTTTCCGGCCCAGTGGAAAGAGGCCATAGTGATAGGCATTCACAAACCGGGTAAGCCCCGGAATCTTCCTACTAGTTACCGTCCAATTAGTCTCCTTAGTTGCCTAGGGAAAATCTATGAGAGGATTATCCTCAGTAGACTTAAGTCAGAAGTAGAGAGACTGAACATCATCCCAAATGAGCAGTTTGGCTTTCGAGCCTATCATTCCAGTTCCCACCAGGTGCAACGCCTCACGGAGCACATCCTTTCTGGGGCCACTTTGTGCCGCAAGCTACGTAGGACAGGAGCGCTCTTCCTCGATGTAGCGAAGGCATTCGACAGGGTCTGGCACAATGGACTGGTATACAAGCTATACCAGTTCAGGGTGTCGGACAGACTCGTACTAATCATACGGGACTTCCTGTCGAATCGCTCCTTCCGCTACAGAGTGGAAGGCGTGATGTCGACTCCCCGCCCCATCAGGGCAGGCGTCCCTCAAGGTTCAGTCCTCTCACCAATTCTCTTTTCAATTTATTCCAGCGACATTCCTAGGCCGCGTTATAAAGTAGAATTAGCAATGTTCGCGGATGACACCGCAATTTACACATCCTCAAGGGATCCTTATGAGATCTCTCAACGCCTCCAATCCGCAGCCGACTCCCTCGGGAACTGGTTTCGGAAATGGAGGATTGAGGTGAACCCGGAGAAGAGCACCGCGGTACTCTTTGAACGGTCACGATCCACAAGGGGCCCGGAGATTAAACTCTTTGACAAACCGATTCCTTGGAAAAACAAGGCCAAGTACCTAGGAGTGACGCTGGACAAACAGCTAGTATTCACTTCACATATCGAGGACGTTCGCAACAGAGCGGCCTTTATCCTAGGGCGACTTTATCCCCTGTTAGGCAAGCGGAGTAAAATGTCCCTTAGAAATAAGGTCACACTTTACAAAGCCTGCATACGCTCCGTCATGTCCTATGCAAGCGTTGCCTTCGCTCACGCGAACCTGAAGCCCCTTCAGGTGCTTCAGAACAGATTCATGCGGCTCGCCACTGGAGCACCGTGGTATATGCGTAATATCGACTTGCACAGAGACTTAGATCTACCGACGATCGCACAGTATTTCAAGGGGCTCTCCAAAAGCTACTTTGACAATGCTGTGGGACACCCAAACCCGCTGGTGGTTAAGGCCACAGGATACACGGCCCGTAAGACTCCTAAAGTCAGAAAGAGAAGACCCAAGTCGGTACTTTTCGACCCGGACGACGCGATTACGTTAGGGAACGCTACGTAAAAGCGGCAAAGCGAACATAAATACTACACATACACACACACAGCGTCTTCGCCGGCGAAGACGAGGCCCCCATCCAAGCACGTTGCTCCGGCGTTCTGCCGTCGGAGGACGTTAGTGTCAAATTCTAACCCACATCCAACCCTCGCTTCCCACCTAACGGCGTCCTGAGCCGTGGTCCGAGCCTCACAGGAGGCGCCCTCAGGACGCGCGTTCCCCTGGGGCCCTTCAGGCCCCCTTTTCAAGGGCGGGTCTCTGCACCCGTCCATTACTCCGGTGACGCTGTCATGGCCAGTAGGGCTAACAGCAGAGACAAACAAAAAAAAAAAAAAAAAAAAAAAAAAAAACCTAAAACTGGATAATTGTTATAGAAGTGGCCCTTGGATGAAATACAAATGAATATAATTCTAATTGTGTATACCAATGAAGAGGAAAGGTTTGATTGAATGTTTGCATGTGTTCGATAATCTCAAAATGGGGTGGACCGATTCTAGTAATATAGGCTACTTTTCATCCCGATATCCGCCCGGAATTGGGATTTATGGGGAACGAAACTTAGTATACCCGAAAAAAATAACTACAGGATGTTTATTACAGTATATTTTTTCGTTATAAAAAGGCTTTTAAAACAATTAATAAACATGCGGTCCCTACGAACGCTTCTCTATGTCACCGCGGATGGAGCCGCAGGAAAGAGCTAGTAGCTGTATAAAATAAATACATTACATTGTAAGATACTAATCATAATAGATTTCTTCAAACAATCTCCTCAGAGTAACTGAAGTAGGCTTCAGAAGCTGTATCGATTGATTTTAATTAAATATATTTGGATTGAAATTTCATCTTTGATCAACGATTTGATTCCTCAGGGTGAAAAAAATAACAAAATAACATAGCACAAATACAAAACGATGCCAATAAATATCTTATTACCCGCGACTGCGTGCGTAGCCTTTATAAGAACCTCTTTATTTTAATAGTTCCCTATAGAAAGATTTTATTTTGACGGTATAATATTACAGCCTATGTTAACCCTAAGTTTTTTCTGACTGACCTCTTTTACTATGGCATAGATGGCCGATCCCGTGGAAATACTGTTATAAACAATAAGCCTATCTCACTTGCTGATAATGTAACTTTCGACCACAGAAAGAATATTTTAAATAGATTCAATAGTTGTTGGATCATCGTTACAGAAATATATAAACCAATAGAAGTACATTATGATATTAGTGTAGGTAAAACATGTTTATTGATTTGCTATTAAAAAAAAGCTTGCAGAAGACTTTCTGCATAGACACTGCAGAATGGCTCCAAGAGACTAACAAGTTTCATTAATATATATTCTGTAGTAGTCAAATCAACCCAGCGAGGCTGTCGAAGTCAGTCTAGAACTAAACAAGTCGTATTTTTTTAAATTTGCAAAAAAAAGATTTATGAAAAGATTTGGCCATGACTACTACGAGACTCGTGGAAATGTGCTATCATTTAATACAAGGGATAAGAATAAAATCTATTACCCTCAAATTAGGACTGCTTTTGGTTCTAAAAACTGCTATCACATGATGATAGTCATCTACAACAAATTGCCTTCTGCGATTAGAAATTTGCCATACTTAAGATTTAAGGTGAAACTTCGTGACTGGTTGGTTGACAAATGCTTTTACTCCGTAAAAGAATTTTGTAATATGTGATTTTGATGTAAAAATATATATAAATAATTATTTGACTTAATTTAATCTTGTATAATTTATTTTATTTTATTTAGTTAATTAAATGTAATTTTATATAATACAATTTAATTTGATAATTTTAGTTAATGTTATTTTTATGAAGTTAAAATAGTCTGTAATAAAATTTTGCATGTCACGCCGTTGACTAAACATGTACATATATATTAACAATATTGTGTTATGTATGCCATGTTTTCTGCAAATAAAAGATTATTATTATTATTATTAAAAAAAAACCAAAATACTTTTTTTAAATATTAGAGTAATAAAATACAAAACAATACGTAAGAAATTGCTAAAATACATGTTAATGAACTGTCTATGTAGTTTTGCCTTGAAAGCCTGCTTAAAGCAAAGTCGTCTTCGCTCTAACCCCGTTTCTTCTGAATATTTATCTTCAAAATATTTATCTATAAACAGACAGTTTGTCTACTAACTGTTGTCTTGAAATGTTATTAGGCATTTTGTATTGTACTTGGCGTACGCGTGACTACTAGTTATAGAAATTGGCACACGGTGTTATGTTACTTCAATGCTTTTACAACTAAATTTATCTTATAAATTATATATACGTTTTAATGACTCTTAGTGACGTGAGATGACATGTAAAACTAAATCTCTAAATATACATCTTAAAACTAAACTAATTATGTTCTTGCAATTGTAAATTATTATTACTCGTATAGCCTCTATTGTCAAACTATTCAATACAAACATACTTATATGGTTCATATACATATGTATTTAATCTCTGTCAATATGTCAATTCCTTCCACGCTCTTCTACCACGTCATCTCAATGGAGACTTCTTTAATATATTATTTTTCATATCTCCATAAATGTCTTCTTCGGTCCTCTCTTTTCTTAAAACAATCCACATTCATACTTACTACTATTCTCGTGATATCCCTTTCTTAATTTCTTATTGTATTACCATACAAAAGGGATCGTCCAATGCTTTGAGTCTTGACAAAAAAGTAAAATTTGCCAATAAAAATATTTTTGCTTATAAGAAAATAAAATACTTTACATATAGAAAATCTGATCTTAGCTAGGGGAAGTAATTATCTTGTCCTTTGCCGTTTAAGACGTTGAGGTCAGGTAATATTAGGTAATATTAGGTAGGTAATATTAGGTAATATTAGGTAGGTAATATTAGGTAATATTAAAAATCCCCGTTTGCCGGGTAGTTGGTCCTACAAAACACCCGGGTCACCTTGACGGTGTGAAAAAGAAAGTGTGTAAAGGCCCTCCCCCCAATTTAAAACTTCACTAATTGTCACCACATTGGGAAAGGGAAGTTAAAAAGACTGGTCCTAATAAAAAAATCGCAGAATTACATACATTGAGTACAATAACAGTGTGAGACTAGAAACCATATTCCTTCAATTAAAATTAATTTGATGTAAAAATATTATACTACAATAGTTAATAAATAAATATCATGAAGAGATAAGTACAAAATTTGAGCATGCATATTGTTGTCTGGTTTGTGAGGATATGAAATAAGATGACAGTGACATTAAAGCTTTATGGCAGTGACAGTGAAGCTTTATGACCTAGTATATAAAATAAGCCCTTTAAGTTTCCAGTTCTAAGTAAACGAGATAGCGCTATTAAAAGTTATAATAAGCTGTCACGATATCATGTAACAAGAAATGATAAAGGTTAGTTTACTAAAATAATCTAAAATTTGCAAGGTTCATTTTAATATCTAATTTTAAGCGCACCAACAATAGTGCTGGTGTCCACCAATCACAAGCTCGCTAACAGGTAACTGCCTTTTCACTATACGATGTTAGTTTGCTAGTTGATGTAGCGTTTGATAGATTTGTCAATGAAATGGATGCATCAGATAGATGACAATTTACTGACCAACTGTCAACTCTCTCCGTGGACTTAGAACTTAGAATTAATTGTAATACAACTAAACCTTTTTGTGTCCAATAATTAAGAACTGATCTTTCGAGAAAGACCCAATAAACTCTTTATATTATCGGCATTAAATATCACAAAATAACTCTACACTATCCCTATTATTTAGGTAATCAAATAACAAGCCATGATGTAAGAACAGTTAATTAAAATATTAATATTTCTTAGTCATTAATTTCCTATCTAACAGATTAAAACGTCAGATGTTGTTTATTTGATTTTGGAGCTTGACATATTATAATCTACGTATCAAGATACCACCAGAATGATAATGTCACATATTTCACATAAGCCGGAGAATAATTTTTAATTATGTACTAAGCTGATTCAGCCCGGTATATTTCACATAGACCGGAGAATACTTTTTAGTTATGAACTAAGCTGATATTGCAGGATATATTTCACATAAACTGGAGAATACTTTTTCTATTAAATTTTTGACCCAATTTTTACAAGTACCTTCAAAAGTTCCTATTAATAATCTTTGATTTAGTTGATGACCCAAAGAGGATTATAGGGTCTGGTAAAAGATTAGAGCATCTCCTTTGTAGTCACTTTTGTAATAACTTGAAGCTAGGTTATAATCCTTTTATTATTAACCATAAAATGTACAAGGTTAAGATATAGTTTTATAGCTATATTGATAGTCAAGGAATCCAGATATATTGATAGTTAAGGAAAGTGATATGTGAAAAAATATTATATAAAATTCTTTAATTTTAGAAAATATGAAATGAAAAATAGTCTTCATGTTCCAAAATTCGAAGCTATGACGACCTTCTCTACGTGTGATTTATAAAAAAAAAATTAAAAAGTATGTAAAATGTATTTTTTTTATTAAAGCTGATTCTTTTAACTCTAAATTAACACATTTATCGTTTTAATCCGATTGGATTTTCATTATTTTTGAAGATAGATAGATAGATAGACCGCAGCGGCTGAGAGAGGTTCGTGGAGTCGCTGTCAGTCAATTGAAGGTTAGAAGGCGGCTAAAAGTTGCCAATCTGACTCCAAAACGGTGTGCCAGTGGCCCCAAATTGACCACAGCTCACTTGACAAGCTCTCCTTGCATGTGCTCGCCAACACATCGGTTGGACGGCTGAACAATGGCGATCGGTCTTGACGAGTTCAGAGTGGGTCTGCATGGTAACGACAAGAGAGCTCGAGTCTACCGGCATCCAGGCGAGCGATTTTCACAATGTTGTTTCGCCGAAACAGTGTCCTATGGCGGTGGTTCGTGTATGATGTGGGCGGGCATTTCAGAGGAAGGAAAAACAGCTCTTGTTTTCTTCCCTGGTGGAAGCCGCGGAGGCGGTCTGACTGCAGACCGATAAGTGGGCGACGTTCTCTTTGATCACGTCTTTCCTTATGAAGGCTTCAAAGGAGATGACTTCCTTCTTATGCACGATAATACCCGCTGTCATACAGCACGAATCACTTGTCAGTTTCTGGTTATTAAGACCATGGTTCGAAGTTATTAAGACCATGGACTGGCCGTCACTCAGCCCTGATCTCAATCCTATTGAATACATATGGGACGAGCTGAAACGCAGGCTCCGGACTAGAAATTCAGCGCCTGCACACATTATAGAGCTGAAGACAGCGCTCGAAGAGGAGTGGGAAGCTCTCCCTCAAGATCTGGTAGTAAGGGTTATCAGGTCGAAGAGAATCCGTCTTAGAACTGTTATTAAGACGGGGGGGGGGGGGGGGGGGGTCAACACTAATTATTGATTTAGTTGTTTGTTTTTTTTGTCACTACTTCAATTTTTGTTGCTTTGTGATTCGAATTTGATAAAATTCAAATATATTTCGCAGATTTTTGAGATTATGGTGATATGATAATATGAGATGATTGTGGTATCATTTTAAAGTTTATGAAATGTGCTAAATATATATACACATATCTATTATTTTTTAATTCTTTAAAAATATAATACAACAGGTGAGGTGAGTCGAATCGAATGCACGTCCGTGTATATGTAATTGTCTTTATCAGAAAACATTGTTTGTTATATAGGAATTTTCCGTTAAAATATCAGCGAAGTCAAGAGCTCAATTGCTTATCAATATAAGTATCGTTATTGATATTAGAAACAAAACACATTATTACACACATATACACACACACACAATGATACACGCACGCACGCACGTATGTACTCCTAAACATACATATACGTATACACATCTACATACATACACATTTATTTAGGTATTTGTTTTGTTAACATATATTTTTTCATTTCTATCAAAGATGAGATGAAACAGTAATTACAGAAATGTTTTTAATCTTCCATTATCAGCTTCATTCAGAATTCCCATTGTGTGATTCGTATTGTTTTAAAACCGGATAATTATTATAGAAGTGGCCCTTGGATGAAATAGAGATAAATATAATTCTAATTATGTTCGATAATCTCAAAAAGTAATTAACCGATTCTAGTAATATAGGCTACTTTTATCCCCTTATCTGACCGGGATTGGGATCTACGGGGAATGAAACCGTTGTGTCAAAGATAAAAGGATGCATATTTACCCGTTAAGGCTTTTAAAACGATTAATAAAACTGCGGTCCCTTCGAACGCTCCTCTATGTCATCGCGGACGGAGCCGGAGGCAACAGCTAGTACCTATATGAAATAAAGACAGTTACATTGTCACAATAGATTTTTTAAACCAATTACAATAGATTTTTCAAACCAATCTCCTCAAAGTAACTGAAGTAGGCTTAAGAAGCTGTATCGATTGATTTTAATTAAATTTATTTTGGTTGAAACATCATCTTTGACCAAATATTTTGTTCTTCAAGTATATACGAGGTGAAAAAAATAACAAAATAACACCGCACTAAAACGATGCCAATAAATACGATCTTATAACCCGTGACACCGTGCGTAGCGTTTATAAGTATCAAATTTTTTTTATTAGTTCTCCAAAGAAATACTTTATTTTGACGGTATAATATTACAGCCTATGTTAACCCTGGGTTTTTTTCTGACTTACTCCCTTGCTATGGCGTAGGTTCCGATCCCGTGAAAATATTGTTATGAACAGTAGCCTATGTCACTCGCTGATGAATGCATATTTTAAATTGATTCAATAGTTGTTGAATTTTTTCATTATAATATAAATTATAATGAAATAAAATATAAAAACCGAACTAATATAAAATGAACCGAACCGAATCGGTTTTAGTTGTACTTTCTTATTTATAAAAAAAAAGGTTTGTCTTTCAAATGAAGAATATTTCTGCACAAACACTGCAGAATGGCTGCACGAGACAGTGATGAGCTTCAGCAGAGGTATTAAGTAAGATCTGTAAGTAAGCCTATATTCTAATAGAAGATATATATAAATATATATATATATAGAACGATAAATGTCGACCGGATACAATAATACAGAATATTCTAAGGCCAAATATATATAACAGAAATAGATTTGTTAATGAAATGTTTCTAATGGCGGTCCATGTCATATAATGTACATAAATGTACATGTAAGTGTGTGTATGTGTGAGTTACATAATGAAGGAAAAACCGTATGGTATGAATTGGATGGATGGGGCTTTTGATTTTTATATTAATTACTATTTACATGTACATTTCTCTATTATTAATTATTATCATTTCAAAAATAACACGATAAATTTTTGATGGTTAAAATTTTCTTTTCATAAGTTAAAGTTCACTGAAAAGAACGTTGAATTTGTTTAAAAATAGATTCAAAAAGCCGTCTCTCCTAATTAGAGAACCAATGAGTTGCTCATTTTAAGTTTTAGATCTAAATATAAAGTATATTAATTAATAATATGAAGGTTACTTCATGTTTTTAGCCCATATTTCACAACCACACGACATTTGGTCACATAATAATTGCATTCGGTTCGGTACGTGACTGCAACATGCATACTATATTTTTTTCTTTTAATGGAAATCGAAACTTGTGTACATTTTGTCGTAACTTCTAGAATAACGGTTGAATTTTTTTGTTTTTTTTTAATATCAAATACTACACGGTAAGATAAAAATTGAGACTAAGATTTGAGGCTTTATCTTGTTTTACATTCAACCAAAGAGTTGATATTTTAAGACATTGCAAATATTTAATCTGTTATTAAAAACCTAAATGTCGCATAATATTTATAAAGAAACTGCGGTAAAAGTTTAAATATAGAACAATTAGTCTGTCATTTTTTTAGAGAATATAAAATAAGTCATGCAATGTTTAAAATTTAAACGTAATAAAAATGCTGTTCCATTTTCAAAATATATAAATAAAACAAGTCAAATGTTAGCGTTCGAAATTTGAACATTGCATTATTGAATGATGAATGGCTGAGACGACTCTGAGCTAGGTGTTGCTGTCAGATGTAACAGTATCGCTCGTGACCCCGAGCTCAACGGAGTTCGCGAGGTTTTCACATTTTTTAATGTCGTGTTCATAATATTGTGTTTATGGATTCAGTGTTGGAGGAATTGTGTTTTAGTGTGTTTGTTTTAAATTCTAATTTGATTATCAGTTTTACTATTTTTAATGTATTTTATAATACATTTTAAATGTCGAAACAGATCTTGTATAAACATATCCGTGAAATATGTTTATTAAATGTAAATATTTTTAATATACGGTAATGAGAACAATTATTAAAAGTACGATAGATGTTTTCCGTGGTTGTTATCATAATTAAAAATATAAAAAAGAGTTTGGCGCGCTTTTTACTGCAGTTTTTTTTAGTAAGTAGTGATGTGACTGCGGTAAGTGAGCGGCTGTTTATTGATTTCCGGTTCTTTTATATAGTTAGTTATACTTGGCTAGCTTCTGTTCTTGAGAGCATTTTTTGGCAATCGTTTTTTAATACATTTATTACAACCAAATTAAATGAATGAATGATTAAAATTAAAATATAAAGAAATATAAAAAAAATCAATACATTTCAAATCTTTCTTCGAATATATAAAAACTATTCGATTTTCAAATATATATACAGTATATAAATAGCCATTTTGTTCTGTAACATATACCGCTACAGACTGGGTTTGTTCATATTTTTAGTAACAGAACTAGAGCAAAAATTAATAAATATAAAATAAAATGTAATGTAATGTGTAAAAGGACTTTTATGTTATGAAAAAAAAGAAAAAACATAAGACTAAAATACGAATAGCGTTTCTGCGGTTTCGTCTGTGTTTAATACATTAATGGAGTTATATTTCCCTAGAAATGAATAATGGTAATACTTTTGTAATAGAATTAATATTGAAATAAATTTTCACCAATAAATTGATTTTCTATGAAGTGATTTAGTTATTCATAATTTTGTTATCAAACTTTAATAATTTAAATTTTAGAACTTAATTCTAATTAAAGTTTATAAAATTATACGTTTTCAAAGAAAATAATTGTTAGAATTTAATTATCTTTAAGGTGAATTAAAGTTTTTTAATAAAACAGAAATAATCAAGGTATTAAGTAAGTTTTAATTAGACTTGAGGTAATTTAATTTTTGTTTTTAGGAAATTTCTATCCATTTTTGTATTCTGATTGTATCAATAAAAGTATTGTGATGTTATTTTATTTAATAAAAGTATACAAATAAAGATATGAAGCTGATACACAAACATACAGTTTATGTAATAATGTATGTATATATGGAGAAAGTTAGGAGCACTCAAGAGTTAACAGATGCTTTTAGCGATGTTTCAAAATGTGATTGTCCCACATGCATCCTCGAATACTCGTAGAGGTCAAGTTCCATATCCAATAATAATCCAACATGTCTATCTTTTTAATTAGTTTTCGACCTTCATTAAAAAAAAAGGTACATACAAACAAACAAAACGAACTGTTTCGAACAAATGACGTAAATATATTTATGAGTTTTTTTCCCCCGAAAAATGTAGTATGCACAGACACCGTTGTTGTATAACTGGCAGTAATAATAAATTAAACCAGCTTGCTCTGATGTGTGAGCTAACAAATATTTAATTAGTGTCATGCAGCCATTTCGGTATCCAATCTACCAAGCGCTAGGTCAACTAGCACACTAACACAGCATGGTGAGAATACTTAGTAAGCTGTTAGCGAGCCTGTGATTGGTCGATGTTTTTGTGATCAAATAGTGCACTTAAAATTGGATAATGTAAAGATCCTGATGTGTTATTTTCTTAATATTCTATTCATACTAAAAGTGATTTGAACGGAAAAATAATGTTAGTAAGATTACGTACCCTAAAAGGAAAAAACTAGTCTTATAGGATCACTTTGTATGTCTGTCTGTCTGACTCTTAACTTCTGAAACACTTGGAGATATAGATACTGTATACGAAGTCCCCTTGACGCTGTAAGAAAGGAAACTTTCAAGCTAACGTAAAAAAAAGATACTCCCGAAGAACGCGTATTTCGACACTCGAGGGAACTAAACTGACAGGGTACCTACTTCTTGTTATATTTTCTCTTTATGATATCATTTATAAGGAGAATATTTATTAATAATATGTTAAAATAATTTTCCTCGTACGTAAGCGCAGTGGGGTAACCGAACATGTATATCATGTATATATTATATGTTGTATCTTGCTATTTATTACGTAAATGTCATCTTCGAATTTTGAGACTGATATGTAATAGCAATGAACAAACATACACAGCTTGTTATGTTTTTATTATGATATTGAACACTAGCTGTGCCCCCGACTCCGTTTGCGAGGAATTTGTTTTTTTTCTGCAGGGTGCAGAATTGCTAGTTACGAGTGAGTCACTTTAAAAAAACACTTTTAAATATTTTTTTCGAACGTAAAATACAAGTAGAGCATTTTTTTTAATTTGTATTTTTTTTTAATGATGACATACTAATTTTTAGTAAAGATTGCTACTATACATCCGTGAAAACCGCATTCAAATTGGCCAAGTCGCTCCAGACCCCGCGCATAAACGCACACACAAAAAAAAAATCATGGTATTCGTTTCTAATACTTACTAAACAAACCCCCCCTAGTAATGATTTCACACAAATATCTTTTATTTACAGACGGCGATAAATTACAGATTTATTATATATATTTATAGAGTAATTTTGGTGTTAGAATAATGTTACAAAAAATTTATACAAATAATAAATCTTTCAAATGTCTTTCGAGTGCCTCATTCAGGAACCTTCAAAATCAGTAAGTTACATAAATATTATTTTTTTGTCCGTTAAAATTGAAAAAGTTTGAATTGTTTCTTATCAAATGTAGGTGGGTCGAATATTGCTACGACCCTCTCTCTGGAAGCGAACAATGAAATTTAGACCACAATTCACGATAGCAATGTGTCTTCATGAAATTAACGACGTTTCCAAAATGAAAATATATTTGAAATTGGAATATGATTTGATATTGGAATTCCAAATTAACGGATTTTAAGAAAATTTAAAGTGTATACGCGTATCTGAAACGGCTGGATTGATTTGAATGGAACTTTCACTGGCAGATGTTATAAGAAGTAAATTATTAAAAAAAAACATAATACGCGTGGACGAAGTCGTGAACACAGCTAGTATATATATAACAAAGTTGATATACAGTTTAAAAGATTTATGACTTGTTTTTTATTTTTTTTTAATTTTATGATATTAGTAATGGTATATATACTCTGTGATAATCGATTTGATAAGCGCATATTGATTTTTTTTTAATTTGATTCGCATTCTTTATCGATTAGTTGGAACCTGGAATCCAAAGCGATCGTAAAATAAATAAGAGCGGCCATTTTTTTTTAAACTGAACTCGATGTCACCTTCTTAAACGTCGTTCTTGACCCAGTTAATTGATATGCATATTTCGTAAGGCATTTTTATATAAATATATATTTTTTTAAATATATAAATAATCGTGTTTTTTTTTTTTTAAGGTAAAGTTTTTGATAAGAAGGTAATATGTAATTTATTCTTCATTAGTATATTTGCCTCGTTTAATATCGTTTCATAGACTCTAATGCAGTTTTAATGCATTTGATAAGAAATTACACATCAATTTAATGCACTTTGACGTTTCGCGTGTGATTAATTTGTATCAGTGTTTGTGTATGTGTGTGTAATGAACAGATGGTGTGTATCGTGTATGTTACTTGTGTGTATGTGTGTGTGTGTGTGTGCGTGTGTGTGTTAGATGTTGTGTATGTAGTGGTTTGTATTGGTTGTATTGAATGTATTTCCACTGTCCGCTCAACCGTGTGTGCCCATTGTAGGACGACGTTATGCCGGAATGAACAGATATTAAACTAGAATAATCTTGTTATAGGCCTATGTTATTATTTTGAATATAAAAAAAGCTAACTTAATTTTACTGCAGAATGTCGTATAAATTTTAGTATCGCCTGGCATGTGTCCAATTTTCTAGATTACTGGAGATATTCATCTCTAACATAACATACCTGCTAGATATGTTTTTTATTTTCTCGAAAGCAATATATAATAATGTATATATATACGGTAATCCCCTATAACACGATAGATTCGCTCCGCGTTATAGGAAAACGCGTTGTAGGAATGTTTTTGTATAATTCACGTTTACATTTTTTCGTTAGAGGCTGTTTAAATGGAATATTAAGAACGAGCTTAATTAAATTTAATTTTTACTTAGTTTTATTTAATTTTAGAACAACATAATGTGCAAAGGTAAACGAAATTCATTATGAACTGTTAAAAATAATTATAAATTTCATAGTATATTATTACTTGCTAAATCCCCGCGTTATATGAGGGAAAACAAGTGTTATACTGAAATCGCGTTATAAGAGTACCTTGCTATACGTGGGATTACTGTATATTATTAATATCTAGAATAGAAGCTTTATTAATAATGCAAATATCAAGAAATTCCTTTAAAGCTCGCGACTTTGATATAATTAATTGACGCTGTTGCATAACACAATCCGCAGTGTCATAACATATGTAGGTCGTATACAAAAGTATATATAGCCTTGATGCTGGAAAAAGTGTTGAGAACTTGATTAATTTATATAACATAATAAATACTAAATCAAAATGTATATAACTATTATCTTGGACTATTTCTTGGTTAGGTTCAATTAGTTATCCAATTTTAAGTGCACTATTTGAATTTAGAAATAGCGATTAATGTCCACCAATCAGAAGCTCGCTAGCAGCTCGCTAACAGCCTTTTCTCTATGCGATGTTAGTGTGCTAGTTGACTTAGCGTGCGATAGATTGGATAATGAATTGTATTAAATCTAAAAGAATAAAATGTATTTTCATTAACACAAAAATTTATAAAAGTCGAAAATAATTTAAATTATTCCAAAAATATGGTAATGTGATTGAACTTAAAAGAAACCCCGCAGAGTAAAATATTTGATTACTTTTTATAATATAAAATTCTTTATTAACAGTAGGTACTACATCTCCAAAGTCGGTTAATAAAATTAATTATGTTATTTCGGCTTACCGATGTGTTTGTTTATGTGTATGTTACAAAATAACCCTGACATCCGTTCCACATTTAGCTCGGTCCAGATGTGTGTGGGTTGCGTCAACTGTGTTTATGGGAAGATTGATTTATACTTTACATAAGTACAAGTAATCTTTAATTAACTTCGCCTTTTAAATATAATAAAACCGGCCAAGTCCGTATCGAGACACGTCATAGGGTTCCGTAGTTGCTTATAATAGATATACTCGCGAAATTTGTGTAGATATCTTGGAAGATATAAATTTTATAGATTTTCTATTTGACTACGAGACCCTAATAAGATTTGTACGTGATATCTAGAGTCTATATCTAAATGTTCCACTTCAAGAACTAGTTTTCTATTCTACTTAATTTTATATATTATATTTTTCTATTCGTGTCTTATTATTACCACTTATTACCCTCGGGTCTTCCAGCTGTCTCGGTGCAAAATCTTCGGTCGTTTGTTCCGCAGACACTTGAAGAATATACAGATGGACAATATTTTTTACATTTAACATTTAAAGATTCATTTACTATGTACATTTATTAAATGTAACTTTTTTTAATATCTGTTATACAACTAGTTTTTGAGCTTGGATTGTCTCCTGCACAAATGAATATTTTTACATCTTTAACTACCTTCCTAGCTACAAGTTTACCAAACGTTAATACGGGTGAATTTTAATAGATAAATGTCAATATTCATAGTCCGGACCTACCTTTTTTATATATAAAAGATATAATTATAGTTTTGTACATATATAGGTTTATTAAAAACATATCATATATTATAATAAAATATAAACTTAAGATATCTAAATGCCGTCAACTGGTATATTAAAAACTACAATGGCGGAGGAGCATGGGGCTACTTTGAAGAAGAGGCACTCAGTGGTGTCTGGGAGGAGCGACTTTTGTAAGTTAACTTTAGGTATTGTTACTCGTACAAGTTATTAACTATGATATATGGGATGGTGGGTAACAACTTTATAAAGGTTAGTCTCGTGGGTGTGTTGATTAATGAATCTGCTATCGTCTCCCTACTCCGTCTTGTTTATTTTGTCATCCTTTGTACGTAAATGGATAGCCTCATAAGTTCTGGACGCTCCAGAAAAATATAAATAAAATGGCTTCTCGCTAATATTGTTTGTCTTTGAGATATTTGTTTACTTTTTTATAGGAGATTATGATTCTTTTGTAATGTATTTGGCACAAATATATAAACCAGGTTACATACCATTGTTGTAATAAAATATATGCATGTTTATAACTAAAAACGTATTCAAATCTCTATACTTTTTTAGGGTTTTAAGCATATCGCTTTCTTCGTATACTAATTGTTCCACTTAGGGTCAATCCCGTAGAGAGTCAGTGGTGTACTGATCTTTCATTTGTCTGCAGGGTCCTCCTCAGACGAGGATGAGGGAGTCCAACCCCATGAAAAGGCTATAGCTGCCGGACAACCAAACCCACCATATTGTGTTCGGAACATCGAACAGCATGCCTTCGGACGGCGGGAGATCGAAATAGCAGAGCAGGAGATGCCGGGAATCATGGCGTTGAGAGCCAGGGCCAAGGACGATAAACCCTTAAAGGATGCAAAGGTATTTGTACATCTTTACAGCTATGTACACAATAATATCATTTTAGAAAGAAATGACGCTCTTCTAATTACGATTACTGTACGATTGCAATGGGTAGGTCCATGGAGGAGAAACACACAAGAAACTATATGTTATATAGTACTTTTATATCACTTTAAACTTCTTATTAATTAACATTTAAGAGACTAATATTGTGCTTAATATACACGGTTGATGATTTTAGAGAACGCCTGAACGAGAACTTTTCAAGTCGCATGCATGCATGATAAACTTATCTTCACATTTTTAAAGAACTATAGACCAATGGGTTCTATTTATCCAATCCCTCACAGATAGTCGGTTGCACGCACATCAACGCACAGACTGCTGTGCTAATTGAGACTCTCGCTGCCCTCGGAGCGACTGTCCGCTGGGCTGCCTGTAACATATACAGCACACAGAACGAAGTTGCTGCTGCTTTGGCTGACGCAGGTATGTCACAGCATTAGCCAATATAACTTGGATTAATTACTCCTTTCTTTTTATAGTTATAAATCTTTTAGTTTGTCGATAGATCATATGATTTGATTTGACTAACAATATAACTCTATTGGTTCTAAATCTTTTAAATTTTAAATAAATGTTTGATGAAAAATTCATCAATAGCAGGATTCGATCCTGTGAACTCTGGGATATCGAGCTTATCGCTGTGTCAAATGAGTTATCGTGTCGTTACTATGATGGATCCATTCTATTTTTAATGATTCCAATCGGGACAAGGGAGATATATTTTAAGTTTTTTTTTTAATTAGATCGATATCTATTCTCCACTACTTCTACTTCTACCCTTAAATAATCTCTTTTCTTTCCAATTAATGATGAATCTAATCGCTCAGAACTCTGTCAGGTTACTCAATATTTGCCTGGCGCGGTGAAAGCGAAGAAGCGTTCTGGTGGTGTATCGACCAGTGCTGCACACCCTCCAACACGTGGCAACCTAACATGATATTGGACGACGGCGGAGACGCCACTCATCTGATGCTCAAGAAACATCCCAGTGCCTTCAAAATGATTAAGGGTGAGTTGAAGATGATAAATACCCAAAAGTTACGCTTCATTTGACCTTTGGTATTTCAAGAGATCAGTGTGAAGGAGTTTTTATTGCCTTGTTCTATACAGATACTGAAGACTCCATTCCTTCGCCGTTCCTTATATTTGAATATGATCAATTACAATCAGGTGGTGTTAGTTCGTCTTATTAAAAATACGAGGGGCGCCAACAAACCCTCAATTTCGACTAGCTGCGCTCGCGAAATCTCGGGTGCCGTTTGCATATTGAGCGAAGTGAGCCCAGTGTATTGACTCAACGTTTCCCATTGACTTCAATGGGATATCAATTTTGACATGATAAAAAAAAAAAATTGAGGACATTTTACAATTTTAAAACCGTCACCTAATGTGTGTCTTTATGATTGCAAAGTTTCATAATTTTCCGTCAAGTAGTTTTCGAGCCAATTCGTGATAAAGAATGTAAAAAGTGTCCAGTAAAACGCTCCGCTCGCTTCGTTCGCTTCGCTCAAAAAACCACGTATCAGGAGTTGGTAGAATTTTTGGGGATGGAATTATTAATAGATATAATTAATTCAGTTTTGATATGTTTAAGGATAAAAAATTATTTGAAATATAATTTATGGGTCTTTTATTAATGTGATTTTGAAGCTATAAAAGTTATTTTATCGATGATAAAATTCGATGTGAAAATGTAATAATATTTTCTGTATTATATATTTCATTACTCGGGCGTGTTGTCACTTCTGATGATGTCATGTTTACATTTATGAACTTTCTTGTCGATAGTTTAACTAGCTTTGCCCGCGACTTTGTTTTCGAGGAATGTTTTTTAAAATAAAAGCAGCTTAAGTTAGATTAGCCAAAACAAACAGACAGTTACCAATTTAAAAAATTGGTTTTGCTATATACTTTCATATGCATTTAGTAAAAAGCTGTTAATTTGGAATTACAAACGGACACTTCAGTTTTATGTATATACTAGTTTATTCCCTCCGGCTTCGCTGGGCATACTATTCATTTGGATGTGAACTTAGACTGCTATACTTTTGTCATGTTATCCGTTGTCATCGTAACCGTTGCTATGGTAACTCTTACCCTCCGCGTTAAGTGTATAGCTCCTACACTTTGAAAACTTAGCGAAATGCAAAAAGTTGTAATCCGTTGGGATAGGAATTCCGTAAAATCCGTTCTTAGTGGACGTCTACTTCACAAAAGTAGTAACTATGTAAAATTTTAAGTTAATTGGACAAATAGTTTCGGAGATTTCGTGATGAATCAGTGAGTGGTAGATCGCTTATATATAATGATACAGATATGTTGATAGGCTTAACAATTTTAAAATTTTGTCAGCTTAAAAATTAATAGAGATTAAAACTTTGTTGACAACAAAGTACATGATACCTTTTCACGTATCGGCAATTCCATCAAAATAATCTCATCCATGGACCAGTTTATCAGAAAATCATACAAAATTAGTCAAGTCCATCCATACAGTTATTGCTGCAAAATTTTCATATTTAATGTCGATGTCCAAATAATTCAATATCCACTTATCAGATTTTACGTTTTCAGCAATCTCTGAATAAATTGCCAGTAACTTTCCAGTAAAAGTACTTTAGTTTTAAAGAATGTGTGAGAAATAAATTTACTAAATGGATTCGTTACTATTATTTCTGGAAAGTTTCGAATTAGAGTAATTCCTGTGTCGCAGAGTTTTAGGGATATATGTGGAATGGAATATGTCTCGTATTTGAATTTTATTTATTTAGTGCTATAGAGTATTCTCTGCCAAGGAAAATAAACAACAAAGAAAAAAATACTATAAGATGGTATAAATCGAACTCGAATCGAACTCGCTGTCTTTGGTTTGGAAGTAACTGTCGCTAACCACTAGACCAACGGATCGATGAAGCAAATAGTAATTTATATATTTTTTTAAGTATTATAAACAAACCGTTTAATAATTTTCTAAATATTTCGAAGGCTCCATCTAATTACAATTTAGTCGTTATCAATTGTCCTTCACTGTTTATCGTTTTGATTAATGTTTTTCTGGTTTTTGATTAATTTTGATATTAAAATCCATTACTTTTAATATCTCTTGTCTACCAAAGTTTAGTCTATCTGGACTCTTGTTAAATTCTTCTACATTTATTTGGTTTATAATCGAAAAATTGTGCCTACTTTTCATACTTTTCATACTTTTTTCATATTTATCTAACCTGATGATATAGTATTTCAGCTTCTCCTACAAATTGGTATATAAAATATATTTTATTCCGGACTCAATTCAATATAATGGACTCCTAGCATTCTACGAATTTACGAGTAACGCGATAGGGTTAACACATTGTACGTTATGTGGAGTATTTACTTTAAAGGGTTGTTGTATCATATTTCCGCAGTGTCCAACCCTATCTGAGGTGTTTGAAGAGGGGTCCTTTTTTGTTCCCATTTGTTGTAACATTTCATTTGGGTAAAAAATCTGAGGGTTGCTTTTTATTATTGTACTAGCTTTTGCCCGCGACTTCGTCCGCGTTTCCGTCGTTTTTCGAAAAAAAATTAGCAGATGTCCTCCCTCATAGTTTTGACGTAACAGGCAGATTCACTTTCGTATTTTAGAAGGGCAATAGTAATATAATATGCCAATCCACAAAACTGTTGAAAAATATAAGTAACCGCAGAATATTATAATATACCCACGCTATACCCACGACTCGGTCAGCGTGTAACTCCTTGTTTTTTATTAAGATAATATATTGCTAATATTTTTAGATCAAATTAAAATGTTTCAGCGCAAAGCTTCTGGGTAGACTATGTTAAGAGTCGACCCGTCCGGCACGTGAACGTAAAGATTCCTAGAATTGCTAACCCGGGAAAGAGCGACGTATAATTGACCATGCGAGAAACAGCTAACACCGAGATCTACTCCAGCAACACGAAAAGTCTGCCCTTGAGCTTTATTGATAGTCATGGCATAGCACACCGATACTGGGAATTGCGTTCTTTTAAATTGGAATGGAAAATTATTTGGTATTATGGGAATTCTGGGAATAAAGACAGTTTCTCCTGCACCGCAACCTGTTAAAATTTGAGCCTCGATTACATTTTGTTGCAACTGGGTTACTTTTAGCCGAGTTCCATTGCAAAGTTGAGGTGGTCTTAAATTTCGGAGCAGAATTATCGGTATGCCAATTTTTAAACAAATTATATGAGAAGGTAGTCCAGGCATACTTAAAGAATTTAAAAATTCTATCGGGTAATTAGTGGCTTCTTGTTCATCAACCATTCTATTTATTGAACTATAAACTTTGCTTTCTCCCTGTATATTAGACAGTATTTTATTATTAATTTCAGATGCCTGGTCATTGCGAGGAGTCAAAATGGACCTTTCGCAAAGCCAAGAATTGTCCCTATTTAATATAATTGTTATGTCACCGTAAACCGAAGATATAAGATGTTGTTGGGATTGCACTATACAACATAACTCAGGTGTCAGAATAAGTTTTCCTTGGTGTAGTTGTGGATAGGTACCTTCACCAATCTTCAATAATGTATCAGAAAATTCACGATTATCTGCGTTGTCTCCAGTTCTCACTCGCATATTTATAGTCAAATGCACCGATTGTATATCACGCCACAAATAAGAGCTTTTCAGGCAAGCTCTAATCTCATCAGCTCGGGTTCCCCGTGGTATTACCGGTAAGGTTTGTCGGAAATCACCACAAAATAAAACCGTAATACCGCCCATTGGTCGATCATTTTGTCTTATGTCCCTTAGAGTTCTGTCTACTGCTTCTACTCCTTTTCGATGGGCCATCGTACATTCATCCCATACGATTAAATTACACTCACGCAATACCTTAGCTTTGTCGCTATTTCTTGAAATACTACAGGTTGGACTTTCCGTGCGATCTAAATTAATTGGTATTTTAAACATAGTGTGAGCAGTCTTACCTCCTGGTAGCAATGTTGCAGCTATACCTAATGAAGCCACGGCAAGAGCGATTTTACGCTGATTTCGAACATAAGCTAATATTAATTTAGTCAAAAAAGTTTTCCCAGTTCCTCCAGGTGCATCTAAAAACCATATTGTTCCTAAATTATTCTGCACACTCTCGCACACGCGATCATAGACTAAGCGTTGTTCTGCAGTCATCATTGGGACACCGTTTTCTAATGTTACCAGCAGTTCCATTGGGTTGTAACCAATCTCTGCGGAATATTCCCTATTGGTAACCTCTCCGACTGAGGTTGGCGTTGGCAAACCATATTCACAAAGTGATTTACCGCCTACTGCTGTTAAGTCTTCCTGAAGAGCTAATAAGCACTGATTTATAGCCAGATCTCGAAAATTATCATTAGTTGCGCCTTCATTATTGTGAGATAAATTCCGAAGAAAGTCTTCTGCAAATTTTTCTTTATATTTTTCCCATAATTGGACAGGATCAGATAAATTACAAAATGTGAGTAATGTTACAAATAAATGGCGTAACCGTCGTGGATTATCACTAACACAGGATTCTGCTAAAGCGTCATCCCAATGTTGATCATTTTCAAGCAAATGACGCGCTTGGCAAGCTGCATGATAAGTTGGATAAACAACATCGTCTACTTTTCTCAAATCTATAAATGATGTTGGTCCTCGCACTGTATGTAATAATAATCTCAAATAAAAACACTCTGCGTTGTTAGGATGAACAGTATACACTCTACCAAGAACATGTTCTTTGAAAATACCTGTCTCGCCATCTACAGGCCTGCCTCGGCGTCTACGGTTAAAGACACCTCGTTGTTTATCGTAGGTATAATACGATGGAACTTCTTCATACAAAAGAGACTTTGCGAAATTATCAGTTTGGCAAAGTCGAAAGAATGCCAATAAAGTTGTTTGTCTAGGGTTCTCTAATCGTTCTGTAACATTTTCGGCGTTAAAATATATACGTTGACCGCCTTCCAGATGAACATCCAGATGGGTCACAGGTGGATATCTTTCGTGAATATTAAAACTTAAGATCCGCCACACAGCTTCTGAAGAGCTGATATATCTGCCTGACTGAAATCTAGTAATTTCATCATGTTCATTTCTTAACGCAAACGTAGCTTGGTCACTGCCCTTGTTAATGTACTTACAAATATATTTAATTGACTCTACACTATTACACATTTCTACATTTATGTGAGCTTGAAATGCTCTGGACAATACAGGCGAATACGGAACGACCCACCTATTATCTAAAGTAACCTGTTGTCCAGACATTCGCTTTTCAACAGTAAAACCACCATTGTCTCTTGAACGGCGACGATATAATGGGTATCCATCATGTCCTGTTACAGTTTCATCCACTAATGCTTTTGGATACCTTTTAGTGCAACGACCGTCTTGCATGCAAGGAGCATTTGCGTTAAATGCACCACATGGACCATGTATCATATGAGTTTTAACAATGTCGTATAACAGGGGATCTGCAGTCGGATCTGGAATTTCAGCACTGATTAATCTGTCTACATCATTAGGTCGAACCTTATCTTTTAACCAAAGCAAGATATGTGCGTGAGGTAAGCCGCGTTTTTGCCACTCAACACTATACATATAACACAATACTTCTCCAAAAATGTTATCTTTGGTAAGAAGATCTATCATTGATTTTAATTTTAAATGAAACACTCTTGCAATAATATCATGGCGGTCATGCGGTGCCTGACCCTCAAGAAGCTCCCGAGTGATTTCATCCCACTTGGGATTGGTAGTTACAGTAACAAATAAGTCGGGACGTCCATATTTTCTTACGTAACAAAAAGCGTCTTGAGTACGTTCATGCATGTAGCGTGGACCACCAGTAAAAGAAGAGGGTAAAATAACTAAACGACCCATATTCACAGTATCGTTATCTTGCTGCATGGCATCGCGAAGGTGCACGTATTCTTCAGCGCGCAGCTGCCTTTGATTAGATCGTATATAAACTAATCTTTCGGTTTCAATTTTTGCGTACATGTCAACAATAAACTGATTAAATAAGCCACGAAAACGTTGAAAGTATACCAATCTATTCCGTCTCACTTGCAGGTGGTAACAATAAAATTGAAGGCATGACACCTTTTTATTATAATTAGGTGCGCCTGTGCGCGGATCGGTTTGGTATACAGCGAAATTATAACCATCTTCCCCTCGACAGTATATCATAGGATATTGCAAACTGTCGTAAGCCCTGTGGGTTTCGAAAATACGTTGCAAACGATTGTCTCTGGAACGTATAACGATATCACGCCTATCACATTCCTGGTCGACCAGTACTACAGCAACTTCATTCGTGGATGGAACGTTATGACGCCCAGGGTGTTCCTGAGTTGGACGCTTATCGGCATTTATAACAATTTTATAATTGTTATTACCATCTTGAGAAAGGGCTTCTAATGCCGATTTAAAACTGCATACGTACGAATTAACCTGATGTAACATGTTCTGAAGTTGTGAAATGAGTTCAGTATTTAAATTCGGAAAATATTGATTTCTTATATTCGACTGTTCGTTGTAATCGGATACAAAATATATTTGAAGAAATTTAGGTTGTTCTTCAGGCAAAAGGGACCCTATCAAATGGTAAACCTGACCTTGTACCTTAAAAGTAGGCATGAAAGGGCCTTCTGAGATTTGTTTAGCACCAAAGGATGTCATTTGGAATGCACTATTATAAGTGCGAATATTATCTAAAAACTGTTTGGATTGCAAATGTTCCCCTAAAAGTAGTGATTTTAAAGGTTCCGGTGGGTCTTCGAACGAAGGCAAATTTATTTTACCTCCAGAACAACAGAAACCAGCAGACTCCTTCCTCCACTTCGAAGCATTACAAAAGGAACATACTACGTTCATATCGCCTATTTCAGAAGATGATCTGTAATCAATTGTGAGGTTATAAGCAAACCCACTTTTATATTTATCGGACCACGCCACCGAATTTGTAGATTGATCTACCACGTGTATATCTAAGTCATTAAGACCATGTCGAAATCTATCTGCAGTAAGACGGGCCTCTCGCTGTTCTTCTGTTTCAAGCGACCGAATATTTTCAATTCTTAATCTTTCATTAGATAAAGTAATCAATTGTTCTTGTCTCAAAGAATTGTAATAATCGCGTCCCGACTCTAGTCGTTGTTCATGCTCATGTTCATCTTCAAGAGATCGAATCATGTTATGGTGCGCCCTATCATTTGTCAAACGGTCTTGATATTGAGTAAAAGTTTCAGATTCTCGAGACAAAATATGACGTTCGCGATCAGCTGTAAGCCGTAATTCCCTCTCAGTGAAGGTTTCGGACTCGCGAGATAAAATATGACGTTCGTGGTCAGCTGTAAGCCGTAATTCCCTCTCAGTGAAGGTTTCGGACTCGCGAGATAAAATATGACGTTCGCGGTCAGCTGTAAGCCGTAATTCCCTCTCAGTGAAGGTTTCAGACTCGCGAGATAATGTATGCCGTTCGCGGTCAGCTGTGAGTCGCAATTCTCGTTGTAAAGCAGTTTCAGCTTCTCGGGATAACGCATGTTGTTCCCGGTCAATGGAACGCCTTAGCTCTCGTTGAGAAGAGCTTTGAGAAGCCCGTGTTGTAGCTCGTCTCGCTCTTTCAGCTGCTAATCGCATCTCTCTTTCTGGAGAGCTTTCATTAGCTCGAGATGTTGAGGCACTAACTCTCATAGAGTTTAACCGATGTGCTCTTTCCTCTTCCGATTCTTGAGAACGCGTCATTCTCATTCTCCTAGCTTGACTCGAAGTTCGAGATAAAGATGGTCGTTTTTTAGGTGGCATCGTTTATTTTATTTTTAATCGACGGTAACTTAAATTCTATTTAGTTACCCAACAAAAAACTTACGTCAGAGGTCCTAACTATAGCTAAGTATATAATAAATAGAATATAAATCTAAGTGCCTATTAAAACTAAAATAATATTCTAATCGAATTATAAATATGTACGTAGGTACCTACAAATTACAAAAGAATAAAAAATGAAAATAAAGCTATACTTAATGCGTGTGCAATACTATCTACACTTACCTACTTCACTTAAAAATGAATAATAAGAAATACCTACAACTACTGTAATTAATCAAAGTACCTATGCTAATACAAAAAAAACCTTAGATGTTCTAAGTACAGCTGCTATATAATAAAAAAATATAAATCTAAGTGCCTATTTAAACTTAAATACCTAATATTCTAATAGAATTAAACTAAGAAATATGTACCTACCTACCTACAACTTAGGTACAAAAAAAAAAGAAATGAAAATAAAGCTAAAACACGTGTGCAGTATAGGTAGATAGTAGGCAATATCTACCTATACCTACTTCACTTAAAAATAAATAAAAAATACCTATGAAAACTATAATTAATAAAAGTACCTACCTACGCTTTTATCTACTCAATACAAAAAAAACTAAACATAAAATGCCCAAAACTAACCTATCAGTAACTAAAAATCTAACAATAATCTAATCTATCTATCTATTATCTAATCTAAAAATCGAATCTAAATCTACTTAAAAAGAAATAAAATAGGAACTATTAATAGTTAAGAATTTAAACAAAACTAAAACTAATTTAGAAAATAACAACAAAAGAAATTAAAATAAACTATTTAAAGACAAAAAGTCGCGCTGATAAGCACGGTTTATAAAATAACAATTATTGTCTGTCAATAAAGTTCAACACTCTGAACGCATCAACAGCCAAATATTGAATGACGCTTGCGCTCGCCTCCCGCCCCTTTTATACTCTGCCGCCGCGAGCCCCGTCGAGCGCGGCAACCGTTACGCAAAAATAATCCTTATAGCTTGATTCACTATTCACGCGCGATGTCTTGTTGGCATATTTCATGTAAGTAAGTATAAGTTTGGTGTTTCTATACCGATTTCAATGATTCTTTTTTTATTGAATTGGTGCTAATGTTTATTTTTTTTTTAATTAGGAATGATGGTGAGCATTATTGGTTTTATAAACGTAAAAGTAAACAAATATAATAAGAAATCTCCGAACTGCTAAGCTATCGAGAGTTATGCGTGTTATTGTGAGTTAACTATAAAAGGTAGATATATGCTGTCTTGGAATATTTTTCGTGTATTTTTATGTAGAATATTTCCGTTATACATAGTTTCTATGTAGCTCTAACCATTAAGGCTGCACACGCGACGGAAGCTTAAAAAATCAAGCAACTTCTCCCATTTTCTCAACATTTCCTTTCACTGCTCTGCTCCTATTCATTGTAGTGTGATGAAAAGTATACTATTACCTGCCCAGGAGTATAAAGAATAATTGTACTAAGTTTCGTTAAAATCCGTCGAGTAGTTTTTTTTTCTATAAATAACATACAAACAGACAGACAGACAGACAGACAGACAAAAATTTTTTTAACTGCATTTTTGGCATCAGTATCGAACACTAATCACCCCCTGCTACTTATTTTGTAAATATATTTCATGTACAGAATTGACCTCTCTACAGATTTATTATAAGTATAGATAGATGACGTTGAGTTTTCTTTGCATTATGTAATTTTTCTTTAGTTTCGTCTCTCGTGTCTCTGACCTTCGTTTTTTGTGATTTTAAGTAAAGTATTTTTTACATTCTGACTATGATTCTCAAAATATATAAAAATATATTAAAATATTACTATCGTAGAGCGATATTCTCCAGCTTCCCGTTTCCTGTACCAAGTAAATGTCACATCAACTATTTCCGTTTTCTATAATATATAAATATTTTATTTCCAGGTATAGTAGAAGAGAGTGTAACTGGTGTTCACAGATTGTATCAGCTCAGTAAGGCGGGGAAGCTCTGCGTCCCCGCCATGAACGTGAACGACTCGGTCACCAAGACGAAGTTTGATAATCTGTACTCTTGTCGGTGTGTATGTTTTTATATATATATCGCTGTATACATGTTCAAGAAAAAGATGATATACTTTGCCCGCGGTTTTACCTGCGTTTCACGCGTAAATATTGTCCGTGGTGCAGGAAGCTTTTTATTCTGTTTAGGTCTATAAAATGAAATCATACCTGCTTTACAACCATTTTAATAACAAAAAAATTACTCGAATTTTTCCTTTTAAACAGTTTTTCGTTAAATTTTCGAATTTTATTACCTTCAATAATAATTAAATCGTGGGAAATCCAACGTTAATATTCGGATTCTAATTACAGACAGAAAAATAAAAATTATTAAAAAAAAATGTTACGCAAACTATTTTACTAAAGAAAAACAATTCCTTCATGAGTATTTTTTAATATAATAACATATTTTTGACTGATTTTTGCCATATTCAGCATCTATAATCGTATAATTATATTTCAGTGAGAGCATAATCGATGCTTTAAAGCGTAGTACCGACCTGATGTTTGGAGGCAAGCAGGCAGCCGTGTGTGGATACGGGGAGGTGGGGAAGGGGTGCTGCCAGGCGCTTAAGGCTTTGGGATGTGTGGTACGTATAGGGAGGGGGAGAGAGAGAAAGTAGAAGATGGATAGAGAAGAAGAGGAGGGGTTGTTTAGATATTAGTTATTTCAATCGAATATATTTGTTTTAGTCCCATAGTACTCACAAAATTTGTATTTTTTTTTCTTAACTATCTTACTCTGTCTCTCTCTTCTCTTTTAAATAATATTTGAGATCTGTGACGTCACTAATCATTTATCTCAATACTACGTGTATACCACATTAAATATGTTTATATGTTCTAATTACTGGTTATTATTGTTCCAGGTGTACGTGACCGAAATAGATCCTATATGCGCGTTGCAGGCGGCTATGGACGGCTTCAGAGTCGTTAAATTAAATGAGGTTTGCGTTGTTCTATATATAATCTATGACGAAAAAGACAGAAAAATACGTCTATGGTTATATCAGAAATATAACCATAGACATGTGTTTGCCTTTCAATAAATAAGTTATTTGTTTTTATTAGTTATTTGTTTTTATTATTTATTTTCAGTGGAAACTTAATTGATTTATGTTAAACATTTTGTAATGTTTATTGTATAGGTGCTATTATAATTGTATGTTTCCCAAACATAAATAAACTAGGGGCGCCAACAAACCCTCAATTTCGACTCGCTGCGCTCGCGAAATCTCGTGTGCCGTTTGCATATTGAGCGAAGCGAGCCCAGTGTATTAACTCATCGCTTCCCATTGACTATAATGAGATATCAGTTTTTTTACATGATATTAAAAAAAAAATTTTTTTTTGGACCTTTTTCTAATTTTTTTTTTTAAAACCATCACCTAATGTGTGTCTTTTTGTTTGAAAAGTTTCATAATTTTCCGTCAAGTAGTTTTTGAGCCAATTCGTGACAAAGAATGCAAAAAGTCTCCAGTAAAACGCTCCGCTCACTTCGTTCGCTTCGCTCAATAAAATTAAAAATAAAATAAAAAATAAAATTAGAGTTTTCGGTTTTATTTCAACAATAAAATTAATGACACATTTTTATAAGACTAAGGATAATTTAATGTACTTCAATATGTCAATTAACATGACGGAAAAAGCGCCCCCAGTGTCAGAGAAGGGAAACTAAAAACTTGCGTTTTCGGATGCTATTAATAATTGATCTGATATAATATAATCTATCCAGGTGATAAGGCAGGTGGATATAGTGATAACGGCCACCGGCAACAAGGGCGTGGTGACGCGCGACCACATGGAGAGGATGAAGAACGGCTGCGTGGTGTGCAACATGGGACACAGCAACACCGAGGTGGACGTACACGCGCTGCGGACACCGGACCTCATGTGGGAGAGGGTGAGGAGCCAGGTGAGTGGGGGGAAGAGGGTGGGAAGGGAGAATTACCTTGCACCATCTATAGGTGCATGTGTATGAGCATTTCTTTGTTGTTGGATTTTTTTAGTTCGCTTCTGGAATATTATGTTTGTACTGAAGTACTGGATTTTTGCTGTCTAATACCGATATAGAAATTTGATACTGACATATAACGTTTTAGAATTCAAATTGTTTCAGAATAGTACGTTTTAGAATTCAAATTGTACTAGGAACTCCTCACCGGCTCGTCATAGTTATACGAGTATAAAAGATGTGTTATTTTGTCACTTGTGATGTGTAAGTGTACAAAATTTTATACAATTCCGTCATTTCCAGGTGGATCACATAATCTGGGGCAACGGCAAGCGCATAGTGTTGTTGGCGGAGGGTCGCCTCGCCAACCTGTGCTGTTCGTCGCTGCCGTCCTTCGTGGTGTCCGTGACCGCCGCCACGCAGGCTCTGGCGCTCATAGAGCTGTATAACGCGCCCGCGCACCGGTATAAGGTAGGGAGTCTTATCTTATATCATACCTCCTTCCCCTCTTCTTCAGGGGGCTCTCGTGACGTCACACCGCCGCCAGCTACTTAAGGTGCACACGCTCAACTAATAGGAGACGAGAGTGACGTCATACTGCAGCTTAATTTTTTACCGCGTACCGATCTATGGTAGGGATGACATGACGTCACGTAGCGCGTCGTGACGTCATACCGCAGTCAACTCTTCAACGCGGCTGTACACCGTTGTGGGGTAGGGCCTCCTCGTGACGTCACAGTTCTTTTACCGTCCGTGCTCCGTTTATAGTCTGATGTAATACCTCGCGTGACGTCACAAGGCACTCCGCTTTTAGACACTATTCTATGAGGGTTCGGGATATTTCTGCATCAATCGCAACTTAAAGTGATTCAGTTAGTTTAGTTTAAAACCAATAGATGCATCACTGAAGACGTAAAATACAAAGCGCATGCGCAGAATATTAGGAACTATATAGACGTTGTGGTTTGCTTGGTGTTAGTACATTAAAAAATATTACCGGTCAGTAAGTTCTGTAGATTTAGTTAATGTATGTCCGTATGTTTCAGGCTGACGTGTATCTCCTACCAAAGAAAATGGACGAGTACGTGGCCAGCCTGCACCTGCCCACGTTCGACGCGCACCTCACGGAGCTGACGGACGAGCAGGCCAAGTATCTCGGACTCAACAAAGTGGGCCCCTTCAAACCCAACTACTATAGGTACTAGCCAAGATACAGGACCGGTTAGGTCCGACACCGGCTTACGGGAATAGACTGATCCTATTCTTTTTTTAAATCGGATTTCTTTTTAATCGGTTTTTTTTTCATACGTTATTCAATGTTAAAAAATAGTTTGTAATACATTTTCTGCAAGATTATAAAGAAAGTTTTCATATATTATAGATTTGAAGCTGATTTTTATAATCGAAAAGAAGCCGATTTTTCTTGGTCGTTTTTTTTTCATCTCCTTCCCAAGTCTATCTATCGTAAGTCGTTTCTAGATATAGGATGGCTAATGCTTTATAGTCTAGATGGCGATACGTGTGATTGTTATACAATAGACACCTATGTCTGAGTGAAACTTTTTTGGGGGAGGGGACATATAGAGAAAGGGAGGGGGGGAGAATGAACTCAAGCTCACAGTATATAACTTATTTGTGAAAATTATTTTTGAGATATGCTCATTACCTTCGACCATACTACAGACGGCATAATCAAAATTCTTTGAAACCAACATACATTATGTTTGTGATGTCACATTGAGGCTAAAAACAGCGAATCGGTATTTCCGTGTTAATTCTGCTCTGTTAACTTGAAATGTGACGTCACGTTCAGGCAAAACATAAAATCAATGTTGGTTTCAAGGGCATGTGGACGCACGAAGCTTAATATAGTTCATATTCATACTTTTTTTTATTGTTGAAACAGTCATGAGACAATAAAAAATATATCAACCCAAAAAAGTTTCATCCGTACAGGTGTTCAGTACACATTATATTTTATTTTATAATAGTAGATAAATATTTTGTACAAACAAACATACAATACAATAAGATTATTATTTTCTTTTTTTTTTTTTTTTTTTATTGTTACTTTTTTAATTATATTAATTAATTTTATTATGAAATATGTACTTTAATATTTCAGTATTCGGGAATGTTTTTTCTAGTACAAAAAACTTTTTTTTGTTTCTATTTTTAATTTTATATATATATTTTTATAAGAATTCTCATTTTATTTGTAATATCAGTATTATTATACTAATTGGCAAATTCCAAAGATTCATTCCTTTTTTTTGTTATTTATTATATTTTTTATTTTTAATATTTTTGTATGAGAAGTTTTATTATTTTTACTATTTTATAAATCTATTATAAAACACAATTTATTGATATACTAGCTGTGCCCATGACTTCTTTCGTGCGGAATATGTATTTTAATTTAAAAATAGTCAAGTTAATCCTTATAACATCAGCTGTGAAAGAAAGTTCTGTTAAAATCGGTCAAGCCGTATCAGAGATACAAACCGATAAAAATTTTGTTTTTTTATATATATATACATTTGTATGCATTTAGTGAAAAGCTTAATTTGGAATTACGAACGGACACTTTAATTTTATTTATATGTATATATATATAATGTGTGAATTATTATTGTTTGTATATATTCGAAGTATCCATCGAAATATATCTGCTTAGGAATTGGTGTGTAAATAATATTTTATTTTTTATTATTTATTTATTATGTACAGATTTAGATGATTAGTATAGTTGATGTATTAACAAAAATAAAAAAAAACACCATTTGATTTGATTTGATTTGATTTGATTTGATTCTATTATTTAATAGGTGTTTATCTGACCATATATTATTAATTAATAATACGTTAATAAACTTGTTCAATGAAATAGAGTACAGTAATCCCCCTATAACGCGGTGGATTCGTTCCGCGTTATAGGAAAACGCGTTGTAGGAATATTCTTGTATAACGCTCTCATATGACCGTATGACGTGGTATAAATAAAAAATGGTGGTTTTCGCTATAAAATTCGCGTTCGGCTCAAACATACATGAGAAAATTTTTAGCTAATTATCTCATCACATTCTGGAGACAACTAAACACAAAAAAAGGTCTCCCAAACGGTTAAGAGCTTCGCTTAAGCTCAGCACAATTAAGAAAATACTTAATTAATTTTAATTTGTACTTAATTTTATAGCAACACAATGTGCAAAGGTAAGCGAAATTAATTATAAACTGTAAAAAAATATTATAAATTTCATAATATAGAAATATGACCTGCTAAATCCCCGCGTTATATGAAAAACACGTGTTGTGCGAGGGACTGAAATCGCGATATATGAAACACCGTTATAAGAGTACCGTGTTATAGAGGGGATTACTGTATTTTTTTTTAATTGTTTATAGTATTTTTTTTACGTTTCAAGATCTTTGTTTTATTATTTTTAGCTTTTTTAACTAACTTTTTAAACTTAAGATAATCGATATTTATTTATTTTTTTATATTAACTATTAATAAAAGCTAATATTTTTTACCAATTAATTAAGATTAATTTAATTACAGTATCAGGAAATGTATTTGATATTAAAATAATTGTTTTTTATAATACTAAGTTTTGTTATGGTCAGATAAATGTTTGCGTCTCCTCAGTTGTAACAATGTTAGTGAAAACGCCTAAACCATGTAATTAGTATTTGGTATAAGAATTGTTGCCATGTTTTAATAAATAATTTGTGAAAAATTGTTTTTTTTATACCCTTGTTTTTTTACAATTCTTTGGTTTTGTATTGACAGTTCTGGGGTCAGTGCCCGATAGGACAAAAATATTAATATGGTATTATATTTAGCAATGGTGTAAAAATGACCTATTTTGTACTGGAAAGTATAAAAACTTGGTATGTGAATGATTTATAAATGTACTAGACGGAAACCCATACACAATTTTTTACAATATAGGTACATATTTTGTAGTTAACTGTTTTCAAGAAATATTACTATTATTAATTATTATTTGAACTGTGACTTCATTGATACGTGTAATCGGTTAAACAAACTCAAGATGGCGCCCGGTGTCTGAAGTTTAGTGTGTCCAATATGGCGACTGCGATTTGTCTATCAGCATTAGAATTTAACTAAATATTCAGCAATCCGAATTTTGCGGATATATGTTGTCGACTCGAAATGAATATTTTTTCACGTTTTATTATTCAGTTAAGGTTTCAAGCCTACCCTACTTCTTGACGAAATTATTAATATAGATAGACATCAGTTAACATATTGGACAAATATTCAACGAAGGGATGGATATTGAAATTTAAAATGAGTTTTGAGAATGACAATTTAATTAGAGTATCAGAATGCGAAATAAAAAGTACCATGCGCTGTGATTCCCTAAATTCGTTTCAAATCCCGTTTTTAGAAATATGTTTGTAAAAGATATTAACACATTTCACTGCTGCCCCGGGGCCATTTGATTGCTCAGTAACTTTTGCTTTTTTCCTCCTAATTTTCTTTTGCATTTTTACTAAGAATTCTTGCATAAAAACAATAATATTGTTATCGATATATCAGAAAGGCCTGATTGCAAGTTTCCATTTACTATCTATTTTTGATTTGATCTAGCATTTCAGTGGCATACTTTTAATATGTATTATGATGATTGGTTACCAATATAAGATAAATAAAATAATAAAAAAAATCGAACATATTCTATTTATTTAGTTAAAAAATTATTAATAATTAGGGGACTCTGCTTCTTCTTAAAATTGCGTAATTAATTCCAAAATACAAAAATGACAAATATCTATTCCATACATTTAGTATTCAGACACAGTCGCCGACGAAAACTGTTTGAGAATAAAATAGGTTCCAAAGTATAATGTTAAAAGAGATTTTTAAATTGGTTCAATAATTTTAGAATTCATCTGTTACTATATCACATATATACGAAAAGTTAAATATATACGAAAGTAAAAGTTACATATATACGAAAAAAAAAACGAAAGTTTTGCGATCATTACACGATACGACATAAAAATCAAGCTCCATCAGGTGGGTTAATTAAAAAACGGGTGCTCAAGTTTGAGAAGACGGGTTTAACAATGGATTTACCTTGATCTAGCCGGCCTAGGCGTCGAGAGACCCCGAAAACGTGGAGCGAGTAAAATCGTCTATTCGTGACCAACCTGGACTTTCAACTTGAAAGCGGTTCGCTGTCCTTAACGTGCCAAGAACGTCATTCGCAAGAAAGATTTACGTCTACATCCCTATGAAATCCAAATAGTGCAGGAATTAAGGCCTCAGGACCATGCCACTAGGTTGCAGTTAATAAAAGAAATGGTAGAGCGGTTCACCAGCTTTACTAACATTTTTTTCTCAGACGAGGCACACTTCCACCTAAATGGGCAGGTAATAGACACAATTGTTATTATTGGAGCGACACTAATCCGAAACTAAAGCATCAAAAACCCCTGCATTTACCCATAGTCATAGTATGGGCTGCTTTATCAGCAAGAGGCATTATTGGTCCATACATTTTTGAAGACTCAAGAGGACGTGCAGTTACGGTGAATTCACACCATGTTACAAAACTTTATCGCTACAGCACTGCAGGATTTTGCTGGTTTTAATCAACACTCATGGTTCTAGCAAGATGGAGACACTTGGCATACATGTAATGACTCATTAAGGGCAGCTCGCGACATTTTTGGCCTAAAAATAATACCTAAAAGAGGGAACATTAACTGGCCCCCTCGTAGCCTGTATCTATCCCCAAAGGATTTTTTTTAATTTAAGGATATTTGCATAGAAATCAAAAACATCTTAAAAGAAACATGTACAGCTGTTATCGAAAATTGCCGCTCTAGATCGCAGCAATGCCAGAATAATGAAGGAGTGCAATTGTTGATGTGATTTTTAAGAAATAAATTCCCCTTTTGTTTACTATTGACAACAATAAACAATTTTAATCTACTGTAATTTTGTTTTTAATCATTTCAAATATAAACGGACTTTTGATCCTGTATATATAATTGCTTGCATTACAATGTTAAAATTAGGTTTTAAATAAAAGTTTTAACAATCGTTTTTTTATATTCATTTCTAAAAAATGAGAAGCTGTTGCATTGTCTCGTTAAACGGCAGAATGAAAAGCATATTACGATCAAATAAGTATGAATACAGATGGCTTTTAGAAAACAGGACCAAAGAAGATATGGATAGAGGCAGTGTAGAATTGTATGGCGAAGAAGCAATAAATTTATTATAATTTAAATTTAAGTCATGTAACCAAAAGAGTGCTGCGTATGGTAGTGGAGGAGGACGGCCGAAGGAAAGATGGATGGATTGCGTGAACGACAATAAGGAGAAGGGAATGTGTACAGATTTGACGAGTAACAGGAGAGTATGGAAGAAAAAATATACTGCGCCGACCCCAAAATTGGGATGAGGGCAAGAATATATCTATATTAAGTCTATTGAGTATGTGTTATTTAGACAGTACATATTGTCTCTCAAATATTTATTTATAAAATTTATTTATTTATAACTTTTCCACTTTGAATCAATACCAGTAAAGAAGATATTTCAGAAGGGCCTACTTTGATACCATACTTATCTAAATAAGCCCTCTGTAAAGACATTCTCCAACTCAAAATTAAGCCTATTAGGGTTCCAAACGCGCCGTGGTCTGAGAAGAAAAACAGCAAATTCAGCCGCGTATTTCTTTATTGTGATCACTGTTTCGCAAACAAACTAGGACCTTCAATCAATTTTATGGAAAGGTTATGTACCTACATTTACAATTACAGAAATATAACTTTATTTCAAATGAAAAAAAAATGCAAATATTTAGTAAAATGATAACAAAATGGCGATTCATATAATCCATTAATCAAATGTCCTACAAAAAGATTTATAGGAGAATTAAATAACTGCATTAATATGATATAAACACTATTCAGTAATGCTTGCATATTTGTTATATATAACTTAATCCTATATTTTAGTGACCGTCATGATTAAACGATAAAGATCAAATTGATAAAATATATTAATGTACATGTCTAGATAAAATACTTTCGAGAAAAAACACTTCATGTTAAATATTTCCATTCAAAATATAGATATAAATATGTTAACAATACACAAATATGTGGTACATGTTGATAAATTAAAAACACTCCCTTATATTATTATTTTTTTATGTACTTATGAAGTCATTACATTATCCAATCTATTAAGCGCTAGATCATCTAGCACACTGACATCGCATAGTGTAAGCGTTAGCGAGCTTCTGATTGGTGGAAAATTTGATAATGGAATAGGCCTAAGAATACTTAAATCTCTTGTAAATGTGTGTGAGATATAGAGAGACAGAGAGAGAGTATTCTTTTACCACGCTTCATTTTAATTGTAATTTCTTCTCACATATCAAAATTATGACTGACTCCGACTATATTCCTTCAGTAACCGACCCCTATTACATATCTTTCGAGTAGTTTTTCAATAATTATTTTAGTTTTAGCAGCTTAAATTCAATTCAATTATATTTTTTGATAATAATAATAACCATATTATTTATAAATTTCTATTAATACTGCAAAAATATATTTTGTGTCGTAATCTTATGAAAATATTACACATTCGAGGCGTCATTTGAAAGTAATGATTACGATATCTATTGAAACATCATGTTTCAATCATAACTTACATGATAAGAGATATTTATCTTTAATTAACTCACTTAATTTTTTAAAGTAATATATTTCCTGTGTATATAAACAAAGTACTTATTTATTATATTTAAGAAAAAGGTAATTAAAATGCTCGACCGATTGGACTGTTTTTGTTTGTAAAACAATTAGATTTATATGAAATATGTCTTGGTGAATCTAATAGAAAAGTTTGAAATTTATAATGTCTATGAAGATCTCAATAATAAACAATGAAAAACACACTTCCTAAATCTCTAATGTAACGACAGTCGACATGTTATGAAGTTTTGTTTTTACTAATTATATATTTCACATCAAATTTCTACTTTTCTTAAAATTGATCTAATGAAAGTAGTTAAACAAATACTACTTTTTGAAATAGCAGTATCATACGAGTTTGCAAACGTCCATGAGCGACGGCACTACTTATAATATGGATCGATCAGATGCTGGTTTACCATTATTGAGCGAAGCAAGCGAGAAAATTATGATATTTTGTAATCAAAAAGAACACAAATTAGGTGATGGTTTTAAAAAAAATTTGAAAAATGTCATTTCGTTCAGGAATAATCGTCAAAAATCTGATATCCCATTGAAGTCAATGGGAAACGATGAGTCATTACACTGGGCTCGTTTCGCTCAATATGCAAACGGCACCCAAGGTTTTACGTGCGCAGCAGTCAGCAGCGTAGTCGAAATTGAGGGTCTGTTGGCATCCCTAATAATATATATTTTTATAAAATGATAATATAGTATGACATCGGGTAGTATATGACGGTGTAAACAAGGCTCTCTCTAACTATTTTAGAGTAGATTTTAGCTTTGGTAGCTCAATAGATTGTGACTTAATTGTAAAACTTTTCTACTAACTAATTTTAAATTACGAAACGTGGAAAGTAGTTGAATACATGTTCTTGGAATCATTGCAGATGCGTAAATACATGGGTTTTTTATTTATCTAGTACTATAATGAAATAAAATTTCAAATAAAGAATATTTATTCGATTTTTAACACAATATTGTTAGCTTATTTAAGATAAATGTTTTAATTGTTAGCTCATTTAGAATTAATGTTTTAATTTGGATTGTATAAAGACTATTTTGTACGTAAATCTGTTTGTATTTATAAGAATGTGTTGTAAATTCTATTAAATGTATTTTGGAATCTTGTATCATATACAATTGTAAATTATAATTCTTGAATATGTTATTAAAATATGTTAAGATTTATTGTACTTTTAGAGTATAAGTAAAGTGTCGTTGTTTTGATTAGAGAAGTATTGACTTCCGTTTGTCCTTTCAAATGAAATTGTATTAGTCAGTAGTAGACTTGTAATTGTGAACTGAGGGTATAAAAAGAAGTGTATTGGCAGCCAGAGTGGCAGTGTTAGTTTAAAATAAGTTGGTGAACCATATTGTTATACTGTAAGAAGTGTAAAAGGTGATTTAATTGTTGTGGAAGCAAATAAAGATATATTTGTGATAAACTGACTTTGAATTTAAAAGTGAAGAGTTTTTTACAATATATATGGCAAGTTATGAGCTTTGCAATTATTTATCTATAAATCTTATGTTCTCTTTCTTTATATAAACATATATTTCTCTTTTCCAGATTTCATTGCATTTTCATTGTATAAACATGGTTATTCGGATGACGGCACTGGGGATGTGGTATATTCCAGCCGTGCAGGTCTCTCTCGGCAAAACATCGATGAGTGCCGAAAGTAACTTGTGTCTTCTACAATGACTTCCCTGGGGCCATTCCTATGTGAGATTATTCTCAGAAAAGGGTGAACTGATCCTCGTTCAGTTTAATCTTCAAAAGACGCTAGTTTGCGCGTTTATCACTAAGAAAAACTCATCTGTCGTATCGCCGTGAAAAGACAGATCCTTTGATATTGCGTATAGACATTCGTTTGCGTCTTCTATAGCATAGATAACGGGGAGTGTTCCGAAGAGCTATTTGATGTAATGCCTGCCGCCGAATTTCATCACCGCAAAGCACGTCACCGCCTACAATACCATCCGTACCACCCGAAAGCGTGGATCTGGATGTTCTGCTGAGGGATTTTCAAGGACTTTTCTTCCAAATACCATTAATATGTGGAATGAACTTCCTACTTCGGTTTTTCCGTATCGGTACGACTTGGGTACCTTCAAAAAGGCTTATATTCCCTCCTCCAAGATTGCCAAGGCTCTTGCGATTCCCGGATGTTGCAAAAGTTTGCACGCTCGTTTGCTCGCTTCTGCCACGAAAAAAAAAGTTGTAATAAAATTATTATTACAATTCATTGATTGTTATTAAAACAAAAAACCAAGATGTAATCTGGAAAGGAAGAATTGGGGTAACTATTTCGGAGACTCATATTTTTTGGTACTGGTAAGTAGGTAGGGTAGGAAAAATATTGAGTTATACTAGTTTAAACCTTTCGATAAAGCACTTTAAATAGATAATTCATTTTCTACCGCACCGAATACAGTAACCATATTTTCAAACTATTTGCTGAGTAAAAGAATAATAGAAAAATTCTAGAAAACGCTTTCTCTTGAAAACAACAATCCACTAAACATGAAAGAATTCATGTAAACACAGTTCATAAGTATTACATAATAGTAATATTAACATTCTCTTACATTTGAATCCTTCTAAAATTATTAATGCCTATCGCATTGTGACAGGCATTCATAATTTTAGTAAGATTTGCATTAGTATCAGGCTACAATTTTTACAGATTTTCTGTAATTTGGTTGTACAGTTCAATCGTACCACCCAATGTCGAACAAAGAGTACGAAGCCGAGAGCAAAAGCTAGTAATAATATATTTGAATACCAAAAATAGGTAAGCAGCTGTTAACTATATATAGTTTATTCAAGTGTTCGGTTTATATATTGAATATATCGTCGCAATTATTATAAGAAATAGCAAGGTTATAACTTTGCAGAATATTTAAATTTTAAACGGTTTAAGCCACGTATTTACTAGACCTCTGCTTTTTTATACTAAGAAGTTTATAGTAAGTACAGGGCAAGTTATAGATGCAGCAACATTCACCTCAAGTGTTTTTACATATTAAAGTCATTAATCAAAAGAAATCACTATTTTTATATCTTTTTTTAATATATTCCACCACCGTGCCTTTGCATTGATGCTTGGAGCATCGCTGTTTGTTATGTTAGAGTTGATAGGTTTTTAGTCAAATCACATCCTTAAGAGTTATTAAACCAAACAATTTGGATGAAGTCGCTGTAACAAATAGTATTTAAATAAAATAATTTTTAATATCCTTTCAACATCTTTATCTATGACATATTTGGGACACATTACTTATCGTAGCTGAAATATCCAGTCTGTAATTACATATTCTACCACAGAATTGATAATAGTAACGGACCTCTATACATATATTAGATATTATTAAGCCGCTTTGTTGTTATTTCGTAAAGCCACAAGTGAAATTAATATTATTTTGACATCTTTTTTTCTTTACAAGACTATATGGTAGCTTGTAGCCGATCCATAGTGTGATACTGTCGTCCTTGGCCATTTGTAAGTATGCAGTTTTGAAAATACCTGTAATAGGACACACTGAGAGGAAGGAAGAGAGTTTTATCATCCGGTTCTCACACTCATCGTACAAATATCCTATAATAGCTACTTCACGGTCTTCTATAGAAGAATACTCGAGTCAGCCTGGTTAAACTGCAGTCTTTGACTTCAGCTACATTCCCTCATCACAAATAAGGTGAGAATTTACTATTGTGGAGCAGAACGAAACTAAAACTAAGACAAGTGATAAGTATTCATTAGTGCATTTTTACTTGTCGAATAACTGAATATTTTTAAATGAATATTCTTTATATTTGAAATCTTTTTAACTATTTGATATATGTCCATTCGAACAAGGTTAGACTCAAATGTGCTTTACAAGTAAATTCGTTTTAAAATACGAGTTAAAAATTATCATAAATATGTTTATCGTTACGAGATCTTTTAAAATTGTATTTTTAGTAATACAAGAAATATAATAATTAAGAGGTAATACAGCAAATATATATAATTAAAAAAACCACAAACATTAAATAAAACGATCTATTACCAGTTAATGTGTAAAAAGTTTTTACTACAACTTATGATAAATTGACTTAAGGTGCCTCAGTTCAGATAAAACTCCAAAGAAACTTTACTAATATAAAATATAAATATAAAAATAATAATGAAAAAATTCATTTAAATCGTCTCCGTTTTTAAAATATCAAAGAAAAACGTTACTAATAATAAAGAAATTTAAAATTGACGTAATCCACGAAAACAAAAAGACTCGTCACGAATTACCATAACAAAGGCGAAACTCTGTTTTAATTGTATGTACATTAGCGACCAAAATGTGTGTATCAGACGAGATAGGGAACATGTAATTAATAGATTTACATGTGTACGTGTTATCTTATAATTAATCAATTATCAATATAATTGTGATGGGTTTAAATTTTTCGGACAGTTATAATAAAGCTTCATGTGCAAACTGTTGATGTGATTTTTGGAAACTAATGTGACTGGTGAGTTTTTATAATGATTTGTCTGTTTGTTCATTTATGAATTATGTTATGTGTTAGATAGTGTTTGCGATTGTTGAATGAGAGCGTTTTTTTAAAATGTTTCGTATTTCGTGGACAAATAATTGATGTAAGCGTTTTTTTAAACGTTTCTCATTCCGTGGACAAAAAATATTTGTGAGCGTTTTTAAACGTTACTCATTTCGTGGACAATAATTTATATAAGCGTTTTTTAACTCTACTTAGTTTGTGGACATTTTATTCTAAAAGATTTCCTTTGGTTCAATGTTTCTAATGCGTAAAAGATACAAATAAAAAAGACTATCATTAATTTTAAAAACCAATTAAATTATGTAACTTTATTCTAAATCCTAAAAAAAATGTTAATATAATTTAATCTTGAAATTAATACTATTATCCGAAATCGACATTAATTTTATGTTGTGATTGATTTTGATTTTATTACTCTTTATTTGAAATTATTGTTATTTAAAATATGTTTTTTAAAAGATTATCTATATATGTACGATAAGCTAATTAATTTAAGCTTAGATTTATAAATAGATAAATATAGTTTAATAGTAAATTACATAAAAACCACGATAAGCGGGAAATTACCTCAAAATCACTAAAACTAAGATCTATAAAACGTATTTCATAAAGGTAACCTCATTAAATATCATAATTTAATCATTTATGAGATATCGGGAACAGTCACTTCGTATCTACATAATTAATTACAGAGAATAGGTATCTATATCTATAAATAAAATATGTTTGAAAACCTACAGTGTACGTAGAATATATTTAAAAAGTGTGAGACGTCTTTAGAAGAACAACAAAGGCCTTAAAATCTAAAGTATTTTGGTCTTGTCCATCTCCAAAGTAATAAACTACCTTCCTATATATACTACTAACTACCTTCTCTATAAATCAGTGGTAGAATTTATGAAGCCGTAATACAAATATTTCTTTACAATTATACAAGAATCCTCAAACCAAATATCATGAACATAAGCCAAAAACGATTTGTACAAATTTCCATCTATCAAACTTTATCAGGGGTGCAAATTTGATATTAAAAATGGTTCAAAATAGAAACCCTAAAATAAAAAACAACCCTCTTATTCTAAAGATTATGCAATAAGTACATAATTATTTAATAACTTATGTCATCTCTCCTCCACATGTTTTTCAGACGACCTTAACACGCTTGCAAGTAAATTAGCAAACATTTACTGTTCTAATTAAATATATTACAAATAATAATTAATAATATCCTCATTTAATAATAGCATCGATCGATCGAAGAAACTTATAAACTATTTTATGACGATGTCATTGCCAACCAGACACTGCTTGAGATAAGGGTAACTTAAATTGAAATAACTTTCTTGAAAGACCATTTTTAAAGGTATGATATCAAATAACTATGTTTAAAATATAAAGTTTTAACTCATTCTGTATTTATGGAACATAGTCCATATGTTTTTAGTTGCAAGGTCAGATAACTACCATATGCTTATTTACCATATGCTTATTAGTTGATATTGGGAATTTATTCTATAACTAGCTTTGTAGGTGACTCCGTCTGCTTAATCTTCTTATTTGTTACGTTTGACACATTAGTTCAGGTGTATTTTTGGAACCCTTTAAACAAACAGCAATTAGTATGTTTTATAGTCATCTTTCAATCTTGAAGTTCATTAATTAATCTCACTTCTAATACTTATTATATTCATTGTCAAATTTTTTATAAGTCTTTCTCGAAAATGTCATAAAAGTAGGGATATGTATAATAACTTAAAAAATAACGTTATTCCTGTGTTAATCTAATATATTGCGCTATTAAAGCATCTGTTACGTATAAATTTAATATATTTGGATTTCAATTGGTAGTAGTGGACAAATTTAACATTAACATATATTTGTATTTAAAAGAAAAAGTATCGAACAAAACAAAACAGAAGATTGTTGTAACTAACCCCTATATATAAGTAAAATTATTATTATACTGTATAAAAGACGCAGATTCTAATATCCATCGCCACAGTAGTACCCGTCTGTCTATCTGTAAATTCCGATTTGTTATTATCTGATAAAAACGATAAACTGTATCCAGACCAAAGAATAACACAGGCACACAAAAAAAAAAAAAAGTCATGAACCAGAGGGGAGACCCCATTATTCTTAGGTTTTTGGGATCGCTGAAACCGAATATGACAATAAAAACTAATTTTAAATGCCAGTTTTCCCGCTAGCACCCCCTTACTACCTCTTAAGGGGTGAAAATTGAAATTTTTGTATAAAATCAAGATAGATGTCTATTTCTACGTTTTTTGGGATGCTGAAACCGAAAATGATAATTAAAAATAAATTCATGACCACTATCACCCCCTACCACCCCTTACGGGGGGTGAAAATTTAAATTTTTCTATAAAGTCAAGATAGATGTGTATTTCTACGTTTTTTGGGATGCTGAAACCGAAAATGATAACTAAAAATAAATTCATGACCACTATCTCTCCCTACCATCCCTTACAGGGGGTGAAAATTTCAATTTTTCTATAAAATCAAGATAGATGTGTATTTCTACGTTTTTTGGGATGCTGGAACCGAAAATGATAACTAAAAATAAATTCATGACCACTATTACCCCCTTACCACCCCTTACAGGGGGTGAAAATTTAAATTTTTCTATAAAATCAAGATAGATGTGTATTTCTACGTTTTTTAGGATGCTGGAACCGAAAATGATTACTAAAAATAAAATTTAAGACCTCTATCACCCATTAACACCCCTCACCAACCCTTAAGACTGAATCATGATTTTTGTCCTATTCTTCACAAGTTTTTTCACTTTTTGTTTTTTTTTTTGCTTTCTATTTAATACTACTTATACTGTTATCCATCCGGCAGTGTTGTAAAAAGCTTAAAAGATGCTGAACCTAATTCTATGCCTCCGAAATAGAATTGTTACTATTTTCCTGAAAATTTAGGAGACTAAAAGATGCTGAACCTAATTCTATGCCTCCAAAATAGAAGGGACTATGTTCCTGACAATTTAGGAGACTACAGCGAGGACAAGATGCAAGGTTCCATCAGGATTAGAGTAGAATTAAATCATGAATATATATCAGATACTTCTGCTCGATACAGCATTTGAATTTCTAATATAAGAGCGAGAGAGAGAGTAACCTCAAACTAGTTTGATAAACATGTCACTTACTGTAAATCGTTAAAATTTCTTCATACATCTTGATTTTATACAAAATTGAAACCCCCCATTAGGGATGGTTAGGGGGTGGTATTGAGTAAAAGAGGTATCAAATTCACTTTTGGTTGTCATTTTCGGTTCCAGCATCCTAAAAAACGTAGAAATACACATCTATCTTGATTTTATAGAAAAATTTAAATTTTCACCCCCTGTAAGGGGTGGTAAGGGGGTAATAGTGGTCATGAATTTATTTTTAGTTATCATTTTCTGTTCCAGCATCCCAAAAAACGTAGAAATACACATCTATCTTGACTTTATAGAAAAATTTAAATTTTCACCCCCCGTAAGGGGTGGTAGGGGGTGATAGTGGTCATGAATTTATTTTTAATTATCATTTTCGGTTTCAGCATCCCAAAAAACGTAGAAATAGACATCTATCTTGATTTTATACAAAAATTTCAATTTTCACCCCTTAAGAGGTAGTAAGGGGGTGCTAGCGGGAAAACTGGCATTTAAAATTAGTTTTTATTGTCATATTCGGTTTCAGCGATCCCAAAAACCTAAGAATAATGGGGTCTCCCCTCTGGTTCATGACTTTTTTTTTTTTTGTGTGCCTGTGTAATCGATCGTTAATTATCTATGCTAATTATATATAACTGAAGAGTTAAATACATTTTAAAATAGACATTTATATTATGTTAAACTACGGTTAATTTTACATATTTATTCTATATTTTGGTTATTTAATTCATATTTTTATTAAAAGAAAATTTGCTGCTATTCTAAGAATAAACATACGTTTTAACAAAAGCTAATCTTGGATAAATTATTAGTGGATAAATCACTACTCATTACAGATTATGTTGGATATATGTATACATTTATAACAAATTAATGTAATCAATACATTAATAATTGAATTATTGTCATTTTTACGTTAATTTATTATCAGTCAATTATAATAAGCTATTTGGTAGGTGGTAGATTTCTAGGTGGAATAGTTATTTGACTGCAGCTCGTATTGGGCTGGCTTGACTGGGGAATGACCACTCTCTCACGGAAGACCGATGTATAAAAAACAGTATGTTCGTCGGTGAGTGTGAGAATCCGGAAAAAGCCCAACCCCCTCCCCCTCCGCCAAACATGAAAGCGATGCCTCAAAAAAAATATACCCCAGGAGGGTACCGGCTTCGAGGAAGCCGGGGAAGCCCCTCCGAGCAAAATCGGGGGAATTATTCTCTGATTTTGCTCGGGCTGCCCAACGTACCTGGGGCGAGCAAAGTATCACCTTTTATGTCTGTCTGATAAGCAAACGACGAGTCAAAGCAGTGGTAAACCCCCACCCACTCTAAATATGTGTTTGCAACATCCGGGGACTTCATTCCAACTTCTTAAGCGCCGTCCATTAATATCTAGAGACGACGCAGACGGCCTTGTTGTTTTTGACGGAGACACAGATATCTCAAACTAGCGACACAGCGTACCTTTCATAACCCTGAGTATAAACTAGAACATCATTTTATACCACAATCCGGGTTATCTATGTTCGTATGGGAGGATATCTGCTACCGTCACCTTCAGGTTTTTGAAGGTCGAGACCTGTCTGTACTCTGGCTTCGCGTGGACGACCATATCAGAGTCTACGTGTGCCTCTACAGGTTCCATAGTGGTAATGCAGTAACGGATCCACTCTTGGGTCATGTACTTTCATGCGCACAATACCGATTAGCTAGGGTTACGTGCCACCGACTACGCGGGGAGATCTGTGTTTAACTTTGCTCTGGCCAATGGTCTGTCCTAGACCCTAACCCCGTGAACGCTGGTGTACCCCAAGGCTGCGTGCTATCCCCTACTCTGTTCCTCCTGCACATCAATGATATGTCGGATATTTCCAACATATATTGTCATGCGGATGACAACACTGGGATGCGGTATATTTCGGCCGTGCAGGTCTCTCTCGGGAAAACGGTGACGAGTGACAAGAAACTTGTGTCTTCTATACTTCCTTGAGGATGGTCTCTGAGTGGGATGAACTAAACCACGTTCAGTTCAATCCCCTATAGATACAAGTTCGCGCATTTATCACAATGAAAACCCCATTTGTCGTATCACCGCTCTTCGATAGCACTCCTTTCATTGCCTTGCTAAGTATCAGAATACTGGGGCTGGAAATTTCGAGCGATTGACAGTATCATGGTCATCTGGAGAGTAAAGTCAAGTTGGCCTCGATGAAATTGGGAGTGATCAATAGAGCGAGGTAGTATTTCAAGCCTGGCCCAGGAGTTGCGCTCTATAAGGCGCAGGTCAGGCCACACATGGAGTACTGTTCTCATCTCTGGTCTGTATCATCCTAATATCAGCTTCTACCATTTGACCGCATACAACGGAGAGTCGTTCGGATTGTCGGGAATCCGGCACTCTGCGAACGGTTGGACTCTTTGGCATAGCGTAGAGACATGGCTTCTCTGTGCGTATTCTACCTTTTCTCCGCGTACCACTCGAATGCTGATCGAACTCCCTTCGGCGATATTTCCAGATCAGTACGACATGGGTACCTTCAAAAAAGGGGTGTACCCCCATCTCCTAGGCCGGCAACGCTTTTGTGAATCCTCGCATGTTGCAAAAGTTCATGGGCGGCGATGACCACATATCATCTGTGACCCGCCAGCTCGTTTGCCCTCCTCTTACATAAAAAAAATGATTCTGTATAGTTTTTGGAAAACAAAATACTCATGCCTACAAATCATAGTAACCTGACAAAAAATATATGTTTCTATAAAACCCTACTAAAATGAAAAAACATACAACACATGTAAGATAGTATAGGCACGTAATCAATTCAATTTAGATAAGTAGTATTGTAATTTATATCACTCAGATGACACTCACGTCACAGTTTACCTACACGATATTAAAGATTTTTGGAATTATGACTAAAGTAAAAATGTCAGCACTAAAGATTTATAATGGACTGATATGTTATCAACTGTCCAAAAAGTATTTTTTTTTTCCGAGAATAATGAAAATTTTAAATTAGATATGTAAGAGATAATATGGGGACTTTAAATTATTCTTGGTAAAGTTATGAGTCTGATAGAATCGGTTCAATGATCATCTAAGTAAAAACTTAGACATCATTGGAACTTCTTATTGACAGCATGATACATGAATTATTGATTTATTTCGACGCAAAAATTATGGTTATGATAATTAGATAATTAAGCACCCATCTGTCTTTGAGATATAATATCAATTAATAGTCATGATGTAACGCGTAGTAAGTAGTCCATTTACATTAATATTTTTTATTAATAAGAGAATTTTAATATATTAAATCAAATTAGCATATTGCAGTTTACAAATATAGAAATAGAAAATAGCAACATTATAAGCTTATTTTGTACACAAGTTGACTCCCAAAAATCACAAACTCAGACTTCTAATTACATCAAAGTACATCGAAACTTTTAAAAGTCTTTGTAAGCATTGAACTATGGTGATAGCACTACAATGGTGACAGTCGCAGGCTTGTAAAGTGTTTGGGTATAGCATAACCAAACGCAATATAATGATGTGCAATCTGTCTTATTGTTATGCTGTACTCTGCTGCGTTTGTACAACGTGGTATTCTTCCAGCTAACACATAAACCTGAACTGATAACACTCAACGTACCATATCCATGTCTTTATCGCCTTTATGACGTCAATCAATGATACAGGTGTTCAAAATGATGTAATATTTTTAGACTGGTAGCGTAAAAACTTAGAGGAAATATACAATGACGTCTAAAAACAATACACGCTTTATATTTTTATTATTTGACACACATGAGAAAAGAAGAACATAACCAACAGAGCTCTAAAGGAGTCAGCAGTATCATATACTCCTACGAAAGAAGGCTGTGGCATCAGAAGACATATACATGATAAGTAATTGGTAGATTCCATTAACATAAATTGTAAACTAGGATTGTGCCAAGCCCCTTGCCTCAATCCGTAACCCAATATTTTTAGAATTCAAACGTACATTCGCCCTCTTCACTCAATTATCGAAAAACATAGATTCTCGTCTTGGAAAACTAGTAACTCTAGTTGATTCTTGAATACTTCAGTCAGAGGATGTTTTATAATTCCTCTGTAGCTCTTTAAAACGTGCAGTCAGTTTGGTTTATTATTTCATTCCAGGTGGATTCAGATTAGCTAAATAATCCAACTGCTGTTATACCAATTATTTGAGGCTTCCATATTGGCTTTGCGTCACACATTCGAGCACTTAAATTTTTCAGCATAATACTTGCTTTTCATCTATTCCTTTTGTGGCATAGTATTCCTATTCACACAACATGGCAATTTATTTCTCTGTTTTATAAAATGTATAATTTTCCTTCAGTGTAAATGAAAAACCGAATTCATAAATAGTTCTCGTAACTACTATCTTATACACACTACGTTGAAACTCGGTTTGATAGTTCGATCTTTTTATAAAAGATAGTCAAAATAGCTAATGTATTATACGAGCTTCTAGTCTTCCATTGGAGTTGAAATGAGAGTGGACTGTATATTAGTAAAATAATAATTTATTATAATAAAATTATGAAGCATATTGGAACGCCAGGTTGTCTAATTGTATTTAATTAACGTAGTCCGGAACCCATTGCCGCTCCTTTCTTTTATCAGTGGTTGTCCCCGCGCCATGCGCTTGAACAGTTTGCAGTTTTCACTCTTCCCGGCCAACATTCTCTAACTTTTGTCCTCACTTTTCTAGTCCGCTCTAGATCTCAAAGCCGTCCTCAGCGACAAGAGCAAAAAATATAAAGTGTGCCTCCTTCTATGTGCTCGATCTGTATCATAGAGAACTTAAAGACAACCCAAGCAGTTTCATTGATTTCAAAACCGTCGGTATTATCGGAAATGGTTTTCTAATACTATGAGTATTCGAATGCCCGTAAATAGCACGGATCTACTCCATAAACCTAACAGGCACTCCTTTATTTTTTGGTGTTTACTACAGATTAAGTAACATAATTTCATATCACTTTACATAATCTAAGTCTTATAGCAAATTCCTCGATTGCTGATACAATCTTGTATATCATCTCAATTTAAAAAATGGGGACAAATCTAATAGTCCACACTTCCTACAGGATCACCTCCTGTTTCAACAACTTATCGTGGAACAAAGTCATTTATGCTACGCAAAACCTTTCTTACTTTATCCGTACTAGTTTTTTTACACCACATCCATATTCTACACGTTCCACCATTCTTGTCAATTCATTCTCCTCATTCAACTTTAGACTTTAAACTTTAAGGTATCCCTTCCACCGATATCTTAATTTTTCATGCCCAGTACGAAAGCATCCAACATCATATTTTACACATCTGAAATGCGTGTCCTAGTTAGTTCTAGTTCCTATAATTATACGTTTATAATAACGTCTTTGGAAAACAAAATGCCCAATAGTCCCAACTTGTGTCGTCCTGTGTATATCCCATATGCTATTTAGCTTTCTCGTGACATAGATTACTGCAACATGTACGGAAAAATAGATATGAGTAAATTATATATTTATTTATATCATTGTCATTTATTAGTCAATTAAAGTAATCTTATATACCAACACTACGAGAAGGAAAAATATATATTGTACCTCAAAACCTCACATCTATAAATCTGCTAGTACAAACATTAAAAGAACCTCACACCCGAAATAATGTTATAATACGTCACAATAAAATATCAACATAATGTCTCATTATCTTATCAAAAACAAAATATTTCCTTGAAATCTACGTAAGTACATTATTTTTCGCTAATCGCTTGTATGAACATGTTTTTTAATGTTGTCTACAAGATACCGGGTATCTTAAATCTACACAATATTAACATTAGTGTTACTCATGTTTGATATTAATTCTAAAGTCGAATATTGATTTAATCTATAATATTATATATAATTCATTTTGATATAATCTGTCATCCTTCCTTAGAATGTCTTTGTAGGACCGCGCTAATATGGTCTTAAAACCTCTTTAAAATTAATAATCAATTTGAAATCCGAGGTTCCTGTCTTGGATTGCTTGTTACTTAAACATTGTGCAATGAAATGATAATTCCTTTTTGGATAACTTTGGATAACTATTTCTTATCTTCTTTATAATGATTTATCGTTATAAATCATGTCATTACTTATATGGTATACTATATAAAGATATATTATATATAAGAACATTAGTTAAATAGAAATCATTTAAATTATGATGAGATTTAATTTTATCTGAACACAGCATTTTCTACTTGTAGATCTAATTCGTAATTAGGTCAGTTAATCGATTTAATCTCTATTTTGGTCAGCTGACTAGATTTCGGTTTTAGTTAAATAAAAATATTCTTGCAAAATAAATTTACCATGAATTAATTATGTATAATATTGGCTTTATACATGACATCAATCTTTAATCAGGAATTCATTGCTTGTTTCAGAGTCTTCTTAAGAGATTTAATAATAGCATGTTGTGTAGGATACGCTCGCTTAGCTACCAAAATATCAAAAGGCCAAAATTTTGGTTAAATAAGGAATAATCTTTGTAAAGTCTGGAAAGATGGAGTCGATCTAGGTTTAGGTAGTTCCTGTCCTGTGCATTTGCAGAATCTTGATGGCAAATCCAGTTTCGTTCTAAAAAGTATAGCGCTGGGAGATTACACAATAAAATCTAAAATAGTCTTAATACATTGATAGAAATATGAAGGTTTATCACTAGTTTTTAACACACCACCCACCAGACCAGACTGTGGATGATGTTGAGTCTTAACGAAAACTTGCGTAACTTCTTTAGTTTCATTTTGTTAAGGGAATGTCTTTAGTGCTGTTCTATCGTGAACACATTTTTGATAGAAAGAATTATATTTCTTTGCTTTTCCATATAAAGACAGAGGGTTTTTGATCAATCCAGTCTGTTAAATTGTCGGGCGTTCCATTTATACGATAATCATTTATTGTTAGCGGCAAACTCTATATATGAAGTTACGACAATATTTTTCTTACTGGGTTTAACTGCATTATCAGGCTACAAGGCTAACAGTGATCTTTCATGGTCTTTTTCAGTTAAAGTGTCGGTATATCTGTCTTATCAGTGGATTCCAATTAATTTAAGTCTGAAAATTACTGACGGTTCCATAACCACTTTGTGGAAGGTATACAATAATTTTAATATATACTTTAATTAAAATACCATAGAGTATGCATATAGTAATTTAATAACAACCAATCCAAAAATTGTTTAGGGCTTCTTCATGTGATCAACCTATTTGTGAATTTGAATGAACCGATGTAAAGAAATAAGGAATTTTACGGAGTTAAACCCATAATGAGCTAATTAGATCAGCAAACAAATTTAATAAATATTTATTTTATTGTATTTTAATAACTCTTAAATTATTTTTAATTTTTTTTCGTGTAAATGACATAATTTGCCGTGGTATATATTTCATTAGTAAAAGGAAAAATTACGATTGACGTTGAAAATTTGATTACACAAGCACACAAAAAAAAAAAAGTCATGAACCAGAGGGGAGACCCCATTATTCTTAGGTTTTTGGGATCGCTGAAACCGAATATGACAATAAAAACTAATTTTAAATGCCAGTTTTCCCGCTAGCACCCCCTTACTACCTCTTAAGGGGGTGAAAATTGAAATTTTTGTATAAAATCAAGATAGATGTGTATTTCTACGTTTTTTGGGATGCTGAAACCGAAAATGATAATTAAAAATAAATTCATGACCACTATCACCCCCTACCACCCCTTACGGGGGGTGAAAATTTAAATTTTTCTATAAAGTCAAGATAGATGTGTATTTCTACGTTTTTTGGGATGCTGAAACCGAAAATAATAACTAAAAATAAATTCATGACCACTATCACCCCCTACCATCCCTTACAGGGGGTGAAAATTGCAATTTTTCTATAAAATCAAGATAGATGTGTATTTCTATGTTTTTTGGGATGCTGAAACCGAAAATGATAACTAGAAATAAATTCATGACCACTATTACCCCCTTACCACCCCTTACAGGAGGTGAAAATTTAAATTTTTCTATAAAATCAAGATAGATGTGTATTTCTACGTTTTTTAGGATGCTGCAACCGAAAATGACAACCAAAAGTGAATTTGATACCTCTTTTACTCAATACCACCCCCTAACCATCCCTAATGGGGGGTTTCAGTTTTGTATAAAATCAAGATGTATGAAGAAATTTTAACGATTTACAGTAAGTGACATGTTTATCAAACTAGTTTGAGGTTACTCTCTCTCTCGCTCTTATATTAAAAATTCAAATGCTTTATTGATCAGAAGTATCTGATATATATTCATGATTTAATTCTACTCTAATCCTGATGGAACCTTGCATCTTGCTCCTCACTGTAGTCTCCTAAATTGTCAGGAAAATAGTCCCTTCTATTTTGGAGGCATAGAATTAGGTTCAGCATCTTTTAGTCTCCTAAATTTTCAGGAAAATAGTAACAATTCTATTTCGGTGGCATAGAATTAGGTTCAGCATCTTTTAACCGTTTTACAACACTGCCGGATGGATAACAGTATAAGTAGTATTAAATAGAAAGCAAAAAACAAAAACAAAAAGTGAAAAAACTTGTGAAGAATAGGACAAAAATCATGATTCAGTCTTAAGGGTTGGTGAGGGGTGTTAATGGGTGATAGAGGTCTTAAATTTTATTTTTAGTAATCATTTTCGGTTCCAGCATCCTAAAAAACGTAGAAATACACGTCTATCTTGATTTTATAGAAAAATTTAAATTTTCACCCCCTGTAAGGGGTGGTAAGGGGGTAATAGTGGTCATGAATTTATTTTTAGTTATCATTTTCGGTTCCAGCATCCCAAAAAACATAGAAATACACATCTATCTTGATTTTATAGAAAAATTGCAATTTTCACCCCCTGTAAGGGATGGTAGGGGGAGATAGTGGTCATGAATTTATTTTTAGTTATCATTTTCGGTTTCAGCATCCCAAAAAACGTAGAAATACACATCTATCTTGAATTTATAGAAAAATTTAAATTTTCACCCCCCGTAAGGGGTGGTAGGGGGTGATAGTGGTCATGAATTTATTTTTAATTATCATTTTCGGTTTCAGCATCCCAAAAAACGTAGAAATAGACATCTATCTTGATTTTATACAAAAATTTCAATTTTCACCCCTTAAGAGGTAGTAAGGGGGTGCTAGCGGGAAAACCGGCATTTAAAATTAGTTTTTATTGTCATATTCGGTTTCAGCGATCCCAAAAGCCTAAGAATAATGGGGTCTCCCCTCTGGTTCATGACTTTTTTTTTTTTTTGTGTGCCTGTGTTATTAATTAAATTATCGTAATAGAGTTTAATTGGTTGCCATCACTTAGGCGCTAGCTAAAGTTACCCTTTTATAATTTGAACATCTTTTTAAGCTTTTAAGTTCAACGTACTTCCGAGTACTGTTTTAAAGATGATCCGTCTTTTTCTTTTGTTACCTTTCTTAGTGTAAATATTGAATACATCAGGATTTGCAAATACTTATTTCAAATGAGTCGTAATACTTATACCTAAAAACTATACACATCCTTATTGGAGTGTATGAAAAACACTGGAACGACCACTCAGGAGCTATTTCAGTCCAAAACTAAATTGAAAGTAATGCAACTTTCTTATTGTCGGTAACATCAAAGACCTTAAGAGCCGTCACAGTCGAAGATACCATTTAAAGAGAAAGTGTCATATAAAAAAGTTGGAAAATAAATATTATTACTAAATTTATTATTTTCATTGTTACTAGAACTTTAATCTTTAAAATGGTTTAACATTTCATATTAATAATTAACAACAATTAGTTAAAAATCAAAGGAGGTGAAATTAACCCTGATTTAAAAATACTAGAGGTAACTTTTTTAATTACTCACTAATATGAAAAAAAAAAATATCATGACAAATAAGATAAGTACGATACCATCAAAATACATACATATATACATTAAGTTATATAGAATGATTTGATAAAAAAATATTATTAGTACAAAAATAGCAATGTTGTAAGATTGTCAATTACGTTTCTATCAGGATCTTATTGTATTTACGACGCATCTACTCTAGAAATATATTATTATTTAAAATAACTTTAAAATAATTATTTTTGATAAAAAACTAATTGATAAATTGATAGACACCTAAATGACTTTCCGTAAATACGATGATTAAAACTTTGAGTTCAAATTAAAACAGTATGGAATATATACGAGAGAAATTCGTAAAATAGTTAAAATAAATAAAAATGAAATATTAGGAAGTTTTATTTATGTTATAAATTAATGTCCATAGATATTTGTGAATGCGTTTCACTATAATTTTAAAACAATTTTGCCATGATTTTCATTGTGATGGTAACTTCGCAGGAAATTGTACACCTGCACAAGTTTTCGAAAGCTATTTCATGGTCATTAGTGATTATAGTTTAGCTAAGTTTAGCTAAGCATAAATTTAAGCTAAGTTAATAATATCACTATCTTTTTTATACCTTCGGAGTCACGGTGAGAAATTGCCATCTTGACGTTGTACTCTATAAGGTTTCTATAGGAGGTATCGCCGGCCCGCCTAATGAATCTTACAATATATATGATAATATTATGAAGTTAATGTTTTTAATTATTCACAAATATATAAATATATTTTCACTGTAACCGGAATATTGAATTTCTGATCCTATTTTCGTTTAATGAGGCAGTTGCTAACTTCTCGGGTTTTACAATAGAGATATGAATCAACATTTTATACTCAGCAATATTAAAAAAAAAAACATTATCGGTCATGATATATCTAAAAGGACTCTTAGACTCGCTTATCATTTTCGCTGCGGTTGCAATCGAAGTCACCAAAGTCACCGAAGTCCTGTATAATGTGTACTTTGTATATCGACAGGCTAACCTATAATAGTCACGGTGAGCGCGCAAGCCATCCCTTGGCGTCCCATTATGATTTTAAGAACCTTAATGGCAGCGCCCTCTATGCTGCCGGGTACTCCCACACAACCCTCTGGTCTTCGCCTTCTTGACCGGCAAAAAATGGCTATCCAATAATTAGTGATGAGACGTTTGTGGGGCGCTATTGTGTGAATTGTTAAAAGCGCCATCTAGTACCCAATAGCTTCTATCTATGTAAAATAGATTGCATAACTATGTATTCAATTATTCAATTGATACACTTATTAATTATTTAATATCAAATATGTTATTTTAAGTGTATTTTAGGCATTTAACGACTGGGTATTACTTAAAATTTCGTTCGAATCTGTGGCTTAATACAGATTTTGCGAAATCGAAAAAATTAACACCGAAAAACAGTGTCCTTTCTTTTTTTTTAACTCGTTTAATTTTTAACAACATTCAAAATAATAATCATACATTAGAGCCTATAAAGCACCATAAAATTGACAAATTACTGACAGACAGATATCTTAAATTATATTTATCTTTATCTTCGAAAAAGATATTTTATTACGAATTCGGCTTGTGATTGGTTTTTTAATTACTATTATCTTTTTGTCTTTGATAGAGCTATCTATATAAACATTAGACTTTTTCATTGTTTAATTACAGGTACATGGGAAATGTTTGTCTAATCGTAATTCCAGTTATAACTGAAATAATGTTTAATATAACATAATATCTGTATATTTAAGTAATAAATATAATATATAAATCAATATAGATTACTAAAATAATGACTATTTAATAATAAATTTCTTACAGATATGTCGATATTATTTTTCTTACTGCTGTTTGGCTACGGCTGGGCACGAACGTTACCCAATGGCTGTCCCGTCGACTTCGGCGTCCATCACTTGTTAAGGCATGAGACGGATTGCGACAAGTATTACGCGTGCAGCAATGGGTTCAAAATATTAATGCGATGCGGCAGCGGCACTTATTTCAATGAGCTCAAGCAGGTATTTATTGTTTTAGCTTATAATAAGCTCTCCCTTCATTGGTACAAATCTTTATATTTTATAGATATGCGATTGGAAACATAATGTCGTTTGTAATGCACCTTCCTCTGGGACGACAACGGTTACCACCACCACACCCACAACGACGACTCAAAGAACAACAACGTCATCGTTACAAACACTGCCAAATGGCTGTCCATCCGATTTCTTCGTTCACCTCTTACTCAGACATGAGACGGATTGCGACAAGTATTACGCATGCAGCAATGGTAATAAAATATTAATGAGGTGCGGCAGCGGCACCTATTTCAATGAGCGTATTCAGGTATATATTACTTGTAACTGTAATGCTTACTTATTTACATTATTACATTATTATTATATATTAATAGGTATGCGATTGGAAACACAATGTCGTATGTGATTTACCATCCACTACGACCACTTCGACTTCAACAGCGAGGACGACGACAAATACCCCGACAGCGACCCAGGGGTCCACAACGACCCCACCAAACGTGACACCTCCAAACGAATGCCCCTCTGACTTTGATATCATTCTCAAATTACCACACCCAACCGAATGTGACAAGTATTACAATTGTAGTGATGGAGTTAAAATTTTATTAAATTGTCCAGTCGGAAAATATTTCGATATGGACTTACAGGTAAACTACAGAAAGAGTTTTAATATATAAAACAAAGATAGGATTTTTTGTTTTTATGTAAATAAAATATTTATTGAATTTTAGTATTTTTTGTTTTTTGCCTTCATATTATACAAATGTATGCATCATTCAATCGATTATATTCGTGAAATCTCGAAATCCTACTCTTATCACATAAAATCAAAAATTTAAAGAGTTATCAGTACGTAAAACGATTGCTTTGTCGATATTATCAGAGATCTTTTTAAATACATACGATTAATAAACAGAAACTAAACAATTTTAATAATGAATTCTTTAATGTGTTAATAAGTTACAAAATTTGATCAGCAAAACCCACATACTTATGAATAGAAGTATATTGAGTCATTGATAAAAATGATCAAAATTCTGATAATGATAAAAAGAAATTACAGAATTACAATAACTTTTTTCTTTGGCTTTACCTTCATTTTGTATGAAAATATTTAAAACTTGGTACATAAAGAAGAAACTTTTTATCTTTCTACTACTTTTTATTTATTTTTCAAATTTGAATGTAGATTTAATACAAAGAAATTCTGGAAATGTTAAATTAATATGAGGTCAAATAAACAGGATCTAGATGATAATTATCAATAGTTTTCCTGTTTTGTTTTTGAAACATCAAAATAATTTAAACAATTCGTAAAATATTTGATTTTTAGATTATTTACGATAAGTTAGTTGAGATAAAAAACTATAAACTTGAGGAAAGAGAAGCGATAAGTAATTATAATGTTAAATATCTATTTTTTTTTATTTTAGGATTGTGACTGGGCAGGCAATGTGAACTGTACGCAAGGTGGACTTCTTCCCAATGGTTGTCCCGCAGATTTCCATATTAATAAAATGTTACCACATGAAAACCAGTGCAATAAATTTTATCATTGTTCTTTCGGTATAAAACTTGAGAAAACCTGTCCTGCTAACTTACATTTCAACCCAAAACTTCAGGTAAACGAGAAATAACACATCGATAATATTATATCAATCAATGAAGAGTTAAATATTATATATCCCTTATAATAAATTTTGCTTATTTATTTATTAAAATTATTAAGTTGTTGGCACTAATCTGATATGAAAAAGTGTTTACATAAATAAAAAAAAATGTTAAATAGAAATTGATATTATAAAATCCTGATTCATGTGAAATATCAATTTATCTGTCTAACTATCTTTCTTCGAAATACGTCATGACATGACGTTTTGTCGTGACATGACCTTCTATTGTTCTTGTTTTAACAGTAAAATTGTTTAAAAATTTATATTTTAAATTTATGTTAGAGTATTATGAGTATATACTTCTATACATGTGTATTTTAAATAAACATAATGTTATATTGCTGGCGTTGTTTAAAATATATATTTTTTGTAAAATTAAATGTAGTTAGTAATTTATTATTTGCAGGTATGTGATCATCCAAGTAGTGCTGGCTGCACTATTGATAATGATAAGAATAAATGGTTGCCAAATGGATGTCCCGCAGACTTTTCTGTACACTGGTTGTTACCTCATGAAACGGACTGTGCTAAGTTCTATCATTGTGATTTCGGAAGTAAATTAGAAAGAAATTGTGCACCGGGAACATATTTTGATTTTAAAATTCAGGTAATACTTCAACATTTATATTTACATAAAATTAAAGATAAATAACTTCTTAAAGTTAAAATAAGGACATATGAAAAATATATAACCATAATAAAAGTGAATAAATTGCATAGATTACGAGAAATAACTTTCGTTTTCATTCAAGGTGTGTAACCATAAATACTTGGTGAACTGCACAAGGTCATCACCAATACCGCAACCTACGCCACCCCCAGTTCTATCAACAACGACAACTGAGAAGGTATCCGACGCAACGACTACAACTACAACTCAAAAAATTACTGAACCATCAAGTACAACATCCACAGAAAGAGTTACCTATCCATCCACGACAATAGCTACGACGAAAGAAACTGAGGCACCAACATCTACAACCACTGATAAAGTAATATTAGAATGGTTACCTAACGGCTGTCCGTCAGATTTTTCTGTACACTGGCTATTGCCTCATAAAGAAGATTGTGCCAAGTTCTATTACTGTGATTTTGGAAATAAAGTAGAACGAAATTGTGCAACGGGAACATACTTTGACTTTAATATTCAGGTAAAAATACTATTATTTATGTGTATATAAGTAATAAATTAAATTAATAACAACAAAAAAAGTAAAATGTAAACCCCATTAATATAAATTGTTATTTACAGGTTTGTAACCATCGCCACCTAGTAAACTGTACACTACTTTCTCCATCAACGACAACAACACAAAGTGTAACTGATGCAACAAGTTCAACCACAACTGAAAGAGTAACGGATGCACCAAGTTCAACAACAACCGACAGAGTTACCAGTGAGCCAAGCATTACCACCACGGAATCGATAACTGATACACCAGTATCTATAACGACTACAGGTGTGACTGAGGAACAAAGTACTACAACAACCGAAAAAATAACCGAAGTACCAGTTACATCTACAACAGAAGGTGAAACAGATGTGCCTAGTTCGACCACTACTGAAAGAGTTACTGAAGCACCAACTTCGACAACAACCGAGAAAACAACCGATGTACCTGTTACATCTACAACAGAAAGTGAAACAAATGTACCAAGTTCGACCACTACTGAGAGAGTTACTGATGTACCAAGTTCAACAACAACCGAGGGAGTAACCGACGTACCTGTTACATCTACAACAGAAAGTGAAACAGATGTACCCAGTTCCACTACAACTGACAGAAGTACGGATGCACCAAGTACAACTACAACCGACAGGGTTACCGATGTGCCGAATGGAACAACCACTGATTTAATAACTGATGCACCACTATCTACAACCACTACAGGTGTTACTGAGGAACAAAGTACTACAACAACCGAAACAGTAACCGAAGTACCAGTTACGTCTACAACAGAAAGTGAAACAAATGTACCAAGTTCGACCACTACTGAGAGAGTTACTGATGTACCAAGTTCAACAACAACCGAGGGAGTAACCGACGTACCTGTTACATCTATAACAGAAAGTGAAACAGACGTACCCAGTTCCATTACAACTGACAGAAGTACTTATGCACCAAGTACAACTACAACCGACAGTGTTACCGATGTGCCGAATGGAACAACCACTGATTTAAAAACTGATGCACCACTATCTACAACCCCTACAGGTATTACTGAGGAACAAAGTACTACAACAACCGAAAAAGTAACCGAAGTACCAGTTACGTCTACAACAGAAAGTGAATCAAATGAACCAAGTTCGACCACTACTGAGAGAGTTACTGATGCACCAAGTTCAACAACAACCGAGGGAGTAACCGACGTACCTGTTACATCTACAACAGAAAGTGAAACAGATGTACCCAGTTCCATTACAACTGACAGAAGTACTGATGCACCAAGTTCAACAACAACCGAGGGAGTAACCGACGTACCTGTTACATCTACAACAGAAAGTGAAACAGATGTACCCAGTTCCATTACAACTGACAGAAGTACGGATGCACCAAATACAACTACAACCGACAGTGTTACCGATGTGCCGAATGGAACAACGACTGATTTAATAACTGATGCACCACTATCTACAACCCATACAGGTGTTACTGAGGAACAAAGTACTACAACAACCGAAAAAGTAACCGAAGTACCAGTTACGTCTACAACAGAAAGTGAAACAAATGTACCAAGTTCGACCACTACTGAGAGAGTTACTGATGCACCAAGTTCAACAACAACCGAGGGAGTAACCGACGTACCTGTTACATCTACAACAGAAAGTGAAACAGATGTACCCAGTTCCATTACAACTGACAGAAGTACGGATGCACCAAGTACAACTACAACCGACAGTGTTACCGATGTGCCGAATGGAACAACCACTGATTTAATAACTGATGCACCACTATCTACAACCCCTACAGGTATTACTGAGGAACAAAGTACTACAACAACCGAAAAAGTAACCGAAGTACCAGTTACGTCTACAACAGAAAGTGAATCAAATGAACCAAGTTCGACCACTACTGAGAGAGTTACTGATGCACCAAGTTCAACAACAACCGAGGGAGTAACCGACGTACCTGTTACATCTACAACAGAAAGTGAAACAGATGTACCCAGTTCCACTACAACTGACAGAAGTACGGATGCACCAAGTACAACTACAACCGACAGGGTTACCGATGTGCCGAATGGAACAACCACTGATTTAATAACTGATGCACCACTATCTACAACCACTACAGGTGTTACTGAGGAACAAAGTACTACAACAACCGAAACAGTAACCGAAGTACCAGTTACGTCTACAACAGAAAGTGAAACAAACATACCAAGTTCGACCACTACTGAGAGAGTTACTGATGCACCAAGTTCAACAACAACCGAGGGAGTAACCGACGTACCTGTTACATCTACAACAGAAAGTGAAACAGATGTACCCAGTTCCATTACAACTGACAGAATTACGGATGCACCAAGTACAACTACAACCGACAGTGTTACCGATGTGCCGAATGGAACAACCACTGATTTAATAACTGATGCACCACTATCTACAACCCCTACAGGTATTACTGAGGAACAAAGTACTACAACAACCGAAAAAGTAACCGAAGTACCAGTTACGTCTACAACAGAAAGTGAATCAAATGAACCAAGTTCGACCACTACTGAGAGAGTTACTGATGCACCAAGTTCAACAACAACCGAGGGAGTAACCGACGTACCTGTTACATCTACAACAGAAAGTGAAACAGATGTACCAAGTTCGACCACTACTGAGAGAGTTACTGATGCACCAAGTTCAACAACAACCGAGGGATCAACCGACGTACCTGTTACATCTACAACAGAAAGTGAAACAGATGTACCCAGTTCCACTACAACTGACAGAAGTACGGATGCACCAAGTACAACTACAACCGACAGGGTTACCGATGTGCCGAATGGAACAACCACTGATTTAATAACTGATGCACCACTATCTACAACCACTACAGGTGTTACTGAGGAACAAAGTACTACAACAACCGAAACAGTAACCGAAGTACCAGTTACGTCTACGACAGAAAGTGAAACAAATGTACCAAGTTCGACCACTACTGAGAGAGTTACTGATGCACCAAGTTCAACAACAACCGAGGGAGTAACCGACGTACCTGTTACATCTACAACAGAAAGTGAAACAGATGTACCCAGTTCCATTACAACTGACAGAAGTACGGATGCACCAAGTACAACTACAACCGACAGTGTTACCGATGTGCCGAATGGAACAACCACTGATTTAATAACTGATGCACCACTATCTACAACCCCTACAGGTATTACTGAGGAACAAAGTACTACAACAACCGAAAAAGTAACCGAAGTACCAGTTACGTCTACAACAGAAAGTGAATCAAATGAACCAAGTTCGACCACTACTGAGAGAGTTACTGATGCACCAAGTTCAACAACAACCGAGGGAGTAACCGACGTACCTGTTACATCTACAACAGAAAGTGAAACAGATGTACCCAGTTCCATTACAACTGACAGAATTACGGATGCACCAAGTACAACTACAACCGACAGTGTTACCGATGTGCCGAATGGAACAACCACTGATTTAATAACTGATGCACCACTATCTACAACCCCTACAGGTATTACTGAGGAACAAAGTACTACAACAACCGAAAAAGTAACCGAAGTACCAGTTACGTCTACAACAGAAAGTGAATCAAATGAACCAAGTTCGACCACTACTGAGAGAGTTACTGATGCACCAAGTTCAACAACAACCGAGGGAGTAACCGACGTACCTGTTACATCTACAACAGAAAGTGAAACAGATGTACCCAGTTCCATTACAACTGACAGAATTACGGATGCACCAAGTACAACTACAACCGACAGTGTTACCGATGTGCCGAATGGAACAACCACTGATTTAATAACTGATGCACCACTATCTACAACCACTACAGGTGTTACTGAGGAACAAAGTACTACAACAACCGAAAAAGTAACCGAAGTACCAGTTACGTCTACAACAGAAAGTGAATCAAATGAACCAAGTTCGACCACTACTGAGAGAGTTACTGATGCACCAAGTTCAACAACAACCGAGGGAGTAACCGACGTACCTGTTACATCTACAACAGAAAGTGAAACAGATGTACCAAGTTCGACCACTACTGAGAGAGTTACTGATGCACCAAGTTCAACAACAACCGAGGGATCAACCGACGTACCTGTTACATCTACAACAGAAAGTGAAACAGATGTACCCAGTTCCACTACAACTGACAGAAGTACGGATGCACCAAGTACAACTACAACCGACAGGGTTACCGATGTGCCGAATGGAACAACCACTGATTTAATAACTGATGCACCACTATCTACAACCACTACAGGTGTTACTGAGGAACAAAGTACTACAACAACCGAAACAGTAACCGAAGTACCAGTTACGTCTACGACAGAAAGTGAAACAAATGTACCAAGTTCGACCACTACTGAGAGAGTTACTGATGCACCAAGTTCAACAACAACCGAGGGAGTAACCGACGTACCTGTTACATCTACAACAGAAAGTGAAACAGATGTACCCAGTTCCATTACAACTGACAGAAGTACGGATGCACCAAATACAACTACAACCGACAGTATTACCGATGTGCCGAATGGAACAACGACTGATTTAATAACTGATGCACCACTATCTACAACCCCTACAGGTGTTACTGAGGAACAAAGTACTACAACAACCGAAAAAGTAACCGAAGTACCAGTTACGTCTACAACTGAAAGTGAAACAGATGTACCCAGTTCCATTACAACCGACAGAAGTACTGATGCACCAAGTACAACTACAACCGACAGGGTTACCGATGTGCCGAATGGAACAACCACTGATTTAATAACTGGTGCACCACTACCTACAACCACTACAGGTGTTACTGAGGAACAAAGTACTATAACAACCGAAAAAGTAACCGAAATACCAGTTACGTCTACAACAGAAGGTGAAACAGATGTGCCTAGTTCGACCACTACTGAAAGAGTTACTGAAGCACCAACTTCGACAACAACCGAGAAACCAACCGAAGTACCTGTTACGTCTACGACAGAAAGTGAAACAAATGTACCAAGTTCGACCACTACTCAGAGAGTTACTGATGCACCAAGTTCAACAACAACTGAGGGAGTAACCGACGTACCTGTAACATCTACAACAGAAAGTGAAACAAATCTACCAAGTTCGACCACTACTGAGAGAGTTACTGATGCACCAAGTTCAACAACAACTGAGGGAGTAACCGACGTACCTGTTACATCTACAACAGAAAGTGAAACAGATGTACCCAGTTCCATTACAACCGACAGAAGTACTGATGCACCAAGTACAACTACAACCGACAGGGTTACCGATGTGCCGAATGGAACAACCACTGATTTAATAACTGGTGCACCACTATCTACAACCACTACAGGTGTTACTGAGGAACAAAGTACTATAACAACCGAAAAAGTAACCGAAGTACCAGTTACGTCTACAACAGAAGGTGAAACAGATGTGCCTAGTTCGACCACTACTGAAAGAGTTACTGAAACACCAACTTCGACAACAACCGAGAAACCAACCGAAGTACCTGTTACGTCTACGACAGAAAGTGAAACAAATGTACCAAGTTCGACCACTACTGAAAGAGTTACTGAAGCACCAACTTCGACAACAACCGAGAAACCAACCGAAGTACCTGTTACGTCTACGACAGAAAGTGAAACAAATGTACCAAGTTCGACCACTACTCAGAGAGTTACTGATGCACCAAGTTCAACAACAACCGAGGGAGTAACCGACGTACCTGTAACATCTACAACAGAAAGTGAAACAAATCTACCAAGTTCGACCACTACTGAGAGAGTTACTGATGCACTAAGTTCAACAACAACCGAGGGAGTAACCGACGTACCTGTTACATCTACAACAGAAAGTGAAACAGATGTACCCAGTTCCATTACAACTGACAGAAGTACGGATGCACCAAGTACAACTACAACTGACAGGGTTACCGATGTGCCGAATGAAATAACCACTGATTTAATAACTGATGCACCACTATCTACAACCACTACAGGTGTTACTGAGGAACAAAGTACTACAACAACCGAAAAAGTAACCGAAGTACCAGTTACGTCTACAACAGAAAGTGAAACAAATGTACCAAGTTCGACCACTACTGAGAGAGTTACTGATGCACCAAGTTCAACAACAACCGAGGGAGTAACCGACGTACCTGTTACATCTATAACAGAAAGTGAAACAGACGTACCCAGTTCCATTACAACTGACAGAAGTACTTATGCACCAAGTACAACTACAACCGACAGTGTTACCGATGTGCCGAATGGAACAACCACTGATTTAATAACTGATGCACCACTATCTACAACCACTACAGGTGTGACTGAGGAACAAAGTACTACAACAACCGAAAAAGTAACCGAAGTACCAGTTACGTCTACAACAGAAAGTGAAACAAATGTACCAAGTTCGACCACTACTGAGAGAGTTACTGATGCACCAAGTTCAACAACAACCGAGGGAGTAACCGACGTACCTGTTACATCTACAACAGAAAGTGAAACAGATGTACCCAGTTCCATTACAACTGACAGAAGTACTGATGCACCAAGTTCAACAACAACCGAGGGAGTAACCGACGTACCTGTTACATCTACAACAGAAAGTGAAACAGATGTACCCAGTTCCATTACAACTGACAGAAGTACTGATGCACCAAGTGCAACAACAACTGAGGGAGTAACCGACGTACCTGTTACATCTACAACAGAAAGTGAAACAGATGTACCCAGTTCCATTACAACCGACAGAAGTACTGATGCACCAAGTACAACTACAACCGACAGGGTTACCGATGTGCCGAATGGAACAACCACTGATTTAATAACTGGTGCACCACTATCTACAACCACTACAGGTGTTACTGAGGAACAAAGTACTACAACAACCGAAAAAGTAACCGAAGTACCAGTTACGTCTACAACAGAAAGTGAAACAAATGTACCAAGTTCGACCACTACTGAGAGAGTTACTGATGCACCAAGTTCAACAACAACCGAGGGAGTAACCGACGTACCTGTTACATCTATAACAGAAAGTGAAACAGATGTACCCAGTTCCATTACAACTGACAGAAGTACGTATGCACCAAGTACAACTACAACCGACAGTGTTACCGATGTGCCGAATGGAACAACCACTGATTTAATAACTGATGCACCACTATCTACAACCACTACAGGTATGACTGAGGAACAAAGTACTACAACAACCGAAAAAGTAACCGAAGTACCAGTTACGTCTACAACAGAAAGTGAAACAAATGTACCAAGTTCGACCACTACTGAGAGAGTTACTGATGCACCAAGTTCAACAACAACCGAGGGAGTAACCGACGTACCTGTTACATCTACAACAGAAAGTGAAACAGATGTACCCAGTTCCATTACAACTGACAGAAGTACTGATGCACCAAGTTCAACAACAACCGAGGGAGTAACCGACGTACCTGTTACATCTACAACAGAAAGTGAAACAGATGTACCCAGTTCCATTACAACTGATAGAAGTACTGATGCACCAAGTGCAACAACAACCGAGGGAGTAACCGACTTACCTGTTACATCTACAACAGAAAGTGAAACAAATGTACCAAGTTCGACTACTACTGAGAGAGTTACTGATGCACCAAGTTCAACAACAACCGAGGGAGTAACCGACGTACCTGTTATATCTACAACAGAAAGTGAAACAGATGCATCAAGTTCAACGACAACTAAAGAAGTTACGGGTGCACCCAGTTCATCTACAACTTACAAAGTTACCGATGTGAACAATGTAACCACTACTACAGGTGTGACTGAGGAACAAAGTACAACAATAACCGAGAGCGCAACAAATGAAGTTACTGATGATTCAAGTACACCCACGTATGAAACAGCTACTGATGCCTCAACGACAATGATAACCGAAGAAATTAGTGAGACACCATCGACAACAAGTGCTTATGATGTTACTACAACTGACAAAAATGCTGATGAATCAAGTACAACCACTTATGAAACAGCTACCGATGAATCGACGACTATGAGTACGGAAATAATTGGTGATACGCCTTCGACAACAACTACTTATGATTCTACTGATACACCAGTTACTTCTACAACCGAGATCGTTACTGATCGCCCAAGTACAAATACTTTTGTAACTGATGAAATCATAACACCGACCACCGAGAGAGTAACCGAAATTCCAACCACTACAATCTCTGATGAAAGTACTGATGAATCAAGTACAACCTATGATTCTATTACTGATTCTTCGACAACAAAGAACACTGAAAAAATTACAGAGACGCCGACAACAATTAGCTATGACAAGACTGATCTACCATTAACTTCTACAACCGTAATAAATGCACCCGCTATTTGTCCACCGGGTGTCTTTGGGAATGTTCCACATCCCGAGTCTTGTGATTTATATTATGTCTGTATAGCTGGCATACCGAGGTTAATGCGTTGCATGAATGGATTCGAATTTGATCCCGCAATGAAGGTGTGTGTGTATATTATGTATATATAATAATATATATTATATTTGTTTTGATTATAATATTTTTTGTAAATATAATTATATCACATTGAGAAACCTTTTAGACTTTTATGGTGTATTTTTATTTCAGGATTGCGTCTCAATATCAGATAGTGGATGTTTTGCCAGTCAGGGCAAGTGGACACCGAGTGAGCCGCAGCGAACTACAACAGCTGTATATGAGAAAACTACTGAAGAAGATACAACGACACCGATATTCGTTACAACTACAGAATCTGATGATGAAGTACAAGCCGATTATACAACAACTACAGAAGCTACAGACGCATCTGTCACTTGCCCACCTAATTATTTCGGAAATTTCCCCCATCCCTACATTTGTGACCGATACTATATGTGTATTGCTGGACAAGTAAAAATGATGCGATGTCTTATTGGGCAAGAATTCGATCCAAAACTCAAGGTATATATTATTTTACATTTATATACTTAAATATTAATCGTGTTATGTTGTTCAATATATAGAAAAAAAAATTGGCTAATGTATAATGACTAAAAAATTCCTAAAATATCAGAATATACGTAAAAAGTAATTAATTACTACATAATTTAATGAAAAAATGTTAATTGGTAACGAATTAATAATATTTTCGAAAAGGACAAATAATAATAAATATTTTTATAAACTTAACCATTTTATTGGCAGCTTTATAAATATATTTAATCGCAATTTCTCTCTTGTTACGACAGTTATATTACATTGACGTCATTTATTTCAGACTTACATGCAAATATTAAACAATAGATTTTTTTTGATAGGAATATCAGGAAAACGATTAATAATTATTATTTTAAGAAGATCAGAACACCTAGATTTTTTTTATATAATTTTAAAAAAATAAGGTTTGCTAAGTGTCTATGCTTTATTAATATATATTAGAGTGATTTTACCATATTAAACTTCTTAACAAAAGTAGTTGGTATTGAAAGGTTAATTAAGGATATAATTCAACTTTTTAGTAATAATATTACGAAATTTATTTCAGAGATGTGTGCAAATATCAGAGAATGGCTGTTTCGCTAGTCAAAGTAATGCAACCGAACCGTCTACGATAAGAAATATTGAAACAACAACTGATTGGGAAACATCATCAGTATTAACACAAACAACGGTTAATGGTGAAGATGTAACATCGGAAGCAATAGAAACCACAACGATTATTGGATGTCCGCCTGGTTTCTCAGGAAAATTACCTGATCCTATCCTTTGTGATAGATACCTTAATTGTACGGCTGGCGAGACCACATTATTGTATTGTGAGAATGGAAAAGAATTTGATCCAGAATCCCAAGTAAGTTATTTATAGAAGTCACTTATTATTTAGTAACAGTGCTTAATGGTGCTCAATGGTTATTTATTAATATTTTTTACTATTTCAGTTTTGTGTGCCAATATCGGAAAATGGTTGTTATGCTTCAAAGGGTATGTGGACCACAACAGAAGCTCAAGTGACTACGGATATCAATAATGAAAATGTAAAACAGACTACAACAGATGTGATAGAAACAACTACGATGAGAATATGCCCTCCAGGTTTTTCTGGAATTGTAGCAGACCCGGAAAGATGTGATAAGTTTTACATGTGTACAACAGGAGTTCTATTACCCCCACTATACTGTGGACCTGGAACGGAGTTCGATCCAAAGATACAGGTGAATTCGACTTTCTATAATTACACTGTATTTAGTTATTGTCTTTTTGAACACATTGTGTTTACTATAAAACATTGTATACAATATCCTTGGTAAATGAACGGACTACGTTTTCACTAGATAGGCAAATTCTGCTATTTTTCCGCATGTATTTTAGTGCGTTTGTTCCGTAGCTGGCGTATTTTTCATCCTATCGTCACGAAAATCGATAGGCGTATTCTTTAAATATTTATGTCGAGCCGTTTTTTTTTATTGGGCGAAAAAATCCAAAATGTGGCGTTTTTAGTTTTGTTTTTGGCTTAGCAGGAGTAATTTTCATCCGATCGCCTCAAAAATTGGTGATCATGTTCTTTGAGTTATTTAATATTTTTTTACGGCCATTTTTCTTATTGGGAGGAAAAATCCAAAATGGCAGTGATTTAAGTTTTGTTTTGGCGTAGCAGACGTAATTTTTAGGCAATCGTCACAAAAATTGGTAGGTGTGTTCATTGAATTATTTACATTTTTATGTCGAACCGTTTTTTTGCTTTCGCGAAAAATTTCAAAATGGCGGATTTCTAATCCGTACATCAAAAACGGACTTTGCGGCAGCTAGCGGGCTGAAATTTCGTCTCAGTATTCTTTGCCGAAATCTAAGGTGTTTTTGTTATTTCAAAATTCAAAATGGCGGCCATAGCGAATTATCAAAAAATTTAAAGTTGAATAACTCCGTTGTTATTTGGAGGAGCCAAATTTCGTTCGGTAATTATGTATCTACATACATACATAGGTATACTTATTCCTTTTTGGAAAAGGCATTTAAAACATTGTCGATGAGACAATGTTTTAAATACCTCACGTACTGAGGTCTACTGTTCACAGAACGACTAGTTTAGATTATCTATATAGAAAAAAAGTATGTAATACTTATCCATTTGTTTACTTACTATTTTAAATTAAACGTTGAATCAAAACTAAAATATATATACATATTTAATATTTAAAGTCGCACATTACACAGAAATTTTAATAAATTAATAAAAACTAATTTGGTTATTATACCGTAACGTAAAAAAAATTTATTTATTGAATTGCTAACATTACATCATTTCAAAAATATGTAATACTAAGAGATTTCACACAATAACGGCATTATTTATTACAGACATGTTCGCCCATATCTGAAAATGGTTGTTATGCTAATCAAGGCAAGTGGACTCCAACTGATCCTTCCACGACAACACAATTTAATCAAGAAACAACAAAAAACAGTGACTCTAATACCGAGTCAGATATTACTACCAACGAAGCTTCTACTGTAAGAATTACCACCGAAGACTGGGAAACATCATCAGTACCAACTCAAACAACGGTTAGCAATCAAGATATAACAGCTGAGCCGATAGAAACCACGACGTTAGTTGGATGTAGACCTGGATTTTCTGGAAAGTTACCAGATCCTCTCCATTGTAATAGATACATCTATTGTTCAATGGGAGAAGCTTCAATATTGTATTGTAAGAATGGCAAAGAATTTGATCCCAAATCCAAAGTAAGTGTAATATTTATTTTAGGTAATAAAATATTATTTATTTATAATATTGCTTTTATTAATGGTTTTGATTATTTCAGTCGTGTGTTCCAATATCGCCCACCGGTTGCTATGCCCAAAAAGACAAGTGGACTACAACAGAAACTCCACTCACTACAGACATCTCCAACGAAAATGTAAAACAGACTACTACAGATGCTATAGAAACGACTACAATCAATGTATGTCCGCCAGGTTTCTCTGGCATAGTAGCAGACCCGGTAAAATGTGATAGATTTTACATTTGTACTGTTGGAATTCTTCTACCTCCATTGTTCTGTGGGCCGGGTACCGAATTTGATCCAGTAATTCAAGTAAGTAACAACCAGCTACGAACTTTACTTAAAAATGAAACGTGAAATTTTGTACAATGAAAGTAAAGGAATTAAGTTTTCATTTCTTACTTTTATTATAAAAACAAGCTTATATCATTTAAAACAATAAGTATAATCATTTTTTTCCTATGAAACTTCAAAGTAAAATTCATATAAATATTATCTAAAGTAAGATTAAACTGTTAATAAATATACAATATTTTTTATTTTATTTTATTAGGGATGTGGTCTAATAAGCGAAAATGGTTGTTTTGCTAATCAAGGAAAATGGACCCCAAATGAACCGAATCAATCAACAACTATTGAGTACGATAAAAGTACTAACTATGAAACTACATTAAGTACTTTGATAACTAACACTGATTCATCATCTTCAATATTAACTTCAACTACTGTAGATGATATATCCACAGAATCTGGAATAACCAAAGAGTCAACTACTACAGCAAAACCAGAAACAACTATAACAGCAGTACATGAGACAACAACGGACTATATTAAAACCACAAAACAAGATGCAACTGATGAATCTACTGACAGTACAGAGCCGAATTATTCAACAACTATTGAGTATGACAAAAGTACCAACTATGAAACTACAATAAGTAATTTGATAACTAACACTGATACATCATCTCCAATCTTAACTTCAACTACTGTAGATGATATATCCACAGAATCTGGAATAACCAAAGAGTCAACTACTACAGCAAAACCAGAAACAACTATAACAACGGTACACGAGACAACAACTGACTATATTAAAACCACAGAACAAGATACCACTGATGAATCTACTGATAGTACAATAATAGCGGAAACTACGGAGCCATCTCAATATCCATCAACAGATTCGGAATTCCAAACAACAACGGAAGGGTATGAGACAACTGTAAGTGAAACAAATGACGACTCTTCTGTAATAACAACGATAAAAGAGTTTACTGACCAGTCTACTGATGTAACAACTAACACTCCTTTTACCTCAACATCGATTGATTTTGGTTCTACCACACAACATATTTCTTCTTCTACTACGGTTGACAATTCAATAAAAACTACTATAGAGAATGTTGTTACTACCCCAGCTAATATCTGCCCACCTAATTTCTTCGGCAATTTACCTCATCCGTATAGCTGCGATCGGTACTTCATCTGTGTTGCTGGACAAGCAACGACACTGCGGTGTCCCATTGGCCAAGAATTCGATCGATTAACCAGGGTATGTATAATTAAAAAAAAAAAAAATATTTTGCAACATAAAAGAGAGTAAATGTAAAACATTTCATTTATTTCAGAGATGTATGCCAATATCAGAGAATGGTTGTTTCGCTAGTCAAAACAAGTCGACTTCAAACAAACCTTCTACGACAATAAAAGATATTGAAACAACCCATGACAAGACTAATGATGGTGATACAACAATTGAACAGAAACCTGTAACATTGGATAATGACGATTCAAATTCATCTAATTTTACAACTACAAGTCAAGTAACAACAGAGAGCTCTACAAAGGTAGCTGATAAAGAAAATGAGAAGAAGACTACTACTACTACTACTTCTAATATAAATCCAGAACCAGATACCATATGTCAGCCAGGATTTACCGGAATAGTAGCCGATCCCGAAAGATGTGATAAATTTTACATGTGTAGTGACGGAATTCCTCTGCCTCCATTGTTTTGTGGACCTGGAAAGGAATTTAAACCAGAATTACAAGTATGAATGTACCTAATTTTGTATTCATTAGATTACTTCTAGTTTTATTATACCAGCATAAATGTCTAAAGTAATATGGCCTTATAAACTACAAGAATTTTTGCATTTGTTTTTCTCATATATTCATTCATTCATTCGTTTTTCATATGTTTTCTAAGTATTGGTAACTTTGACAATAACAATATTTCTTCTATACGTATTGAAATTAGTATATTAATTTTTTAATTATAAATATTGAATATAGTTAGAATATTATTTTTCATTCAAATTCATTTTATTTAATTAAATATTCATTTGTATAACTAATCTATAATTTTTAGGGTTGTGGTCCAATCAGTGAAAATGGTTGCTACGCTAGTAAAAGTAATGCCAAATCTACACCAAAAGAAGAAATACCAACTTCTTCAACCGCAAAAGACAACAATATAGGAGTTAACGAACAAAAAATGTCAACAACAGAAGAAAATAAACAAACTCCAGCTGTCTGCCCTCCAGGAGTATTTGGACATGTTCCAGATCGTGAAAGATGTGATAAATTTTATATGTGCACCGGAAGTATGTCCATCACTTTATATTGCGGAGAAGGATTTGAATTTGATCCAAATACTAAGGTAGGCAAAGTTTCAAAAATACATGTACATGCAATTTCTTATATTTAAAACAAATTTTGTTATCCAAATTGTAAAAATATTATGTTTAGTAAACTTTCTTTGTTATTTGCATATGTTTATATTAAATATTCTTTTTGTATTCCAGAACTGCCAACCAATATCACAAAATGGTTGTACAGCATCCAAAATCAATAATTGATATGGCTTTATCTAAAAATACCTAGAAGTTAGATCAGCCAATCTACGCGAATGGATTTTGGAGGTTAACCTATTTATCAGAAAACGGGATTTTAAAATAGTTTTTAAAATTAATTTTCTATTAAAATGTACGTAATTTAAATCCGACATTTGTCTTATGATTAAAAATATAACAGATTGTTCTAGCAAAATTCAGTTAAATTATACAATATTCATTTACTTACAATCTTTAGAAAATTAAATAACTGAAAATAACCAATTTTGGAATCAATGAAATAAATTTTTGTCATTTTAATCGAGTTTAATTTTATCTCTAAAATTCGAAAATAATAATTGTTATTATATATATTTGGGTAAATATTAAATTAAATAAACAAATATATTGTAAATATTTATAATGAACAGTATTACCAAAGGCTGAGTAAAATTTATTTATTATACATAAAAGATACGCTAGATAACAATATATTTAAGAGATTATTTTTCAAACACATTTTACTAAAACTTATATCTGTAGAGTTCTTTAAATTATAACGTTATAAGAAATATCTGTTAAATTTTGTTATTACATGCTATTTTTTATATTATATTATTTGATGTACCTATAATTTTTTCAATAATAAATCGAATTATTTTTCAACTTCGTTTTTTTCTACGTTCCTTTTCTGTTCTGATCGATTTGATTGATTGTGGTTAATCTTTCGCATAATCTAAGTCTTTAAATTTAGTTTTATCGTGAAATATGAATAATTGATTTTTAATATATTAATAATGATTTTATCTATGAATGTTATCAGCTAACTAATATATACGTATATGGTGTTACTAATTTATATACATTATTTTTGTTTTTCTTCATTTCCAGTCTTTGTTAAATAGATCTATATTTTGCTTCTGCATATGCACTTAACAAAAGGGGCCATACATTTAGACTTCTTGCACACTTGTTAGGTGAATCGAGCAGAAGAGAAACAGCGTGTATGATCATAATGATAAGATAATCTCTAACGACACAAGCTTAACACTGGGGTTTAAACGAAACAATTTATAGTTTCTATCCGAACTAGGAGACCAAACTGTACGATTACCATAAGATAAGCGTCCCGTCGTCTCAGTTCTGCTCCATAAGCTAGACTCTGTCGTAGCTATCCCTAGAGCAGAAATTAAGCAACTATGGTTTAGAGTCTCCTTACCACCAGATTTATGAAGAGAATAATCAACTATACCTGAAGCACATTTACGACGCATGGGAGAAGTCGCAGAATGCAATTGGGGCGTTTTGCGATTTATCCAAAGCCTTTGATTGCGTGGACTATCGGACGTTGCTATGCAAACTTAACCACTATGGTGTACGTAGCGCTGGGCTTGATCTTATTGCCTCTTACCTGAATCAAAGAGTCCAGTTTACGTAAATAATTCTAAATCGTCTGGTTCTTATCTAAAGATGGGGTGTTCCATAAGGATCTATTCTGGGCCCCTTTTTGTTTTTACTTTATATTAATGTCTTGCCCTTTTTTATTGAGGGTCTGTGTGACATTGTACTTTTTTCTGATGACACTTCGCTTATTTTTAAAGTTGAGCGTGATAGGATTAATTATGACGAAGTAAACAGTGCTTTGTCACGAGTCCTTCATTGGTTCGAAATTATTAATTTAGTGTTAAATGCTAAGAAAACTAAATGCATAGAGTTTACACTTCCTAAAAATTTTAACTTGCTCCTTAACAATGTAGTGTTACAATTGATTGACTCAACAAATTTCTTAGGATTAACTTTAGACAAAAAGTTCCAGTGGAACCCCCATCTCTCAACACTCGCAGCCAAACTCAGCTCCTCCTTTTTTGCAATTAGAAAAGTTAGACAATTAATGCGGCTCGACTTGCTTATTTTAGTTATTTTCATAGTATTTTATCTTACGGTACTTTATTATGGGGCATTGCTGCAGAAATTAATTCTATATTTATTTTACAAAAAGTGCGGGCTACTTATAACTTAAAAGCTAAAGATTCTCTGAGATATGTTTTTAAAGAAATAGGTATTCTTACAGTCGCTTTGCAATACATATTTAATAACATATTACATATACATCAACATATAAATAGTTATATAAAAAACAATGACAGATACGCGATAAATACGAGAAATAATAACAAATTCGTAACGCCACAATTTTCGCTAACAAAAAGTTAATAAATCCTTCATGGTATCCTTCACGAGAATCTTTGACCTTCCAATTCTTAGTTTTAAATCTATAATCAAAAGTTTATTATTAAATAAATCTTATTATAACGTTTAAGAGTTTTTAGTGGATCGAAATATGTGGAACTTAAGTTGTTGTATCATTTGCAGGATTTATATTATAATGGATGTACATTATAATATCTAAGATTGTTCTATTTCTTTTAAAAAGAGCAACTGTTGAGTTTCTGGCCAGCTCTTCTCAACAGAGCAGCATTCCGAGCCGCTAGTAGCTTACTTACGGACTGACTACACTGACCTTTATTTTGTATTGTAATAATTGACTATTCAAAAGTGCGTGTAAATAAAAAATGCCTACTTGAATAAAAATATTTTGAATTTGAATTTGAAAGAGAGTTCCAAGAGGTTACGCATCTCCTTCGTTTATACTTTTTACTTCCTCAGCAGTTAACTGTCGGATTTTTTTATCTTAGATCCTACTATTGCTAGAATTGACTAATAACTATTTTGAAAACGACCTACCTTATCCGTTTTAATAAGAGTTTCAAATATTATATTAAATTACGGTAATACGTACATTAATTTGTAGCTAGGGATCTGAAGTATGTTACTATACTATGAATTGATCAAGAAACTTGCTTTATGAAATACAGTTATTAAAAATAGTCACTACAACCGTATAATAAGGAGCATTATTGAACTATACACCTTTACAGAACAAACGGATTTTAAGACCTGGTAATCTTAATGATCTGTAATATGAATGAATATCTGTTCTCCTTTAAGCGGAACATCACATTGAACACAATTTTGTTTGCATTTTCATCAAAGTTATATTTCTACAACAGTAATACTGGCACCAGACGAATGGCTGATCATCATAAGAATAAATCCATTTTTTGCGCTTTGAGAAATGGATATTTATTATTATATTACTTAAAATTTAAGTTAATGATAATATAGATCTTGTATAATTTCTTTGTTCTTTAGTTATGTTGTGAATTATTTTTGATCTTATTTCTTTAACCTTTAGTTATATTGTGAAAGTGATTAGTGTATTTATGTTAAATAAAAAAACATAACGTTTTCATTAATTAATGCACTTGCTTCTAAAAACAGTGACCTATTAATATTTAGCTGAATATATTTTTGATTAAATAGTTTATTCATATTTAAAGTTATTAATAAGTTAATATATTCATATAATTAGAAAAGTTTTGTATATTTTATATAGGCTAAGTAACAAAAAATATATAGATATTTTTAGAAGTATAGTACTTGTTCTTATATATTATTTAAAAATAAGTTAGGTTTCAACATTTTACTCAGTTAATTCTGATTGTACATTTTTAATAACTTGGTTTAATAGCAAGAAACTGATTAAATATGATCTTTGATCAGCAGCTGACTTGCAGAAGCCACACATGGCTCTTTTTTCTGGAATACATTTCTGAAAAAGACATAAAAAATATTTTGAGATCATAATCGTTAATTTAGATGAATACATTTCCAGTTACGTAGAGCTTTATTTTTTAAGAAATAAATATGACATGTCGTTTTTTAATATCAATAAAATGGACCAGAACTCATAATTACCATTAAAAGAGGGTGAAATCCAAATCTACGTCTGCATTTTAACTTCTTCATTATCCCTTTAAAGCATTTAAAGTAATAATTGCAATTTAATAAATCCGGGTAAACGAAGTTGTCATTCATATCACAATCCGGTACTTGTGGTTGTATGGGCGCTTCGGAAGTTGTTGATAGTCGTAGATAGTTGTGGTCTATTAAATTATTGTCTGTAGTGCTTGTTACTGTAGAAGCAGTTGATTTTACTGATTGTTGAGTAGTTTTGGCAGTAGCTCTATTTGTAGCCCACGTTAGAATTGTAGGTGGTACAGTTGGTTTTCCTTCAGTAACTTCGGTTGGTGTACCGGTAGCAGTGGACGTTTCGTGGTCTATTAAATTATTATTTGAAGTGCTTATTACTATAGAAGCAGTAGATTTTACAGATTGTTGAGTAGTTTTGGGAGTAGCTCCATTTGTAGCCCACGTTAGAATTGTAGGTGGTACAGTTGGTTTTCCTTCACTAACTTCGGTTGGTGTACCCTTAGCAGTGGACGTTTCGTGGTCTATTAAATTATTATCTGAAGTGCTTGTTACTATAGAAGCAGTAGATTTTACAGATTGTTCAGTAGTTTTGGGAGTAGCACCATTTGGAGCCCACGGTAGACTTGTAGGTGGTACAGTTGCGTTTCCCTCAGTAACTTCGGTTGGTGTACCGGTAGCAGTGGACGTTTCATCGTCTATTAAATTATTATCTGAAGTGCTTGTTACTATAGGAGCAGTAGATTTTACAGATTGTTCAGTAGTTTTGGGAGTAGCTCCATTTGTAGCCGAGGTTAGAATTGTAGGTGGTACAGTTGGTTTTCCTTCAGTAACTTCGGTGGGTGTACCGGGAGCAGTGGACGTTTCGTGGTCTATTAAATTATTATCTGAAGTGCTTGTTACTATAGAAGCAGTAGATTTTACAGATTGTTGAGTAGTTTTGGGAGTAGCACCATTTGTAGCCCACGTTAGACTTGTAGGTGGTACAGTTGGTTTTCCTTCAGTAACTTCGGTTGGTGTACCGGTAGCAGTGGACGTTTCGTGGTCTATTAAATTATTATCTGAAGTGCTTGTTACTGTAGGAGCAGTAGATTTTACAGATTGTTCAGTAGTTTTGGGAGTAGCTCCATTTGTAGCCGAGGTTAGAATTGTAGGTGGTACAGTTGGTTTTCCTTCAGTAACTTCGGTGGGTGTACCGGTAGCAGTGGACGTTTCGTGGTCTATTAAATTATTATCTGAAGTGCTTGTTACTATAGAAGCAGTAGATTTTACAGATTGTTGAGTAGTTTTGGGAGTAGCACCATTTGTAGCCCACGTTAGACTTGTAGGTGGTACAGTTGGTTTTCCTTCAGTATCTTCGGTTGGTGTACCGGTAGCAGTGGACGTTTCATCGTCTATTAAATTATTATCTGAAGTGCTTGTTACTATAAAAGCAGTAGATTTTACAGATTGCTCAGTAGTTTTGGGAGTAGCTCCATTTGTAGCCGAGGTTAGACTTGTAGGTGGTACAGTTGGTTTTCCTTCAGTAACTTCGGTTGGTGTACCGGTAGCAGTGGACGTTTCGTGGTCTATTAAATTATTATCTGAAGTGCTTGTTACTGTAGGAGCAGTAGATTTTACAGATTGTTCAGTAGTTTTGGGAGTAGCTCCATTTGTAGCCGAGGTTAGAATTGTAGGTGGTACAGTTGGTTTTCCTTCAGTAACTTCGGTGGGTGTACCGGTAGCAGTGGACGTTTCGTGGTCTATTAAATTATTATCTGAAGTGCTTGTTACTATAGAAGCAGTAGATTTTACAGATTGTTGAGTAGTTTTGGGAGTAGCACCATTTGTAGCCCACGTTAGACTTGTAGGTGGTACAGTTGGTTTTCCTTCAGTATCTTCGGTTGGTGTACCGGTAGCAGTGGACGTTTCATCGTCTATTAAATTATTATCTGAAGTGCTTGTTACTATAGAAGCAGTAGATTTTACAGATTGTTCAGTAGTTTTGGGAGTAGCTCCATTTGTAGCCGAGGTTAGAATTGTAGGTGGTACAGTTGGTTTTCCTTCAGTAACTTCGGTGGGTGTACCGGTAGCAGTGGACGTTTCGTGGTCTATTAAATTATTATCTGAAGTGCTTGTTACTATAGAAGCAGTAGATTTTACAGATTGTTCAGTAGTTTTGGGAGTAGCTCCATTTGTAGCCCACGTTAGACTTGTAGGTGGTACAGTTGGTTTTCCTTCAGTAACTTCGGTTGGTGTACCGGTAGCAGTGGACGTTTCATCGTCTATTAAATTATTATCTGAAGTGCTTGTTACTATAGAAGCAGTAGATTTTATAGATTGTTCAGTAGTTTTGGGAGTAGCTCCATTTGTACCCGAGGTTAGAGTTGTAGGTGGTACAGTTGGTTTTCCTTCAGTAACTTCGGTTGATGTACCGGTAGCAGTGGACGTTTCGTGGTCTATTAAATTATTATCTGAAGTGCTTGTTACTATGGAAGCAGTAGATTTTACAGATTGTTCAGTAGTTTTGGGAGTAGCTCCATTTGTAGCCCACGTTAGACTTGTAGGTGGTACAGTTGGTTTTCCTTCAGTAACTTCGGTTGGTGTACCGGTAGCAGTGGACGTTTCATCGTCTATTAAATTATTATCTGAAGTGCTTGTTACTATAGAAGCAGTAGATTTTACAGATTGTTCAGTAGTTTTGGGAGTAGCTCCATTTGTAGCCGAGGTTAGAATTGAAGGTGGTACAGTTGGTTTTCCTTCAGTAACTTCGGTTGGTGTACCCGTAGCAGTGGACGTTTCGTGGTCTATTAAATTATTATCTGAAGTGCTTGTTACTATAGGAGCAGTAGATTTTACAGATTGTTCAGTAGTTTTGGGAGTAGCTCCATTTGTAGCCGAGGTTAGAATTGTAGGTGGTACAGTTGGTTTTCCTTCAGTAACTTCGGTTGGTGTACCGGTAGCAGTGGACGTTTCGTGGTCTATTAAATTATTATCTGAAGTGCTTGTTACTATAGAAGCAGTAGATTTTATAGATTGTTCAGTAGTTTTGGGAGTAGCTCCATTTGTACCCGAGGTTAGAGTTGTAGGTGGTACAGTTGGTTTTCCTTCAGTAACATCGGTTGATGTACCGGTAGCAGTGGACGTTTCGTGGTCTATTAAATTATTATCTGAAGTGCTTGTTACTATAGAAGCAGTAGATTTTATAGATTGTTCAGTAGTTTTGGGAGTAGCTCCATTTGTAGCCGAGGTTAGAATTGTAGGTGGTACAGTTGGTTTTCCTTCAGTAACTTCGGTTGGTGTACCGGTAGCAGTGGACGTTCCGTGGTCTATTAAATTATTATCTGAAGTGCTTGTTACTATAGAAGCAGTAGATTTTATAGATTGTTCAGTAGTTTTGGGAGTAGCTCCATTTGTACCCGAGGTTAGAGTTGTAGGTGGTACAGTTGGTTTTCCTTCAGTAACTTCGGTTGGTGTACCGGTAGCAGTGGACGTTTCATCGTCTATTAAATTATTATCTGAAGTGCTTGTTACTATAGAAGCAGTAGATTTTACAGATTGTTCAGTAGTTTTGGGAGTAGCTCCATTTGTAGCCGAGGTTAGAATTGTAGGTGGTACAGTTGGTTTTCCTTCAGTAACTTCGGTGGGTGTACCGGTAGCAGTGGACGTTTCGTGGTCTATTAAATTATTATCTGAAGTGCTTGTTACTATAGAAGCAGTAGATTTTATAGATTGTTCAGTAGTTTTGGGAGTAGCTCCATTTGTAGCCAAGGTTAGAATTGTAGGTGGTACAGTTGGTTTTCCTTCAGTAACTTCGGTTGGTGTACCGGTAGCAGTGGACGTTCCGTGGTCTATTAAATTATTATCTGAAATGCTTGTTACTATAGAAGCAGTAGATTTTACAGATTGTTCAGTAGTTTTGGGAGTAGCTCCATTTGTAGCCGAGGTTAGAATTGTAGGTGGTACAGTTGGTTTTCCTTCAGTAACTTCGGTGGGTGTACCGGTAGCAGTGGACGTTTCGTGGTCTATTAAATTATTATCTGAAGTGCTTGTTACTATAGAAGCAGTAGATTTTATAGATTGTTCAGTAGTTTTGGGAGTAGCTCCATTTGTACCCGAGGTTAGAGTTGTAGGTGGTACAGTTGGTTTTCCTTCAGTAACTTCGGTTGATGTACCGGTAGCAGTGGACGTTTCGTGGTCTATTAAATTATTATCTGAAGTGCTTGTTACTATAGAAGCAGTAGATTTTATAGATTGTTCAGTAGTTTTGGGAGTAGCTCCATTTGTACCCGAGGTTAGAGTTGTAGGTGGTACAGTTGGTTTTCCTTCAGTAACTTCGGTTGATGTACCGGTAGCAGTGGACGTTTCGTGGTCTATTAAATTATTATCTGAAGTGCTTGTTACTATGGAAGCAGTAGATTTTACAGATTGTTCAGTAGTTTTGGGAGTAGCTCCATTTGTAGCCCACGTTAGACTTGTAGGTGGTACAGTTGGTTTTCCTTCAGTAACTTCGGTTGGTGTACCGGTAGCAGTGGACGTTTCATCGTCTATTAAATTATTATCTGAAGTGCTTGTTACTATGGAAGCAGTAGATTTTACAGATTGTTCAGTAGTTTTGGGAGTAGCTCCATTTGTAGCCCACGTTAGACTTGTAGGTGGTACAGTTGGTTTTCCTTCAGTAACTTCGGTTGGTGTACCGGTAGCAGTGGACGTTTCATCGTCTATTAAATTATTATCTGAAGTGCTTGTTACTATAGAAGCAGTAGATTTTATAGATTGTTCAGTAGTTTTGGGAGTAGCTCCATTTGTACCCGAGGTTAGAGTTGTAGGTGGTACAGTTGGTTTTCCTTCAGTAACATCGGTTGATGTACCGGTAGCAGTGGACGTTTCGTGGTCTATTAAATTATTATCTGAAGTGCTTGTTACTATAGAAGCAGTAGATTTTATAGATTGTTCAGTAGTTTTGGGAGTAGCTCCATTTGTAGCCAAGGTTAGAATTGTAGGTGGTACAGTTGGTTTTCCTTCAGTAACTTCGGTTGGTGTACCGGTAGCAGTGGACGTTCCGTGGTCTATTAAATTATTATCTGAAGTGCTTGTTACTATAGAAGCAGTAGATTTTATAGATTGTTCAGTAGTTTTGGGAGTAGCTCCATTTGTACCCGAGGTTAGAGTTGTAGGTGGTACAGTTGGTTTTCCTTCAGTAACTTCGGTTGGTGTACCGGTAGCAGTGGACGTTTCATCGTCTATTAAATTATTATCTGAAGTGCTTGTTACTATAGAAGCAGTAGATTTTACAGATTGTTCAGTAGTTTTGGGAGTAGCTCCATTTGTAGCCGAGGTTAGAATTGTAGGTGGTACAGTTGGTTTTCCTTCAGTAACTTCGGTGGGTGTACCGGTAGCAGTGGACGTTTCGTGGTCTATTAAATTATTATCTGAAGTGCTTGTTACTATAGAAGCAGTAGATTTTATAGATTGTTCAGTAGTTTTGGGAGTAGCTCCATTTGTAGCCAAGGTTAGAATTGTAGGTGGTACAGTTGGTTTTCCTTCAGTAACTTCGGTTGGTGTACCGGTAGCAGTGGACGTTCCGTGGTCTATTAAATTATTATCTGAAATGCTTGTTACTATAGAAGCAGTAGATTTTACAGATTGTTCAGTAGTTTTGGGAGTAGCTCCATTTGTAGCCGAGGTTAGAATTGTAGGTGGTACAGTTGGTTTTCCTTCAGTAACTTCGGTGGGTGTACCGGTAGCAGTGGACGTTTCGTGGTCTATTAAATTATTATCTGAAGTGCTTGTTACTATAGAAGCAGTAGATTTTATAGATTGTTCAGTAGTTTTGGGAGTAGCTCCATTTGTACCCGAGGTTAGAGTTGTAGGTGGTACAGTTGGTTTTCCTTCAGTAACTTCGGTTGATGTACCGGTAGCAGTGGACGTTTCGTGGTCTATTAAATTATTATCTGAAGTGCTTGTTACTATAGAAGCAGTAGATTTTATAGATTGTTCAGTAGTTTTGGGAGTAGCTCCATTTGTACCCGAGGTTAGAGTTGTAGGTGGTACAGTTGGTTTTCCTTCAGTAACTTCGGTTGATGTACCGGTAGCAGTGGACGTTTCGTGGTCTATTAAATTATTATCTGAAGTGCTTGTTACTATGGAAGCAGTAGATTTTACAGATTGTTCAGTAGTTTTGGGAGTAGCTCCATTTGTAGCCCACGTTAGACTTGTAGGTGGTACAGTTGGTTTTCCTTCAGTAACTTCGGTTGGTGTACCGGTAGCAGTGGACGTTTCATCGTCTATTAAATTATTATCTGAAGTGCTTGTTACTATAGAAGCAGTAGATTTTACAGATTGTTCAGTAGTTTTGGGAGTAGCTCCATTTGTAGCCGAGGTTAGAATTGAAGGTGGTACAGTTGGTTTTCCTTCAGTAACTTCGGTTGGTGTACCCGTAGCAGTGGACGTTTCGTGGTCTATTAAATTATTATCTGAAGTGCTTGTTACTATAGGAGCAGTAGATTTTACAGATTGTTCAGTAGTTTTGGGAGTAGCTCCATTTGTAGCCGAGGTTAGAATTGTAGGTGGTACAGTTGGTTTTCCTTCAGTAACTTCGGTTGGTGTACCGGTAGCAGTGGACGTTTCGTGGTCTATTAAATTATTATCTGAAGTGCTTGTTACTATAGAAGCAGTAGATTTTATAGATTGTTCAGTAGTTTTGGGAGTAGCTCCATTTGTACCCGAGGTTAGAGTTGTAGGTGGTACAGTTGGTTTTCCTTCAGTAACATCGGTTGATGTACCGGTAGCAGTGGACGTTTCGTGGTCTATTAAATTATTATCTGAAGTGCTTGTTACTATAGAAGCAGTAGATTTTATAGATTGTTCAGTAGTTTTGGGAGTAGCTCCATTTGTAGCCAAGGTTAGAATTGTAGGTGGTACAGTTGGTTTTCCTTCAGTAACTTCGGTTGGTGTACCGGTAGCAGTGGACGTTCCGTGGTCTATTAAATTATTATCTGAAGTGCTTGTTACTATAGAAGCAGTAGATTTTATAGATTGTTCAGTAGTTTTGGGAGTAGCTCCATTTGTACCCGAGGTTAGAGTTGTAGGTGGTACAGTTGGTTTTCCTTCAGTAACTTCGGTTGGTGTACCGGTAGCAGTGGACGTTTCATCGTCTATTAAATTATTATCTGAAGTGCTTGTTACTATAGAAGCAGTAGATTTTACAGATTGTTCAGTAGTTTTGGGAGTAGCTCCATTTGTAGCCGAGGTTAGAATTGTAGGTGGTACAGTTGGTTTTCCTTCAGTAACTTCGGTGGGTGTACCGGTAGCAGTGGACGTTTCGTGGTCTATTAAATTATTATCTGAAGTGCTTGTTACTATAGAAGCAGTAGATTTTACAGATTGTTCAGTAGTTTTGGGAGTAGCTCCATTTGTAGCCGAGGTTAGAATTGTAGGTGGTACAGTTGGTTTTCCTTCAGTAACTTCGGTTGGTGTACCGGTAGCAGTGGACGTTTCGTGGTCTATTAAATTATTATCTGAAGTGCTTGTTACTATAGAAGCAGTAGATTTTATAGATTGTTCAGTAGTTTTGGGAGTAGCTCCATTTGTACCCGAGGTTAGAGTTGTAGGTGGTACAGTTGGTTTTCCTTCAGTAACTTCGGTTGATGTACCGGTAGCAGTGGACGTTTCGTGGTCTATTAAATTATTATCTGAAGTGCTTGTTACTATAGAAGCAGTAGATTTTACAGATTGTTCAGTAGTTTTGGGAGTAGCTCCATTTGTAGCCGAGGTTAGAATTGTAGGTGGTACAGTTGGATTTCCTTCAGTAACTTCGGTGGGTGTACCGGTAGCAGTGGACGTTTCGTGGTCTATTAAATTATTATCTGAAGTGCTTGTTACTATAGAAGCAGTAGATTTTATAGATTGTTTAGTAGTTTTGGGAGTAGCTCCATTTGTAGCCGAGGTTAGAGTTGTAGGTGGTACAGTTGGTTTTCCTTCAGTAACTTCGGTTGGTGTACCGGTAGCAGTGGACGTTTCGTGGTCTATTAAATTATTATCTGAAGTGCTTGTTACTATGGAAGCAGTAGAATTTACAGATTGTTCAGTTGTTTTGGGAGTAGCTCTATTTATAGCCGAGGTTAGAATTGTAGGTGGTACAGTTGGTTTTTCTTCAGTAACTTCGGTTGGTAAACCGGAGGCAGTGGACGTTTCGTGGTCTATTGAATGTTTGTCTGTAGTGCTTGTTACTATAGAAGTAGTAGATTTTACTGATTGTTCAGTATATTTGGGAGACGACCTGGTGAGAAATAACGTGGTCGCCAATCTGTCTTCGTCTATGGGTGATCCCGAAGGTAAAAATGTTGGACTTGTAACGGGGTTTTTCGTAGTATTGTCTGGTGATGTTCCGGAAGTTAATGAAGCTTTTGTAGTTGGAAATGTTGGTTCGTTTGAACTTGTAGTTATTTTATCATGAATAGGATGTGACTCAGTTACAGTAGTTAATTTCGTTTGTATTGTTTGAACAGTTATTGCTTGTGGTTCTGGTAATTTTGTTGTTTGAGTAGTCCCATCGGTTGAAAAATATTTGGTGATTGAAGTGGTTGGAATAGGGGGTAATATTCGTCTATGAGATGAAGGAGGTAAAGGACGGCGCAACGGTGGATATGGAAAGTGGCAGCATATCGCTATTGCCCATGGCTGGCAGTTCTGTAAAGATAAATTTAAGTTAACACAACAATATTTACGAGTATGTTCGCAGGAGAAGTTTTAATGTATTGTATATGTAATATGTTGTAGAACAGTTGCCTAAAATCTCCACTTGCTCAAAGGAAGGAAATTGTTGAAATATATACGTATTTAGTGAGTAAGAGTATATATCCTAGGATTGTCAAAAGCTCGAAGGAGAACTCCGAACATAAGAAGGGACGGACGAGGTCCCTACCTACTTTTCCAGTCTTTATTTATAGGAGAGAGCCAGGTGGCTCCTCTCATTCACTATAGGACAACACTCCTAATGATGCATTCCATAGATGAGAACTCCTTTGTGTCAAGACGAGACTCAATTGTCAATTCTATAGAAAATAAAACAATGATAAATAAATTACAAGAATTTCCAAGAAGGAACGTCTAAGGACGAGAACAAGCATCTAATGTTTCATAATTGCAATGGAACATACATTGCCATTATGAAATAATGATATATATATATATATATAATATATATATATATATATAATATATATAATATATATATATATATATATATATATATATATTGTTCCTAAGACTAGTGGTGACCTCATATGTTAAATCTATAATCTTACTGATTATGAAATTGAAAGTTATCACAATGCCTACTTATTTCCTAAGTATATTGATAACCAACTTTTGTTTAAAATGGGAAAACAGAATGTTGACATTATCGTATAAGAATAACTCAAGAACCCATTCTTCAATTTTCAAATTCGATGATAATACACAATAGGTATGCAATAAATAAACTTTGACAAGATATTAAATTTTTCTTTATAAATATGCGAAATAAACGTAAAATCAAATAGGAAATTGTAAATTGTAAAAATATATGATAAATATTAATGATTTTTTTTATAATAGAAGAGGGTAAACGAACTTGGTCAGTGATAATACGTGATCAACGCCGCCCATGAACTCTTGCAACATGCGAGGATTCACAAGAGCGCTGCCAAGCTTGAAGGTTAAAGTATACACATTTTTTTTAAAGTTATGGGTACTTTAAAAAAAATGTGTCGTATCGATCTGAAAATACGGCCGGTGGGCTTTCGTTCCATATTCTAGTGACCAGAAAATCTCTACTCAATGCCAAAGAGTCCAGCGACTCACAGAGCAGAGGATCCCGCGCAAATCCAAACAGCTCTCCGTTGTGCGCGGTCAAACGGTAGAAGCTGATACTGGGGTCATAAGGGACGGGATGACAGGTATGATGTGTCGCTAGGTTGAGACATCCGCATCTCCTTCAAATACAACAAAGTTTGCTGCGCGTCTCTAGGTCATAGTGGATGGCGTTTAGGTTTAGAATGAAATCCCTTGATGGTGCAAATTCCACATTTAGAATGGAGGGAGCTGCTACTTTAAAGTTGTTTTCCCTCAGAAAACACAAAAAGCGATACTTTGCCCACCCTAGATACGTTGGACAGCTCGAACAAAATCCGAGAATCATTTCCCCCGATTTTGCTCGGGGAGGAGTTCTCCAGTTTCGTCAAAGTCGGTACCCTCTTCGGGTATATAACTAATTTGGTTCCTTCATGTCGATCCTCCGTGGGAAGGTGGTGCTTTCCCAGTCGAGCCATCCCAATACGAGCTGCTGTCAAATAAGTACAACTAGGCTCTACCACCTATAAAATAACTTGAATAATATTCGATTTGAGTTTGGATACAAACTTTAGGATGACTAGAAATAAATATATGGAGAAGAGAACATTAAAATCAAGTGAAACTTTTGTCCATATTAGTCTACAAAAAACAATATTCATATTCGGAAATATTGTGTTCTCCGTCTTTCAGTTTGAAAGGCTACGTTGGACATTTGGAAAAAATGATATTTTAAATCTGTAATCTTTGTTATGTAACCTGGTTAAACAGATAGCTAAGAAAAAATCAAATTACTGACAGATAGATCTAACGATAAGAAGGTAATCCGATATGAATATTAGCGATAGTTATAACGATGTAGTGAAATAAACTAGTGAATAAGGCATAATATATAATACTGGAATCATTTGGTGAAGCTTTTTCCCAAAAACGGTTCTTAGATTAAATATTATACAATGTAGATCAAAATTTACTTACATTTGTTACAGTATCAAAGAGAGATCCAATGGGACATGCTTGAAAATATGGTTTGGACATCCAGCACACGATGAAAGTATTGCAGTTGTGGGGATACGGTACTGTATTCAATATCTGGTTGAGGCAAGGGTTACCCACAACTGCAGTGACAGAGACCATGAGCATGTAATATGTGAGGTCTGAAAAAAAATACCACATTAAATAAATACCAGTGACTTGTTTACGTAAAGTGGGTGTGAGGTGAGCCTATTTTAATTAAATGAGAGAGGTATCATATATTACAATAAAATAGTCATATTTGTTACTTGTTTTTGTTTATTACTATGGGTAAAGGCTTTACTTCTCAGAATATATTTAATTAGAAATTTAATTCTAATATATTCAATTAGAAAAATGTTTAATTATAACACAAAAGTATTACTTGGCGTAACTAGAAAAATATATAAAATAAATAAAACAATCGAAATCCATATTAATGATTAGATACGACTAGATACGACTCCAACAATAGAGAACTATTTATTACAGGTTATGACAGAAAGTATTATGTTGATTAAGAATTATTTATTTATTTCGTTTATTCAAATGCAAATGTTATAACTATGCATAGATTATATATTTTTCTTTTATAATATTGTAACTGAAAGTAACTTATAGATATGACGAATAGGTAAATATTATAATTAGGTCTTGAAAACAAAAACCGTATAAAATTGGAGATTTTATTTTCTACGAAATATGTAATGGGTTATATTAAAGGTTATTTTTTATTTGTAAATAATTAGCCGATAATAACCTTCTATTCATCCATCAATTATTATTTAATTTTTAAAATAATATATTTGGACCGTGACAACTTTCAGATGTAAAAAACTGTTGCAAATACGTCAAAAAACTGTTGTAAAAATTGCAGCTTGTTTATTATAAAATTTATCATTATAATAATTAAGTAGCAATTAATTTAAATAAACTTTTAAAATATCTTATTATCCGTCTATGATGTCAATAATTGAGAAACATAATAAGAAATGCACGTCTCGCAACGTCTTAAAAAGTTATGAAATCCAATTATGGTAATACTGAATTTAACACTAAACCTACCGACAATTCTCGTATACCTGTTCCTACCGCACGCGGTCAAATTGACCGGTACTTAAAAATTATTTTATTATATAACGCAGGCAATAATGGGAATAACTAAAAGTAAAGAGTGAAGACAATATTATATGCATATTCTAAGAATTGTCATGTAGTTTGATAACGATATTATAACGTTTGAAAATGTGTAAGTTTTACAAAAGTTTAAGAACGGTCAATTTGATCGGTACTTGGTAGGTTTAGTGTTAAACCAAGTTGTTTAAACTTGGTTTAAATTCAGTATTACCATAATTTATATCTTGTTGTTTAGTAAACTAACAACATTTTATTCTAACTTTATCAACATTAATTGCTTTTACGTCTTAATGAGTAAAGTGATTTGGTAACATTTTAATTTAGGGTAACAGTATCCTGTCTTTCCTGGGATAAAAATACTTCTTTACAAAATGTAATCAAAGTTCGGTTCGGTTTACGTGTTAACACATACTAGAAAGAGTTACTTTTGCATATATAATATTAATACTATAGTCTTTTGGCGCGTCTTTTGCTAAGTCATCAATATATATCAAGAGTGCTCATAAGACCGAATGACTTTTGCTATGGCAGCATTTACGTATGTAGATAGTTTATTTATTATATGGTGTTCCATATAAGTAACATCCATAGTTTATTTTTATTTTTTTGATAGTTTTTCCTTTGTATAGACTCTATAACATTGTATGCCAAATTTGAACTCTGAATTACTGAATCAGTGGCAAAATAATAATACTTTGACTATCAATAATTCTTAAACTTCTGGTTTAAATTGAAAGTATTTATGAAATATATTTAGCTATATATATTTGATTTGAAAGTTTAAACTTTCTGAATATTTTACAATAAAGTGACAGAGGTTTAAAAATGGCCCAAATCGCGGAAAGGATAGTACGTACGGCTGTGCGTGTTTTTATGTTTTTAATAATAACATATAAAAGTTTAATATCATTAGGATATATTATTATATATTTTTATTATTTGGCATTTCGTCTACTCACTCTTCTCCAAGTGAAGAATAAGAGAAATAGAATACTTCAGAATTTTGAAATATAAGTTACGCTCAATTAAGAGCCTCTCACGGTAATATATATTTATAAAAACAAATAAAATAAGTAAAAATACACTCACCCATAACTATGATATCTTCAAAATGGCATTTAAACTGAAAGTTAGTCTCAATAGAGTATTAATAACCGAATAATCGATTATATGCATAATTAAGTATAAATATATTTTACAGCTACGACTCTTATTATTACTGTATTAAAGGAATCTGTATTGTATACTCTTTGAGAGTATTTATATTTTTAATCAGGGTAAATGATGCTGTATTTGACGCAAAGTAATTTAATAACATTATTTTAATACAATTTTTAATCTTTTTATGACAATATTTTCCTAAAAATTTTACTAAAAGAAGGTTAAGGTTAGTGCGAAATATTTTGTGATATCAAAATCGAGTGGGGTGATAAATAGAATCGAATCGCTGCGATTGCATTACATAAAGCCAAATACAATTTTTGAAATCCTCCATTCACTTGGTATTAGTCCAATGTTTGTGTACTGTTATTGATAGGTACAGTGTAATCTCCAATGTTTGTTACAGATAAAGATCTGGGATCTGAATCAGTGTTCATACGAAAAAGGTTATCAAAGCAGTGAATTCCTAGAACAATCAATACGATTGGCAGTGACGAATTGTCATAGAAAGACTGCATGCTGCTATTGATAACTGGCCTCAACGTTTAAAGGACTGTATTACAGACAATGGCGACCACTTCGAATAACTTTATTTATTTTTTTATTTTTATGGTTTTATTAAAATCTTTGTAATAATATTTATCGCAAGACTAAGTATATCATCAGACAGATAGTATTCTTTTACAGGTTTTTAAATACTTTGTGCAGTGTCTAGTTGGCCTAAAAATACATTTCTTTCTTTTAGGTAAAAGGAGTTTTCGGGTCAAATTATACACAGTACAAAAGAGACGGTAGAAGGTAAATCCCGGTGTCGTCGTATGGGAAGCCACTTGAGTTTTTTAGGAAATTATGTAATGTCGTCATATATGCTAAATTTAAACCATAAAGCAAGATTTTTACAGTCTCTCAAGCTTGTTTAGTTTGTCTTCGGTTAAATCAGTATAGCTTGCGTCATAATGGAAAGATAAGTAAAATGTTCTAATATATTGAAATTGGAAGGCAAAAAACGCAGTGATCTCATAGCAGCAAATGTTTTATATTTTATCTGAACAGACCACGATAATGTAGCGACCTAAATAAATGTCCAAGTTTTTAGCAGATTAATATATTGTATAAGTGGTAATTTTTGCTCATTCACTCTTTATACAATACCAGGACTTCCAATAATAGTAACTTATTATTAATTAAACTCAAGTCATTTTTTAATGGCGGTACCAGAAGTACAAAGATTTTCAAGACATGAATAGTAACAAATTTCAATATCGTCTGTATACATATGATAGAAAGAAGAGATATATTGAATAATGGATTTAATGAAAATGGCAAATAGTAAGGGAGATAATACGCGACCCTACGGTACCCTAGTCGAGACGTCACACCAGGATACCTTTAAAGTCTTCGAAGCCAGTCTATCACTGATAGATATCTTAATAAAACGTAACACACCCAACAGAATCAAAATCATTTTTGAAATGTACCAAAGCCAGAATTGAGCAGTCCATTGTGCATTGTCAATCGAATGTCATCCGTCACCTTGACCAGGACGGTAACCTAATAAACTTAGCCGTTAATGAATAAGTTTATCAAGGATTTTTGAGAGGAAAAGTACAGTTGAAATAGGACGGAAATGAATAATATTTAATAATTTCAACTTTTTAGGAAGTAATGATTTGAGCACATTTCCATGAAATGTCCTAGTTGTAATGGAATAATATAGCATGAGTTAATGTAGAAAATAATATCAAGGATTGGATTGATCATGTTGTGACTGATACTAGAAAGATTTTGACTGTTCTTAACATTACATTCAGTGAAGGGACAGAAAGTAAACAGCAAAGACTTCGATGAATCTGATTTAACGACTCCGAGCGATTCAAGAAATTCCCATTGCTCTATCGCAGTTTTCGATAGATTTGTGAATATGTCGATTCGATTTTGAGTTTTTATATCATTATTGTGTCTTAATTCTTGTGTCAACCACGGAAGATGTTTAATTTTATTACATTATTCGTAACTATGAAAGTATATATATTTATTATTTATTTATTTATTATTTATTATTTACTATATTTATTTATTATTTATTTATCTTCACGCCATATCCCTTGCGGGGTAGCCAGACACGACGGAGCGCCAAACGCTACAGTCCCTGCATACCTCTTTCGCCTCGGCCACAGACATCAACCTCTTCATACATGCCCGTTGAGGGGTCCTCATGCTTTTTACGTGACCTTCCTCCAGTATCATAGATACTGTGTTTTCGAAGGTCACTCGAGATCTCCCCCTGTCTCTCTTACCGCTCACTTTTCCACTATTAAACTTCACATCTCAAATGCAAGAAATAAAAAAATACATGTATTAAAATAATTTATTTATCATCAATCATCATCATCATCATCATCATCTTCATCATCACTTGCTTGAGCGTTTAGTTTCGCTTGTAGTTCCTTCGCGGGATTGAAGACTCCACTCGTCTGAGCGTTACATATAAAACATCGCGTGGACTTCTTATAGTTTTGTAATGCACATTTTTCACAGAAATAATGCTTACATCTGAAAAAAAATATATATTATCTTAATATATAAAACACAAAGACACTCACTGACTCACTGACTCATTCATCGCTCTACAGCTCAAACCATAATACCTAGAAAGCTGAAATTTGGACACAAGACTCCTGACATATTGAATAGGTGCAATAAAAAGGATTTGCAAAGGTCCAAACCGTTCCAAAGTTATGCAAATAGTTTAAGATTATTTGTGATTATTTTCAATTTACCCACAAACATTTGGTGATTATTTGTGATTATTTTCTATTTACCCACAAACATTTTTGATTATCCGTGATTATTTTTTATTTACCCACAACCATTTGGTGATTATCTGTGATTATTTTCTATTTACCTACATACAGTATGCGATTATTTGTGATTATTTTCAATTTACCCACAAACATTTGGTGATTATTTGTGATTATTTTCAATTTACCTACATACAGTTTGTGATTATTTGTGATTATTTTCTATTTACCCACATAGTTTGTGATTATTTGTGATTATTTTCAATTTACCCACATACAATTTGATAAACGACAAAATAACATCACTTTATGACAGAGAGAGAGATACTGACATATAGAGGAATACTAGGACTAACTGACAGAAAGAGACAGTCTGTTTCACAAGAAGAGACAGTCTGCCAGACCGAAACGGAGAATCTGAGAGGCGGTAAGAGACAGAGACTGACAGATAGAAAGGGACAGACGCTGGGAGGCAGAAAGAGACAGAGATTGGCAGACAGAAGGAGACAAACTGGCAGGGGGAAAGAGACAGACTAAAAGACAGAAAGGAACAGAGACTGGCAAACCAATTGATAGAATCATACAGACAGAAAGAGAAGGACAGAGTTTGTCAGGCAGAAATAGATAAAGAGAGTAAATAGTGAGAATGGTCCAAGTATTAACTTTCATACACAATTATATGTTGCCCATTAATTATCACTGTTTCCAAATATTTTTAACAAAAATATATATATATACTAGCTGTACCCACGACTATGTCTAAGCCACTCCTTATAACATCAGCTATCCGTCAGTGAAAGTCCTGTTAAAATCCAGCCGTTTCAGAGATGGAACAAACAGACAAACAGACAAACCGAGTAAAATAAAATAGTAAATTTCTTCTATATAAATACCGTATATACTTTCACTTGCATTTATTTGTAACAAACAGACACTTCAATTTTATTTATAACGTATAAATAATATAATAAATATTACCTAGTGACGATAGGGTCCTTAAATGGCTCCCTACATATAAAGCACTTAAAAGGGAGCTCCTCATCGCTGTGGATCTCGTAATCCGAGTCCCCCTTCTCCTGAACCTCCTCCCTCTCCAACTGCCAGCCATGCTTGTAATCTGATCTGTCGTGTAGGAATTTACAGGAATCTGAAATAAAAGACATTAATTGTTACTCCATGTTTCAAAGTCTGATGCGCATGCGCAGAAGAAATATATATATATATATATATATATATATATATATATATATATATATATATAACTTGTATTGAAATATAATCTGTTTGCTATATACTATTGTTGTATTTCAAAAAGTATTGTAAGTCAAAGAAAAATAAAAATAAAAATTGTTTGTAATGTTTCATTGTAATCCTATGTTCTAGGACACATATATACTAGTCCAAACATACAATATAGAATGTAATAATGTATGTATTATTTAAAACTGACCAAGACAGTCAAACAAAAATTAAAATATATATATATAGTTCAAAAAGTTTCATCATAATCTGGTGTATCATTCTAGAACATACACACAAACAAACAGACACATATTCCAAGCACACATTTTATATATAGTTAATTTAAGGATGGCTGATAACAACAGTGAATTGTCTAGTAATTTTTAATTTATTCAGTAATAAAATAAATATAATTGTACCTCCAAAACCACAGAAGCCCGTCTCCTTATAATCTTTGCAAATATCCGGTTGATAGTCCCATCTGTAACATATATAGATATTAATATGTATTATTTAATATTATGTAAAATAGAGTCAAAAAATGTGTACACGGGACTCAAAGCTGCAATATCTGATATAGCCTACTGTTCTAACATTTGAGTTTTTGTGGTACATTTGTTTTTGTTAATTTATAATTAAATTATAAAATATTTGAAATAAAATAAATTATTATATTAATATTTAAAGAAATTAAAAAAGAAATGAAAATGTACAAATACATTGTTTCTAGATCTTTATTTTTTAACAATATATAAGTTATTTTAAAATCTTTTAATGTGTATACTTTTTAAGTTATAAACACAATCAGATATATGGAGGCTATTAGCTAAAGTACTGACGGACGGACAGTAGTTAATTATTAGCAGTCATATTATAGACACAGCAATAGTCTTAATACACTCACCTAACAGTGGCTCTCAAGTTAGCGGGGGCTCGGATTGGTCCTTTCCTTACAAGTCCCGAACTTGCATTCCCGGCAGCTGTATCACGCTTCTTATAATACTGAGCGTAGTTGTTTAATCCACGATACACCTGATTAGATATGATTACATTAATAGTATAAATCATTCCGGCTTCAGCAAAATCAAGATGGCTTACATATATCTAAGAAATCTGAATATTGTATATTTTTATTGAATTCTAGTCTAGGGAATATCATTCAGCTGATTGCCAGTAAGAGTCCTATTTAAATTGGTCCAGAGGTTTCAGAGATTAGCCGGAACAAACAAACAGGCAGAGAGAAATTATAGAAAAATATTTTTTTATGTAACTAACATATTTACTTTCACATGCACTTAGTTAATTTGGAATTACAAACAGACACTTCATTTTTATTTATATGTATAGATTGATTATTATAACAATGTTTTCAGATTTTATTATACATCTATGTACTGAATACATCAATCATATAACAAACCTTGTCATCCGCCTGTCCCTGCAGCTCCTCGTTAATTTTCTGTGCCTTTTCAAATATGGCTTGAGCATCTCTATCCTTCTCCGTATCCATCTCATATGTTGCTGTTGCATTCTCTCGTTGCTGTTGAACTGATAGGGTTGTGCTCTGTTGTTTCTGTAATTAATATATATTTTTTCATTCATAATTAGCAAGAGCCAGCAATTTTATATACAAAATGATGAACAATATTAAAATATTTACATATTATGTATATTGATAGTTTGATTGTAATTCTAATGTGTACTTTCACATATAAAAAGTTACGATAGGCAGAAGTATTTTAAGACAATAAGTAATTGCAGTACCATATTTCATAGTAATTATTTTTGTATTTGCTAACAAATAGTAAAGATAAAATTCTAAAACTGTAGTTTATGAGAGTTGTCATGAAATGTATAGCTGATATCCCATAATAATTGATGATCATATGGAAATATTGAGGAACATATAGGGTTAAATATTTAAGTTATAAATTTTGTAAAATAACTGAATGCAACATACATACAACTAATTATGTTTATAATTCGAATATAATAATAAAAAAACCTTATCATCATCATCATCACTACTTTCAACATCTATTTCAACTCTTTGCTTTTTTTGTCCACCCGTAGATTGTTTGTTGGGATTAGCCTTCTGCTGACGCTTGGTTGGTAACACAACTGTTTGTTCATCAGAGTCCGAGCTGTTTTTCTCTGAAATAATAATATACATTATTGTATTAAGATACTTCAAATAAAATAGGGATATAAGTCAGTTATAGCAAAGTCATGGTTTCTTAGTTCAAGAAGTTTCATTATTAAATTAAAATGTTCTACTATTATAGAATTTAATTAAAAATGTGAATGTAACAGTAGACTAAGTAAAATTGAATAATTCACCTTCTGAGCTTGTTGATGTTTTTCTCTTCCTTCCTCCTCTATTTTTTAAGTTACGTCTTTTAAACGTAGAAGGCACTTCAATTTCAACGTCAGACATTATAATTATTCGCTGGTTTTAATGTCTTAAATATTTTTTTTATCATAAGTTTCGTGTCATCGATATATTATTCTGTTTACAAAATAAAATCATAACAACTTACATAACCTCAAAATGTATATTTGTTTTTAAAATTTATAGTCGACTAGTTAATTAACGTCAGGCAAAGATCAACAAGCCATACAGCCTACAGGTGGACGATATGAATGGTATATAGTAATTGAAAGTACATATCGTAATTGAACCGAAAATCCGTTATAAGCCCTCAGTGAAACTATATATTTTACGAATAGGATAGGAATAGGATCTAATATTTTATATATTCATATCGTTTTTAATGTCTGTCTTGTCTTGTTGATTAAAAATAGTAACTAATGGAGGCATTCGTATTAGTTATCACTTATGTATTGTGTTACTTACGTCAGTTACTTATATAAGTTAGATAAAAAAAATATTAAAAATATAAAAATTCTATATAAAAAAAAGCTATAAATATTTTGTTTATAAATTGATACAAAAACGTCTTCCAAAATAAATTTAAACTAATTGGAGACTTAAGTGAGAATATATCGTGGTGAAGTTGCGATTCAAAAATTTATAATATTATTATATCGAAATTCAATATCGGATATCAATATATAGTTTTGATACGCATCATAGATGATATTACCTACCTACCTACCTTTAATAAAAATATTTTCTTTCAAATATGAAAGGTCAAAATAAAATATTATAAATTAAAGAAATTTTAACAGCCTATTTCTTTATAAAATATTAAATGTAACACAGTGAAAAGTATTTTTGTTGTAACTCTAGAATAGTGGTTCTACTTTAATTCTTATTTATTACAATTATATGATTTATAAATTAGAAGATACGTAATTAAGAAGAGTTATTTCTTTTACACTAAGAAAATAGGAACCTTAGCTAACTCACTTACTTATTAAGTACAAGTAAATTGTAATAAAATTAAAAATAATTTACGGCGTTGGGAACCGCCAGCCAACACGCCATGTTCCGAACGGCGGAAGGTGGAGGACGGAGCTACAAATAGCTACGTGGAATGTAAGAGAACGAATGGAACAGAAGATGAATGAATTATTAGATGTGATGGATGACAAAGATCTGGATGTTATTTGTGTGTCTGAGACCAAGCGAAAAGGCAATGATACGACCGATTTGCCTGGCAACCGGGTCGTTTTCTGGGCTGGGGTTCCAGAGAATGAGCGAGGTTGCCAAGGTGTAGGCGTATTATTGTCCTCTCGAATGGTTAATGCAATGGTAGAATACAAGGCGATCAACCCGAGGCTTCTTTGGGTTCGCTTTAAGCTGGGGATAACAAGAGTATTCTTGTTAGCCATGTATGCGCCAGTATCCTCAGCTCAAATGAGCGAGCTCGAGGAGTTTTGGGAGAATGTCAGGGATGTTCTAAGTAGTGTCAGAGATAATGAAAAGTTGATAGTATATGGAGATATGAATGGATGGGTTGGAACCGCGCGAAGCGGTTACGAAAGCGTGCTAGGCAAATACGGTGATAGGAGGGTAAATGAGGCTGGAAAGCTTATTTTGGAATTTTGTAAGGAGAAAAATTTGTTTGTGGCAAACACGATGTTTGATCACAAACAAATTCACATGTACACATGGGAGCGAGCGGAAGAAAGAAGTATGATTGATTTATTCCTAGTGGACCAGCGTATTCGAAGTCAAGTTATGGACACGCGAGTGTTCAGAGGTGCTGATCTGGGAACGGACCACTATATAGTCGTTGCTAGAATAAGAGGTCTGTTCACAGGTTGGCGCAGCCGCACGGCGCGTCCAAGCTTGGCGTCCAATTATCGCATAAGAAGCTGGAAGCTTCAAGATCCACCGATCAGAGAGGAATATCAAGAAAGGGTTTCCAAGAAGCTTGAAAGCTGTGATTCTGGAAATGAAAGTGTTGAAGTATGCTGGCAGAACCTTAGGAATGGTATGGTGAAAGTAGCGACAGAGGTATGTGGTAAAAGGAAAAGAGGTTTTAGTAAAAAGCGCGATGAGTGGTGGGATGATGAAGTGAAAGACGCTGTGGAGTTAAAGAAGAAAGCATGGCTGGATTATAAAGCCTCGGGTAATGATAAAAGTATGAGAGAGATAAGAAAAAGAGAGTACAAGCTGCAAAAGCACAAAACGAAAGCACTTATAAAGATGAAGCGTGAAAATTCTGAGAGAGAAAGGGATGAAAGGTTGACGAACAACTTCCGGGAAAACACAAAGCTTTTCTGGCGAGAAGTTAGTGGTTCCCGGGATTGTTCGGTAACCTATAGAATGAAAGGGGTGCTTTCGAAGAACGGTGAAATTTTAACTGAACAAACACACGTTTTGCAGCGGTGGGCGGAATTCTATAAGGAGATGTATGAACGTGAGGACGCCTCGGTCTTGACTACCAGCGTAATGCTGAGTCAAGACGTAGCCGATGGTGAAATCAGTTTGGAAGAAGTAGAGAGCGTGATTCGAAGTCTGAAATGTGGTAAGGCTGCGGGAGCAGATGAAGTTACTGCCGAGATGATCAAATATGGTGGGCCACGCGTCTGGGACCTTTTCTGGTTTTTGTGCAATTTATGCTGGAAATCCGGGGAGGTCCCAGACGATTGGCGAAGTGCAGTCATCGTACCTTTGTATAAAGGCAAAGGCTCACAGATAGACTGTGCAAGCTATAGGGCCATCAGTTTGATTAGCTTGGGCGGTAAAGTTTATGCTAAAATTTTAGCGAGAAGAATGCAAGAGAGATCTGAAAGGCTGTTGTGGGAGGCCCAAGGAGGTTTTAGACCTGGAAGAGGGTGTATAGATCAGATCTTTTCCCTCCGCATGATCACGGAAAAGTTTTTGGCCCTAAACCAAAAGGTTTTCTGTGCTTTTGTGGATTTGGAAAAGGCGTTTGACAGGGTTGTGAGAAAGAAGTTATGGGAGATACTGCCCCGATACAATGTGAACGGACCCTTGCTACAGGCTGTAAGGTCTCTTTACCGAGATCACTCAGCCTGTGTGCGAGTAGGAGCTGGCATGTCGCCCTGGTTTGACATCCAATCGGGTGTTAAGCAAGGTTGCGCTATGTCAGCTTGGTTGTTCAATTTGTATTTGGATAGTTGTCTCCAATGAGTGAAAGATAGTGACATGGGAGTGAAAGTAGGTGGCCTTAAGGTCAATTGCTTGCTATATGCAGATGATGCGGTGCTCATTGCATCATCAGAATGCAATTTGCAGGCATTGGTCACCACTTTGAAAGATGGGTGTGAAATTAATGGTCTTAACCTGAATGTAGATAAGACGAAGGTTCTGATATTTGAAAGAAATGAAGAAAGAACAGAATGTAAGATCAACGTGAATGATAAGATAATAGAACAAGTGAATGAAGTGGTATATTTGGGAAGTATGTTTAGCAGAGACGGAAGATACGAAATGGATGTGGAACGTGGACGTATTGCTGTCGGTAACAGAGTCAATGGTGCTTTGACTGCATTGTTGAGACGGCAAAACGTCAGTATAGCTGCACGTTTGGCTGTACACAATGCAGTTTTGCTACCGACGCTGTTATACGGCAGCCAAACGTGGGTAACACAGAAGAAAAATGTAAGAAAGATGAATGCTGTGGAGATGCGATCTCTTCGCAGAATATGCGGAGTCAGTCTAGCTGATCGAATCCGCAATGAAGAGATCCACAGAATGGCAGGTACTAGCGAAGATGTCACGGTGAGAATGAAGAAGAACGTGCTCAGGTGGTTTGGGCACGTTGAACGAATGAGTGATGAAAGAATGGTAAAAAAGATTTATATGGGAATAGTGAGCGGTAAGAGAGACAGGGGGAGGCCTCGAGTGACCTTCGAAAACACAATAGCTACGATACTGGAGGAAGGTCACGTAAAAAGCATGAGGACCCCCCGGAGGGCATGTATGAAGAGGTTGATGTCTGTGGCCGAGGCGAAAGAGGTATGCAGAGACCGTAGCGTTTGGCGCTCCGTCGTCTCTGGCTACCCCGCAAGGGATATGGCGTGAAGGTAAAATAAATAATAAATAAAATAAATAAATTGTAATAAGTTTTTAAAAGTATGATATAATATGACACAATTATGACGTACCTATGATGTCAAAATTATCTTTCTGAAATCCGTGTAAGATAGGAAACAATTTTATTATTATCTTGTTTTTCCGAAACGATACTCAAGAAAAATCCTAGTTTCGTGAGAGTTAACCAGGAGTCAAACAGGAGACTATTAATACAAACATATTGGTATCGATGTTGCATTTTCCTAATACTAATAGATAGATATTTAGACATATTTATATATAATTAAAAGACATCATCATCCTGCCTTCTTCCAATTTCAATTCAACGTTTCCAAGTCAACGTTTAATGCCAATGTCACCTTCTTACCACATCATCGAACGACTTCTATTTATATTTAAAACTCATTATTCAGTATTATATAGTTTGCATATTGTAGTATATCAACTATGTTAAAATTTATAGTAAATAACAGGATATAACATGTATGTAACATGAAGGTCATGACTATGATATATATTTTACGTTACAATGATATATAGTATTAGTTAAAGATGCCATCAGAACGGAAAAATATGTACAATATGCTTTAATCGATAAATTTTTAATTTTTATAATAGATAGGGGAGGGGGGGGGGACTTTAAAGAATATAAAATATAAGAAACTTCTAAAGGAGTCGAGATCATTATTTTATATTTGTAGGTACTTTTTATACATACTGTCAAATCAACAAACCAACCTAATTAAACGAAAAGATATGGTATGATATAGACGTCTGTTAAATTTGTCAATTAATGAAAAAAAAAATACATTAGGTGCTGTTTAACAAAAAATACGATAACTCACAATTAACCAAAGTTTAAGACGTAGCTTTTAAAACAGTATCTGAAAAAAAAACAGTTGCTAAAATAAATTATCCGTTAACTGATAAATTTTGTATATATTTCTTCAAAGACTGTAGATATAAAATTTCAAATTATTTATTACAAATATTATGAAATGAATTTCATATTAGCTAAGAGAATTATTTTTCGTAACATTCCTGCTCAGTGTTAGTGAAAGTCATGAGTTTACATATAGTTTTTTTAGCAATTGATTTATTAATACCGAAAATTTTATCATCTTCTGTGGTGGGATATATTGTAGTATTTATAGTAATTGTTGATACAACAGGGAATAGTGTATCTTAGCCAAATATTTAGCGTTTGGTAAGATTTTCCACTGGAAAACCTTAACTTTCAAATCCCAACTAAAGTAAATAGGATAGGGTAGAGAAATATCCCAATATGAATAGAATATATTGAGAATTAGCTCATTTATTGTCAAATCAAGATGATATAAAATTATAATTAGTACAAATACTTGTCTATAACATAATACTGGAGGAGAACCTTCTTCGCATTTAGTTTCTGGAAACAGTGTATCAACCTTATGTCATGTGCCCGAACTTTTGAAATATTTTCGCTATTATCCTCCTACCTCTATCCCACTATTTTGGAGATATCACTACAATTTTTATTCTTCTACACAGCTTGTTAACGCTGCCCGAATTTCTCCTAAAAGGTCCTCCATCCATATTTATTTTTGTCCTCCCTCTATTCAAATATCCATCTATATATTTAAAACTAACTTAATTATATATTTTGCATCCCTTTCTCCATGTTATTACTTTATATTCCGAGTAAGCAATTTGATATAAAAATTAATAAATATATTTAAAAGTATTAATTGACGGAATAGAAAGCATATTTAATTTATTACATATAATATGATTCAAATATTTACCGGTCTGAGTTATGTTTAGTCGATAAGAAAAGTTAAATAATAATAATAATAATAAGGTGTTTTCTTAACTAGAGCTTTAACAGAAGTGAGAAATTAAAATATAAAATAATTAATAATAAAAAACTCAATAAGCATAATGGATTCCTCCTTCTCGCCTTTTCGTGGGATCTGGAATTCAGCAGCTTTACGTTGACGAGGTCCTGGTCTGTGGGTGACTTTTTTAATTTCACTGAGAGATTAAAATTGCTTTTGTCGTTTTTAGGTCATGATTTCATGATATAGGTAAATTATCAGCTAAATGATAGGACAGACATTATGAGGTTTGCGAGAGTTTAAAAAGTAATAAAAAAAAATTCTTTTAATATACGAGTATACTTGGTATTAAAGCTTCAAATTTATTTTCCAATTCCAATATTTTTTCTTCGTTTTAACGGTTATTTAATTTTATATTTCAATTACAACAGATTATACAATTATAACACATGTTATAGATATTATATTAATTTATTGCAAGTAAGAAAAAATGCGATCTATTATATTTAAATTAGATGTAAAGTTATTCTATTCGTTAATACGTTCACCTATTTTTATTTACAAGCAATGAATACGAAAACACTTATAAATGTATTAAATTCAAAAGGTTGTAAGTGAATGATACTAAAAAATATATAGGTTTGTCGATTCATATATTGTATGAAAAGTGTTGTCCTATTTTAAGTTCCAATACAAACTATTTATCCAGTGTTGCCACTTAATTCAATATTAATTTGTAATAACTTACATAATTCATAATTATCCGATATATGGTAGAAGTTATTATTATTTTTATTTATTAATATCTCACTATTGGGTTACATTTACTAATTATGGCAACTTTAATTACGTAAATACCATCTGAAATTATTCTTATATATTAATATTATTAATTGACAAGTAGAGTAAGGGTATTCACTTGTTTGTAAACAGCAAGCGACTTACGACGTTTTAAAAATTCACAACTAAAAATAGTATACTACTTTTGATCAAATCTTCTTTATTATCAAATGTCGTAAGCGCCACGAGTTAGCCGATAAGGATATGTCATTTTCAAAATACCGCCATTTTGTTCTCGTTTAAAAATGGTATACTACTTTTTATATCTTCAAACGAAAAAGGTCTTATATCATATATAAATCTTTACAGAAAATGTCTTTTTGCAGTTAAATTAAATATCTCGGGTATTTGTGAAAATACGCTTTCCCTTACGAGTGTTTAATGTTTAATTGATATTTTGTTTTCTTTATCTTATTTCATGTTCGTGCAAAAATTTAAAAATAACATGAAAACTGGCCCATGTTATGTTTTGGTTTCACAGGTTTTGACAGTTCCCGGATTCGTTTGCTATTACAAATATTTTAGCATAAAATTTTAGTGATTACATTTAAGAGCTTTAAGGATCTTTGAATTAAGTATATTGGATGAAGGAAATATAAGGAAGAAGTTTGCCAACATCCAGGTATCAACCAGCTGCTTCAAGAAAAAGTATCAAGACCTAGGTGCTTTACCTCTTTGTAAATAAGATAATAAAAGGAGGCCCGCGCTTTATCTTTTAAGATATAGTTTGTTATTAAAAGTTATCTATTATGAACATAATAAACTAATTGTGATAAGATATCTCAAAACAACAGGTTATTTTTTGAGATATTTTGAGATAAAAGAAAGATTAATATAAGAAATATTTTATATATAATAAATGAAAGATTACAATAAGATATTAGAAAGTTTATTACATTGTAAAGTAATTATGATTAATAAAATATCTATTAAATATCTAAGAAAAATAAATATTTAATCTTATAATATTATCTTATTTGTATCTAATTAGTTCTTGATGTTTTGGTGCACGTGTTTTTATTACGTATTAACAATAGAATGATTGCGAATTTATCAATAGCTAATTATATATTTTTGTCTACATGTATCTTCAGATACATTACATACTTATACTAGGGGCGTCAACAGACCGTGCATATTGAGCGAAGCGAGCCAAGTTTCCCATTGACTTCAATGGGACCTCAGTTTTTTGACGATTATTCCTTAACGACATGATGTTTTTCAAAATATTTTTCTTTAATTGTAAAATTTCATAATTTTCCGTTAAGTAGTTTTCGAGCCTATAAAACTGTCTTGAATAACTCTCTGAAAGAGTTCAATCGTCGCAATTATTTATAATTATTCTTTAAAAAGAACAATGTATATACGAGTATTATATGTGAGTTTTTAATATCGCCGCCAAAACAGACAAGCAGTCCGGTGGATTTACTTATGGTGTAAAGTCTTTTTCATTGTTGATATTTCATATTAATGTCTCTTTATATAAATAACATTGTAATAATATTAAGATTTGATTATACTAGTGTTGTCGGAATTTAACATTATTTTAGATATTTGAAATATATATATATATATATATACAAGTTTTTTTAACTATTTATAACATCACAACGATATTGCAAAAATTAACCTAATTCTTTTCATCTTGCGATTTCTTGAGAAATTTGTTTGACTTCAAATCGCAGAGCGACATTATCCAATGTCTATACTATTTAGTGTTAGATACACTTACTATGTAATGACGACTTCAAATAGAACAGTATTGCCAGGCACATATAATATTATGTTATTAAACTATGATTACAATATGTTTTTTTATATAAATATTTTAATTTTTTTCTATTGTTACTCAATACGTAATACTATAAAAATAAGTTACAAGATATCTAGTTCTTACCGGTTCTACCTTTTGGATCTGTGTAAGTAGAATCTGAGGTTTCTTAAGTGAATTGAAATATATATTTTTTTATTTTTAAAATTATATGGAGATAGGATTTGAGAATATTTAAACATTTTATTTACATTACATTCATTTTAATTCATCGTAATTATATATTGACTAGTTTGTTATGTGAACTTAGGTTGTTATGGTAACCTTTGTAATATTATCCGTTGTCATCGTAACCGTTGCTATGGTAACCGTTGCTATAGTAACTCTTACCCCCGCGTTAGGTGTATATATAGCTCCGACGGGTTTAAAATTTGGCGAAATGCAAAAAGTTGAAATCTGTTGGGATAGGAATTCTGTAAAATCTGTTCTTAGTGCACGTCTACGTCACAAAATTATGTAAAATATTAAGTTAATCGGACAGATAGTTTCGGAAATTTCTTGATAAGTCAGTGAGTGGTAAATATATATATATATTAGTACATTAAGGTATATGTAAAATATTTATCTGAATATGTACGAGTAGGTTCGAGAATTAAATGTTTTGGTAAATTCAGTTATTAAGTAATGATTAAACACTATGTATATTATTACAAGTGAAATAACCGCTCATTGCTTATAATAAATTGATAAAATTAATAAAAACATTACACTCATATATGTTTACATAAGATAAAAAGATAGGAAACTATTTTTGTTGCCACGACGATGTGCTGGAACCAGTTCCATTGCATCGCTTTAGTAGTGATGTGTTGGAATCATATCGATAAATATTTTGTTTATTCTTACTTTTATTAAATATTCAAAAGATATTCTAATATCTTTATTCTTCAAAACACACTAATATTTTTCACGTGATGTCTTCGATAGAAAAATGTTATCTCATTAAATAACATGGAAATATGAAGTTGCATTTTTAAACAGTCCATTAAGTCTTTCAGGAGGCCATAACTTATTAATTAATTAATGTATAGCTTTTCCACTTTGAATCTGTGGTCACTTGTGTACCGTAAATGGGAGTGGCAGGAGGGACTATTTTGATATAATTTATCGAAATTAGCCCTTCTGTAGGCATTCTCCAACTTAAAAGGCTACGGGTCTGAGTAGTACCACACGACAAACTCAGCCGGGTATTTCTATATTGTGATCACTGTTTTACAAACGACAATAATTAACTAGAACCATCGCAATCAATTCGATAAGTAGAAATAATAAAAACAATAAAGAGAAATGTATAGCAAATTTATCTGTTATATATATATATATATATATATATATATATATATATATATAACAGATAAATTTGCTATACATTTCTCTTTATTGTTTTTATTATTTCTACTTATAATAATTGTTATAACTATTATATTGATAATATATAAGAACTTCCTAAAGAATGTCCAGTCATTAAATAGCTCATATACACGCTGATTTGAGTGGAGGTTATACTTAGTACACAATAATTAGAGCTTTTAGAGCAATTTTGAGCTCATAATACTTATATCGAACACCTTACAAGAGGCGACCAATTGTATAGTTATTAGTTATTTCCAGGGTATAAATATGTTTGTACTTTGCACGTGAGATTACCCTTTCACATGTATATAAGTTTAAGTGGAATTGTGAGATTGTTTGTTAAATTGTTCAAAAGATATAGGGACCTTTGCTCTATTTATCTTTATATCACATGAGACTCACGTATGTATGATGTATTTTTCGTTTTAAACAAAAATATTAATACTTATGATACCCAAAACAATGATGCACAATTAAATATATATATAATAATCGTTTGTCTGTCTGTCTGTTTGTGCCATTGAATGCCTAATATTGACCTCTCATTTATTGAGGTCCTATACACAATCTTTTCAAATGATACATGTAAAACACAGTAAAAATGTACATGGATATGTTGGTTGTTTAGTAATTTGTAAAGCAAAGTCGCGGACAAAAGTTATAGTTTTATACTTAGCAAAGGGTCTATTTTTCTCACGCAATTTTAAAGACTTTCCCCTGATACTGTATTGTTGAACAAATAACATTAAATGGAATATATTGAATTGTTATATCAATACAAATATTACTTTAACGATAGATAAGTTATATTTATTAAATATATATTGTTTCATGCTTGTCTGTTTGTTTGCGTAAAACTACTCAACGTAATAAATTTAGTTTTTAATTTTTGGTATATATATGGATTTGTTAGTTTAACTATACAAATAAAATATAATTAAATTTTACAAATGTATTAAGCAAATATATTCTTTCTTTTTATCATATCTCGCAATCTATAACTTGGCGCCTAACTGTTGTAGTATAGATTAGATTAGTTTAAAATACAGTGGTTAAAAATAATTACTAGTTAGTGAAAAACTATTTTGATTTGACCACATTTTAATTTAAAATAAAAAAAGTCCAATTGAATGTTGAATGTATTTTAATGACGTCAGTATGTATTATTTAATAATTAATTATTTAATAATTTTATTTATTATTTAATAAATAATAATAGCCCGAGCAACACCACGGACAAAAACTAGTTTATATTATAAAAGTCTTTGTCCGTTGATCTAATGGCTTAAAAGTGCTGAAACTAAAAGGCCCTTGTTAACTATAAGATGGTGAATGATAAACGTATTGGCATAAATATTTTTATATTATATATATGATTATGTTATATTATTTTATCGATATCGAGTATTGAATGCACATCCCTAATGATTAAAGTCATTCTATGAGGTGTAGTGCAGCTTGTAAGTGCAATGTATTCTTATTTCGTAAATAAATATCGTAGAGTAGAAAATGATTTAAAAAGTGCTTTAAAAGTAAAAATCTTTATTACTGTTTTCTTATAATTTTTTATGCGACGATAAAATATATTGATAAAAAGTGTATAAACTTAAAATTAAAAACGAAAAAAATTAATTAAAATAATACTTTTTAATTATTTTAATTTATTTTTTTCGTTGATGCATTAATAAATTTAATATATTAATTTCCAGACAGTTCAACCGACTCGCCATTTTGGAATAACCTTTCTAAAATTTAAAAACACATTTCTAAAAGACAATTGGATTCAATTTAGCTTATTATATTATTATTGTATAATTTATACTATATATTAGCTTTATTTGTAAATACAAACCCACTTCAATCCGTGTTTGAACGAACATTTAACCTTATTATGTCTAAGTACAATTCCTCTCATGTAGATAGCACTTTCAAGACAACAAATAAAACTTAAACCGCGGGAAAATGTGTATCATTTGACATTTACAAGCGTACAGAGACGGTCGTCTTTTTTTTTCTAGCACTGGATTCTCGTGCACGTGAAAGAAAAAAGTTTTTATATATTTCTTTTGTGCCAGTGTTTGTGTTTAACGAGAAAGTTCTTAGTGAGTATTGAAAACAGGTTCTATATAAACAGCTTTCAAGTTTAATGTACTTATAACGTTTTTTTTATTATGTTTTTTTTATTAATAGTAATTAGTTTTTTATTGTAATAAAACAGTTATATTTAACAAATAGATTAAATTAAATAGTTATGTCTTATCAAATGCATTGGCCTCAAGCCACCCCAGATAATTCATGATTACTTTAATAGAAGGACAAACGTGTATCTTTAGAAGTATAATTAAACAAAACTTTCTTATTTATGAATAAAATTATTTAATCAAAACGGATTATTGATACTAAATTATTAATGAATCAGCAATAAATATTAGTTGAAATAAAAAAAACATATATAATTAATTATATTTTTTAATTCATTATAATACCTAGAATCCAATTAATTATTATTATAAAAGGTTAATTACAGGTCAAACGTATATGATATGACTTAAGAGTTTGAACTATTAGATGTTATAATGATCTAAATCTATAGTTATATAGTTAGTTACATCATTAACAGAAATAGGAATATTTACAATATTTTCTATAATTTTCAGAATAAATCCGTCCGAAAATAAATAAAACCATAGTTTTTTACGCATTCTACGTTGTGGATAAACTTATTTCATGACATCAAAAATGGTTGAAATAAAATTCTCCGTGCGTAAAAGAGAAGGCAATATCATGTATCTCTATCACTGACTTGATTTACGTATTTTAATAAAAAAAACTATCTAGGGCTTTAATAAATAAGTTATTTCTAAGTCCGGAAGCGATTGCAACTTGTTATTAACTCTTTGAAAGGTAATAACTTGATGTTAACTCCTTTATAGGCGAATTCCACATGGGAAACAATTTCTAGTTTCTTTTGTAAGGACAGATATTATATGTATAGTTTATAAATACGGTTACCGACTTATCGGCTCTTTTGTATTCTGATATTCCAAGATCAGTTTATTGGACTTTAGTTTAAAGAAAATATATTATTTTTTTACTTTTTAATTGTAATTATACTTACAATTATAGTTTTATTTATTTTTATTCAAATGAAAACAATATAAAAATTGATAAAGTCTAACTAGTAGTATTAGGGTGACTACAGCGTAAGTACCACACAAAATGAGTCATGAGGATGCGAATCGTATTGTAATAAGAGATGGGTGCAATCTTCTACAATACTCTCAAAATCAGAGTATTTCAAATAGACATTATGAAACGTCAGAATGAACGGTTATCAAACGTTGGCCCATGGAGAAGAATCCGCATGAAACTAATTGTATACTTTACTTGTGCAGGTGTACAATTTCCTGCGATGTTACCATCGCCATTAAAATCGTAACAAAATTGTTTTAAAATTACAATGAAAGGCATGGACAAATGTCTATGGCCATAAAGAAAAAAAAAGCCTATTAATAATTCATATTTGTATATTGGAGTGCTATTTTGAATGTTTCCTGTTCTTTAATATCAGTAATGGATACATATTCAAGTTTTTTATCTATTAAAAATTATACCAAGACAGGGCTCCAGCCTTACATATCAATAAGATAAATTATATTTATAATAAACTCATAAGATTCAGTTAATGCCCGGTTCTTACCCTATTTCCAATGACCCTGAGGTCAAATTATCTGCGTCAAAGATACAATAAGACAATAAGTATTTTACTACCCGATAATCGAAGTCACTCATTCAAACTATTCAACCCAAAAGATAATAGAACATTAGTAGTAGTTTTGATGAAAAAAAATAATAATGAAAGGTCAAAAATTAAATAAAAAAAGTTTTAAAACTCGTATTATGGCTACTCGAAGTTAAATATTTAATATATTTTTTATTTCCTACATAACTATAGTAGTTTTTATTTCTATAGTAGTTCATTAATTCAAGTTTAATAATGTCAAGTTTAAATTGTTTAATAGTGTCATGTATCTAGTCCATTTTGTATCTAGACAGGACTAGATAGAAATAGATCTCTTTTTGTCTATTAATATTATAATATACTTATAGTTATGTTCTCGCTGGCCGTTAAACATTTTTATTTATGTTTAAATTATGTATGTTTCTTAATACTATGTATAGAAATTAATTTCTATTTATTGTATTATATGTTGGGTTTATCTTCGCCTTACTTCGGTTTCACTCGCTTAAATCTCAAAATTGTGAAAATGTTGGGACAAGTTATGTTACTGATGTAGCTTTCGACAGATGAAAGAATTTTAATAATCGGTTCCGTAGTTATTAAGCCATACAAACAAACAAACAAATTTTCTTCTTTAAACTAATATAGATAAAGCTAAATACATAAATATGAAGAGATAATCTGTACTTTGAATGACGCTATTATGGACTAAAACAATTAACCCGCAAATTGTATTTCTCGGAATTATGATAGTTTTTGTTTGTTAGCAACGCAAAAACTACTGGGCAGGTGTTGATAAAATTTATTACGATGGATGACAGATTAATCCGTAATCTAATGTAATCAAAATATGACGCATCTTAAATTGATAAATATTACATTCCTGAGATTGAAATTACCCAATGTTAAATATTTTAAATATAAATTAAGCAGCACTATCACTCACATTCTTGACATATATATATATGTAGATAGCTATGTATTTATTTATTAATATGTGAGTTGTTATATGTTAAACAATACTATTTTTTATACCTTTTTCAGCATTGATGTGCTTACCTACTAGCTTTAATTATAATTCTTTTACACTCGGGGTTGGCTGGATGACCTCCCTCCTAAGAAATAAGCATATACATATTTTATCGTTTAAATACCCATGTAAAGATGAGGAACATTAATAAACTAATAAAATTAGCTTATCTCTAACTAAAAGCTTGTATACGCATGGAGACAGGAAGCTATCAAAAAGCTATAAAAACAAGCCTACCACAATAATACGTCATATTATATATATATAAAGTTGATGGTCCTGTTATCTACGAGTATAACCTTTGGCATTTCTTCAACAATAAACACTTATTAATAATATCTTCCGATTGCATTATAATATTTTCCGTTACTTCTTTTCTTACACGTGTATAAGATATAATGTTCATATACATTTATACATTTAGTTGTTGGGATTTATACGTCAATCTACAGTATACTTTATACAATTATACAAAAGAGGGGTGCAGGGTAAAATGAAAGGGAAGGTGTTAAGATCCCTTAAACATCGTATAATAAACTAGAGAATCTCCATCCGATCTTCTGTTCTTGTGGAAAAGAGAGGTGTATTCTTTTATCCCGCTCTGTTCGTGTACCAGTAATCAATTAATTAGATGTGGTATTATTAGATGATGATAAGAATATTATGTACACAAAAGTATAGAAAGAAAACACTATATAAGTAACTTATAGTTAAAGCACACAAGCCTAAAAAACCTAATAGTTTTTCTTTCTTTAGAATAATGCTGTTAGCTCCGATAACCCTAGAATAGTTACCAGATTCATGGTGTAGGTGGACATTAGATAGCTCGATTTTATAGTCCTAATCCATCTTTCCTAGATTATTAAGTCTCTGAACAAAATTTTCTATGACGCCTCCAAATTATTATTTATTATTATCACAGAATATTAGATATTTATCAATTATCTGATGTTATTTCAATATTATTTGCGTTATAACATATTATTTAAAATTCTGCGTACTGCGTATATTTGTTCGTTGTAAGATAAAGACTCTTATCTTATCTTCCTTTGACGAGAAGAACTTTTGTGTCGTTTATGTCCAGTTAATTTCTATATTAAATTAAATATAAAAGTATTATACATATTATTAATAATTAACTTTATTGGGAGCACAATATATAAAAGAACAATTAATTGTTTTATTTTTAAACGCTTTGAATTCTTGAAATTTTTATTGAAAAAATTTATCGATAGCTTCGAAGTCTTTGTTGAACGTATCTATACTACTATATTGGTACTACTTACTACTTACTACTAACTACTTTGTTGGTTTTGTCTGTACATTTTTCTTCTGAATTTTGTAATAAACAATCATTTCATGATGCATTGAACTGAGTTCATTTTTTTTTTGTCTTTCTACATGTCGAAAACTCAAGAGCCGTTTGAACGATTTTGATATAAATTAATGTACTAGAAAATTAGATGGTAAAAATTTTAGTAAAATGCTATAATACATCTTCATAAGTCGTATTAGTATCATCTGATATAACCCTCCTGCTTTAAAAATCCTTTTAACTGTCGCAAGCTACATTATCAGAGAATCAAATAAGATATTTCAGAAATTCAAGATCATAATAACGGACATGGTCAGCCAGTATATTATATTACTTATTAGTTATCTTCCGCCCGCTTAGCCCAAATAAAATACGCTTTTTTTAAATATTTTTAACGTCTCATCACTGCCCTTTGTGCCATTTCATAAAATCCGTGATTTGTATATTTAACACACCAAAAAGAATATTCTGGCACAGTCTTATATAGGAGCAATAGCAAAATGAGTTTTTTATTACCCTCTTCGTAACCATCCATGCAGGTGAAATATCGTGAAATTCGTTTTTGCTGACCTCTTGTAAAGAATATTCTTATCAAATTTCAAGAATATCCTGATTACTTTATTTTCAGTATTATCCAGAACTGTATAATATTTGCTCTTCAACATGTGTTTTTATTGTTTTAGGTTATGGAGATCGAAAGTGCTAACTGTAAGCGTCATGTATCAGAATGCACTATGGAACAATTAAATATCGAAAGACCCTTAAAAATTAATCAGTGAGTATTAATGAACTTATTCTAGCCTTATTTTAAAAACAGCCTTTGAATGCCTTATTCCAGGATGAAAATTATTATAATATCATAATTGTATCATAAACATACGTATTTGTTCGAACACTAACCTAATTTTTTTTTTATATAGAGAAAAAAATTGTTGTAAAGTTTTTTTTTCAAGTCATCGGCGGCTGTGCAAAGTGACTTTTTATTATATTATAAATCTCTTAATATATATAGTAGTTGATTATACTTAAGACAAATCCGTCAATGTGTTTATTTTATTTTAATATAGTAATTATTCAGCTGTTAAAAGGACTGTATTGGGTTCTAATATTAATATATTCACTCGAAAATTTTTGTCACCAGAGGGATCTTCTATTATATATTAATAGCTATTAATATGCACGACAGGATTATTTATGTTTTTGAATAAATACGTATAAAAAAATCATAAAATTAAGGAATTTTTTCCCGGTCGTCGCGAGGTTCAAAACCTGGTAATATATAGTGGTAACATAATAATATATATTTCAATATCTTTTAAACAATATTTTCAGGAAAATCGACGGTTTGGAGAATTTAGTTTCAGAACTACATGATGTGTTTTCAAAAAACTACGTGAATATACAAGAAGTACAGAAACTTATGTCCGCTTACAAGTCAGACCCAAAGCACTGGAGGAAATACGCAAAGTTTGATCGTTTTAGGTAAATCATTCAAAGTCATATTCTTATACATATTTTGCTATGCGATTTTTTATTTCCATATTGACTATAAAAATGATATATGATTATATTTATTGATATAATTTAACTATTATAAGACGCTAAACAATGAATGTTTTATTAATAATAGTCTTTTGTGAAGATACATAACTATATATAAATTTTCTTGACAACACTATTAGGTATTGTTTTACAAATTAGATCATAGATTAGTTTCAAATCTATTAGATGGCTTAGATAGAAAGTATCCTTATCTTATAGATGTAAAAAAAAGATTTGTAACTAATAATTGGTTAGCAACTATGGTATCAACGTTTATAATTATAATTTTATTTACGACAAATATGTCTAATATGAGATCGTGGCTGCTTTTTAAAATGATTCATCAAATGTTTATTCAATATATGTAAAATATATTATACTAGGATCCGCCAACCGTGCGCGGCAGCTGCTGTTGAGCTGAGCCCCTCTCCTTTCTTCTTTTCTTGATAACTTTTGAATGGCTAAACATTTTTTCAATCTGTTTCCGCTATAACACCCGCGTTTGGCTCAAACATACATGAGAAAATTTTTAGCTAATTATCTTGTGGCATTCTGGAGGCAACTAAACACAATAAAAGGTCTCCCAAACGGTTAAGAGCTTCGCTTACGCTCAGCTCAATTAATGACATGAGAGTTCGTAACGACCGCTTTTTATAATCTCTATGAAAAGCCTTTTTATTTGGACAAAAAATATATACTCTATAGCGTTTTTTTTAATCCGATATATAAAAGTTTTATTCCCGTATAAATGAAATAAAATATAATAAAAATAGCTTATGTTACTCAGTGGCAATGTGGCATTGCAATCGTAAATTATTTAAATAAACGAGTCGTAATAATTAACATTTATATGAAATTAATATTATATGTATAATTAAATGATAAAAGTTTTGTTTACTTTAGAAACTTGAACGAAAATTATAAGCAGTGAGACATAGAGCAAATCAGAATATCCTTAAAAATGTTACTTGATTATTACGAGGAATAATAATAATAAATATAATAGTATAAACCTTCGTCTAAGAATCAACACACTCAAACGAAAACAATAATAACCCCATTATTTATCAGTTAACGATAAGACATCACATCGCGATTTGAAAAGTAGATATTGTAAATCAATTACTAACTTTGATATCTTAAAAATGTAATGTACTTAAATAATAATATTAATACAAAGCCATCACAAAAAATATTTGAAACCTATAAGCCCCTTTCTTTAGTCCTTTCTTTATGCCCCACACATCTCTATATCTAAAATAATTTTGAATATAAAATTCAACAATTCTATTTTAGTACACCATTTTGTATAACAATAAAAAGTATATTAAGGAATTTAAGTTTTAATAAAAGATCATTCTAAACAGAAACAAAATAACTTTATGAAAATAATAACACTAAAATACATTGCAAAGAAAAACTATTGTTTCGTCTCGAATATTTTTATAAACCAATCATATTAAATATAATTTAATTATCTTTTTTATGGTCTTCATATGAATTTTCTCACCAGATACACAAGAAATTTGGTGGACGCTGGTAATGGGGCCTTCAACATCATGATTCTGTGCTGGGGTCCAGGTCACGCGTCTGCCATCCATGACCACGCTGACTCTCACTGCTTTATGAAACTGCTCAGTGGAAGCTTGGAGGAAGTTCGGTATGTTTTAATTATTATAATATCCAGTAGTTAAAAGAAAATTTAAATAGAGCATTTTTTTTAAAATAATTATTAGGTTTAACGAATTCTTTGCGATGTTTCCAGTTGTTCGTAAATTGCTAAATAATTACTGACGTTTGTGAAACAGTCATCACAATAAAGAAATAGAGGGCTGAATTTGCTGTGTGCTTTTTCTCAGAGAACATGAGCCTTCATTTTAATTTGGAGAGTGTCACAGAAGGGCTTATTTCGATTAGTATGGTATCAAAATAGGTCCTCTTTACACTTTCTGATGATGATGATGATGATGATGATTCAATGATATACAAAAGTAATCACTGGTATTGATTTAAAGTGGCAAAGATAAAAAAAGGTTCATAATTATATTCTATTCTATATATAAAAAAAAATGTATGGTACAGTTTAAAAGACTAGTGCCTTAATTTGAAACCCTTTGATATATTTTTTTCTAATTTCTAGTTATGATTGGCCAAGCACTGTTGAACCGGAAGTCCTCAAAAAACTGAAAAAGCCCACAAGAAGATGTTGTTCGGAGAGTGACGACGCGATCACAGATAAAATGGAAAATCTAGACATTGACAGTGAAAGATGTCAAAATTCCCACCAAAAAAATTGTCGGTATAGTGGCAACAGATGTACAGATTATCAAGAAGATACTGAATATGATGCCCAGAAGATGGAAGAAATTGGCAGAACGAGATTAGAAATTGATGATGTGTGTTATATTAATGGTAAGAAATATTTTTAATTTCATAACAACTTTGTATACTGACGTTTTAGATACAAAATAGGTCTGAAAAGAAATCAACTAAAATCATTATCTGTAATAAATTTAAAGGTAAATAAAAAAAACAAAATATGTTTGTACACATATCATAGGTGCTAATAAGAAAAGATTTGCAAGTATTATTCCAAAATGGCGAAACAATTTACAAGTCAATTTATAATGGCAAATTCCACTTACATAACCAGAGACTCAATTTTGAGGACCGTGATAAATATTATAAACTATTCGTATGTACTTATGAACATCAAAATACTAAGTGTTTTTATGACAGATTGTGATTGAGGTAATATTAGTACACGAAGGATTTTGAAGTTATATTCGTTTTTAAAAAATGTATAGATACTTTGTATAATTTTTACAATCGAATCAGTTAATATTGTTGTTTCGGCTTTATTAGTTAGAAGACATTTGAAAGCCTAAACATTAGGTCAAATATTTCTTGATTAGATTGACCATGAAGGTTTCTGATCGATACTCCAGAGATATTGTGAATATTGCTGTAATTAAGGAAACCAATTACTTTTTTATAAACACTCCGCACCTTTAATGTAAATATTGAATTGGAGTTGTTATCGAAGTCAAATATTACTGTCTCAGATATACTGTAACTCGTATATTTAACCTGCCAATATTGTAAATAATTTCCAGATGCCCTTGGACTCCATAGAATGGAGAACTCGTCCCATGTAGATGGAGCAGTCTCACTGCACCTCTACTGTCCTCCCTTCGACAGCTGTCGGATATTCGACTCCCGCACTGGGAAACCTACAGAGACGAAAGTCACCTTCTGGTCCATGTATGGGAAGAAGATTAAAAGGGTAATTTAAAACACAATTTTAGTTTTATTTTTATTAATGAGGTTTATTTAATTTATTGGATAATGTAAAATGTAAAGGAATATGGGATTATTACGGTTTATTCGATGCATTTTCTTTAAATGATTTTATAAGGACATTTATCTGTTTATTGTTTTGAGAAACACATGTTTTCTACTAAAATATATATCAAATAACATTGCAATAGATATTGATCATGTAGAGTTAAGTAATTTAGATTATAAAAAAGTACATTAGAGTCAGAAAGTGAAAGAAATATCTATATAACATATATTTTAATGTATATAGATATATAATTTTGAAAGAATATTTATATATATATATAAGTATTTATATATATATAAGTTTTTTGTAATTATTCCGGTCGAAATGAATTTAAGTTCCTACAATACAAACCTGTATAACATTTACTTATAATTAATTCATTATCATTCATTATCAATCTTTGTTTTGCAAAGTTTGACAAAACAAAACAATTAGTGTTATTTAGTTAAATGTGCTAAACAACAAAAAATGTGATGTCATGTATACTATTATACATGTTTTTGATAAATGTCGCTCTTATTTTTGTATAAAAGTTATATAACATAAATAGTTGTATTCTAGAAACAACTACGCTAATAAGGTGTGTACAGTTGTTAGTTGATTTTAGTTTCACTAGAGTCATCAGTCACAAATCGTACATATGTTTAAAAAAAATAATTATTATTGTTTTTTTCAGGTAATCGAATCCACACCAGATAGTCAAAAATAAGTTGATGGTTAAAACGAGATTTATATAATTTTCCAATGAATAATTCAATATAGTTACAAATTTGCGCATTGTATGCGTTTATAATGTAGAGAGTAGAATAAAATTAAATTATATAAACTGCCTGGGATGCCTGCATCACCGAGGGTACAATTTATTAATTATTTGTAATATATTAGTCTTATTTTGTTTTCTATGTATCTAGATTTGCTTCTCAATGAATGCTATTATTTTCTTCTTATGCGGCTATTTCATTATCTAATCTATCAATACACTAACTAGTCTAATGAGATCGCATAGTGAAAAGGCTGTTAGTGAGCTAGTTGCTATCTAGTGCGACGATATGGACATTATCATACATTCGCATATACTTTTTTGGCTAGAGTGACAGATCGCATCGCATAATAAAGGACTTTATGACTTTTAACATTAAGTCCCTTTACTACTAAATATAAAGGAAAGTAGGGATTGAGGTTTCTTGATTATAACACTAGTTGGCTCAATGTAATGGTTGGGCAATTTTAAACTTGCTATTTCTGGGGTCAATTGGATTACGAAATTAGTCTTTTAGTTCTATATAAGTTTGGATACCTTCTGTTTACTTACTCAACTATTGGCAGATAATACTTGTTGATTTTTTAATAATTCAATTGTTTTATTCTAGAACTCGTGTTAAATTTATCAAAAAGCAAAATTGTTTATATATAGTCATTTTAAAAGTTATGGATTTCTTACCTAAATATATTATTTATTTCTTGATAAAGGTTATACTTATTGTTTGTAGTTTAGAATATAATGCTTTCAAAGGGTTGTATTTTTATAAATTATGTAATATAAATTGTTTTTACAAATAAAGTATTTTTAAAACTATGGTGTTTTATGTTTGTCATTGATTCTTTAAATATCTATTGAGAAGAATAAATTTCACTCGCTAAATAATTACTTAATGCGTTTGAATTTTACACATCATTTAATTTTTTAGGCAAATTATTATTAAATGTAAGATTTTATTTATTATTGACATTAATTTTAAATATAGAAAAATAAATTACAAATTGTGTAAATACGAAAAAAAGGTAAATAATATGAAATAATAATATATTTTTTATCCTGTATCCTGTATGTCTATATAATATTATATTATAATTCTGTTTTTCTTAATACCTATTGTTTTGTTTGATGTGTACAAAATGTTATTGAGAAGTAAATTACGTCGGTCACAACCGGAGGATCCAAAAGAATACAAATTTATTGACTTAATATTTAATAATTATAATTAAATTACAAATTACGTGATACTCGTTCAAAGTTGGAGACAACAATGAATAAAATAAAATGAAATTATAATTAAAAGAATACAGAGAAATGTAACAAACAAAGGTTTCAGATATTACATTCTGGGATTTTAACATGATTCAATGCACCTGCGTCTAATCAGCTTTTCCACGGTTCGTGAGAATATAATAAAATCGAATTTAACAATTTTATAGCAAATAATAATATAAGAAATATTTAATTAATAAACACAAGTATATAGGAATATAACAACTATTATACAAGCTGCATTGAGCTGTTTACGAGTGTACTTCAGTAAATATTTTTCTAATATTTGTTCATCTGTTCTTTTATAGCGTGCTGCTCGTTTTGCACATCTGATGTGTATTGCCCATTAGAAATGTAATATGGCGAACATTTCCTTCAGGCTGGAGATTGTAGTTGTTGTTGAGTTTGTTGTCAAAAGCGAATGCGTTTTACAGTCAATGGTTCATCATAACATAACTCTATAAGGTGCCGCCGTGTTAACCTCAATATTTTCAAGTTCATCTCGTCCTGATAAATATCTCAGAACATTCTTTATCCTTTGAATATTTTATTATTAAAGTAATTTAAATTGAGTACAGCGACAGAGAATCGGTTAAAAATCTAGTCTTTTAACGCGTGCGTTTGCGAAGATGTAAATAAAATTACAATAAAATGTTGTTTGTAAGCTAATAAGATGTCAATTATTACAAAGCGGTTGGATAGCTGCTCCCATAGAAAGGGATATTTAATTAACTGATTTGGTTTAGATTTCATTCTGTAACTTTTTATGACGTAGCGAGATTTGTTAATTTTTTACATATTATGTTTTTGATGGGATAAAACTTATACATATATATTTGAAATAAATATATACGAGGGCCAAACTGAAAGTTTTTAGAACTGGCCACTTAAAAGCATTATATTAAAAAAAATAGTTTAAATTTTGAAAATAGAACTCTTTACCAATATTATTGAGTGTACATTTCATTCATTTGTCATTTGTTTTACGATTTGGCGGCAAATTGAAAATTGTCTGTGCACGTCAGAATGAATTTAAGCAGAGAAAATTTTCGTGCAATGATTTTTTATGACTTTCGATGTCATTTAAGTCAACAAGAAAGTTATGATAGACTTCGATTGGCTTTTCACGATGAAGCCCCATCTCGTGCCACAGTTTACAACTGGTTTAATGAATTCAAACGTGGTCGAACTAATCTCACCGATGATTTACGTGAGGGACGGCCTTCTACAGCGACGACTGAAGATAACATCAGTGTTGTGCGGCGTATGATAGAGACTGACAAAAGAGTGACCTATCAGCAGATTCGGACAAGTCTAGGCATAGGTATGAGTCAAGTGCACAAAATCCTCGATGAACATTTAGCGGTCAGGAAGCTTTGTGCCCACTGGATACCGCATAATTTGACCGAGGCTCAAAAACTCCGCCGTGTTGATTGGTGCCGAGAAATGATCCAAAAATTTAACGGAGGTGACTCAAATGCTGTGTTCGACATACTAACGGGTGACGAAAGCTGGATTTACTGTTATGATCCGGAAACCAAAAGACAGTCTGCTCAGTGGGTGTTTCCTTCCGAAGAGTTGCCAACTAAAGTGAAGAGAGGTCGAAGTGTTGGAAAAAAGATGGTGGCCTCGTTCTTCGGAAAGACAGGTCATTACGCGACAGTAGTCTTAGAGGATCAGAAAACGGTTAATGCAGAGTGGTATACTAACAATTGTTTGCCACTTGTCTTGGAAAAAGTTCGAGAGAAACGACCTCGCAGCAGGATCCTCCTTCATCACGACAATGCCTCGTCGAACACCGACAGGCAAACGATCGACTATTTGGTGACCTCAGACGTGGAATTACTGGGTCACCCGCCGTATAGCCCCGACCTCGCACCCTGCGATTTTTATTTATTTTCAAAAATAAAAGAAAAACTTTGAGGAAAACGTTTTATAGATGCCGAAGAAGCAGTGGCTGCGTTTCAAAACGCCGTCGAAGAGACCCCTAAGGCCGAGTGGGCAAGGTGCTTTTCTCAATGGTTCCATCGAATGCAGCGATGTATTGATGTAAATGGACGCTATTTTGAAAAGTTACAATAAAACTAATAACTTGCTAGAATGCTTAGTTTTTTATTTTCTAAGAACTTTCAGTTTGACCCTCGTAGTGTATATAAAGTGGTCGCCTATACTTTTGAAAAACCTCAAAACTACTCATACAATTCTTTTATGTAACTTGATGAAGCCTTTGGAGGCTACGGAAATTTGCTTCGATGGACACGAACACGGGAACACGAGAATACTGGAGTTTTATGAAAGAGTGACGGGATGATTTGGTAAGGTGTGGAGGTTTAAAAAACACTAATAGTAAATAAGGCAAAATAAAATATTATAGTTTTAAATAATGCTTTATTTAAATGAATATTTACAAATAAATAAATTACAGTAAATTTTCAATGAGGTACAGGTCTGTAGAATAATAACGTTGTCAATTGTACTGTACTAAATTAAAATTAAGAAAATAATATTTTAGGGTACAAAATATTAAATTCCTTGCGAGTCGTTTTAGCTTACACTACCATTATTTTAATCATATATACTTTAAGTTTAAGTCACTTATATCCCCACTTTTAGACCGCTTGAAAATTTCATTAACTTTATTCCACGGAAGGAAAAGTTTCAATCCGTCGCGTTCGGCAGTAGTCTGGACTTCCTTCCTTTCACAGTTTACATTGCAGATAAAATCGCACGTCTGTGTAATTGGGTTGAATTGTAATCCTTCAGAACAGATTCCAAGTACCTTCCAGTTGCCCTCACAACGCCAGAACTTGTCGCAGTCACTTTCGTGAGGCCAATGGGGGACATGGCATTCATTTTCACATTTATTTATTTCATTTCCTCCATCGCCTTCACCACCACCACCTCCTCCTCCACCTCCGCCTCCTGCACCACCGCCACCACCATCTCCACCGCCGCCTCCTCCTCCACCGCCACCACCGGCACCACCGCCGCCACCACCTCCACCGCCGCCACCACCTCCACCGCCGCCTCCTCCTCCACCACCACCACCGTCTCCTCCGTTGCCACCATCTCCACCGCCACCTCCTCCTCCACTGCCACCACCATCTCCTCCACCACCCCCTTCACCACTACCACCTCCTCCTCCACCGCTGCCACCGTCTCCACCGCTGCCACCGTCTCCTCCGTTGCCACCGTCTCCTCCGTTGCCACCATCTCCACCGCCACCTCCTTCACCACCACCACCTCCTGCACCACCGTCACCTCCTGCACCACCGTCACCTCCTGCACCACCGTCACCTCCTGCACCACCGCCACCACCATCTCCTCCGCCACCTCCTTCACCACCAGCGCCTCCTCCTCCACCACCGCCACCATCTCCTCCGTTGCCACCATCTCCACCGCTGCCTCCATCTCCACCGCCACCTCCTCCTCCACCGCCACCACCTTCATCACCGCCACCACCGCCTCCTCCTCCACCGCTGCCACCGTCTCCTCCGTTGCCACCATCTCCACCGCCACCACCTTCACCACCACCGCCTCCTCCTCCACCGCTGCCACCGTCTCCTCCATTGCCACCATCTCCACCGCCACCGTCTCCTCCGTTGCCACCATTTCCTCCACCACCTCCTTCACCACCACCGCCTCCTCCTCCACCGCTGCCACCATCTCCTCCGTTGCCACCATCTCCACCGCCACCTCCTCCTCCACCGCTGCCACCATCTCCTCCGTTGCCACCATCTCCACCGCCACCTCCTCCTCCACCGCTGCCACCGTCTCCTCCGTTGCCACCATCTCCACCGCCACCTCCTCCTCCACCGCTGCCGCCGTCTCCACCGCTGCCACCGTCTCCTCCGTTGCCACCATCTCCACCGCCACCACCTTCACCACCACCGCCTCCTCCTCCACCGCCACCACCGCCTCCTCCTCCACCGCTGCCACCGTCTCCTCCGTTGCCACCATCTCCACCGCCACCTCCTCCTCCACCGCTGCCACCGTCTCCACCGCTGCCACCGTCTCCTCCGTTGCCACCATCTCCACCGCCACCACCTTCACCACCACCGCCTCCTCCTCCACCGCTGCCACCGTCTCCTCCATTGCCACCATCTCCACCGCCACCGTCTCCTCCGTTGCCACCATCTCCTCCACCACCTCCTTCACCACCACCGCCTCCTCCTCCACCGCTGCCACCGTCTCCTCCGTTGCCACCATCTCCACCGTCACCTCCTGCACCACCGTCACCTCCTGCACCACCGCCACCACCATCTCCTCCGCCACCTCCTTCACCACCAGCGCCTCCTCCTCCACCACCGCCTCCTTCACCACCACCACCTCCTCCACCATCGCCGCCTTCTCCACCGCCACCTCCTCCTCCACCACCGCCTCCTGCACCACCGTCCCCACCATCTCCACCGCCATCTCCTTCACCACCGCCGCTTCCTTCTCCTCCACCGTCAGCCTCACAGCCAGCATTGTGGGGCCAATCGCAAACCTAGAATTAACGATAACTTTCTCATAGTCTATTGAAATACTTGATAATTTGGACAAACCTACAAAACATGTATTTAAATATATATTATTATTATTTGGTAAATTTAGTAAATTCAACCTGTGGTTACTAAATTTGGTTCATAAATAAATAGTGTAAACAAATTACCTGATATTTCGGGTTAAAATGTAATCCGGCGGCGCATCGTTGCAAGATTAACCCTCCATAGGAGCATTGGTAAAATAAGTTGCAGTCATATTCATGAGGGAGATGCCAGTTAATATGCCAGTCAACAGGGCAGCCATTAGGTAATTTTTCAAAATCACTTTCGATGCCACCACTGTCTCCTCCTCCACCACCGTCTGCGCCACCACCAGCGTCACCTCCTCCACCACCACCTCCATCTCCTCCACCTCCACCATTACTTGATTCACAGCCAACATTGTGGGGCCAATCACATACCTAAAAATTTCATTAAGATAAAAATAATGATCTAACGAGTTTTTCAATAGAGATGTATTGATGTTGGCAGTCTCTGAGGTACATGTCGTTTTTATGAATCAGTTCAGTATCAGTTTTTATGAAACTTGTTACTTATTATTTAGCTCTTGCTGCCAAATTACCCGGTGTAGTTTTGCAGGATTACGCAGAATATATAAATTATAAAATACTTATTACGAAAATGAATGTTGGTTAGAGCAGAAAATGCTTGTGTTGCACTCCCTTTACAGCAGACAATATTAACAGGGGTCTGTTTGAAACTGCTTAATTTTTCAATTTAATTTTTTACGATGGTTTATTAATGAAAAATTTTCATTAAAAATTCTAATAAAAGTTAATAAATTAAATAAAATATTTCACATCTTCAATTTTTTTTAAACACTTTATACCATATTTTATGACAATATAAGATTTTAAAGGCAATAAATAGTATATATGTATTTATGTTAGATAGGAGGAATATTCATCTTACAGAATTTTACACTAATAGAAATCAAGATTTTAAACAATAACAACACAACATATAATTGACACCTAAACCTAAATATATTGTGAGCACACTGAACTTTGACTATTAAATATTGTAAGCAATCAAATTACCTGTAATTGTGGGTTAAAGTGTAATCCCGGGGCGCATCGTTGCAGTATCAACCCTCCATAGGAACATTGGTAAAATAAGTTGCAATCAGATTCATGTGGAAGATGCCAATTGATGTGCCAGTTCACAGGGCAGCCGTTAGGTAACTTTTCAAAGTCAGTACCACTGTCACCATCGTCACCTCCGTCACCAGCGCCACCTCCTTCACCACTGCCTCCTCCTACTTCACCACCTCCCTCACCGCCTCCGCCACCGCCGCCACCACCGGCGCCACCTTCGTTTCCACCATTACCAGATTCACAGTTAACGTTGTGAGGCCAATCACAAACCTAGAATTGACAATAAAAATATGATAATAATCTATATATTCCTACATAAAGGATCTTATTCTGACTATCTAATCTATCGTAACCTTAAAAACCGAAAAAATCTGTTTGAAAATGTATTAATTGTTAAGTTATAATTATGTAAAATGGTATATACCCTCGATATATTAAAAAGTAAATTGTGCTTTACCTTTATTATATGCTACCCTTAAGGCATTTAAAAAGTTTGAAAAATTTAAATCAATACCAAGTTTTATATAGAATGTATCGTTTTTATAAAACCTTGTTTTGTGTCAGAGCCACCACCTGCCTTTAAATTTGTTTTCCACAAATCTCAAAACATTCAGCGACAGAAATTTAACGAAATTATTTTGTGTTATTATTGTTTTAAAAAATATTTCTATAAAATTAGGCTAGGCGACATTACATGGATAATCATTCTTAAAGTAGTCTAACCGCTGAACCGACATATGGGATGTTTTTTTTGTTATTTATATAAAGCTTAAACATTTTCTGGTAATTTATGAAAAAAAGTTAAAACCTTGTAAGTTTATTACGTCGAGAAAGCTGAGGACCCAGGGTGGTAACTTTAAAATGTTTGGTTGTTTAAAACGAACGACACTGCGAAGTGTTTATTATTAAATAGTTTCAACAAGATAATTACCTGTAATTGTGGGTTAAAGTGTAATCCCGGGGCGCATCGTTGCAGTATTAACTCTCCATAGGAGCATTGGTAAAATAAGTTGCAATCAGATTCATGTGGCAGGTGCCAGTTAATGTGCCAGTCAACAGGGCATCCATTGGGTAACTTTTCAAAGTCAGCACCACTGCCACCATCGTCACCTCCATCACCAGCGCCACCTCCTTCACCACTGCCTCCTCCTACTCCATCATCTCCCCCACCGCCTCCGACTCCGCCATCACCGGCGCCACCTTCGCTTCCACCATTACCAGATTCACAGTTAACATTGTGAGGCCAATCACAAACCTGGAATTAACAATAATATTATGAAAATAATCTTTATATTCCTATATAAAGGGGCTTATCGCGATTAACTAATCTATCTTTAAAAAACAGTGATAAAAAAAATCCGTCCCGCAGGGGGACACGCGTGGGTAGACCACGTGTGTAACTCGTTTAAAATATAACTCACTACCTAAGAATAACACATGATGCTGTTGTTTTCATCAAAAATTTTCAAGCAAAAAGCGGTTTTTATTTTTTTTCTCGGAAAAGGTATCTTTTTTGGAAATACTTTTGGTACTTAAATTTAGAGTAAAACATAACCTTTCTATTAAAAATATTTCCGAGGAGGGAATGTTTACCAAAAAAAAGTTGCCGTGGTTTTACCTACCTTAAATTTTCAGGCTAAAAGAGGTTTTTATTTTTTTCTCAGAAACGGTACCTTTTACAGATAAACTTTTGGTACCTAAATTTAGAGTAAAAAATAACCTTTCTATTAAAAATACTTGTGATGTAAGAATGTTTACCAGAAAAAAGTTATGAATTTTTTTCCAAAAATTTTCCGTTTTTTTACCCCCACCCCTAAGTTATTGAAGTTAGGTTTTCGGTTTATCTACATTAGGTATAGGTATTCATCAAAGACATCATATAATATGACATCATATATATGACATCATATAATATGAATTCTTCGAGGTCTACCCAAAAGTGAAGTGGCCTGACCGTAGAACCGACAGCCGGGAAGCATTATTATTCATTTATTAAAGGGTAATACCTAAACATTTTGTAGGAATTTATTAAAAAATTACAACCTTGTTGTAAGTTTATTGAGTTAAGACAGCCGAACAGTTTGGTAACTTCTAAAATATTTTATTTGATGAATGAAACATACGACCCATCGAAGTGTTTACTATTAAATAGTTTCAACAAGATAATTACCTGTAATTGTGGGTTAAAGTGTAATCCCGGGGCGCATCGTTGCAGTATCAACTCTCCATAAGAGCATTGGTAAAATAAGTTGCAATCAGATTCATGTGGGAGATGCCAGTTAATGTGCCAGTCATTAGGGCAGCCATTGGGTAACTTTTCAAAATCATTAACGATGCCACCATCGCCTCCTCCTCCACCACCGCCTGCACCATCACCAGCTCCTCCTCCATCACCAGCGCCACCTCCACCACCACCGTCTCCTCCTCCACCACTGTCTCCTCCGCCTCCGCCATTACCAGATTCACAGTCAACATTACGAGGCCAATCACATACCTGAAATTAACAATGTAATTACGATTATTTGAAAATTATATATATATATATATATATATATATATATATATATATATATATATATTTATATGTAAGTCTGTATGACTGAGCCACAGGAATTTAACGTATTTGTTATTTCTTTTAGACATCATATGAACATTACTCAGATAGTTTAGTTAGGATAACCCCAAAAATATTTTTTGGGGTTAGTTGAAAAATGTTGAAGCTTGCTGTAAGCTTAATGAATACCTAGGCCCCGGAGTGTAAATTTTATAACTAGTTCCCCTTCCTCAAACAAATAGCTGTCTCTGTGTTAACTACGTAATATTTATGAACACCAATAAATACCTGCAATTGTGGGTTAAAGTTTAATCCCGCGGGGCATTGATGCAGTGTTAAGTTTCCATGGGTACATTGGTAAAATAAGTTACAATCAGATTCATGCGGGAGATGCCAGTTGATGTGCCAATTTACTGGGCAACCGTTAGGTAACTTTTCAAAGTCACTACCGACGCCTCCTCCTCCTTCACCACCACCAACCCCTCCTCCTCCTCCTGCACCTCCTCCCTCACCTCCATCATTACCAGATTCACAGCTAGCATTTCGAGGCCAATCACATACCTGAAATTATTAATAAGGTATAAATACTTTTTACTATTTAAATTGTCTATTGTAGAAAGAAGATCAGTATCAAAACTCTTCATATATTGTGGTACTTAGTAAGAACAATCGAGTTGAACAATCTTAGATTTTATATTCATTAGTAAAATTGTTGAACTTCTGTCTATATTTTGTATAATTGTTTAGTCACCACATTGTTCAAAATTAATTACAACTTTAAACTAATTAGTTACCTGCAAGTGTCGGTTAAAGTGTAATCCCTCTGGGCATCGATGCAGTGTTAAATTTCCGTGTGTACATTGATAAAATAAGTTGCAATCAGATATATGTGGCAGGTGCCAATTGATGTGCCAATCAACAGGGCAGCCGTTAGGTAACTTCTCAAAGTCACTTTCGCCAGGTCCGCCTTCTCCTCCATTTCCACCATCTCCACCACCGCCTCCTCCACCACCACTGCCTCCCTCTCCTCCATCACCGCCTCCTCCTCCTCCACTGCCATTGTCACCTCCATCACCGCTGCCTCCATCTCCTCCATTTCCACCGTCTCCACCATCGTTGCCTCCATCTCCTCCACCACCGCCTCCTCCATCACTGCCTCCGTCACCACCATTTCCACCATCTCCTCCACCACCGCTTCCTCCTCCACTGCCACTGTCACCTCCATTTCCACCATCTCCACCACCGCCTCCTTCACCACCACTGCCTCCATTTCCTCCATCACCACCTCCTCCTTCACTGCCACTGTCACCACCATTTCCACCATCTCCTCCACCACCGCCTCCTTCACCACCGCTGCCTCCATCTCCACCATTTCCACCATCTCCTCCACCACTGCCTCCATCACCACCATTTCCGCCATTTCCTCCACCACCGCCTCCTCCTCCACTGCCACCGTCACCTCCATTTCCACCATCTCCACCACCGCCTCCTTCACCACCACTGCCTCCATTTCCTCCATCACCACCTCCTCCTCCACTACCACTGTCACCTCCATCGCCGCTGCCTCCATCACCACCATTTCCGCCATTTTCTCCACCACCGCCTCCTCCTCCACTGCCACCGTCACCTCCATTTCCACCATCTCCACCAACGCCTCCTTCACCACCACTGCCTCCATTTCCTCCATCACCACCTCCTCCTCCACTGCCACTGTCACCTCCATCGCCGCTGCCTCCATCTCCACCGCTACCTCCATCTCCTCCATTTCCACCGTCTCCACCACCGTTGCCTCCATCACCTCCACCACCGCCTCCTCCACCACTGCCTCCATCTCCTCCATTTCCACCATCTCCTCCACCACCGCCTCCTTCACCACTGCCTCCATCACCACCATTTCCACCATCTCCACCACCGCCTCCTTCACCACCACTGCCTCCATTTCCTCCATCACCGCCTCCTCCTCCTCCATTGCCACTGTCACCTCCATCACCGCTGCCTCCATCTCCACCGCTGCCTCCATCTCCTCCATTTCCACCGTCTCCACCACCGTTGCCTCCATCACCTCCACCACCGCCTCCTCCACCACTGCCTCCATCTCCTCCATTTCCACCATCTCCTCCACCACCGCCTCCTTCACCACTGCCTCCATCACCACCATTTCCACCATCTCCACCACCGCCTCCTTCACCACCACTGCCTCCATTTCCTCCATCACCGCCTCCTCCTCCTCCACTGCCACTGTCACCTCCATCACCGCTGCCTCCATCTCCACCGCTGCCTCCATCTCCTCCATTTCCACCGTCTCCACCACCGTTGCCTTCATCACCTCCACCACCGCCTCCTCCACCACTGCCTCCATCTCCTCCATTTCCACCATCTCCTCCACCACCGCCTCCTTCACCACTGCCTCCATCACCACCATTTCCACCATCTCCACCACCGCCTCCTTCACCACCACTGCCTCCATTTCCTCCATCACCGCCTCCTTCTCCTCCACTGCCACTGTCACCTCCATCACCGCTGCCTCCATCTCCACCGCTGCCTCCATCTCCTCCATTTCCACCGTCTGCGCCACCGTTGCCTCCATCTCCTCCACTACCGCCTCCTCCACCGCTGCCTCCATCTCCTCCATTTCCACCGTCTCCACCACCGTTGCCTCCATCTCCTCCAGGACCACCTCCTCCACCACTGCCTCCATCACCACCATTTTCACCATCTTCTCCTCCACCGCCTCCTCCACCACTGCCTCCACCACCACCACTGCCTCCATCTCCTCCCTCACCACCTCCTCCTCCTCCTCCACTGCCACTGTCACCTCCACCATCGCCTCCTCCATCACCATTGCCGCCATCCCCTCCATCACCGCCTCCTCCTCCACTTCCAGCGTCACCTCCATCAATGCCGCCTCCATCTCCTCCATTTCCACCATCTCCATCCCCACCGCCTCCTTCACCACCACTTCCACTATCTCCACCGCCGCCTCCTCCTACTCCACTGTCTCCATCACCTCCATCACCGCCTCCTCCTTCACTGCCACCTTCACCATCACCGTTTCCGCCAGTATCAGATTCACAACCAGCATTATCGGGGCTATCACATATCTGAAACCCCAAATTATTAGTTAATTAATAAATATAAGTAATGCGTTAGGTTATTCTAAGCGTTGATAAATATTTAATACCATTCAATCTTATTATTGTTTTATTAAATGTTACAAGAAAAAAACAGATTTCTTGCCATTAATTTTCGATTAAGGTTTTTGTCAGTAATTTTATTTATTATTATTTATTTTATATATTTTATTTTATTTAGAACTTGAAGTCTAATTTTTTTTTTATGTTCCACTTTGACCAAACACTGAGTTTTAACCACCGTTAGGGTAAAGAAAATGGTAGTATTAGATAATTATGTAATAATTAAGATGAATACTATCTCAGAAACAACCTTATTGATCTAGTAGTTAAAATGAGCTAGTTACAACCACGAGATCTTATTTTGCAATAGAAGGTCTTTGAATGATTCTCAAAATTTGAAGATACTTTGTTCGAAAAAAATTATTTACCTACTGCACCGTAACAATTTTTTACTGTCTGCGCTATAACTGCTACTACTCACAAATCCTAGACTGAACTAAATAACTAGTCATGTCATATCATATCTATTATTTAAGCCATCCCCAATCCAAGAATATATACAACTCTATCGGTCTTCTCTATTTTTGTCTAATGTTTTTTTTGTTCGACATATTGAAACTGGAATGAATTACCTGCAATTGGCGGTTAAAATGCTGTCCATTGGAGCACCTACGCAGTTCTTTCTCTCCAAAGAGGCATTGGTAAAAGAGATTACAGTCTGTTTCATGAGGAAGCAGTAAGTTTCTGTTCCAGTCTGATGGACATCCATTGGGTAAGTAGTCAGAGTCGTCTTCACTGCCTCCATCTTCGTCTCCACCTCCGTCTCCACCACCATCACCTCCTCCTCCTCCACCACCACCTCCACCTCCACCTCCACCCCAACCACCTCCTCCACCTCCTCCTCCACCGCCACCTCCACCCCAACCACCTCCTCCACCTCCTCCTCCACCGCCACCTCCTCCTCCACCGCCACCTCCACCTCCACCCCAACCGCCTCCTCCACCACTTCCTCCTCCACCGCCACCTCCGCCTACACCCCAACCGCCTCCTCCACCACCTCCTCCACCGCCGCCACCACCACCTCCACCTCCACCGCCACCTCCCCAACCTCCACCTCCGCCTCCACCGCCTCCTCCCCAGCTCCCACCACCTCCACCTCCCCATCCACCTCCACCTCCCGCTCCCCATCCCCCATTGCTACTTTCGATACTTTCAGAATTACTTCCTTGAATTAAGGAATCTTCGATACTACCAGAATTGCTTTCTTGTGAGGAGGAATTTTCAATACTAACAGAATTACTTTCTTGTGAGGAGGAATTTTCGATACTAACAGAATTACTTTCTTGTGAGGAGGAATCTTCATTACCACGATTGCAATTGACGTTTTCCGGCCAATCACAAACCTGTTAAACAAAAAATAAAACTAAAGCCATTTTATTTTATGAATACTGTAAATGTAATTGGATAAATGTATCTTCTATTAAAATAAATTTGTCTTAGTTAACTAAAGTTGCCAAATTTGATCTGACATGAATGTTAGCTTTTACATGTGTGTATCTACAAATACATTTACAAGTATTTCAAACATTACTTGGATCTGGACACACATCGCCATACACAGCTATGTATACTTGCCAATATTGTTAACCAACCAGATTTGCTTTCTTTTTTTATAAAATATAACATTTTGGGTATCTTAAGAAAATAGAAATACGTAATTGATTCAATTAACACACAACACGTATCTTAGGTCCGTTTTATATTGTAAAACACTACTTACTTACTTACTTTCTCTATTACAAATATAAACAAAATAACCGTTAGATTTTGCTGTTTACTATTATTATTTTGAGGTTTATTTTATACCGCTTACTCACTTGTTTCTCGTAGTTGAAGAGAGTGGGACCAGAACACCTCATCTCTTTCAATTCTCCACGATGGCAACGGTAGAATTTATTGCAATCTGTCTTGTGGGGCACCAGTAAGTGAACATTGAAGTTTTTAGGACATCCATTTTGTAATAAACGCTCATCCGACAAGTCGAAATTTAATCCAAAACTCAGTTTGTCAGTACTTGATTGGCATTCAGATAGGTTTGGGGGAACACAAGCCTAAAAAATAAAATGACATCATAACTTCATTGTGATTTAGATATTATATCATATTTAATTCAGTAATAACATTCACTATCGTTTTCTAATGATATCAATCTGTAAATCGTCAGCGCTGTCAGATTATGTTTTATCAAATAATTAATAAATTGGTAGGTATTTTTATTTTGATTCAAGTATATTCAATAATAACCTTTAAGGCATTAATTTTTCACACATTGTATTATATATCACATGTATATTTACCTGGTAATTCTCAGAAAACAACGTCCCCAAAGCACATACAAGAGGTTCAGAAGATCTTAAACCCAGCTGACAAGAATAGAACCTGGTGCAATCATTTTCATGAGCTATAAACTGATAGGCTTCCGAACTGCATCTGCTATCCGGGACCTCATAGAGGTCTTTGCCCTGGGGTCCACCGTAAGCATAGCTTACGATGCCCAGAAGTAATAATTTTACTGAAATTAAATGCATTTCATTAATTTTAGGTCTGAATTTGTCTGAAGTGTTTTGACTATATTCGGAAAATTGATTATTGAGTTTAGTAAAATCTTAGTAATAAATTTGTCGACGGCAAGTCTCAACATTTTTTTTAAACAAAAAAACTGTTGAAAATAAGTGTGTGGTATGAATATGACACAGAAGACAATAATAGTTTGTAAAATTGTGTCACTGAAAAACTACTAGGCGGGTTTCTTATAACCATAGTATATAGTCATACAAGAATTACCAAAGCAAAAGGTTTATGCTATAATTACAATAAGAGGTCAAACAAGTCGCTTGATCACTTTTTTAAATAAACTTATTTGTTAGTTGTATGTACAATAGAGAGATTATTGTGAAATGTTATATTTTAAAATTCAATATAATATTTATTAGTGTGTTGTTATTTGAACATAATGCAGTAACAGGAAGAGGTCGATATAAATTTGTTATCATATCGATAAGTTTATTGATCCTAGTAAACTTTATGTTATCATACAACTTTATTATATTATTCAAAATTATAGATAAATCATTTTTTAAAGAACGAAGTTCGAAGTTGTGGAATTACAGGGATAATCGACTCTCTTTCAAGACTGCCGAAATCCTGGAAGCTTGCAAACGTGCAACCAGTGCCCAAAACAAGCAGCCGTGCCGATCCTGCCAATTATAGACCAATTTCAATCACCTCCGTACACTGCAAGATTATGGAGCGTGTATTGAACACGCGCTTTCTCGCGTACCTTGAAGGTAACGATCTCTTCAGCAGTGTTTCGTTGAAATAGGTCCACTGGGACCTTCTAGTGTATGCTAGGCACGTTTTAGGCGAGGTCATCGAGAAGAACGGCGAAGCGGTCGCCGTCTCTCTGGAGATTTCAAAGTCATTCGAAAGGGTCTGGCATGCGAGCCTTATAAGCAAGCTTTCACCGTACGGTATATCTCCTGGTCTGATCGGCCGGGTAACGGACTTTCTGAACCAGAAATCTCTCCGAGATGTTGTCGACGGGTGTACCTCAGAACCCTTGACCATAAATGCCGGAGTGTCTAAGGCGACCTTTCTTTCTGCAATGCTTATTTTGCTGCACATTAATGATCTGCTGAAGCTATGCTGAATCTATAGGTATGCAGACGACAGCACAGTCGTAGAAAGATATCTGCCGAGTACTCGGGCTAGTAGAGAGCAAGTACAATCAGAAAGAGAAGCCATGGTGTAACGTTTCAGTGACAAACTTCAGGCAGTCTCCGCATGGGGCAATGAAAATCTTGTCAAATTCAACGCCACCAAACGCAAACGTGTCTGTTCACCACCAAAAGGAGTCCTTTCACCTTGGCTCCTATTATCCAGAGTGTATCTTTGGAATACAGTGACCGGCTTCAGTTGTTAGGCTTAGAGATTTGGTCGAACCTCAACTTTGGTCGGTGCATTGAGTCCAGAATAAGAGCAGCTACTGGAAAGCTTGTCGTTGTTGCGAAGGTCCGTCAGTACTTTACACCGGAACAGCTTCTTGTATTATACAAAGCACAGATCCGGTTGTGTGTGGAGTACTGTGGTCACATATTCGCTGGTGCCGCAAAGTCTCACCTTGTGGTTCTGGACTCAATTGAGAGGCGAGCAAAGAGGCTTATAGGCGATCCCGAATTGGTAGAAGCTAACTTCCACAACCTTGAACACAGGCGTAGAATTGTATTCTATAGGATACATTTTGGTGAGTATGCGCTGGAATTACACGACTTAATTCCTCCATCCCCCTTCCATCACAGGACGTCCCGACGCACGGCAGGTATCCATCCTTACGTTGTGAACATGTCCCCTGTCCGAACGAAGCGCTTTGCTTCGTCTTAATTCGTACAGCGAAGGATTGGAACAGCTTGCCTGCATCGGTTTTTCCGTCCGAATACAACGTAGGTGTCTTCAAGAAAAGAGTGAATACGTTACAAGGTTAATGCGCTTTAACCTTCTAAGACTCCATGTTCACTTTCCATCAGGTGGAATGCCATCGCAATTAAAATCCATCGCAATTAAAATCGTAATAAAATTGTTTAAAATCACAATGAAAGGCATGGACAAATGTCTAGGGTCTTTAAAAAAAAAAAAAAAAAAAAAATATTAAAAATTACTGTTAAGAACTCAAAAGGGTGTTAAATAAACATTCAAATATACAGTCTACAAAAATGTCAATGCTTGCTTAAGAAATATTTTCAAATTGTTAAAAGGTCAAAATCAAAGTCAAAGTTTATGTTAATGAAAGGTCAAACTTTGGTTCCAAAGGGTAGGTGCATGGAGAAGAACTTTTAAGAATCTTTATGGATAAGGGTCATGTAGCTTAACTCAAGTGATGGTATAGACTTGAACATGAAACAACTACTTCAAAGACATCTATTATCAACAAAAAGATCGAAAAAAATTTACATACCTAGCATAGCGTCTCTGACGCAGTGGTTTTCAGGTAAGAGCTACCAATACAAAGCAATCCTTTTCTTAATCCGTTTAAACTCGACTGTCATAGGCTCCTCCAAAATCTTTTTATATAATTTCAAGACCAAAGATAGTGGAACCAGATATCTAGCTACCTGAAGCTTATCAATACGTATTTATTGATAATTTCATTATAAATGATAGCTATCTTGCATCCAAATCGTTATATCCATGAAATTCTTTTGTTAATCTTCTACGTATTTTAAAAAGATTATCCATGACTCGATTTATTAACGAATTATAACAAAGGAATATGTACGACTATAAATAAAATTACATATAACAACAATATAAAACCAATTATTTATTCTAATAATAATAATATTATGAAATTTATTTATACTATAAAATAAAATCATCGTTCACTATGCCTTATCCGTGTCATCTGAGGTCTGTTTAACCTTACCTTTATTATAGACTCAGTGGACCTCCTTTTTCGTCGTATTATTTTTCATTCACGTCAACCACATATTCTTCGATCGCCTTGCAGCAAAAAACTTCTTTATATATAAAAATCGCCCAAGAAGACCGTTAATTAGCTATTTTATCATTTATTTATATTTCTTATAGTAAGAAAATTTTCTTTTCTTTCCCCTTCGAGCATCGTTCTCCCGTTTCACCCCAAAAATTTTTTAGAATACTATCTGCCCGTTTATCTCAGAACGGATACAAAAAAAACTAAAACCGTATAGGTCGATATTTAATATAAATTTCTTCTAAAATTATTATATGTCTTATGAATATACTACAAGATTACTGTTTTAAACTATAGGTACTCTTAAAGATAACTTTTGTACTGACAAAATATTAAAAATGAGAAATGAATGAAAACTGCTGGATATCATAATTAATTAGCAATTTAATGTAAATTCGATGTTTGATTTTAATCTATTTTGATTTTACCCAGATATGTAAAGACAATGATCGCAAAATTCCCCACACATTTTACCGTATCAAAATATTATGTCTTTACCTTTAAAATAACAATTATCAAACCAATATCGGTGATCGATAAGAAATTTTAATAATTATCAAATCTTTTGTTAATGAATATTTTTATTATTTATAATAAAAATATTGATTTTCAGATTTGCATTTTTTTCTTTATAGTATTTCCTAATATCTAGTGAAGATGGAATAAACTCTTTATGACAAAATGTCAGTAAACATTCAGATTAGACTTTAAGATAGCTTGAAGTAAGTAGTAAAAAAGTATTTAGAGAGAAAGAAAGTCGACTGCCTCTTACATGGTTTTCTACACTCCTACATTCATCACTACTCTTAAAAGTTTTAGTTGTTAAAAATGTAAATAAGTGTCAATGCTGACTTGTAATCGGTTATACCTTCTTTATCTTTGAGATAAAAAGCTCAAAGTTTCCATTGTCAAAGCTACATTCTACTGCTGATACCTTTCTTCAGACACCTGAGAAGTTGTAAGAATCTCAGCAGTCTTACGTTTAGTAGTTCTTTTTATAGCTACTTTAAAGTGATCATTATTTAGTAAAAATAGTAGCCAAATATGTGACTCCAAATGTTCGCGAAATTAAAGTAAAATTCACGATTCCTGAAAACCCTATACCTAATTTCTCAATACAAGATACAAAGAAATCAGAAGAATTTGATGCGAGAAGAAGATGCTACGGACCGGTCGATTTTTTTATTTGACATTAAAAAAAAGGAATATATTATTAATTTTACCTTTTAAAGTAAGAGGTTTAAATAAATCAATTTCGTGATTAGTAATTGGTATTGTGTTTAATATAATTTCAGACTCTCTTTTATTAGAGTAGTATATAGTAAATTAGTAATTTTTGTCTTAGTAGATCTGTCGTAGTAGATCTACACATGTGATATTTATAATAATTTGTAATTAACCGATAACAGGGAGCAAGATATCAAATGGAATTAATAAATTGTATACTAATCCATATTATTAATATTAATGGATTTTTTTTATAAAACTTTTATACGGCAATCTGACATAACAATACTTCTTTTACGGCGCAGATAAAAATGCTGGCAAAAGCTAGTTAAATATGTAAAAATGTACAACAGAAAAACCACTCATTGCTTATCCATGGCCATTACAAATTGTAGGATTCTGGAATTTGACGTTATTTACGTGCTTACGTACTTGCTAAGACGGGAATTTGTGAAATTTTATTATTGAGGTCATAAATAGGCGATGAAAAGTGAAATATAAATAAAAGTAAAACTCAGTGAGTCATACATTAAAACATTTAACTGACCAGAAGCAATCAGTCACTGTCACAAAATTATTTGCAGATGTTCGTAGGCGTATAGGAAGGTGTACGTCGCATGCAGAGGCTGGAAGAAGTACATCGGTTCTCTGATCCGGCAAAGAAGTACTCCAGGCCTACCTTTTGTGAAAGGAGCAGCTAGTTTAGAAGTTTGGTATTCTGACCCAGCAACAACAAATACTTTTTCATCTTTGAAAAAAGCTACTTCAGTTGAGACTAGATAAGCTACAGTTAATCAGCAAAGAAAATTAGCGACAGTAAACTAATCGTATTGTAATAATGATTATAAAATATATTGTTTTAAAAAGCAGATCGATTATTGTTTATAACTGATTATTTTTTATCAAATAATAATCTATACGATATGCAGAGACTATCAGAGGTTCCATGAAATTTTTACGACTTTTAGTAAACAATAATAAACAAAGTTTTGAGAATTTGATGAATCCATTCCTTAATTCGTAAAGAATTGAAGTCGGAACAGCCAATCTATATTATAAATTGGTGATTATCAAATGTTTTTATAACTATATTTTTAATTTATTAATAGATAGCTAAACTCGATCTGTTTCTTATATATGGTAGAATTTTCTGACAAACATTATAGATAGATGAATAACCCTGAAAAAATATGGCGCAATAAAACTAAATACGCCTAAATTATTTACCTTATTATCATTGGGAAATTTAAAATTAATTATAATAAAGTGATAACTATACGAAAGATATTAATTATTTAAGTATATTTCATCGTATTATTGGATAGCATTATCTAGCATTATATATTCGTTGTCATCGTAACCGTTTCTATAGTGACCGTTGCTATAGTAACTCTTACCTCCGCTTTGAGTGTAGTGTATAGCTCCTACAGGATTAAAACTTGGCGAAATGCAAAAAGTTAAAATCCGTTGGGATAGGAATTCCGTAAAATACGTTCTTAGTGGACGTCTACGTCACAAAAGAAATAACTATGTAAATTTTAGGTTAATCGAGCTGATAGTGCCGGAGATTTCGTGATGAGTCAGTGAGTGGTAAATCGCTTATATATATATTGATACAGATATGTTGATCGGCTAAACAATTTAAAACTTTGTGAGCTTATGAGTGGTAAATCGCTTATATATATATAGATAATAATAGTATTGTAAATTATATATTGTATAGAAATACAGTGGCATTTGGGCTATTTGGATAGAAATGTATCGAAAGCCCCTTTCACCTTTGTTTACTAATATATTAATTTGCAACTAATATATTTATTTATTTTTATACCACTGTGCTGTAATTTAGTATCTGAATTGCTTTTGTCTATACTACTATATATTGTTAGAATTAGATTATTTGATGAATTTGTTATGTATTAGAGTTATCAATAAATTAGTTTTTCGGATATTGATTATGGTGATTATTAAGATAGTGATTACACGATTCATACTAAAAACAGAAAACATTGTGCTATTTAGCTCATAACATTGTAGATGCTAGCTGTAGCCACTTCACTGATTGTATACAGGCTGGCTTGGCCTTAGTACCAACTCACAGAAGATCGTGAAGTATAATAGCTGGTATTTAATGAGTGATAAAGCCAGAAATTCCTTCTCCTCCCTTATCTGCATTCGACGGTAATGGATTTATGTTTTCTAATACCAATGGGCCACGATACTTTTCATCAGATGGATCATTCCCTACTTTGTCCAATGAAATAAAACGTATTTTTAAGTGCTTCTGATAAGCAGATGATGTGTATTGGATACCACGTAATAATAGTAATAAACCGGATGATACAAAATAATCAAAGGAAATATAAAGATATCAATTAATCCAAGCCGTATAAAAATTTTCTTTTAAAATTATGTGTAGGTACATTTCGGGGAATTTTATCAACACCGAGTCATTCGTCCACCTCACAAAGATTAGATTTAAGTACGTTTTAATGTATTATATTAAATATAATGTACTCACGACAATACAAAGGTTACAAACATTTTTGAGGCTCGGAAATTTATATTATTATTAAACATGATAAAATTAAATAAAATTTGTATCTTATCTACTTGAGTCGTTTCATTCAGCGATTATAATAGTGAATACTTCAATTCTCAATAACAAAACAATATACCAAAAAATATATATATAATTTAAACCATTTATCAATGTTAGCGAGGCCAAATGTACACGTACAATAATATTCAGGAAACTATTTGCTTCTTGTAAGTGCCCGACACAGATAGGGTTGACACCACTTTTTATCTGAATACAGTATTAAAAAAAGTTATTAGTAATATAGTAGGGTTCAAAAAATATAGTGTTTTATGGTAAGAGTGAAAAATAGACAAAGTTACATTTTTTTTTCTAATTTTTTTTAACTATATTTTGCACTTATTTTTTTTAGCTTTTTTTTGTCAAACTGTCATATGTTTTGTCACGGTAAATTTTTTAATTAACATAAATCAAAAGCTTTTTTGTAATAACGATACTTGCTCTGTACCTGTCTTCAAATTCATAATAGAAAATACCCTTTCTGTGAACGCTGAACCGCGGAAATGAAATAAACTGAAATAAATTTGGAAACTAACTTCCAGTATTTTTAAAATTCTGAATAAAGTTCGTCTATTTTAATACCAAGTTTTACTTGTAAATTTAGAACTTCTAATACTTTTTATTTTATGTTAAAGGAGGACAAACGTCACAGATGATGATCATGATCAACGCCGTAAATTCGAACATTCTTGTAACATCCGAAGATTCACAAGAGCGCTGCCGGTCTTGGAGGTGGAACTATACGCCTTTTTTGAAGGTACCCATGTCGTATCGATCCCAAAAAAAAGAGATCGTTCCACATCTTAATGGTACGTGGAAAAAAGGTCCTTGAAAATGGCACAGTAGAGGATCGTCACGCATCCACGTGGTACGGATGGTATTGTAGGCGATGACGTGTCGTGCGTTGATGAAATTCGCAGCATATAAATCCAAATTAAATTAATTGATAATTAAATAATAATAATGATCAATTGCTTAAATCCATGTAATCAGAATAAAGAAAATAGATTAGAAAACAACACTTAAGAATCCTTACATACTTTATCAGCACATTAATTTTGCTTGTAGTTATGACTAAGCACTAACTAGTCCTTCTCTTAGTGAAGGAAAATTAAGAGAAAAATTCCATATCCCTTAAAGTTACTGACGAATTCAGAATTTTTATGAAGGCCCTAAAATTTTAAGGAAATTATGACAAGGCCGTTGATTAATCCAATATAATATCATATGACAGTTAGTCATAGAATAAGTAAGGTAATTTATTATTCAAGGTACCAAATAAGTACAACTAACCTTTAGATAGCGATTAGATAAATTATTCCAATTCTGTATAATAAAGTTGTTTTCGAAGGTAATACGGAGAATTTATCAATTCACAGAATAAGATATTAAGAGCAGGAGAAGAATATTTGAGAAGTGTTAAATCATCTTTAATTTTAATTAACATCTATGATAATTGTTAAGATTACTGCAACGTCATTAAATTACGCGTAGGATAAAATTTGTAATCAAATACGTATCGCTGTCTATAAAAATCGATGAGCATTTGTAATCTTCAACCAAATTGTTTTTAATTATTTTAGAGCCTGCTTTTATCATGTTGAATTTGTTTGTTACAAGACTTTATCGAATGTTTACTTCCTTTCAATAATCTAACTAGCGGAATATTTAGAGATTATTATATACAAGCATTGCGATAGATACGGACAATCTAGTTTTGGATAATGTTTTGAGTTTGGACCATTAGAAATTATAAATCAAATTGAAGTGTCTATTTGTAATTCCAAATTAACAGCATTTTACTAAATGCATTTGAAAATATATACGGTACTTAGGGGAAGAGGGGGCAGAGAGTTCATCCTCTCCGGTACAAGAGTAGGGTGCCCATAGAAAACATTTTAGACAACATATCCATCCCTCGGTGGACTCTGACCACAAATAACCACAATAGATGCATTCCTCATCATCATCATGTTCTTTTGCTGCCTTTATCTTCTTTTGATTGATGGATTTCAATTTCAAATTTTTGATACTCTTTTTCTCCGTTCTTTTTTGCTGCAGCAGCAGAAATCGTAGTAGATAGATTTGGAAAAATAAGTTTCGAATGTTGTTTGTGGAATGTTGTGCATATTTGCTACTTTCCTGTAGCCCATTTCTCCGGGCACAACAATCTGTACAGTTTGTTTCGTAGCTTGGATAGAGTTTTCCTCTTGTATATGCGCACCATATTAATTAAAAACTACTTAGAAATCTTTAAAACGGGGCAAAGTGGAGGTTTTGTGCGAGTGCCACGCTTTGCCCTGGGCACCATACCCCACTATGCCCCTCCGGCTTAGTCAAAATTAAACAGAAACTGACGCCATCTTACCTTTCATTCAATCAATGTGCTTTTTGATTAAAAAATCAGCAAAGTAATTGATTCCTAATAAACTATAACACACCATAGTACATAAATACGTTTTACAAAGAATTGATGTTCTATATCACTGAAAAATTTAAGAAAAACACTGTTTTTTATATTTTTGTTTATATCAAACAAACACCTGTCAAAAAGGCGTGGGTCACCTATGAAGGTCCCGCGCTGTCAAATGATCAATCACAGCGCCGCATTTGACAGTTCGTAAGGCGTTTGCTTTAAGCTACGTAAAGCGCGCCCCGCTTTGTCACCTGGACCCGTTATGCCCCCCCTTCCCCTACGTAAAAATAAAAACATTCAGATGGGGTATAACAAACAGACGTTTCATTTTCACTGTGAGTGTGAAGTGAATAATTGTATGTGTATGGTGTAAGGAGTGTTAATGGAATGAATATAAAATTTATATTATTTTAAAAATTTAACACAACAATTATAACATGAAAATATAATTTGCAACATGACTAAATATTATAAAAAATATAGTCATAAACACACAACGATCTTAGAATTCGCCAGATCTAGCTCGCATCTAATTGAGATGGCAACGGTGCCAACGTGACGGTGGTTAATCTTTTTTGGTGTATATGTTGTACAAAAAAAAATTCTATATTTCTAAAAAGTAAAGGTTACAAACACAACTACTGAGTTTTTGCTATTTTTATTTGATAGGCGTTTCATATCTGTTATAATTATAATTACTTAAATTATTATATTTTATTATACTATCGATTAACGTATCATATTCCTTCTTTAGATCATCAGATGCTGGTAACATAACCGAGTTTAGATCTCAAGAATAGGTCCATAAAAGCAGCAGTTACTGCGACTCCCAAGAGTTTAAGGAAAACAGCCGATGCCACATGGCTCCATGTAACAAACCTCCCAGGTATTAAGGGTCACTTTAATCTACACATATGTTAATCTAAAAATATGCTCAGAGTAAAAATTATAATGGGATACTCATTTCAATCATAGCCAAAGATTAACTTCAGTAAGTAACTGATTTATACACATTCTATCTTGCAGTATTCTGCACTTTCGAACATAGACTTTTTCCACTTGATTTATGTCAGTCACTAAAATATTTTTAAGAGAATCATAAATTCTCATAAAAATATTCTCAACACAGAGTAATTCCTTTAAAGTTCGTTTTTAAATCAAATACATTAAAATATATTAAAATACTTTTGAAAGTTGGTAGTTTTTACAATGAAAAAAATGATTTCCGATAAGATTGACTTTGATTTGGATTGGAATCGCATTTCACTATCTGATTATAATATTGCAATATTATCTTCAAATTTATTTTTAATTTATATGCAGTTATTATTAAATTCATCTTTATTCTAATTTGAAAAAGAAAATTAAATATTTTTTGAACTATTTGAAATGGCAAGGATGGAATGATAAGTGGTGCCATCGTTAATGAAGTATGGATAAAACAGCTTTGAGAAATGGAGAGATATGAAAGAGAAGAAAGGAAGGGTAAACGCGATTGGAATTTTTAAATTTGAATATAGAAACTTCAGAAAAGATTTCCAGTTCTACTAATAAAATGAAATGGGAAAAAGGAGAATTTAAATAATTTTTTATAGATTTTTAAAACAGGTTTTAGGGGTCGCTACCAGGGATGAAAAGTGTTGGGTTTTATGAACGGGCAAAAAATAAGTAATAACCTATTTTATTAAATAACTACAATAAAAATTTAAGGAGAACTACTATTATAACTAAGACTAGTAACTTAAGATGTTAATGTAGATTTGTTGCAATCGGGGAATTTTCGCCTAAAGTCTTTGACCGCCAACAATAGGTACTGTTTCTGATCTTCGCCTGTCGTATGAAGGCGATTGTACTCTTCAATCAACGATACTCCCCTATCAGCTGTATCGTTGATAACTTTTAGATCCTTTACAACAGTCACACAATTTTTAAGCTCACAATCGTCCTTCCAGGTCTGCACGTCCTTTCTTAAAAAATCGCAGGAGATGGAGATACTTTTAAAACACGTTAATGTGTAAGAAGATACGAAGTCCTCCAGGTTTTTTGTTGCAATAAGGTTTTGATCCAGGATGGCTCGCTTTGGAGAATCTTCTAACCCTTCTATTTGAAGAGCAGCAACCATCTTTCGCTTAGTTTCCAAAGAAACTTGGTCATCAGAGAAGGCCAAAGCTACAAGTTTTTCTGATAGGTACCAAAGGTGCCCCAACGCTTGTTTCATAGCAACTTTTGAAAGTGATTCATTCACTTTATTGTAAGCTAATAAATCCTTCAAAAGTTATAAGTCATTCCTTGGCGCAGACCATGCGCAAGGAGCTTGATACCAGTATTTGGCGTAAATTCGTACAGTAAAAATGCAAATTTCTTTGATTCCTTTAATTTCTCTCTTCGTCAGTTTTAGTTGTTCCCGAAAAAGATATATTTTAAAAGAATAGATGGCCTTTGCCATCCACCTTGCCCGGTGTAGACCAGCAGGTTGTTTGAAAAGATACACCTTTCTCAGGTGTTCCTCCCAAAAATATGATTATCAGGTTAAGTAGTTCCTTATAATCGTCTCGTGGTTGAAACTCGTTAAGCTGGCTTTCAGCAAATAATGTCAGTTTCAGGGTCCGCAGTAGCTGCCCTAAAGTCCTCTTTTAGTATTTTAGGCCAACGTTTTTGCAGTCTTTTGAAGATTTGTATATCTGGCCCACTAGAAGCATTAGTTGCTGAAACTACGATGGCTTCAAGCACAATTAAAAAAAAAAAATTTTTTTCTCCAGCTTTTGCTCTAGTAAGGTACAAGCTCTATTGAATCGACCTGTGTTTGATGCTGTGGTATCAAAACACATCGATTTTACTTTTTCATCCAAGCCCCAGGACAATAACATTTCATAAACAGCTGAGGCCATCGCCTGCACTCTTCCATTCGGAAGTTTTGGAACACCCAAAAGTTGTTCCACTCCCTGTCCTGATACTATAACAGGCAAGCGATCCACAACCTCATGTGCCGTTATGTCCTCGAGCATTTTACCATCCCAATGGTAAGCGGAACCTCTGGCTTAAACTCGCTTTTTAGAGATTCTGCGATTTTTTTTCGTCGCTGGATTCGCTGACGCCGAATAGAAGAAAAGCTAACGTTATACTTCTCAGCCTCACAGCCAGCGCTCTTAAGAGTCGATGTTAATACCACAGCAGCTTTTCGATCGCTTAACTTAGCAACATCAAGTCTTACAGCCAAACAGTCATCGATTAATTCTTTCCTCCCTTGTTTTCGCTGTGGATTCGAGGTGGACGGTCCTGACAATAGAGTAGCCGGCCGACTGTCTAAAGAAGTCGAAGACGACGACATTAAAAAAGGTTGACTATATTACTACTTACTTAAAAACTAGCTCACACTCTATTGTGAAATTACAACTTTAATCTTTAAACCCTTTCTGCAGCTTAATAACCTGATGACTGAAGAGGTTAAAAAACGTGGATAGAGGATATGTACTAGGTAACGCATTTTTCAAAAACTTTAATGGATGGTAGCGACCCCTAAAGTTGACTTAAATTAAAAAAATATATATATGGGCATATTTTTTTTCATATTGGAACCATATAAGACGGTGCCCCTATAAAAATTTAAAACTAGGATTTTTTGAATCACCCTAATATATATGATACAATTGTTATATACATATACATATTATGAGTATTAAAAACATTGACAATACCAAATCAGATTCGAAGAAATAATAATTATCCAATATTCGTCACAATCGAAGAATCTAGATATCAATACACGATTAGATATGATTCAGATATATCTGATCAGAAAGACGTCGACTATTTTGATCCTCTTTTAATACGAAATATGATGAAATATTTATTTAAGTATTTAAATATGTCTTATAAATATTTATTTAAGTATTTAAATATGTCTTATAAATATTTATTTAAGTATTTAAATATGTCTTATAAATAAAATGACTTTTCCTCGGCTAGTATTAATTCTAAGAGAACTGATTATTCGTTTCAAATAATTATGGATGTGGTCTTTGTAAGTATATTTATCTAGATCGGAATAATGGTTAGGTTAATTTACAAATAAATATATCTTTAAGAGCATATGTTGAAAAGGTTTTCTTGTTTTATGTTAGATATATTTGGCGTTCTTGCGTTGCTTAAATGAAGCAACAAATCTTTAGCGAACTTTAAAAATAATTCCGCTGTTAATTTCAGTTTTATTATTATTGTTTCCTCTGCGCTGTATTCCATATAATGAGGAAAATTGCAGCATATAACATCATATATGTATCAGGGTTGTTCAGCTTTGGTATCAGAAAGTGTCTTTATTTTTATTATGATACACTAATTATTACAAAAATAATTACAACAAACACGTAAAGTTTTCATTAAAACTAAAATATCCCTCACTCAAACTCTCATTCAGCCTATTATTGACTACGCCGATTCCTGTTATTTGGATGCCACAGAGGAGCTTATTAATAAACTTGAGCGTTTGCAAAATCTCTCCATCAGATTTATTTTTGGATTGAAAAAGTTTGACCATGTTTCCAACTTTCGTAAAAAGCTTAAGTGGCTCCCAATTCGCTTTCGCAGAAATACTCGCATTTTATGTCTTCTTTACAACATTCTCTTTAAATCTACTTTCCCAAGTTATTTGTGCGATCGCTTCTCTTTTGTACACAATTCCGAATCTCCATGTAGACCACATCTTAGAACGAACCTCAAATTTCCTACACATAAAAGTAAAATTTATACTCATTCTTTCACGGTTCAAGCAGTGAGGTTATGGAACTCAATTCCTTTCAATATTCGGAATTCTAAGTCTGTAACAATCTTTAAAAAACGAGTCATCGAACACTACCTTTCTATATAGATGTAAATATATTCAACGTATTTGTAAGTGTTTATTTATCTAAAACTTTATTTATTATAGTTATATAGATTATTATAATAAGTAAATTTTTATTTATTATATTTGTATTTGTAATTTTATGTTTATTTGATTTTGTAATATTTTGTATGCGGTGCGCACATTCACTGCCTATCATTTTCTACTCTCCTTTCACAGGTCTGCTGGAAGAGATTTCATTTTGAAATAAGCAGTGCCTTTGCACGAATCTTTAAATAACTCTGTTTTTTTATATATTTTGTGTGAACATAAATGTTAAATAAATAAATAAATAAAAAAAATGATACCAAATAAAAAAAAAAAACATACTAATTAGGGACTGTACATATTCATCAAAATTATTATTATATGACTAAAATAATATGTTGAGATCTAAACATTTATTTATATATTTAAATTCTTTATTGCACAACTTATGTACAGGGGGATTAAAGCTAATAAGTTTTCTACAGTTTTCTATCCAAAAAAACTCGCTTTCGTAACATCCTGGGTGAACAAGCTTGGAGTGCATGGTGTTAGTAGACTTAAATAACATCCCACATTTATTACATTGCAATACATTTTTCTTATTACACTATTGTTAATATAAATTTATATTTAATTTTTCTTTTTTAAAGTATTATATACTTTTAGTTTGGATTATTCTCTTATTATTGTATTGTCATCGGTCCTCAATAAGTATGTAAAATTTCAAATCAATCCGTCATCTTGGAGTACTTTAAAATCGTTAAAATCCATTACATAATATCGAAGCTAATAAAATCGTGTTAAAAACAACAAAACCTAAGAAGGATACACCTAAACGAGGATGTTCAAATTATACTGGATCTAATGAATAAGATTGTATAAAATTTAAATTATGGTCCCCTCCCCCCACCCAAGCCCAAAAGTCCGGGGGAGTCTAGGCTCAACCCCAAAACGCCTGAGAACCTCGTCCAGGCCCAGCGCCCTCGGCAGTGATCTTGTCGAAGGAACATAACCGTTCGGACCACTCATGAGCGGACAGCCCGGACCCGGCTGGTTGGCAGGGGGACTACCAACGCACCGCTGCTGCGCAATACCGCCACTCAAAGAAGCGGCCAGACCTCGAACCCGACAGGCCTCTATCGCCGAACATGGTGGTCAACTGAGTCCAATAAGAAAGAGGCATAAGTCGGGAACCCACCAAGCCGGGACTAACGATCGCCGAGCAAGACCGTGGTGTCATGCTCCACGAAGATTAATCCGGGCACCGTCTGTTGCTTGGAGAAACTACCATCCGAACCGCTTCTTAGAGAGCGCAAGGAAAAGAGCCCGAGCACGCCGCCGCAGACGGGCCACCCCTAAGGTCAAACGTCCGTCACCGTCACCGTCAAGGTATTTATACCCCGACAACGGCTTGCTCCGGACATGAATAAACGTTTATTTATTTATTTATTTAGCTTCATGCCATATCCCTTGTAGGGTAGCCAGAGATGACGGAGCGCCAAACGTTACGATCCCTGCACACCTTTTTCGCCTCGGACACAGACATCAACCTCTTCATACATGCCCTCCGGGGGTCCTCATGCTTTTTACGTGACATTCCACAAGTATCATAGATATTGTGTTTTCGAAGGTCGCTCGAGGCCTCCCCTTGTCTCTCTTACCTCTCACTTTTCCTATATAAATCTTTTTTACCATTCTTTCACCACTCATTCGTTCGAAGTGCCCAAACCACCTGAATACCTGAATTAACCATATTCGTCTAATGTTATAGCAATGTAAAAAATAAATCCAAATATCTCGTCCATCCAGGTGCGTTAGCTAGTAAGATTATATTTAAATCGTAGCCCCAAACTTCGTGAATATTTTGAGATATAGATCCACCGGAAGTAATGGCTAATTCCGCCGGAAATAGGCCTCAAAAATTCGCGCGCGAAATAAAAAACCGAAGTACCATTCGATTAAAAAAATTCTGCACGCGCTTATCACTGTAAAGAAATTTTCGCGCGAACTTTATTTTTTTATTTTTTTTTTGTGTTGTCTCTGCTGTTAGCCCTACTGGCCATGACAGCGTCACCGGTGGAAAAAACCGCGCGAACTTTATTCGCCATAGGCGTAATATATTTATCCGACCATCTCACCTTACAAAACATTCTTATAATATCTAAAGCCCTATCTTCTGTCGTGTATTATATATAAGATGTTATTATAACACAAAGTTACGCCGGCCGCTAGTAAGATAAAAATACATACAAAATGGCTTGTATGTATTATTTAAAAAAATAGTTACTTCCTTGTAATAAACTAGACAAAATGTTGTATTTTTAGATAACACCACTATTCGTATTACAAAAGTAACCTCGTCAATTATTGCTCTAGTTTTATTAATCTATAGTGTGCTCTATCTAAAGTATTATCTATGTTTTTATATCACAAAAATCTTTAAAGTATTGGACTTGTCGTTAAATCTATTAATGATAAGTTTTGATTAATTATATATTTTTGTTAGTATAGACTTTAATAATGATATGTGGATGGAGTTTGTGGAAAGCTATCCAGACAAATTAAAAATAAAATTATTGTATAACTAGCTTTTGCCCCACGCTACGCTTGCGCAATATCGGTGTTACTAAGTTCCCTCTCTACCAGCGAAACTTAACCACGCCTCTAATGAGCCTGATCTTCACACACACTAAAAAACAGAATAAACGTTTTAAAATTTATTTTTACATAATACTATAGGATTTATCGATTCCTTATTTGGTCGAACATTTTCGCAATCACAATATTCCAAGTATATACTAAATTTTATCAAGATCGGTGAAATGGTTTTTCGAATTATAGAAAGACATACAGAGAGAAAAACCTTACATTTATACCGTTGTATATGAATAAAATTAAGATAATTGTTCATAAAATGTTTGAAAGAAGTAACAGATTTAATTTGAGATGAAATTTGGTAATATGTATATTTTTATATGTTAATAATACCCGGAAGAAATTTTTAGATAACTTTAAAAATACTTAATCACATTTACTTTGATATCAGTAATAGATGTCGTAAATTATCAATTTTATATCTACTAGTAGTAATAGAAGTAATGTAATGTGTAATTGCGACGCCAAAAAGTATTTGATCACAAAATATAAGATTAAATTAATTAATATATTTTAAAATAAATAATAGAAATATGTTAAATATTTTCATATTTACGAGTATATTAGTAATTACGAATAAACGTTCTAACTAATTGTATGTGGTTACAGTATCTTTTACAAATCTACAAAATAAATGAAGAAAGCTATTTAACTTTAAATTTGAACTTAAACTTGTAGTATTTAAAGAAGTTATTCACAATAAAATACAAGGATATAGTTTGCATAACCGTTACAAGGAGCAGAAAAAGTCATTGGCAACTGTTAGTACTTGACAATAATAAAACAATAGATTAAGGTTATGGCGATTGTTCAAAACAGCAATTTTGTTTGATTTTCATTTACTCATACGCCACTGACGGCAATACCATTTCTACATCTTGGACGCGTGGCGTTTAGCAGAACGGTTCTCAAGGAATTTTTACTACGTAAAAGGCATGGAATTCCTTCGGGTGTTTCTTAAGGAAGTGCATCTACTTCCTAATCAATACTATTGCGCATTCTAAACGAGAATTGCAAAACACCAATCGACTGCTCATCATACCAGGATAACTATAACTTGGAATGTAGCAAGATTTTTTTCAATACCAAATTACTTATTCCAATTACAATTTGAATTCAGGTCATTGATTTTTAACTCGTGTTTGGTGATAAATTTGAATATCGCCTTCTTACATTTGATAGAGGTAAGAGATATCTTTTCTTTTCTTTTAGAAAATAGCAAATAGTAAGGGCGATACCACGCCTCCCTGAAGTACACCAGTCGAGATATTACCAGGAAGAGAACAATTTATTTGCCGACAGCTTGTTGCTATCGTTGCCTGTTCATCGATAAAGATACGTTAATATAACTTCGTAATCGTATTAAAAGCATTGCTGAAATTTTGAGCGATAATTGTAAGCTGTTTATTGTGAATTGTCAATCGAATGTTATTAGTTAATTACTTTGGCAAGTGATGTTATTGTACTGTGTCAGCACTAAGTATGGCTTAAGAAGAGATTTAGTATGAAGTAGTAGTTTCAAAAAACTTGTGTGGACAGAAATAGTAATAAGTAAAATTAACTAATTACTAAATTAAAGAAAAAAAAAAGAAAAAAAAAACTCTTTTTCAAACGGTCTAAAAATAAGAAAATTAAATTTTCCTTTTAAATTATAAATACAACTTATAACCTGATTATACAAAATTTATATGGTTATAAAAGTTCTTTAGTTTTACTCTTTTAAGAGCGTTTAAATAAAAGCTTTTCTTAAAGTTTTTTTGGTTTTCATTTATTTTTTTACTTTTTAGCTATCACTGGCGTTGGTTTCTCAGTCTGTTAATCTCATTCAACGCAGCATTTGCCGGATAATTTCAAATAGTCCAACTCTTCAATAATACCTTCTAATAATTTGACCTTACTTAAGGCCACGTATGATTGACCAGCGACAAAGAGCTTCGAGCCTTCGAGCAAGTTCAACATAATAAATTGGCATCATTCTTCCTTCCGCGGTTCCGTGGTCATATTTTGCTGGAAATTGCACAGACTACAATCAATCAATCAACTAATCGATGTTACAGGCATTAAAAAAACATTTTTTTTTTCAGTGTACCCTTTCATTACAGGAAAGCACAAAAAACTTCAATAGTGGTGGTAAAACGCCATATTGGATTTAGACTGATGTCAAATTGTTTTTCTAATTATTCTCGGCAATATGGGTATCAAATGAAAGGGCTCATTTGTTACCTATATTGTAGAAGTGCATTAAAAATAACTATCCCGCCATTTTATATGGTCCGCCATATTGGATTTAGAATAACGTCATACTATTTTTCGAGTTACTCTCAACAAGTTTTTTCATTTGATACCTATATTGTATAAGTGCATTAAAAATAACTATTCCGCCATCTTGTATGGTCCGCCATATTGGATTTAAAATGACGTCACATACCTTGTCGTGCATTGTCATCTAAACTAAACGTGTATAATAAATTTCTGCTCAATCAGTTGAAGATATTTACTTCAAAATTGAGGTCAAAGACTCCATCCGAAGAAACATACTTACATTCTTACAAACATACATACATTGCAAGTTAAATAAAAGTTTTTAAAAATAAATCTATTCTCTTTGTCTAATATTAACGTTATGATTCTGAATTAGATAAAACAATTGTTTATTATCAGAATCGGCGTCGTTTTAATATTGACATTAATGTTACAAACATTTAATTAACTAAGTTTATTGATTAATAGATTCAGTATATCAATTAAGTATGTATCTATTTTGTGAATGTGAGACCTATAAAGAATTTAGTAATTGTTAAATTATTGCTAGACATTATTATCGTCAACAAAGTATTTTATTTTGCTTCCTCACTAATTCCCTCTTTCTCAATACCTCTCACCAAAGGTTTTATGGAAGAGACCGCTTTAGAGATAAGACCGTCTTTGCCAGGTTGTCATATTATATACCATATTTATGTTACCATCGAAGCGTGTGCAATAAAGTATTATATGAATAAATTCATAAATAATACGAATCTCTTATCCCTATTACTCTCTATTTACTCCTATTACTTGTCATCTCTGTATACACTCCCTTCTTCTCCATATCGTATTTCACGTAATCCATCCATCTTTTTACAACCGTCCTCTACCTGTCGATCCCTCCTCTACCATACCCAGCACTCTTTTGGTCGCACGCCTTTCATCTCTTCTCATAACATGCCCATACCATGATACGAATACCATACCAATAATACGAATCTAATCATGCAATATGGAAAAATACACTATTCTCTAAGGCATTTTAAAATTATAAAAAAAACGCTCTTAGAATCCATAAAAAAGGGTCCTTAAGAGGTATATAATAAAATCATACATATTAAAACCACATAAACATCTAATTTCATATACAAAATTTAAATTTAAAAATACGTATCTGTGTAAATATTAATTAAATACCCACAGTTTATTTATATATGCACTAATCGTATAACGATATCTAAGATCTATTTGTTTATCGACTATTTTTAAATTAATACTAAAGATATTCGATTAAGTATTTATAATAAATGGCAAAAACATGTAGAGATAAAATTGGGATTATATAGAAATGGGAAAGCAAAATATTTCTTGGAAAGAGATCGATAATAAATATTAATTATTATCTTAATTTAGATTTTCCAAAAGCAATAAATTAGTGCAACTAGTAAATATATATTGATTTTATTACTTCGGAAGATCATCTTAATACAACCCTGAAGCCGCAAGGGTAATCAATTTAGTACAAATTCTTCCAAATAGATAAAATAATAAAATTTATAATTATTATAAATTAATTATGTAAATTTATATTTGTTATCCAAAAATATTAATTCTTGGTATTGACATGAATCATATAAACAAAATTACAAGAAATGAAAATGAAACGTTGTCGTATCTATAAATCTAAAAGAATAATTAATTATTAAATTCAATGGCTGTGATTTTGTTTGTTGTGTACCGATACTTGACTGTCTGTCCGTCTTACTGTTGCTTTTCAGGGAATAATTTTGAATAGGATTTTTCTGGCAAATTTGTAACTTTTTAGAGCATATATAATTATTTTTTATTTCGCAAGAAAAGATTCGACGAGTAGACACGTAGTAGGTTAAGATCAGGGGTATTTCACTTACCCCTAAAGTAATCCCTATCATCCAACAGCCACTAACCCCATTATTTGGAGTAATATGTCAACAGTGCAGACTTGCTTTTGCGTCATATTTTTCTTGCACTCTAATCATGTCTTCTTCGGTCTTTTTCTTCTCTTAGAACATTTTACTTAAGATTCTTCTGATGCGTTTCATTTTTCTACATTACGTACGACAAAAGCAGCGCTCACTTGTCATCTAGTTTTTCTCATCCGTGATCGCTGAACACCTGTTCCATTTACATTATTTTAAACCTAAAACTTTCTTATTTTTAAGGACTTGTATAGAAGACGTAAACTTGGTACTAAAGCAGCATTTCTTACGATTTGTGAAAGAACCGGAAGACAAACCTCTCCCACTTTACCCACCCCATTCTTCTTCATTACTATCTTCATCTCAATAATGGCAATGCTATCGATACCGTATGGGGAGATTCATAATTTAGGAACTTTAGGTCGATTGCTATTATAAAAGGAAATATTAAGAATAATATTAATATATTAATTTTATAAAATTATTCAGGTAAACAATTTTTTATTTATTATTAATGTTGCAAATCAAAAACTTATGGGTAGTTCGATAACACAATACTTGATTAATTAACACTTTTAATCGATAAGAAGATTTTAAGATATTGATTAATGATAAAATATGATAGCAATCAATTAATTATCAATTAGCATTGTCACGAAAGTATATAAAATGAATATGGGCAGAAATTAGCACAGTCAGTTTAAGGGTTGGATTGTTTTGTGTTGGAAGATTTTTGTTTCGAAACTAGCGTCAAAGCGGCGCTATGCTAGGTAGGTAGTGTGTCTTAGAGTAATGGTGTAGTGGTGCAGTTTGTATGATGATGTATGATGAGTTCAGGGTTCGTATTCATTTTATTATATGCCAATAGCCAAATGTTATAAAAGATGTTTTGAAATAAAATTAAAATTTTAATGGTTTTACGAAACATTTATATGAGTTCAGGGTTCGTATTCATTTTATTATATGCCAATAGCCAAATGTTATAAAAGATGTTTTGAAATAAAATTAAAATTTTAATGGTTTTACGAAACATTTATATGAGATGTTTCCATTTTTTTTAATTTTACTGAAAAAGAGGAACCCGGATAAACGAATTCTCCTTTTTATTTCTTTTTATTTAAAAAAATAAACTTAGTAAATGAACATTATAATAAATAAAAATTTAATCTTTTTGTTACAGTATACATAGCTCTTCTGGGCATCGTAGGCTCTGCTTACGGTCGACCCCAGGATCAAGATTTAAATTACATTCCGGATAGCAAATGCAATCCGGAATTTCTCAATCAGCTCATAAGTCATGAAGATGATTGTGCCAAGTACTATTCTTGTCGGTTTGGTTTTAGATCTATTGAACCACTCGAATGTGCTTCGGGAACGGAGTTCTCAGTGTCATACCAGGTAAGGATATGAACTATTTAACATTAAATTAAATTGAAACCTGGTGGATATGTGGAACGCAGTGGAATGATAGTGCATCAAAGTAACTTGTCTTAAAAAATAATTAAATTAAAAATAGTCCAGATTTTATTGTTAAAACTTTATACATTTAAAACTATATATTTTTTATATTTTTTTTTCTTAAATATTTTTATTATTACTTAATATTTATGTATTGTATTATATCTTTTTTTTATAGAAAATGTAATTAATTAAGCCCATGCAATATTAGAATTTTAAAAAATCATATTAGATTTTACAGCTGCCCTTCTTCTAAATTTATTATAAATGTGACTGAAGTTCTAATAGTAGTGTATGTTACAGGCCTGTGTTCACCCAAACCTATCAGATTGCAAATCTGAAAGGACTGACACAGAACTGAGATACGGCTTATCAATTGATTTGGCGGCTGAGGATCTCTTACCAAATGGATGTCCTAAGGACTTCAGTGTACACTTACTCTTGCCCCACGAGACGGAATGTAACAAGTTCTACCATTGCCAAAATGGGGAGTTGGAGGAGAAAACCTGTTCTGGTCCCACTCTATTTAGCTACGAGAAACAAGTAAGTAACGTTCACATGTTAGATTCCTACAACGGACATAAGCATAAGACTTTATCATTTTTTAACTTACAATAGTATATAAGCAATAGTTAACATAATGTAGACAGTTGAGATTTATTTTATTAATTTTGGAAACTTGTTTTCTGAGTAGATTTTTAAATTTAGTCCTTAAAACATGATAAATCAAAGATATAGCAAATTCATAATCTATGACATTATTGCACAAAATATCTCTACGGTATTGTATAAATGAAAGGTAAAATCTTTGATATATATTATATAATGATGATACGTGAGCAAATATTAATTTAATTAGAAAACATGTGACATTGTTTTTACTTTACACTAAGTAAATACAAAACCGATTAAAGAAAATACGTAGGCTAATAGGCATTTAAAGGTAGTATGATAGAAATAATACTTTGTCGTCTCACAGGTTTGTGATTGGCCAAACAACGTAATATGTAGAAGTGGTGGAGTAGGAGGAGGCCCTGGAGGTGACGGTGTAACTGGAAGCCCTGGCGGTGGTGGAGGAAATGGTGACTCTGGCTCTGATGGTGGAAACGGCGGTGGTAGTGAAGGAGGGATAGATGGAGGTGGTGGAGGAGAAGGCAGCGGAGGAGGTGGAGGAGCAGGCGGTGGAGGTGGAAGTGGCGGTGATAGCGGAAATGGAGGCGCTGGTGGTGATGGCGGAAGTGGAGGCCCTGGCGGAGCTGGTGGTGGAGGAGGTGGAGGAGCAGGTGGTGGTGCTGGAAGTGGTGGTTCTGGCGGTGCTGGCGGTGAAGGAGGCGCTAGTGGTGATGGTGGAAGTGGAGGCCCTGGTGGAGCTGGTGATGGAGGAGTTGGAGGTGGAGCAGGTGGAGGAGGTG